>OZ018318.1:160896326-161496326 GCA_963969495.1 Ceratothoa steindachneri
CAGCCACCCCTTTTTAAAACGACGATGCTGGTTGAGGAGTACACGGCTCCCTCCCTCCCTTCGAAGGTGTGCATCAGGTCACGCAGCTGCGTATGTGGCCTCTAGTCTGCGCGAGACTGCCCCCTACCCTAATTATCAGAGTAGTATATGGAGAAAAATAAATTAAAAATTACTTCGCAGAAGTTTTCGACTTCTGCTCCTCGTGTTTCTGGATCTCGTTCCGTTCTTCTCGCTTTCTCGCGACAGATCAGTTTTCCTCATAGGTAGACCCTGACTTCGATTACCACCGCTCTTTGGTCCTTCGCACTAAATCCCACATTCTTCTATCGAAAATTAATATTTTTTATGTCAGTGAGGATTTCGATGAACGGTGTGGAGAACCGCGCCGGATGTGGTCCCGTTATGATGGAGCCCTAGTTGTGGTGATTCCGTACAAGCCCTCAAGACCTTTGCTCGCTCGGATTGCTGTTTCATCCCACCCAACCTTCAACACAGTGAAATGCGTTATCCTTTCTAATGAACTAATGGACCTTAAGATGCTTCAGTCCAAGCTGGCTAGTCAGCCGATTATTGACAATAATAGACCACAGCGAACTGTTGGTGGGATCCGCGTGAACACACCGACGATGTTCCTAACGTTTGATCGTCGTGATCTCCCATCGTATATTAAGGCGGGCTACTTAGGAATACCAGTCAAACCCTATATAATCCTAGACGCTGCTTTAATGTGAGCACTGCCTACTGCCACCCCCCCGTGCATACGTGGCTTGTGCGCAGGCCTACCATGGTCATTCCTGCGACTATCCCCGCCGCTGTACCAACTGTGGAGAGTCCCATAGTGCATCTTCCTCAAAGTGTCGCATATTTCTCTTTTAAAAAGATGTCTTAGCTGTCCGTGATTCTGCTAAGGTGGATATGCGGGAGGCCCGTCGACTAGTCCGCGAGAAATTCATCTCCTCTGGCGTCAGGTTCTCCGATGTCCTACGCGTGGCAGCAGACTCTCGTCCCGCTCGCCCACGTATCCTTCACCCATAGTGATATACCACCACTCCCAAGAGCTCTTGCTAGCCGAATGGATACGGCGTTGATCTCCCAACGTAGCGGTACCGGGTTCGATCCCAGCATGAGCGGACACAAACGTCAGTGCATGAAGAGATCTGGCTATCAATTGGTGGACTCGCTGTGCTCACTCTTGTATTGGGGTGGGTAGATCTTATACTTCTCATCACACACATAGCCAATTACAAATTGCTTTTTTTCTTCTCCTGTCTTCCCAAGCACAGCGCACACACACACACACTCTCTCTGTTCCAAGGAATCCTGCCGATGGGTATTTATATCCACATACCTCTGACGCGGAATAGGTCCCTCTGCCCCGTGGCGACGAAGGTTCCATCTGAACGCTGTTTGGTGTCAAAAAACATAATACTTCCTGGTACCTCTCCCTAAAGAAGACCGGCCCCTGGTGCCCTCGGGCTCACCGGCGATTTTCATACTGACCTTTATTGCCATTTCATCTGGTTGGGAATCCTCCTGGATGAGGGAAGGTTGGCGAACCATTACTTACTTACCACCACTCCCAGAAGGTAACGATGCGTCCAAGTCTCCTTTATCCATACCAACCTTCCGACCATACCCCATCTCCCCTTCCTGTTAGCCCAGTTCCTTCAAAACCCTCCGGAACTACGATTTCCGACCTCCCTTTAGACGGGTTGCACACCCTCCCTCCATTAGGAGTTATGATCCTCCCCGCTCTGGGAATAACGTTACCCCTAAATCTCTTTTGTCTCTTCCCTTTCCTCCGGGTCATGACCCACTGACTTTGGTCTGTCGAAACTAACTAAACCCCCGCCCCTCTAAATCGGCGTTACCTCGCCGTTCTGAGACTCGTTCTATAACGCCCGTGCCGGGTTCTTCTCGCACGGCACCTCTTCACGAGGGCTCCTCTGCCCCCCCCACCCACCCCGAGTGATGGCAGTAATTCTTCAATGGAACTGTCAGGGGATCCTTCCCAAATGGGAGGAATTTTCCTGTTTAGTATCTAAAATATCTTCTGTTATATGTTTGTAGGAAACCAAACTCTTGAAACGCCCTGTTCCCAAGTTTCATTGCACTGTTTTTAACTCTACCACCCCCTGGTGGGGTGGCCTATGGTGGTGTGTCTCTGCTGGGTAGCACTAGCCACTTTGCGCACGCCTTTAATTCTGTGGACTACTCTTAAGCAGTCGCAAAATTTATATTACCCCAGATGAGCCCCCTTCAAGGGCTTAATTTTAGATCTTTTATCTCGGCTTTCTACCCATTTCCAGTTCTAGGTGACTTCAATGGCAGACATTCCGTATGGGGTGATAGAGTGAGCAACCGTCAAACCATCTCCTTGAATCTCTCTTATCCACTAATTCCTTTTGCATTCTTAACTCTGGTCATGTTACCTCTGACCATATTCAAACTGATTCTTTCAGTTGCGTGGATCTATCTATCTATTGGCTCCGCCGACTGTATCTCTGATTTTAAGTGGTCTGTTTTAGATGATCTGCATGGTAGCGACCACTTTCCCATTGTTTCGAAACACGACCCTTTGCCCATCCCCTTCATATCCCACCAGATGGAATGTTGTAAGGGCTGAGTGGTCAAAGTTCCATGACGCTTCCTTCACTAGTAAACAAATGGAAGAATTTGTAGATATTGCTGCAGCTATACATTACTTTTCATGTTTAGTGCTTGAGTCTTCTATTCCTCATACTCTCTCCCGTTGGGGAAGAACATCAGTCCCATCGTTGAATGCTGATTGCACCCGTCTGGTGGAGGCCTATAGAAAGGCTCATGCACGGTTCCACCGGACCCAACTCAGAACAAAATCAAG
The DNA here is from genome assembly GCA_963969495.1 of Ceratothoa steindachneri. Classification (NCBI taxonomy): domain Eukaryota; kingdom Metazoa; phylum Arthropoda; class Malacostraca; order Isopoda; family Cymothoidae; genus Ceratothoa; species Ceratothoa steindachneri. Next base: position 160,899,190 of record OZ018318.1, read on the forward strand.
AGTCTGTATGCTGGTCATCCCACCCCTGGAATTGAGATGAATGGCTCAATGATCTGCGATCCCGTCAGCGTCGCCGATATATTAACATCCATTTTTGCCGATGTTAGGAGCATTGAGCCCTACCCGGCGGAGTTTAGACGTATCAAACTCGAGCTTGAAGACGATGCTCTGCGTTTTTCGGCCAGTGGACAGGAGGCCTACAACTTCTGTTCACTACGGCTGAGATGCGCTTAGCCCTGTCTCGCTGTGCCCTCACATCGCCCGGCCTAGACAATATCCGATACGACTTTCTCGGGCATCTCTTTTCCCATACGGAATCACTCATACTAGCTATCTTTAACTGGATTTGGATCCTGGGATTCTACCCTACTCCATGGAGAACGGCGTTAGACCTACCATTTCTGAAACCAGATATAGACGGCTTGTCTCCTTCCCATTATAGGACACTAGCCCTCACCAGCAGCTGTCTTAGTAAGTTGTTGGGAAAAATTGTGAATGCTCGCTTGCAGTGGTTTTGGAATATCATGGCCTCCTAACTCCATACCAGTGTGGCTTCCGTAAGAAGCAGAGTACGACAGATCTTCTTGTTTGCATGGAAGGTACTCTCCGTGAGGCCTTTGGTCGTGGCTGTCTTCTTCGCCCCCGTAAGGGGCACGGCGATTTGCCATCCTGGCCGCCGTGCTGACGGGATCCAGCCCTCCGTCCGGCCCTAGCCTAGCCACTCTTCCTTCCTTCAGATAGCCTGTATTTCACCCCTACTTCGTCGCTTTTCAAACAACCTCTCCCACAGCTTTCTCTGGTCAGCCTCTAATTTCACAGGGTAGATGTTGACCTTCTCAGCCAACCGTCCCGGATCGGGGCTGAGGGGGGAGGGGACAATGTTCCCTAACCCCTGAGCTCCGGTCTGGGATGGTTGGTTTTTAACAACCTGCTTCATCCCCACCCATACCTTCCTCACATCCCTTTTCCTCTCCTCTTCAAAATCTATCTTTTTTACGCCGTGTTCAAGGTGGAGCCGCCATACCGATGGACTGCCAGGCCACCAGGCGGGAGGGGTGGTCCGAAATGGCGGCGCTTGGCTCTACCGTGCCTGTAAGCACCTCTTGCATTGCGGGCTACTGCGAGAGGTGGTGGGCGATTGCGTCCCGTAAAACAAAGAGGGTCACCATGCCCAATGATGCAAAAACAAAACATCTTCCCTCAACAACCCCTTGCTCATCAACGGAGCCGCCCTCGGGCAGCTCCACCGAAAAAATGGAGGTCCCTCCCCTGCGCTTGCGCAGGGGACCCTCCATATTTCTTTAACCGGAGAGGAGGCTTACTCCTCTCTTACGCCTAAGGGTGAAGGGGACTCCCCATCACCCCCTTCTCTGGAGGTGCTTCCGGGCAACTCTCTATTTCCAGCGGCAGTCCCTCCTTTTCTTTGTAAGGGGACTGCCAAGAAAGCCAGCAGGCAGCCCATTGCCGACCGCCCCTCGTGTAAGCGGCTCGGTAGGGCAAACCCCCTTAGGAGGGAGAGGGAAGCCAGGCCCCTTCGGTCGCTTCCCTCAAAAGACCTGCTGCCAAGAATTTTAAATCTTGCCGGGTTCAAGGCCTGTGCCTCCCCACAGTAGACTGGCGACACTGCCAAGGGGACCTGCGATGTCCTGGGAGGGGATGGCCAACTGGAGGCCCCACCTGTGATAGACATGGTCTTCGAGGAAACCCAGCCTCAGACGGTAGGGCCTTCCATGGGGGGGGGGGGAATCCGGGCTCGGCGCCAAACATCGAACCCGAATGCGTCCCTATGCAAGGTCCTCCTCAAATGGCTATGGTTTGTGAGGCAGTACAAGGAGGGTAGGGATCTCCTCCGGACGGTGCCCCTGTGACCACCAGGACCTTGTCCATTTCAGAGAAGGACCTGGATGAGGCCGGTCCATCTGGCCTAGGGGCTTCTGCCGGCGGAGGTGAGAAGCGGGTTCATTCCCCGCTGGCTTCAAACGCTTCCTCGTTATTCGCTCCACTGATGGAACCATGCTGGCCAAGGACAACATGATCCATCAGAGGAGAGGATTAGCTAGTGCAATTGGTAGAGAGCCGAAGGTGACCCGTTTCTCGGACGGGAGCCTTCTGGCGAATGCGGCGAATCCCGCCGAGGCGGCCAAGATAAGTGCTCTTCGGACACTTCATGGCACCCCGGTGAGTGTGACGCCGCACTCTACCATGAACTTTGTGAAAGGAGTAGTTTATGCGAGGGAACTCGTTGACTACTCCATTGAGGACATCACGCTTGAGCTGGCCGACCATGGGGCAGTCAAGGTCAAACGTGTGATGAGAAAACAGGGAGGGGCTTCGAGACCCACCCCTACACTCTTCGTCACGTTCGACTGAGTCGGTGCGTGCCGGTTGGTACCGCTACCGCGTGAAGGCATTCGTGCCACTGCCGCGGCGGTGCTATTACTGTCACCGCTTCGGCCATACGAATCGCTCATGCAGACGTGCAAAGTCGGGGTAACCCGAATTCTGTGTAAATTGCTCCAAGGTCGCACACGATAAGTCCAAATCGTGTGTGGCCAAGTGTGTCAATTGCGGAGAGCCGCACCCCGCTTCTTCGAAGCAATGTGGTGCATATCTCCTCGAGAAAGAAATCCTGGCCGTTCAGGCCCAGGATCGACTCTCATTCCGCGAGGCTAAGGACTTGTCCTGTCGCGCCCGGCTCTGCCTGGGACGTCATATGCCTCAATAGTTAGAAAGGCACCCTCTGCTCCTGGCCAATCCAGGCCAGCGAGCACGGTTGTTTCCGCGCCCATTCGGAGCCCTTCTGCGGGCTCTACCCAACCCGGGCGCTCCCCTGGTAAAGCTGGCGGCAAAAAAAGTTCATACCCATTCCCGGGTAAAACCAGGGCTCTCCCCCTCTTTCCCCAGCGTGACCGTTTCCCGTAAGGCGAAACGGCCACGCGCCTCCACCGAGTCGTTAGACTCACAGGAGACAAAACACCCCTGAAGATGTTCGCTAGGCCATCTTCCAGGGTTCTTAAAGCTGTCCCCCCGAATGGAGGAGAGCAACAAAGGAGCTTCGGATCCTTCGCCCACGCCTAGTGGTGGAGGGAGTGGCTCGGAGACGGTGGTTCCTCGAAAAGAGGGCCCCCCGCCTCCGAAGCCGCAACGCCTGCCTAAGGTTATGAGGCGGAGGGAGGAAAAGACTTGCATGGCGAGCCCAACCTCTAACAATAAGTCCTCGAAGGCGACAGCGCCTTCAGCGCTTTGTCCCGTGAGGGTCTTCAATTCGAGGAGGGCCCCCGCGTCTCCTGCGAGCTAGGCCTGGCGGGCATATTCCTTCAATGGAATTGCCGTGGACTCCGGGCCAACTGGGAGGAGCTCGTCTCGTCCCATTCCCCGTTAGCTATCTTTTTTGCCGGAGACCATGCTAGGCGCGTGCCCCCTGCCCGCTCTTCCTGGGTATAAGGGTCTCGCGACCCCACCACCACGGGATGGCCAGGCTGGGGGATGCGCGGTTTACACCCGGCATGATGTCTCCGTTCTTCCTTTCTCTTTAGATACCTCCTTTCAGGCAATGGCTGTGCAGCTGCACCTGGATAGGAGGTATACTATCATTTCTGCGTACATTCCACCGTCAGCTGACTTCGACGCGGGGGACCTCCGCCGCGTCGTGGCACGGTTGCCGAGGCCCTTTCTCTTGCTTGGAGATCTGAACGGCAGGCATCCTCTCTGGGGAGATTACTCCATAAATCCCAGGGGACAAGTCCTTGCCGATCTGATCGAAGAGCTTGAGATGGGTGTCCTAAACGGGGAGAGTTTACGCATCACTGTCGGAGAACTGCTTCATTTTCTTGCCTTAACCTATCTTTGTGCTCTTCGGATGTACAGCCTGATTTTGATTGGGGGGTGGTCGATGACCTCCATGGTAGTGATCACTTTCCCATTCAAATATCATTTTCAGGGCAACTGCCGCCTGAGAGCCCACCTCGGTGGTGCATGGCGCGGGCGCGGTGGCCTGCATTTCAGGAAATGACTGAATTCTCTATCTCAGTCGAGGAGTTTAGGTCGGTAGATGAGGCCGTTGAGTTCTTCTCCGGCAACCTCATCGCCGCGGGCCTGACTACTATTCCTAGAACGTCTGGCCGTTTTGCACGCCGACCACTCCCAGAGGCGGAGAACCCTTCAACGACAAATTTACTGGGAGCGAGTTGCGCTCCGCTATTGCCTTGTGCGCGGACACCGCCCATGTTCCGGACGATGTCCCGTACGCCATGCTTCGACACCTTGTGAGCGAGGCATGGCCTTTCTGTCAGATTTGTTCAACAGGATCTGGGTGGAGGGTCTTTCCCAGATTCCCCGCGAATCGCTACTGTGCTCGCCTTTCGCAAGCCGGGGAGAGATCACTCTACTCCGACCGGTTTCCGCCCAATCTCTCTAACTTCTTGTGTGTGCAAGTTGATGGTGAAATTGGTAAATGTTAGATTAGCCTTTTTCCTGGACAGCGGAGGGCATCTGTCTTCTGCACAGTGCGGCTTCCGCAAGTTCCACTCCACGTCGGATGCTCTGCTCCGACTGGAAAATGCCGTCTGCGAGGCTTTCCTTCGTAGACAGCACTACGCCACGGTCTTTTTCGATCTGGAGAAGGCTTATGATACCGCATGGCGATACGGTATCATGGAGACTTTCCACACGATGGGGGCGAGGGGACGCCTCTCAGTCTTTATATCTGAATTTTTGCGAGATCATCGATTCCGCGTACGGGTAGGGGGAGCTCTCTCCTGCCCAAAGGAGCAGGAAGAGAGTGTCCCGCAGGGAAGTGTCCTCAGTGTCACACTCTTTGCCCTGAACATCAACGGCCCCGTAAGGGGCGCGGCGATTTGCCATCCTGGCCGCCGTGCTGACGGGATCCAGCGCTCCGTCCGGCCCCAGCTTAGCCTCTCTTCCTTCCTTCAGATAGCCCGATTTCTCCCCTACCTCGTCGTTTTTCATACAACCTCTCCCACAACTTTCTCTGGTCAGCCTCTAATTTCACAGGGTAGAATGCTGACCTTCTTCTCAAGCCAACCACCCCGGATCGGGGCTGAGGGGGGGAGGGGACATTGTTCCCTAACCCCTCAGCTCCGGTTCGGGATGGGGTTTTTTTAACAACCTGCTTCATCCCCACCCACATCTTCCTCACATCCCTTTTCCTCTCCTCTTCACAACCTATATTTTTTACGCCGTGTCCAAGGTGGAGCCGCCATGCCGAAGGACTGCCAGGACACCAGGCGGGAGGGGTGGTCCCGAATGGCGGCGCCTGGCTCTGCCGGGCTTGTAAGCACCTCTCGCAGTGCGGGCAACTGCGAGAGGTGATGAGCTATTGCGTCCCGTAATCAAAAGAGGGTCACCATGCCCATGTATGAAAAAAAACAAAAACCCCAACCCCCAACTTCCCCAAAAACATCTACGGAGCCGCCCTCGGGCAGTTCCACCGAGTAAATGGAGGTCCCCCCCCTTGTGCTTGCGCAAGGGACCCTCCATAATTCTTTAACCGGAGAGGAGGCTTACTCCTCTCCTACGCCTACGGGTGTAGGGGACTCCCCCTCACCCCCTTCTCTGGAGGTGCTTTCGGGCACCTCCCTATCTCCAGCGGCAGTCCCTCCTTTGCTTTCTAAGGGGACTGCCAAGAAAGCCAGCAGGCAGCCCATTGCCGACCGCCCCTCGTGCAAGCGGCTCGGTAGGGCAAACCCCCTTAGGGGGGAGAGGGAAGCCAGGCCCCTTCGGTCGCTTCCCTCAAAAGACCTGCTGGCAAGAATTTTGAACCTTGCTGGGGTCAAGGCCTGTGCCTCCCCACACCACCTGACTAGTGACAATACTGCCAAGGGGACCTGCGATGTTCTGGGAGGGGATGGCCAACTGGAGGCCCCTCCTGTGATAGACATGGTCCTTGAGGAGACCCAGCCCCAGACGGTAGGGCCTTCCATGGGGGGGAATTCGGGCTCGGCGCCAAGCACCGAACCCGAATCCGCCCCTATGCAAGGTCCTCCTCAAATGGCTGAGGGCTCCGAGGTAGTAGAAGGAGGGGAGGGATCTCCTCCGACAGGTGCCCCTACGACAACCAGGACCTTCTCCATTTCGGAGAGGGACCTGGCTGAGGCTGGTCCATCTGGCCTGGGGACTTCTGCCGGCGGAGGTGAAAAGCGGGTTCATTCCCCGCCCTCCTCTCCTAAAAAGAAAAAGACTAAAAAGACTCAAAAGACGAAGAAGACTCGGGGCTCCTCTCCATCCGCGGGGGCTGCGGGGACGGATAGGTCTGCTACCACTTTGGTAGGCGACCAAGCCAAGATCGGCACATCCGGCCCCTCTACCCCCTCGTGTGCGGAGCTCCTGACTACGACTAAGACCAAGAATGCACAGGGCGGAGCCTCGATGACATCGGGGCCCCTGATTCAGAGGTTACCTGGCGTTTTCGAGCCCGCTGGCTTCAAACGCTTCCTCGTTATTCGCTCCACTGATGGCACCATGTTGTCCAAGGGCAACATGATCCATCAGAGGAGAGGATTAGCTAGTGCAATTGGTAGAGAGCCGAAGGTAACCCGTTTCTCGGACGGGAGCCTTCTGGCGAATGCGGCGAATCCCGCCGAGGCGGCCAAGATAAGTGCTCTTCGGACACTTCATGGCACCCCGGTGAGTGTGACGCCGCACTCTACCATGAACTTTGTGAAAGGAGTAGTTTATGCGAGGGAACTCGTTGACTACTCCATTGAGGACATCACCCTAGAGCTGGCCGACCATGGGGCGGTCAAGGTCGAACGTGTGATGAGAAAACAGGGAGGGGCCTCGAGACCCACCCCTACACTCTTCGTCACGTTCGACTGTGACAAGCTCCCTGAGTCGGTGCGTGCCGGTTGGTACCGCTACCGCGTGAAGGCATTCGTGCCACTGCCGCGGCGGTGCTATTACTGCCACCGCTTCGGCCATACGAATCGATCATGTAGACGTGCAAAATCGGGGTCACCCGAAGTCTGTGTAAATTGCTCCAAGGTCGCACACGATAAGTCCAAATCGTGTGTGGCCAAGTGTGTCAATTGCGGAGAGCCGCACCCTGCTTCTTCGAAGCAATGTGGTGCATATCTCCTTGAGAAAGAAATCCTGGCCGTTCAGGCCCAGGATCGACTCTCATTCCGCGAGGCAAAGGACTTGGTCCTGGCGCGCCCGGCTCTGCCTGGGACGTCATATGCCTCAATAGTTAGAAAGGCACCCTCTGCTCCTGGCCCATCCAGGCCAACGAGCACGGTTGTTTCCGCGCCCATTCGGAGCCCTTCTGTGGGCTCTACCCAACCTGGGCGCTCCCCTGGGGTAAAGCTGGCGGCAAAAAGGGTTCATACCCTGCCCCGGCTAAAACCAGGGCTCCCCCCTCTTCCCCCAGCGTGACCGTTTCGCGTAAAGCGAAACGGCCACGCGCCTCCACCGAGTCGTTAGACTCACAGGAGGCAACACCCCTGAAGATGGTCGCTAGGCCATCTTCCGGGGTTCCTAAAGCTGTTCCCCGAAAGGAGGACAGCAACAAAGGAGCTTCGGCCCCTTTGCCCACGCCCCGAGGTGGAGCGAGTGGCTCGGAGACGGTGGTTCCTCGAAAAGAGGGCCCCCCGCCTCCGAAGCCGCAACGCCCGCCTAAAGTTTCGAGGCGGAGGGAGGAAAAGACTCGCATGGCGAGCCCAACCTCCCCCAATAAGTCCTCGAAGGCGACAGCGCCTTCAGCGCTTTGTCCGGCCAACAGCGCCCGGGGTTCTGCCCCCGGGAAGCGTACGGCCATTCCCGTGAGGGTCTTCAATTCGAGGAGGGCCCCCGCGTCTCCTCCGAGCTAGGCCTGGAGGGCATATTCCTTCAATGGAATTGCCGTGGACTCCGGGCCAACTGGGAGGAGCTGCGGAGGCTCGCCTCATCCCGTTCCCCGTTAGCTATTTTTTTGCAGGAGACCATGCTAGGCGCGTGCCCCCTGCCTGCCCTCCCGGGGTATAAGGGTCTTGCGACCCAACCACCGCGGGACGGCCGGGCTGGGGGATGCGCGGTTTACACCCGGCATGATGTCTCCGTTCTTCCTTTCTCTTTAGATACCTCCTTTCAGGCAGTGGCTGTGCAGCTGCACCTGGATAGGAGGTATACTATCATTTCTGCGTACATTCCACCGTCAGCTGACTTCGACGCGGGGGACTTTCGCCGCGTCGTGGCACGGTTGCCGAGGCCCTATCTCTTGCTTGGAGATCTGAACGGCAGGCATCCTCTCTGGGGAGATTACACCATAAATCCCAGGGGACAAGTCCTTGCCGATCTGATCGAAGAGCTTGAGATGGGTGTCCTAAACGTGGATGAGTTTACGCATCACTGTCCGAGAACCGCTTCATTTTCTTGCCTTGACCTATCTTTGTGCTCTTCGGATGCACAGCCTGATTTTGATTGGGGGGTGGTCGATGACCTCCATGGTAGTGATCACTTTCCCATTCAAATATCATTTTCAGGGCAACTGCCGCCTGAGAGACCACCTCGGTGGTGCTTGGCGCGGGCGCGGTGGCCTGCATTTCAGGAAATGACTGAATTCTCTATCTCAGTCAAGGAGTTTAGGTCGGTAGATGAGGCCGTCGAGTTCTTCTCCGGCAACCTCATCGCCGTGGGCCTGACTACTATTCCTAGGACGTCTGGCCGTTTTGCACGCCGACCACTCCCATGGTGGTCGGCCGAGTGTGAGACGGCCCTCAAACAGAAGCGTTATGCCTACATGCGCTATAAGCGCCGCCCGAACGATTTCACCGTCGCTGAATTTCGTCGGGCTAGGGCTAGGTTCCGGTATATTTCGAAGCACGCCCGCCGCTCTTCTTGGCGGGCATACGTGTCTTCACTTAACGGGAAGACCCCTTTAGCTGAGGTGTGGAAGCGAGTCAAAAGGATTCGGGGCAAGTTCTCGCAGGACCTCCCTCCCGTTCTCCAGGAGAATGGGACCGCAATCTCGGACCCCGCGTCCGTGGCGGAATCCTTAGCGACCGCTTTTTCCGCATTCTCTAGCCGTGATGCTGCTCCGCCAGCATTCAATGCACGTCGTGATGTCGCGGAAGGCTGCCGGCTGGACTTTACCTCCAGAGGCGGAGAACCCTTCAACGACAAGTTTACTGTGAGTGAGTTGCGTTCCGCTCTCGCTTCGTGCGCGGACACCGCCCATGGTCCGGACGATGTCCCGTACGCCATGCTTCGACACCTGGGTGAGCGAGGCATGGCCTTTCTATTAGATTTGTTCAACAGGATCTGGGTGGAAGGTCTCCTCCCAGACTCCTGGCGAATCGCTACTGTGCTCGCCTTTCGCAAGCCGGGGAGAGATCACTCTACTCCGACCGGTTTCCGCCCAATCTCTCTAACCTCTTGCGTGTGCAAGTTGATGGAGAAATTGGTAAATGTTAGATTAGCCTATTTCCTGGACAGCGGAGGCCATCTGTCTTCTGCACAGTGCGGCTTCCGTAAGTTCCACTCCACGTCGGATGCTCTGCTCCGACTGGAAAATGCCGTCTGCGAGGCTTTCCTTCGTAGACAGCACTACGCCACGGTGTTTTTTGATCTGGAGAAAGCCTATGATACCGCATGGCGATACGGTATCATGGAGACTCTCCACACGATGGGGGCGAGGGGACGCCTCCCAATGTTTATATCTGAATTTTTGCGAGATCGTCGATTCCGCGTACGGGTGGGGGGAGCCCTCTCCGGCCCAAAGGAGCAGGAAGAGGGTGTCCCGCAGGGAAGTGTCCTCAGTGTCACACTCTTTGCCCTGAGCATCAACGGCATCACCTCGGTGCTGCCGGAAGATGTTCTCGCTACGCTCTACGTGGACGACCTTTCGATCTCTTTTGGCGCGGCCCAGATGCCAACTCTGGAGCGCCGACTCCAACAGCCATTGAACCGCGTCTCTCGCTATGCCGAAGCGCACAGGTTTCGGTTTTCTTTGGCCAAGACTAAGGTGGTGCACTTCTGCCGCCATCCACGGCTTCACCCCGACCCAGATTTGTTTCTTAATGAGGTGCGCCTGGATGTGGTTGAGTCGCACCGTTTCCTTGGTCTTGTATTCGACCGACGCCTCACCTGGGAGGCTCACATTCGCAGCCTTAGGGTCTCTTGTACCCGCGCCATGGACATTCTCCGTTCCGTGACGTTCAGCGCTTGGGGCGCTGATAGGGCTACCGCCTTACTTTTTTATCGATCCTTTGTTCGCTCGAAGCTCGACTACGGATGCGAGTTTTATGCATCCGCAGCCGAGCGTTTATTGCGGAAGGTGGATTCGATCCACCACACCGGCCTTCGCCTTGCGACCGGTGCCTTCCGCACTTCCCCCATTGAGAGCCTGTTGGTCGATGCTGGGGAGATGCCACTCGCTCTGCGCCGCGTGCAGTGCATCACTCGCCTGTACGCGCGAGCCCGGCGCCTCCCCCAGTCGCCAACAGCTCTCACTGCATCCGCAGCTGATCTCGATGGTGCCTATGCCGCCGAGAGACGCCAGTCATACCCTAAGCCCTTTGGGTTTAGGGCCAGGAAACTCCTTCGAGAGGTAGATATAGCTCTCGGGCCGGTGGCGCCCCTGGTTCTGCCCAGGACGCCACCCTGGAGGGTACCACATTTGGCTATTTGTCGCCACGCCTCTGCTCCCAAAGCTTGTACTGCGCCGGGAGTATTGCGTTCGATCTTTTTGGAGCACACATCGTGTCACGCTGGTACCGTGCCAGTGTATACGGATGGCTCCAAGTCCCAAGAGGGGGTCGGCTTCCACGCCGTATCCCCTCTGTTTGAAGTCAGCGGGGCTCTACCAGGCGCTGCGTCTGTCTTCACGGCCGAGCTGGTGGCAATACACCACTCGGTACGGGAGATTACGCGACGTGCCCGGTTCGGAGACCGGATTGTGATTTATAGCGACTCACAAAGCGCCCTGAGTGCTCTCGGGGCATTGGAATCTCCGCATCCCCTGGTTCGCGAAATCCGTGACGCCACGGTTTTGGCGAGCCGGGCAGATGTCGAGATTATCTTCTGCTGGGTTCCTGGACATGTAGGAATTGCGGGGAATGAGCGCGCCGATGAGGGCGCCAAAGAGTCCGCGAGGACTCTGCGACCGGACCAGCGTTTCGCTCTTCCTCACACCGACTACATGGCAGGAATACGGGCAGCTCTTCGGACTGCTTGGCAAAGAAGATGGGAGACGGTCGAGGGGAACTTAAAGTTGCGTGCCATTGCGCCGCGACTGTTCCCATGGACCTATCCCCCAATGCCGCGGCGGCTTCAGGTTGCTTTCTGTCGTCTTCGAATCGGACACACTCGTGTGACGCATCGTTACTTGGTGGAGCGCTCGCATGTGCCCTATTGCAACGACTGCGTCGTCCCCCAGACTGTTCGGCATATTCTTGTCGAATGTCCCAGTCTGGGTGATCTTCGCGCACGATACCTGTCTCGGTACCGGGATGGGCGGGGTCGCTACCGCCTGTCCCTTGTACTCGGGACGAGTGCGTGCACCATGACTGGTGGACTTATTGACTTTTTGGGGGAGGCCGGCTTTCTCCCCTTTATTTAAGGTTCCTTTTTTTGTTATTGTTTTGTTCGTAGGTTGCACTCTCCTGCACCGGGGTGAGGGGGACCTCCCCCCGCTGCCGGAGATTGCTTCGATTGTTAAGTTTTTCCAATTTATATTGATTGTTAAGTTTTCATATTTTAACTTTAAAGTAGCCTAATTCTAGGCTGTCGTGTTTTTCGGCGACTTATGCCCAAGTGGGTAGTTGCCAGATGGGCTCTATAAAAAAAAAAAAAAAAAAAAAAATGAACATCAACGGCATCACCGAGGTGCTGCCGGAACATGTTCTCGCTACGCTCTACGTGGATGACCTTTCGATCTCTTTTGGCGCGGCCCAGATGCCAACTCTGGAGCGTCGACTCCAACAGGCATTGAACCGCGTCTCTCGCTATGCCGAAGCGCACAGGTTTCGGTTTTCTTTTGCCAAGACTAAGCTGGTGCACTTCTGCTACCATCCACAGCTCCACCCCGACCCAGATTTGTTTCTTAATGGGGGTGCGCCTGGAGGTGTTTGAGTCGCACCGTTTCCTTGGTCTTGTATTCGACCGACGCCTCACTTGGAGGCTCATATTCGCAGCCTTAGGGTCTCTTGTACCCGCGCCATGGATATTCTCCGTTCCGTGACGTTCAGCGATGATAGGGCTACTGCCCTACTTTTTTATCGATTTGTTCGTTCGAAGCTCGACTACGGATGCGAGTTTTATGCATCCACAACCGAGCGTTTATTGCGGAAGGTGGATTCGATCCACCACACCGGCCTTCGCCTTGCGACCGGTGCCTTCCGCACTTTCCCCATTGAGAGCCTGTTGGTCGATGCCACTCGCTCTGCGCCGCGTGCAGTGCATCACCCGCCTGTACGCGCGAGCCCGGTGCTTCCCTCAGTCGCCAACAGCTCTCACTGCTTCCGCAGCTGATCTCGATGGTGCCTATGCCGCCGAGAGACGCCAGTCATACCCTAAGCCCTTCGGGTTTAGGGTCAGGAAACTCCTTCGAGAGCTAGATATAGCTCTCGGGCCGGTGGCGCCCCTGGTTCTGCCCAGGACGCTACCCTGGAGGGTACCACATTTCGCTATTTGTCGCCATGCCTCTACCTCCAAAGCTTTTACGGCGCCGGGAGTATTGCGTTCGACCTTTTTGGAGCACACCTCGTGTCACGCTGGAACCGTGCCAGTGTATACGGATGGCTCCAAGTCCCAAGAGGGGTCGGCTTCCACGCCGTATCCCCTCTGTTTGAAGTCAGCGGGGCTCTACCAGGCCCTGCGTCTGTCTTCACGGCCGAGCTGGTGGCAATACACCACTCGGTACGGGAGATTACGCGACGTTCCCAGTTCAGAGACCGGATTGTGATCTATAGCGACTCACAAAGCGCCCTGAGTGCTCTCGGGGCATTGGAATCTCCGCATCCCCTGGTTCGCGATATCCGTGACGCCACAGTTTTGGCGAGCCGGGTGGATGTCGAGATTATCTTCTGCTGGGTTCCTGGACATGTAGGAATTGCGGGGAATGAGGGCGCCAAAGAGTCCGCGAGGACTCTGAGACCGGACCAGCGTTTCGCTCTTCCTCACATCGACTACATGGCAGGAATGCGGGCAGCTCTTCGGACTGCTTGGCAAAGAAGATTGGAGACGGTCGAAGGGAACTTAAAGTTGCGTGCCATTGCGCCGCGATGTTCCCATGGACCTATTCCCCAATGCCGCGGTGGCTTCAGGTTGCTTCTGTCGTCTCCGAATCGGACACACTCGTGTGACGCATCGCTATTTTATGGAGCGCTCGCCTGCGCACTATTGCAACGACTGCGCAGTCCCCCAGACTGTTCGGCACATTCTTGTCGAATGTCCCAGTCTGGGGATTTTCGCGCACGATACCTGTCCCGGTACCGGGATGGGCGGGGTCGCTACCGCCTGTCCCTTGTACTCTTGACGAGTGCGTGTACATTGACTTGTGGACTTGTTGACTTTTGGGGGGAGGCCGGCCTTCTCCCTATTATTTAGGCAGGTTTTTTTTGTTTTGTTTTTTTTGTTTGTTTTTTTTTCCTTTAGGTTGCACGCTCCTGCGCCGGGGGGACCTCCCCCGACGCAGGAGCTTGCTTCCTTTCCCCCATTTGGGGTGTTTTTTTCGTTTCTTTAATTTTATTTTAAAATAGCTTAGAACTAGGCCAGTTTTAATACGGCGACTAATGCCGATGTAGGCATTCGCCAGATGAGCTCTTAAAAAAAAAATATCATCCAATGCCGCTGCGGCTTCAGGTTTCTTTTTGTCGTCTCCGAATCTGACACACTCGCGTGACGCATCGCTATTTGATGGAGCGTTCGCCTGCGCCCTATTGCGACGACTGCGTCGTCCCCCGGACTGTTCGGCACATTCTTGTCGAATGTCCCAGTCTGGGTGATCTTCGCGCACGATACCTGTCTCGGTACCGGGATGGGCGGGGTCGCTACCGCCTGTCCCTTGTACTCGGGACGAGTGCGTGCACCATGACTGGTGGACTTATTGACTTTTTGGGGGAGGCCGGCCTTCTCGCCTTTATTTAAGGTTCTTTTTTGTTTGTTATTGTTTTGTTCGTAGGTTGCACTCTCCTGCACCGGGGTGAGGTGTACCTTCCCCCGCTGCCGGAGATTGCTTCCTGATTGTTAAGTTTTTCCAATTTATATCATTATGTTTTCATATTTTTATTTTAAAGTAGCCTGGTTCTAGGCTGTCATGTTTTTCGGCGACTTATGCCCAAGTGGGCTCTATAAAATTAAAAAAAAAGAAGTCTTCTTCGATATCGAGAATGCCTATAGCACCACATGGCGCCATCAAGGCCTCCGCCAGTTGTATGACTGGGGATTGAGGGGACTTTTACCAATTTTTATCGAGTTTCTTAGCTACCCGCAATTTTCGCGTCAGAGTTGGGTAACATTTATACTGATCTCTTCCCAATTGTGTGTAGCGCTTTGCACTGAGCAATTCTTTTTGCTACCAGATTAGCTGCAATTGTTGCTTGTCCAACAGAATACACTCCTGTGCTCACAGGGGTATCTAACCGCTGATGCTTCAGTTGTTCTTCTTTCCTCCTGAAATACTGGCGGTCTTTCGCTGTCAGCGTTGGGTGTTTTCCCAATAGATGCCGTTTGATCTTTTTCCTTTAAGCGACTCATGACTGAACACTTCACCACAAAAACACACAGGTTTTTCGATGCGATGACTGATGAGAAACGTAAACCCAATGTCAAGAAATTCTTTGTACACCCATGGACATCACCGAAGAATCCGAAAAGAAAATTATACTAGATTAATAATAAATCAAACAAAAGATATAATTTGGTACCATCCAACAGGAGGGGTTAGAGAGGAGGGGGAGGAGCAAAAAAGAGGAAAGGAGAAATGAACAAAGAAAGAGGAGGAAAGGGAGCAAGGCAAAAAGCAGGGGGAGAAGAAGAAGAAAAAGAAGTATGGCTATAAAGAAGAAAGAGGAGGGAGCTTGGAAAGATAGGAAGGAAGTCGGGACAAAGGGAAATGAAGGGGGGAGGGGGGGGGGGGTAAAGAGGACGACGGCAAGGAAAGGAACAGAGGAAAAGGGACTTTAGAGGAATTGCAAAGTAAAGCCTCCCGGAGGGCCAGGCGGACTTTAAAGTCCCCTCCTCCCTTGTGGAGAAAGCCGGAGAAGCGAACCCCATGAGGAGACTCGTGGGAACGGTAGCCGGCGAATAACAGTAACTGCCTACCCTGTTTGATCTCCCCGCGGCATAGGTAGTTGGAGCGACCATCTGTGTTAAGGCAACCACCAAAGGCCCTTAAACGACGCTCGAAAGATCCAATTACCTACGAGATCCGTAGGCCCGTGGTTATATCACCAAAAAGTGGTTCCAGTCAAAAGGCACACCAATGAAGGTGGTGGTTGATGGTCTCTAATTAACAAGCCGACTTGGGCACCTCATTGCCAACCTCTTCACTCCTCGCTCTCCCAGATGCTACCTCACCACTCGCGCTCCTTTCTGCGGCCTCGCCCCTTTCCCCTTAGATGGGGCGGTGGTCCGCCTATAAATAAGCCCCTGAAAGAAAGAGAAAAGATTATTATTCGGTGAGAACGACATAGGATCAGTTTGTGAAGATTGATCCTTCAGCCAGTCAAGATTATTCGGTGAGAACGATATAGGATCAGTTCGAGAAGATCGATCCTTCACCCAGTCGAGATTATTATTCGGTGAGAATGACATAGGATCAGTTCGCGAAGATCGATCCTTCAGCCAGTCAAGATTATTCGGAGAGAGACGAGAAAGGATTAGTTTATGAAGATCGATCCTTCTTCCCCATTGCCGAATTAACATAAATCGTAAAGTTTTGCATCGGTGCCATACCGAAGAATCCTTTACAGACTTAGAACAAGTCTGACTGGAGAACAGAAAACCCGCCCACACTCGAGTGACTCTCACAGCTCAAGCTCCTTAAGAGTGAGAGGAGAAGAACCAAGCCCCAACGAGGTTCCATTTGTTAATTACTGTATAAATCTCATCGTATACCCAAAAACTAGTTGGGCCCACGGCGTTAAAGAATAGGACACAGAGAGGCTTCAAGATTATTCAGAAGAGGACTCTTTGAAACTCACTCCGTCGTCTTAACGTAACAGGAGGCAAAGTTGCAATAAGAAGTTGACAGCCCCTTTCCCTTACCTCCATCCCATCTCGAAGAAATTCTACCATCGGCTACTCCAAATCTCCGAAGCGCGAGAAAAGCCCTCCAGCGACATCCGGCAACCCCTGATCCCTTGTCATGTAAGTTACAAAGAACATTTATATTCATATTGCGATAGTATGAGTTTATTACGTTTCACGATTTAACGGAAGTAAAAACAATTGTGCGTGAACTCCGTCATACTTACTAGTAGAACATAGTAATTTAATTTAATGTTTAACGCTAATCTAAAAGAGGCGCGATAAAATAACTAATCGGCAATTGGTGTGTTTACGTGTAACCTATTTGTTTAATTTTGTCTTTAAGAGATATTGTAATAGGCCCAGTTGCCAACCGGTTTGGCCTCGGTTAGCTTAGGAGGAGGATATAAATGTGTTTACTGTTTTTTTGTCATAAGTAATTGTTAAATTTAAAATATATGTTTATTTTTGGCATAATTCCTGTGCGTTTCTCTATATCCTTACGTGTTGAAGCGGCTCTTCCTTAAAGACAACGAAAATTACCATTCTTAGACAAAAGCATAATTAAAAAAAAAGTATATCACGACAAAAAGGTATCCTACGTCAGGGACCAAGAAAAAGAAGGGGAAAGACCAAACGAGTACGACACTCAGGGACACGAGCAATAAACATACATTATTAAAATTTTCTATATATAAATATATACACGAGTTGATTTAAGAAACCAGCAAAGTTGCTTATAAATGTCTTGAGACAGTATTGGTGGTTAAGACATTTGCGTTAAAATTATAATACCCAAGAAAACTTTTTGATGCATAATCAGCAGTAATATACTCTGTATTATGGCAACATAGAAGTATAGCATGTAATGAAAACATCTCATAATAGGGACTTCATATTTTTTGGAAGTCGTGAGACTTGAGTGCTTGGCCATCCCAGAAAGAATGCTTGGTGACCCCATTGGGGGTCGCGACTCCAGGGTTGGGAAAGGGAGAAATATTGTCTCTGATCAAATGAGAGACAAGCGTCAGACAGTACAGAAGCCTAAATTCGTTCCGTGCTTAATTTCCTGTTCCAGATCCCGGCGTCGGTGAATTTCACGAGGTTGCTGCCACACATCTGGATATTTGTAAGCCAGAAGGAAGGTAAGTCACTGAATAAAAAACAAGGGAGGGCACAAGGCCCTAATATAGAATGGGAATTTTAAATATGCAGAAAAGGGTATTAAAGAAAGACTATATCGCGTCATTGGATGTTAATATTCAATGTTTTGTCCGGTGAATATAACGCAGAAAACATTATTTAGCGGACCAAACTTTCAATATAATTTTCTGTTTAGCAAATTATGTGATATTTGGTTGTGGTTGCTGTAGCTCCTGGTCTCGTGCCTTCACCCTATGTCAGGTGTCTCGATGAACTCTGTTGAGTGGGCTGGGTTCTTTCAAAGTTCCATGGCTTAAATTGTCTAATTATGTGCGAGTGTTGCCTTGTGAATGCGTTAAAATGGGTGTGATTGGTGGTGGCAGTGGTGTAAATATGTGATGGAGATTGAATCTGAACCTTGCCAGGGTGTCATGGGAAGGATTCTTTTTCTGGTTTATTCTTTGGGGGAAGTGCGTCTGGAAAGACATTTAAGTTAGCTGTTGTGTTATGGGTGTGTTGATTGTGAGGGGGGAAGGGTTTTATTTTATTTATTTTTTATTAACGAGGGTGATATTTGAAGTAGCTAGGTGTAGTATATTTCCGTATTCCTGATTTTGAGATGGTCGTTATCTTGCTTTCCCCAGGTCGGATCTGAAGTTCAAGTTAATTGAAGACTTCTTGATTAAGATTTTTGCAAATTTGACTGAGAGATGACTAAACCTTATAAGCAAAGTTTATTCTTGGATTTGAAATGTATTCGGGTGAAATAAAGTTAAAGGTTTGCAAGTATCTTTTTATTTGTACATTAAGACCGACCCTCAGCTCACCAACTATGAAACTAAACCGAGCACAACTGATAAATCAGTGATCAATTTAATTATTGGGTGTAAAAAAAAATATTACGAGTAAAATAAGGGAATGGAAACGGTCGACGCGGCTTCATCGATCGCCCATAGGACCCTGGGCCTATCTACCTTTCAGATCGTCTACCTCGTCCTGAATCCCCGTAAGGGTCGCGGTGATTTGCCGTGCTGCGGGATCCAGCGCTCCGTCCGGCCCCAGCTTAGCCTCTCTTACTTCCTTCAGATAGCCTGTATTTCTCCCCGACTTCGTCGCTTTTCATACAACCTCTCACACAACTTTCTCTGGTCAGCCTCTAATTTCACAGAGTAGATGCTGACCTTCTCAAGCCAACCGTCCCGGATCGGGGCTGAGGGGGGAGGGGACAACGTTCCCTAACCTCTGAGCTCCGGTTCAGGATGGGGGTTTTTAACAACCTGCTTCCTTCCCACCCATACCTTCCTCACATCCCTTTTCCTCTCCTCTTCACAATCTATCTTTTTACGCCGAGTCTAAGGTGGAGCCGCCATGCCGATGGACTGCCAGGCCACAAGGCGGGAGGGGTGGTCCCAAATGGCGGCGCCTGGCTCTGTCGGGCCTGTAAGCACCTCTTGCAGTGCGGGCAACTGCAAGAGGTGATGAGCGATTGCATCCCGTGAAATATAGAGGGTCACCATGCCCAATGATGAGAAACACAAAAATCTCCCCTTAATTCTTCCTGTGTCACCAACCGAGCCGCCCTAGGGCAGCTCCACCGAAAAAATGGAGGTCGCCCCTCCCTGTGCTTGCTCAGGGGACCATCAATATCTCTAACCGGAGAGGAGACTTACTCCTCTCCTTCGCTTAGGGGTGTAGGGGACCCCCTTCTCTGGAGGTGGTTTCGGGCACCTCCCTTTTTCCAGCGGCAGTCCCCTCTATTCTTTCCAAGGGGACTGTCAAGAAAGCCAGCAGGCAGCCCTTAGCCAGCCGCTCCACATCGAAGCGGCTCGGTAGGGCAAACCCCCTTAGGGGGGAGAGGGAAGCCAGGCCCCTTCGGTCGCTTCCCTCAAAAGACCTGCTGGCAAGAATATTGAACCTTGTCGGGGTCAAGGCCTGTGCTTCCCCACACAAGACTAGTGACGATACTGCCAACGGGACCTGCGATGTCTTGGATAGGATGGCCAACTGGAGCCCCCTCCTGAGATAGACATGGTCCTTGAGGAAACCCAGCCTCAGACGGTCGGGCCTTCCATGGAGGATATCCGGGTTCGGTTCCAAGCACCGAACTCGAATCCGCCCATATGCAAGTTCCTCCTCAAACGGCTAGAGTTTCCGAAGCAGTACAAGGAGGGAGGGATCTCCTCCGACCGGTGCCCCCACGACTACCAGGACCTCCTCCATTTCGGAGAATGACCTGGCTGAGGCCGGTCCATCTGGCCTGGGGGCTCCTTCCGGCGGAGGTGAGAAGCGGGTTCATTTCCCACCCTCTCCAAAAAAGACAAAGATTAGGAAGACTCGCGGCTCCATCCGCGGGGACGGATGGGTCTGCTGCCACTTTGGTAGGCCACCAAGCCAAGATCGGCACATCCGGCCCCTCTACCCCCCGTGTGCGGAGCCCCTGGCTAAGACTAAGACCAAGAGTGCACAGGGCGGAGCCTCGATGACATCGGGGCCCCTCATTCAGAGGTTACCTGGCGTTTTCGAGCCCACTGGCTTCAAGCGCTTCCTCGTTATTGGCTCCACTGATGGCACCATGTTGTCCAAGGGCAACATGATCCATCAGAGGAGAGGATTAGCTAGTGCAATTGGTAGAGAGCCGAAGGTGACCCGTTTCTCGGACGGGAGCCTTCTGGCGAATGCGGCGAATCCCGCCGAGGCGGCCAAGATAAGTGCTCTTCGGACACTTCATGGCACCTCGGTGAGTGTGACGCCGCACTCTACCATGAACTTTGTGAAAGGAGTAGTATATGCGAGGGAACTCGTTGACTACTCCATTGAGGACATCACCCTAGAGCTGTGATGAGAAAACAGGGAAGGGCCTCGAGACCCACCCCTACACTCTTCGTCACGTTCGATTGTGACAAGCTCCCTGAGTCGGTGCGTGCCGGTTGGTACAGCTAGCGTGTGAAGGCATTCGTGCCACTTCCGCAGCGGTGCTATTACTGTCACCGCTTCGGCCATACGAATCGCTCATGTAGACGTGCAAAGTCGGGATCACCCGAAGTATGTGTAAATTGCTCCAAGGTCGCACACGATAAGTCCAAATCGTGTGTGGCCAAGTGTGTCAATTGCGGAGAGCCGCGCCCCGCTTCTTCGAAGCAATGTGGTGCATATCTCCTTGAGAAAGAAATCCTGGCCGTTCAGGCCCAGGATCGACTCTCATTCCGCGAGGCTAAGGACTTGGTCCTGGCGCGCCCGGCTCTGCCTGGGACGTCATATGCCTCAATAGTTAGAAATGCACCCTCTGCTCTTAGCCCATCCAGGCCAACGAGCACGTTTGTTTCCGCGCCCATTCGGAGCCCTTCTGCGGGCTCTACCCAACCTGGGCGCACCCCTGGTAAAGCTGGCGGCAACAAGGGTTCATACCCAGCCCCGGCTAAAACCAGGGCTTCCCCCTCTTCCCCCAGCGTGACCGTTTTCCGTAAGGCGAAACGGCCACGCGCCTCCACCGAGTCGTTAGACTCACAGGAGGCAACACCCCTGAAGATGGTCGCTAGGCGATCTTCGGGGATTCCTAAAGCTGTCCCCCGAAAGAAGGACAGCAACAAAGGAGCTTCGGCTCCTTCGCCCACGCCCCGAGGTGGAGCGAGTGGCTCGGAGACGGTGGTTCCTCGAAAAGAGGGCCCCCCCCGCTTTCGAAGCCGCAACGCTCGCCTAAGGTTTCGAGGCGGAGGGAGGAAAAGACTCGCATGGCGAGCCCAATCTCCCCCAATAAGTCCTCGAAGGCGACAGCGCCTTCAGCGCTTTGTCCGGCCAACAGCGCCCGGGGTTCTGCCCCCGGGAAGCGTACGGCCTTCCCGTGAGGGTCTTCAGTTCGAGGAGGGCCCCCGCGTCTCCTCCGAGCTAGGCCTGGAGGGCATATTCCTTCAATGGAATTATCGTGGACTCCTGGCCAACTGGAAGGAGCTGCGGAGGCTCGTCTCGTCCCGTTCCCCGTTACCTTTTTGCAGGAGACCATGCTAGGCGCGTGCCCCCTGCCTGCCCTCCCGGGGTATAAGGGTCTTGCGACCCCACCACCGCGGGATGGCCGGGCTTGGGGATGCGCGGTTTACACCCGGCAAGATGTCTCCGTTCTTCCTTTCTCTTTAGATACCTTCTTTCAGGCAGTGGCTGTGCAGCTGCACCTGGATAGGAGGTATACTATCATTTCTGCGTACATTCCACCGTCAGCTGACTTCGACGCGGGGGACTTCCGCCGCGTCATGGCACAGTTGCCGAGGCCCTTTCTCTTGCTTGGAGATCTGAACGGCAGGCATCCTCTCTGGGGAGATTACTCCATAAATCCCAGGGGACAAGTCTTTGCCGATCTGATTGAAGAGCTTGTAATGGGTGTCGTAAACGTGGATGAGTTTACGCATCACTGTCCGAGAACCGCTTCATTTTCTTGCCTTGACCTATCTTTGTGCTCTTCGGATGCAAAGCCTGATTTTGATTGGGGGATGGTCGATGACCTCCATGGTAGTGATCACTTTCCCATTCAAATATCATTTTCAGGGCAACTGCCGCCTGAGAGACCACCTCGGTGGTGCTTGGTGCGGGCGCGGTGGCCTGCATTTCAGGAAATGACTGAATTCTCTATCTCAGTCGAGGAGTTTAGGTCAGTAGATGAGGCCGTTGAGTTCTTCTCCGGCAACCTCATCGCCGTGGGCCTGACTACTATTCCTAGGACGTCTGGCCGTTTTGCACGCTGACCACTCCCATGGTGGTCGGCCGAGTGTGAGATGGCCCTCAAACAGAAGCGTTATGCCTACATGCGCTATAAGCGCCGCCCGAACGATTTCACTGTCGCTGAATTTCGTCGGGCTAGGGCTAGGTTCCGGTATATTTCGAAGCACGTCCGCCGCTCTTCTTGGCGGGCATACGTGTCTTCACTTAACGGGAAGACTCCTTTAGCTGAGGTGTGGAAGCGAGTCAAAAGGATTCGGGGCAAGTTCTCGCAGGACCCCCCCTGCCGTTCTCTAGGAGAATGGGACCGCAATCTCGGACCCGGCGTCCGTGGTGGAATCCTTAGCGACCGCTTTCTCTGTATTCTCTAGCCGTGATGCTGCTCCGCCAACATTCAATGCACGTCGTGTTGTCGCGGAAGGCCGCCGGCTGGACTTTACCTCCAGAGGCGGAGAACCCTTCAACGACAAGTTTACTGTGAGTGAGTTGCGTTCTGCTCTCGCTTTGTGCGCGGACACCGCCCATGGTCCGGACGATGTCCCGTACGCCATGCTTCGACACCTGGGTGAGCGAGGCATGGCCTTTCTGTTAGATTCAACAGGATCTGGGTGGAAGGTGTTCTCCCAGAATCCTGGCGAATCGCTACTGTGCTCGCCTTTCGCAAACCGGGGAGAGATCACTCTACTCCGACCGGTTTCCGCCCAATCTCTCTAACCTCTTGCGTGTGCAAGTTGATGGAGAAATTGTTAAATGTTAGATTAGCCTTTTTCCTGTAAACCGGAGGCCATCTATCTTCCGCACAGTGCGGCTTCCGCAAGTTGCACTCTACGTCGGATGCTCTGCTCCGACTGGAAAATGCCCTCAGCGAGGCTTTCCTTCGTAGACAGCACTACGCCACGGTCTTTTTCGATCTGGAGAAGGCCTATGATAATGCATGACGATACGGTATCATGGAGACTCTCCACACGATGGGGTTGAGGGGACGCCTCCCAATGTTTATATCTGAGTTTTTGCGAGATCGTCGATTCCGCGTACGGGTGGGGGGGGGAAGCCCTCTCCGGCCTAACGGAGCAGGAAGAGGGTGTCCCGCAGGGAAGTGTCCTCAGTGTCACACTCTTTGCCCTGAGCATCAACGGCATCACCGAGGTGCTGCCGGAACATGTTCTCGCTACGCTCTACGTGGATGACCTTTCGATATCTTTTGGCGCGGCCCAGATGCCAACTCTGGAGCGTCGACTCCAACAGGCATTGAACCGCGTCTCTCGCTATGCCGAAGCGAAGAGGTTTCGGTTTTCTGTGGCCAAGACTAAGGTGGTGCACTTCTGCCGCCATCCAAGGTGCCACCTCGACCCAGATTTGTTTCTTAATGGGGTGCGCCTGGATGCGGTTGAATCGCACCGTTTCCTTGGTCTTGTATTCGACCGACGCCTCACCTTTTAGCTAATATTCGCAGCCTTAGGGTCTCTTGTACCCTCGCCATGGATATTCTCCGTTCCGTGACGTTCAGCGCTTGGGGCACTGATAGGGCTACAGCTCTACTTTTTTTATCGATCCATTGTTCGTTCGAAGCTCGACTACGGATGCGAGTTTTATGCATCCTCAGCCGAGCGTTCATTGCGGAGGGTGGATTCGATCCACCACACCGGCCTTCGCCTTGCGACCGGTGCCTTCCGCACTTCCCCCATTGAGAGCTTGTTGGTCGATGCTAGGGAGATCCTACTCGCTCTGCGCCACGTGCAGTGCATTACTCGCCCTTACGCGCGATCCCGGTGCCTCCCTCAGTCGCCAACATGTCTCACTGCATCCGCAGCTGATCTCGACGGTGTCTATGCCGCCGAGCGACATCATTCATACCCTAAGCCCTTTGGGTTTAGGGCCAGGAAACTCCTTCGAGAGCTAGGTATAGCTCTCGGGCCGGTGGCGCCCCTGTTTCTGCCCAGGATGCCACCCTGGAGGCTATTTGTCGCCACGCCTCTGTTCCCAAAGCTTGTACTGCGCCGGGAGTATTGCGTTCGACCTTTTTTGAGCAAACCTCGTGTCACGCTGGAACCGTGCCAGTGTATACGAGTAGCTCCAAGTCCCAAGAGGGGGTCGGCTTCCACGCCCTATTCCTTCTGTTTGAAGTCAGCGGGGTTCTGCCAGGCGCTGCGTCTGTCTTCACGGCCGAACTGGTTGCAATACACCACTCGGTACGGGAGATTATGCGACTTGCCTGGTTAGGAACCGGATTGTGATCTATAGCGACTCACAAAGCTCCCTGAGTGCTCTCGGGGCATTGGAATATCCGCATCCCCTGGTTCGCGATATCCATGATGCTTCGGTTTTGGCGAGCCAGGCAGATGTCGGGGTTATATTCTGCTGGGTTCCTGGACATGTAGGAATTGCGGGGAATGAGACTCTTCCTCACACTGACTACATGGCAGGAATATGGGCAGCTCTTCGGACTGCTTGCCAAAGAAGATGAGAGACGGTCGAAGGGAACTTAAAGTTGCTTGCCATTGCGCCGCGACTGTTTCCATGGACCTATCCTCCAATGCCGCGACGGCTTCAGGTCGCTTTCTGTCGTCTCCGAATCGGTCACACTCGTGTGACGCATCGCTATTTGATGGAGCGCTCGCCTGCGCCCTATTGTGACGACTGCGTCGTCCCCCAGACTGTTCGGCACATTCTTGTCGAATGTCCCAGTCTGGGCGATCTTCGCGCACGTTACCTGTCCCGGTACCAGGATGGGCGGGGTCGCTACCGCCTGTCCCTTGTACTCGGGACGAGTGCGTGCACATTGACTGGTGGACTTGTTAACTTTTGGGGGGAGGCCGGTCTTCTCCCTATTATTTAAGCAGGGTATGTTTTTTTTTTGTTGTTTTTTTTCCTTTAGGTTGCTCGCTTCTGCGCCGGGGTGACCTCCCCGGATGCAGGAGCATGCTTCCTTTTCTCCTTTTTGGGGTGTTTTTCGTCTCATTAATTTTATTTTAAATGCCGTCCAGGATTAGTTCGTGGATTCAGAGGCAACTAGGTTGATAGAAAATAAGAAAAAAACAACATTCTTTTCCTTTTAGCCAGTAAACCACGGGAATTACAATAGACAAATGTGGAAGGAATGAAAGGTTAAATAGAAGCGAAATTTTGGATTTAGCGCTCAGACACGGAGGCAGGGATAAGCTGTCTGGGAGGGTTAGATGAACTTGAAGCTTAGCCAATCTAGGATTTCTACGAGATTGGTTTAGGGATGGAAAGGAAAAGCAGCGAGAGATGACGGCTGGAGGGAGGGATTTCTTGGGAGCTTGACGTGTGGAGCCTTTGGGCCTAAAATGAGGTGTGGGGTTCTTGGTAGGAGCCTGGGAATGGGGTCATTTGGGAGAGGCATGTAGGTCGAGGTTTGGAAGGTCACTAGTGGGTTATATTTTTGAGAAGATGGTGATGGGCAGAGTTTGAGACATGTGGTTTTCGGGCTGGGGGGAAAGGGCACTTTTGGGAAGAGTAGGGTCTTCGGAATTATGGATTTGAAGAGTGCCTGGGTGAGGATTGGAGTTGATTATAAATTACTTCTACCGAGAGGAATGGTTGGCTAGAAGGTGCATGTTTCACCACGGTGATAATGCTCTCCAGTGGGATAAGTGAAATTTGAGTGGATAGGGAAGCCAAAGGTGTGGGTGACATGGGTGTGCTATAATACGCATGTTGCTTAGCAAAAATGGGTCACTTGTGGGCAGTAAAATGGTCTCCATTACTGAAGGGGGCCCTCACTTTGGCATAACATGGGGAGCTCATGCCTTATTTTCGGCGAAGAGTAAAACTGGTCGTCAGCATAGGTTTGCTTGATGCAAAGAAAAAAACAATAAAGGTAGGTGAGGAAAGTAAGAGGACATAATATAAAGACCCTAATAGATAGACAAATAAGATGGGAAAGGAATGAGGTGTTCTTCACCCAACTGGGGTGAGGTAAACCCGTCTCAGGACTAAAAGGCAAAAGCCCTTCATCAGTGAGGCCCGAAAGGTGGCTGGGAAAGGGAAACAAATTTGTCATAGAATTGGTATGAGACATGGAAGAACCACTCATAGGCATAACCATAGCTGAATAATCGCCCATGGACTGTATCATGCGCCATACGCTTATTCACAACCGTCTCACAAATAGAACCTTTACTCTTCCGGCGAGGCGTTCATTGTTAATCCATCAGTATTCCTACCTCTCCTTACTCCGATCGACATTACTTTCCAGAGCTGGAGGCACACCAACATTGAGCTGACTACGTTCTTTGGATGAGGAAGGGGAACAGTTGGAATCTTTGTGGGAACAATCCTCCGATTTGAACGACGGCTCCTCCCACCATCACCCAGAACATCGGAATAAACCTTCCAGGACGGAGAGCTGTTCCTTAACTCGACGGCGGGTTTTCCTAATGGCCAAACGTAGAGTCGCGCATTGCAGGAACTTCCTTATGAAATATGAAAACGGGGGTCAGGTCTCCATCACAATGCAGTGATTTAATGAATTTAAGGGCATGGTAATTCTAGGCACATTTGACATGTGCGTGCTTGCCATCACGTAAGACGATGTCCGAATTGATTTCAGTTAAAAAATCGTCTCGGCATTTCAAAATAAAGACACTGGGATCCAAAAATGCCAAATCCAGATAAATTGAGGAAGTTCTTAACGTTCAGACCTGCAAAAGGATGTGAAATGGCGTCGAGGTTTGTTACGTCCCGGACTCAAAGCAACATGTGGATATGTGGGTATATATATATATTAGGGGCACGGCGATTTGCTTTCTTGGCCGCCGTGCTGACGGGACTCAGCCGCCCGTCCGGCCCCAGCGTGGCATTCTTTTTCTTCCGATAACCCTTACATCGTCTTCTGTACCAATTCTCTTTCATCCTGCATCGTCCTTCCATCTACGTTTGTTTGGCGATCTCGGTGTATCAGAGCTGTCTGTCAGGGGGCGCGACCCCATGGCTGGGTCCTGGCTGTGTTGGTTGGTGGGTGCCTGAGCCTGAGTGGCGCTCCTGGAGGTCTTTGCTTTCCTAACTGGTAAATTTCCGAGGCTGGCCGGCCATTTTAAAATGATGGTTGGGTCAGGGTTCGACGGGCTTACCCTCGTGGTTGGGCCGGCGCTCCGAGTAGGTGTCGCGATGGGAGACAGTGACTGCGCAACCCCTTTTATACTTTACTTCATATGGGTAATAATAATGAAATTCTCTACTTCTGGTTCTCGTACTACGCCTGTCAGTAACTCCTCTTTGCGGCGTTTGTTAGATTCCTTCGCAGAAGAGAGAGATCCCGATTTGGATTATCTTAGTTTCCTGATGCTGAATTCTAGTTACGGGTCTCTGCCTTCTAAATTGGACGTGTTAGTGGCTATTTAGAGGTTGAGGTATCTTCGCGAGAGCAGTGTGGTGACGTGCGGGATTTGTCCTCCTTTTCGGAGGTCCCGGTCGTGCCCCACCCGCGCCTTAACTTTGTTAAGGGAGTGAATCGCTCTAACGAATTACTGCAATATGATGTCTCGAGACTAAAGGATAAACTTTCGTCCCAGAGGGTTACGGACGTTTATAGGGTGTCAAGTCTGTTGGTTCCGCTAAGGTTCCTACGAATACGCTCATCGTCACCTTTGACCGTCGGGATCTGCCCCAGTTTGTTCGTGCTGGTTATCTTTGTGTCCCGTTATGTCGAGCTCCCCAGACGTTGTTTTAATTGCCGCCAGTTTGGCCATATGAGCAGCAATTGTAGGCGGGCTCGTTGCTGTGTGGCCTGTGTGTTGGCGTACCATGGCTCCTCTTGTGCGAATCATGAATGTTGCGCCAATTGTGGAGGTTTCCATATCGCGGCTTCGTGTTCTTGTTCCGTATTCCTTTTTGAGAAGGAGGGCCTGGCTCTTCGAGACTTCTTCAGGCTTGTACTTCCGTGAGGCCCGTCGTAGAGTGCGGGGGACAGCTTGCCCCCTCTAGCGTCGCTTCTCTGACGTTCTCCGAGAGGCGGGTTCCCGCCGCCCTCCTCCCGGTTGTCCCACTTCTTCTCTTCGCGGTCCCTTTGTTGCTCCATCTCCTTTGCCTTCGGTCTCTCCTGCGGTTCTTCCGTTGCGCCCTCCTTTGCCTTTGGTCTCTTCTCATGTTCTTCCCTCTGTCGTGGACCATGAGACCGACCGGGCTGAGACGCTGGAGGATATCCGGCAGTTTCTCCACTCCAGGCGTCTGCCCCCGCTGTTCCTTTGCCTCAGCGCAAACAGAAAGGTTCCTCCTCACCCCGTTCGGAGTCCAAGCGCGCTGCCTCTGATGAGGCTTGTTTGGTTCCCGAGTCGGTTGTTGGGGCGCCCTCCGTTTTGATGTCTTCTTTCCGGTCTTAGCTGGCATCATCGATGTTATTGTGAGGGCTGAGGTTCACCCGGTTCTTTCTTCCTTGCATCTTACTTCTGTTCTGTCTTCGATGCCCCTTACCCCAGTTTCGTCTCCCTTGCCTCCTACCCCAGTTTCGTCTTTCCTGCCTCCTACACCATCTCCTTCCTTGTCATTTGCCCCTGTTTTTTCATCTCCTTCTAATCCTGTTCCCTCTTCGCCTTCTGACCCTGTTCATTCCTCTACATCTGACCCAATTCCCTCCTTACCTCCTGAACTTGTTGCCTTTTTCCCCTCTGCCCATGTCCCGTCTTCTGTACCATCTTCTTCGCATCTTGGTTCTCGACCGTCTCTGCTTGATCTTCCTTTCCTTCCGGGCCATGAGCCGTCCACGTTGGGGGTTCGGTCTGGCTCTCAGCTGTCGCCTCCCGCCGTTCACGCTTCCAAGCTCGTGCCGGGTGCGTCCCCGGCTCACCGCGATCTGTCCCCTTTTTCCTCTGGGTCTTCTAATCGTCGGTTTACCTCACTAGAATCCCGACGTTGGTATCGAGACGACAATAATATCTGTCATCCTACAGTAGAATTGTCAAGGGGTTCTCCCCAAGTGGGAGAAACTCCAGCTCTTGCATTTTAGCGTTCGGCCCTTGGTGGTCTGTTTGCAAGAAAATAAGCTTGGGACTCGTCCCTTCACGGTGATTCGCACTTCCGGGTATTTAATTCCATCCCGCCCTGCTGGGGGCGTGTCCCATGGTGATGTTTCTCTTTAAATTTCATCTTCGCTGTTTTCTGCACCTCTACCCCTCTGTAATACCTTGCAGGCTGTTGCTGCGAGGGTATATATCTCCAATCTTTTAACTGTGTTCTGTGTACTTCCCCCCAGATTTTAATTTGAGTCGGTCTGACCTTTTAGAACTCACAAGTTAGTTATCTACCTCGTTTTTAGTACTTGGTGATTTTAACTCTCGCCACCCGCCTTGGGGTGATACTGCCCGTAATCCCCGGGGCGGTGTGGTTGAGTACCTTTTATTATCCGATTCCATTTGTCTTTTAAGTTCCTTCGATCTTCTTTTCATGTTCAAACGGATTTTATTAGTGTTGTAGACTTGTCCTTATGTTCGCCCGACTGTTTCCTCGATTTCCGGTGGTCGATTCGGGACGACCTTTCCTGAAGTGATCACTTCCCGATCGTCCTATCGGCCGCCCTTCCTGGCCCGTGCCTTTACCACCCTACTCATTGGGATCTGCCGCGTTTAATTGGGTTAGGTTGCGGGAGGCTTCATTTACCGATGCCGCCCTGGGTTCCTTCGATATCGTTGATTCAGTGGTTTCATATTTTACAACCCATTTCCGAGGCTGCTGAGCGCTTTGTTCTGCGGAGGTGCCCTGTTGTGGGGCGTTCTATCGAGGGATTGCGCGTCGGCTATTTCTGCCTATCAGTTGGCTAATTCCTGTTATAGGGGGAACTCGAATAGGGTTGATCGGAACCGTGCTCATGTCATCTGCCAGAGGACTCTCCGTCGTGAGTCTCGCGCTGGTACGAATCTTCTTTCTCTTCGTCCATGTTGTTGACTGGAGTTTGGAAGCGGGTCACTAAGATCTGTGGTCGCTATGCTGGTCATGCCATCCCCACTCTGAATATAGTTTGGCCAGTTGGTCAACAATGCTCTGGCTGACCATTTTGCTTCGGTGAGTAGCGCTGATATCTATCTTCGACGGTTTCTCGATCATAAGGCCGCTATAGAGTCTCGCCTTTTAAAAATTACCACGTACACCACCTACTGTTATAATGCTCTCTTTTCCGCCAATGAGCTGTGGGATGCTTTGTCTCACTGTGGTTCCACCTATCCCGGTGACGATTGCATCCACTACGACTTTCTCCGTCGCCTTCAACCCCACTCCGAGTTATTTGTGGTTGACCTTGTCTTTACAACCTGCTTTGGGTCAAAGAGATTTATCCGCCCTCCTGGTATGTGGGGGTTGTTCTACCCTTTCTCAAGCCCAGTAAGGACGGCTTGGACCCGTCACTATCGCCCGATTGCTCTTACGAGCTGCCTCAGTAAGTTATTAGAGAGGATGGCTCAAGTTCGCCTTGCTTGGTCTTTGGAGTCCAACTCGCTCCTCTCCCCATTTCAGTGTACTTTTCGCAGCGGTCGTAGTACTCTTGACTTTCCCCATACGTTTAGAAGACCGCTTTACGGGCTTTTTC
The DNA here is from genome assembly GCA_963969495.1 of Ceratothoa steindachneri. Taxonomy (NCBI): domain Eukaryota; kingdom Metazoa; phylum Arthropoda; class Malacostraca; order Isopoda; family Cymothoidae; genus Ceratothoa; species Ceratothoa steindachneri. Next base: position 160,929,758 of record OZ018318.1, read on the forward strand.
CTCCAGGGATCAGGTGTTGGTGGTGTTTTTCGACATTGAGAAGGCCTACGACACCACCTGGAGGGACGGTATTTTACGTCAGTTATACGATTTGGGTATGAGGGTTTTTTTTTACCTGTTTTTATTCAAGGATTTTTATAGTCCCGTAATTTTAAGGTCCGTGTTGGGGATGCTTTCTCAGTCTTGCTGGTTCAAGAGGAGGGTGTTTCTCAGGGGTGTGTTTTAAGTGTGACATGTTTCGCCGTTGCCATTAATAGTCTGGTGTCCACTCTTCCGGAGGGGGTTTCGGCTTCTCTCTTCGTGGATGACTTGGCATTGTTTTGTTCATCTCCCCGCTTGCCTTCTGCTGCCCGTCGATTACAGCTGGCAATTGATGCCGTGTTGGGTCATGCTGTACCCTAGGGTTTGCGTTTTTCGGTCACCGAAACGAAGGCAATGCATTTTTATCGGGGTCGTGGGGTCCTTGCCCCCCCCCCTCTTTTTGGATGGCACGGCGATTGAGTATGTCGCCGTTTTTAAGGTCTTATGTTTAACACTTGATAGCAAGCTCACTTGTCTGCCCTATTTGCGTCGCTTGCGGGCTTCCTGTTCGAAGGCTATGGATTTACTTCGGGTTTTATCTCACACCACTTGGGGTTGTGATAGGCACACATTGTGGTCACTTTATTCCGCGCTGGTTCAATCCCGGCTGGACTATGGTTGCCAGGTGTACTCTTCAGCGTCTCCTTCTGCCTTGGAGTTGCTCGACTCTGTTCGCTCGCTTGGGGCCCGTGTTAGTGGTGGAGCATTTCGCTCCTCGCCTATCGCTAGCCTCTTTGTTGAGGGTGGCGTGCTTCTCTTGCGATATCACCGGCTGCCTGTGTGCCTACGATCCCTGTTTCGTGTTCAGCCGTACCCTTCATCTCCAGTCTATGAGTGCCTTTTTGCCCCGTCCTCTTCGGCATCTTTTGATCGGCGGCCTCTGGTGCTCCGGGTTGGGGACCATCTCGCCTCCCTGGGTGTTCCCGGGTATTGGCTTCCCTCCCATTCCCGTCTTGGAGCGTTCGCCACCCTCCTGAGGTCTGTACTGCTTTCTGGCGTTTCGAGAAAGGGTCTACTGACCCCCATCTATTAAAATGACTGTTTCTTCAACATGCGTGTTCTCATGCGCACCAGCGTTCCATCTATACTGACGGCTCGAAGTCGGACCTCGGTGTCCTCTATAGAGTCTCTTCGGTCCGCTCTCTCCCTTGTAGCATCAGTTGTTACCGCTGGGTTGACGGCTATTCTTTTGGCTTTTAATTTGATTTTATGCCTAAATTCTTCGGATTTTTTTTTTTTAGCGATTCCCGCCATTCTTTGGAAGTGGTTCGTTCTTTTACGTCCACCCACCCTTTGGTTTTACGGATTCGTTCCTGGCTGGTTAGAAATACCTCCCGTTACAGGGGGGCGTTCTGCTGGGCTCCAGCTCTTGTCGGGGTTCCGGGCAACGAGGAGGCCGATCGGCTGCCCTTGAGGTCCCGGATGCCGCCCATCTGCCCTTAAGAGACTCCTACCCCGTAACCAGGGTGTATATCTTTCGTTTGTGACAGAGAGAGTGGTATTCGTTCCCCCCTTCTAAGCTGTCCCTTATTGAACGTTCTGTCCGCCCTTGGTCCTCTAGCTCTCAACGACTCCGGTCTTGGGAGGATGCTCTTTGCCGGTTGCAAATTGGGCACACGCGGCTCACCCATGGCTATTTAATTTCAAGTGGAGGCCGGGTAGCCCCTTTTTTCGGCGGCTCAAATCTTGGTAGTTTGTCCCTCACCTTGCTTCCCTACACATTCTGGCGTCACCCCCCTGCTCGACTTCGCTTTCTTTTAGCAGAGAACTCCTTTCAGTGGCCCTCTCTCCTTACATTTTTATCGCGAAGTGGTGTTTTATCCCTTTTGATTTATTGTTTTATCTTTTGTCTTGTACCCTCCCGTGCAGCTGGTGCATGTCATTTGTTTATTGCCTCAGCCGCCCTTGTTTTTAGAATGTGTGTCGTGTGCTTGTAATTTAAGTGTGCGTCTGTGTGTGTTGTGCTGTCTTCTTTTAGTCTTTTGCTTTTCCATGTTCTTATTGGGTATTTTGCACACCCTTTGTGACCTTTTTCGGACGACCCAATTTTATCAGTGCTGCCAATGAGAATCCATTGCGATTGGGCGGCTGTCTTCTTGTGTTCCCTTAAATAAATAAAAATATCTACCATACATCTTCACTTTCTCGAGCTACATTTTTCTTTAGAAATTCTCTTCTTACAAAATTTATGCATTATAAAGTTTAGCTGCTATTGCGCCAGAAGGAAGATCGGAAGGTAAAGGTGTCGAAAGAACAGGGGTAGGAAAAGAGAGGAAGGTATAAGGTGTACCTCAATCGAGGTGGGGATTTGAGTTTTTATAGAGCTTGAATGACCGCCATTTTTGTAAGTTAGCTTCCTAGAGATAGGAAGAGTCGGGAGAGGCCTTAGCTTGGCCCAGGAGCCATCAGTCATGATTACGTCAGAGTGGAGCACCTCAGTAGATTCGATATAGGCTTGAATGGCGTCCAGTCTCCGGAGTGGCATCCCGAGATTGGAGACACTGCCGGCGCGGGGGCAATGAGAGGATGGGGGGTATTCTAGGGGAGCAGACTTGGTTCAGTGTAGGAGAATAAGGTGATACAGCGGATGATGGTGGTGCTGCATCCCGGGACGCTGGCGGAACAGATACGTGAACGAGCGGGGTGAGAATTCGCTGTCATGCGTGGGACATCGGATAACCTGACGACGGGGGAAAGGAAAATAAATTGATCCCGGACTAGTTGACGGTCCTTCCGCATAACCACCTTAAAAGGAATCACGGACAGCTAAGACCTCTTTTTCAAAGACAAATATGAGTCTTTGAAGAAGATGCACTATGGCTCTCTACAGTTGGTACAAGGAAGAGGATACTCGCAGTAATGACCATGATAAATCTGCTTCTTTTTTTAGGAATCCATCTGGCGACTGCGTCCTAGGGCAAAGGTCGCCGTACTCACACCATAGCCTACCAATAGGCTAGATTAAAGAACAAATAACAATAATACAACAGGACAAAGGCTAAAAAAAAGAAAAGACAGCAAAAAGGCAAACAAGCGCACAACGGCGTCGTGGGAAGGTCCGTCTTCCCCCGGCGCAGGAACATGCGACCTACAACAAAGTCAAATAAAGTGGAGGGCACCCTCCTCCAAAAAGTCGTATAGTTCGCAAGTCTGAGTGCACGAACCAGTCAACAAGAATATGCCGAACAGTTTGGAGAACAACGCATTCGTCACAATAAGGCGCAGGCGAGCGCTCCATCAAATGGCGGTGCGTCCAATTTGAAGACGACAGAAAGCAACCTGAAGCCGTGGTGGAATTAGAGGGTAAGTCTATGGTAAGAGTCGGGGCGCAATGGCACGCAACTTTAGGTTCCCCTCAATCGTCTTCCATCTTCTTCGCCAAGCTGCCCGTATTCCTGCCATGTAATCGGTGTGAGGAAGAGCGAAACGCTGGTATGGTCGCAGTCCTCGCGCGCTCATTCCCCGCAATTCCTACATGTCCAGGAAACCAGCAGCAGATAATCTCGACATCCGCCCGGCTCGCCAAAACCGTGACGTCACAGATATCGCGAACTAGGGGATGTGGAGATTCCAATGGTGCGAGAGCACTCGGGGAGCTTTGTGAGTCGCTATAAATCACAATCCACTCTCCGAACCGGGCACGTCGCGTTATCTCCCGTACCGAGCGGTGTATTGCAACCAGCTCGGCCGTGAAGACAAACGCAGCGCCTTGCAGAACCACGCTGACTTCAAACAGGGGACACGGCGTTGAAACCGACCCCATCTTGGAACTTTGAGCCATCCGTATACACTGGCACGGTTTCAGCGTGAGACAAAGTGTGCTCCAAAAAGGTCGAACGCAATACTCCCAGCGCTGTAGAAACGTTGGGAGCAGAGGCACGGCGACAAATAGTAAAAGACGGTAGCCTCCAGGGTGGCGTGCTGGGCAGAACCAGGGGCGCCACCGGCCCGAAAGCTATACCGAGCTCTCGAAGGAGTTTCCTAGCCCTAAACCTAAAGAGCTTAGGGTATGACTGGCGTCTCTCGGTCTCATAGGCACCGTAGAGGTCAGCTGCGGATACAGTGAGAGCTGTTGGCGATTGAGGGAGGCGCCGGGCTCGCTAATACAGGCATTTTCCCTGCATCGACAAGTAGGCCCTCAATTGGAGACGTGCAGAAGGCACCGGTCGCCAGGCGAAGTCCTGTGTGGTGGATCGAGTCCACGGTCAGCTGCGGATGCATATAACTCGCATCCGTAGTCGAGCTTTGAACGAACAAAGGATCAATAGAAAATTAAGGCAGTAACCCTATCAGCGCTCCAGGCGCTGAACGTCACGGAACGTATATAGGTTTTGATTAGTCGGTGGTTTGGGAGGAGTCGTACTTTGATTTTGAGGTAACCGTATTGTTATCAAAGGTCGTACAAAATGGATTTTGGGCAAGATGCATAATTTTCTCAGATGGGAAATTGCCAACTGCCTCTACGAACTTTGTAGGAGCTTGCAAAGATATCAGCTGCTACACCGTTGATGCTCAGGACAAATAGTAACACTGAGGACACTTGCCTACAGGACACCCTCTTCCTGCTCCATTGGGCCGGAGAGGGCTCCCCCCACCCGTATGCGCAATCGTTGATCTCGTCAAAATTTAGATATAAAGATAGGGAGGGGTCCTCTCACCCCCATCGTGTGGAGAGTCTGCATGATACCGTATCGTCATGCGGCATCATAGGCCTTCTCCAGATCAAAAAATGCCGTGGCGTAGTGCTGTGTACGAAAAAAGCCTCGCAGACGGCATTTTCCACGCGGAGTGGAACTTGTGTAAGCCGCACTGTGCAGAAGACAGATGGCTTCTGCTATTAGAAAAAAGTCTATTCTAACATTCACCAATTTATCCATCAACTTGCTAGGCAGTCGCCAGATACCCCCCTTAAAAAAAAAATCAACTTGCATGCCCAGGAGGTTAGAGATTGGGCGGAAAACGGCAGGTGTAGTGATTTCTCCCTGGTTTACGAAAAGCGAGCACAGTAGCGATTCGCCAGGAGTCTGGGAGGATAACATCTACCCAGATCCTCTTAAAAAAAAATCTAACAGAAAAGCCATGCCTCGCTCACCTAGGTTTCGAAGCATGGCGTACGGGATATCGTCCGGACCGGGGTCGGTGTTCGCGCACGAAGAGAGAGCGGAACCCAACTCAGTCGAAGAAACCTGTCGTTTAAGGGTTCTCCGCCTCTGGAGATAAAGTCCAGTCGGCGGCAGTCCGCAACATCACGAAGGGCAGTGAGTGCTGGCGGAGCAGCAGCATCGGCTAGAGAATGCCGAAAAGCGGTCGAAAAGGATTCCACCACGGACACGGAGTCCGAGAATGCGGTCCCATTCTCCTGGAGAACTTGCCTGGAATGCTTTTGACTTGCTTCCGCTCCTCTGCTATAGAGATCTTCCCGTTAAGTGAAGCTAGCCCTAGCTCCATGAAATCCCCCGACAGTGAAGTCGTTCGTGCGGCGCTTATAGCGCAATTAGGGACAACGCTTCTGTTCGAGGGCCGTCTCACACTCTGCTGACCGCCACGGGAGCGGTCGGCGAGCAAAACGGCCAGACCTTCTAGGAATAGTATTAAGGTCCACGGCGATGAAGTTGGCGGAAAAGAACTCAACGGCCTCATCTACCGACCTAAAATCCTCGACCGAGACAGAGAAATCAGTCATTTCCTAAAATGCGGACCACCGCGCCCGCACCAAGCAGCGTCCCCAAAAATGATATTTTAATGGGAAAGTGATCACTACCATGGAAGTCATCGACCACCACCTATCCAAAATCAGGCCGTGCATCCGGAGAGCACAAAGATAGATCGAGGCAGGAAAATGAAGCGGTTCTCGGGCAATAATGCGTAAACTCATCGACATTTAGGACCGCCATCTCCACATCTATCAGGTCAGCAAGGACTTGATCCCTGGAATTAAATGAGTAGTCTCCCCAGAGGGCAGGGGGGTCTACCGTTCAAATCTCCGAGCAAGAAAAGGGCCAAGGCGGCGGAAGTACCCCATGTCGAAGTTGATTGACAGTGGAATGTACGCGGAAAAAGTTTACCTCCTATTCAGGTGCAGCTGTACAGCTACTGCCTGAAAGGAGGTATCTAAAGCAAAGAGAAAAACGGAGACAACATGCCGGGTGTGAATTGCGCATCCTCCTGCCTGGCCCCCATCCCGTGGTGGTGGAGTCGCAAAACCCTTATACCCTGGGAGGGTGGGCAGGGGCCACCCACCCAGCATGGTCTTCTGCAAAAAGATAGCTAACGGGGAACGGGAGGAGACGAGCCTCCGCAGCTCCTCCCAGTTGGACCAGAGTAGAGGCTAAGTTAGGGTCGGACGGGGTGCTGAGTCCCGTCAGCAGTGCAGCCAAAAAAGCAAATCGCTGTGCCCCTTAAGGGGTGGTAGGTCTGCATGAAATCCACGCATGAACGGGGGTGGTTGCAGGTAGTGGATACATGACTGAACATATGGTAATTGAAGCAGTGTCTAGGATTGGTTATATAGGGTTTGAATGGTATTCGTAAAAACCCGATTTGGGAGATCCCGATGATCTAACGTTAGGAAAGTTAGTGTGTTCACCCGAATCCCACCAAAGGTTGGCTGTTGTCCATGAATGTCAATGGTAGGCTGGCTAAGATGAGACAGCAATCTCATAGCGATAAAGTCTTGAAGGTTTGAACAGAATCATTTTGGGGTCTGTAGGTTACCCCCAGTACCAGGGCTCCATCATTATGGAACCAAATATGGCGCGGTTCGTCACAGTTTATCACAATCTTCATTGACATAAAAAATATGGATAGGGGAATATTATATTTAATTTGCAGGAACAAAAAGCGGTGGTAGTGCAAGTCAAGGTCCACCTCTGGTATATTTTTTCTCCATATTTAAGGTAGGCAGTCTTGCCCAGCGCGAAATCCGCCTAAGCAGCAGCGTCACTCGATGCGAAGCCCCGATGTTAGGCAGGGGGCCCGTGTACTCCTTACCAACAGCCAGCACCGTCGTTTTAAAAACAGGTGGCTGTCCTCAGGATTTTTCCTTCGAGGGCACAAAGACCATGGCGCTAGGAATCCGCGGACATTGCACCAACCACATTCAACCCAGCGTTTCATCCATGGAACGATGCACCCCGGAGAGGTAGGGCCAATACACTGAGACTGAAAAAATCCGAACTTAGACCTAAAACACGAACTAGCACCCACACATGAATTCAGTCATACACTACAACCGACCACACAGATACGCTCAGGCACATTCAACCACATGTGCGAGGGACAGAAAAAAAGGGACTGAGATAGAGGGGAAAAAGAGAATACTATGAATATAAAAAATGAGAGCATAAATAAAGGCCAAGTAGGGAGGTATAATAAAAATCCATTTTGCGGGCTGAGTCCTCTCTCCAACGGCAAGGCAGGAGCACTCAAGCGGCCAACCTCTAGATTTTTTTTTTTTTAATATGATCTGGCGACTGTCTTCTAGGGCATAAGTTGCCGTACTCACCCTAACCAATATTAAAAGCTAAATAAAAGAAAAAAATATATAAAGTGAGCTCCGTCGACGGAGAAGGCCAGCCTCCTTCAAAAGGTCTAAAAGTCCACAGGTTGGTGTGCACGAACTCATCCTCGAGTACAAGGGACAGGCGGTAGCGACCCCGCCCATCCAGGGACCGGGACAGGTAACGTGCGCGCAGATCACCCAGACTGGGACATTCGACAAGAATGTGCCGAACAGTCTGGGGGACGACGCAGTCGTCACAATAGGGCGCAGGAGAGCGCTCCATCAAATAGCGATGCGTCACACGAGTGTGTCCGATTCGGAGACGACAGATGGCGACCTGAAGCCGTCGCGGAATTGGGGAATAGGTCCATGGGAACAGTCGCGGCGCAATGGCACGCGACTTTAAGTTTCCTTCGACCGTCTCCCATCTTCTTTGCCAAGCAGTCCGAAGAGCTGCCCGTATTCCTGCCACGTTGTCAGTGTGAGGAAGAGTGAAACGCTGGTCCGGTCGCAGAGTCCTCGCGGACTCTTTGGCGCCCTCATTCCCCGCAATTCCTATATGTCCAGGAACCCAGCAGAAGATAATCTCGACATCCGCCCGGCTCACCAAAACCATAACGTCACGGATATCGCGAACCAGGGGATGCGGAGATTCCAATGCCCCGAGAGCACTCGGGGCGCTTTGTGAGTCACTATAGATTACAATCCGGTTCCGAACCGGGCACGTCGCGTAATCTCCCGTACCGAGTGGTGTATTGCAACCAGTTCGGCCGTGAAGACACGCAGCACCTGGCAGAGCCCCGCTGACTTGAAACAGAGGGAACACGGCGTGGAAGCCGACCCCCTCTTGGGACTTGGAGCCATCCATATACACTGGCACGGTTCCAGCGTGACACGAAGTGTGCTCCAAAAAGGTCGAACGCAATACTCCAGGGCGGCGTCCTGGGCAGAACCAGGGGCGCCACCGCCCCGAGAGCTATATCTAGCTCTCGAAGGAGTTTCCTGACCCTAAACCCGAAGGGCTTAGGGTATGACTGGCGTCTCTCGGCAGCATAGGCACCGTTGAGATTAGCTGCGGATGCAGTGAGAGCTGTTGACGACTGAGGGAGGCACCGGGCTCGCGCGTACAGGCGAGTGATGCACTGCACGTGGCACAGAGCGAGTGGCACCTCCCCAGCATCGACCAACAGGCTCTCAATGGGGGAAGCGCAGAAGACACCGGTCGCAAGGCGAAGGCCGCTGTGGTGGATCGAATCCACCTTCCGCAATAAACGCTCGGCTGCGGATGCATAAAACTCGCATCCGTAGTCGAGCTTCGAACGAACAAAGGATCGATAAAAAAAGTAGGGCAGTAGCCCTATCAGTGCCCCAAGCGCTGAACGTCACGGAACGGAGAATATCCATGGCGCGGGTACAAGAGACCCTAAGGCTGCGAATATGAGCCTCCCAGGTGAGGCGTCGGTCGAATACAAGACCAAGGAAACGGTGCGACTCAACCACATCCAGACGCACCCCATTAAGAAGCAAATCTGGGTCAGGGTGGAGCCGGGGATGGCGGCAGAAGTGCACCACCTTTTCTTGGCCTGTTGGATCGACGCTCCAGACTAACCTCTGGAAACACCGCGACCGTGGAGGGGGATAAATAATGAAGAACCAAAATAAATAAGATGGAAGGGCATGAGATATTCCACTTCGTGACTTCAATGAAGCAAGGGTGGAGAACTCCATTGCAGCTAGAAGGCAGGAGCCCTTCTACAGTGAGTCCCGATAGCAGATACTGAATGGATCGGTCAAATTCCAGAGTATGTACGAGAGTTAAGTCGATAAGTGTTTTGATGTTTTTCCATGCTTAGGCCTCAGACCCCATTAATATTGTAGGGTGCCCAGCGTTCAAGCCAGATTCGACGTGGGTGCCAAATGGACCAGCAAGACCAATGAAGGCCACTTCCTCCTTCCAGTGCCCAAACAATCCGCGCCAACACTACTTAGATATAAGATCATAGGAGAAAGATGGAGAGGCATGGTAAACAGGAGCCAACTGAGAGGGAATCTAGTTGGCGACTAGCCTACAAAATTAGCCGCTCCTCTAGGTTTAAAATCTAGTAAGGGCTTTATTCCCGCTACACCATTCGCTAGGAGCCTGTGAGCAGGCCCCCCAAATGTAGATGAGGCAGGAGCCAACAAAACAATATCAAAGAAACTGTCATATAACACTTTATTTCAATAGCACAACTATGATAGATTTAACTTTTCAACATTTGAACTATCATTTGCCTTTTAACATACCCACAAGGCTGGTAGGCATACTATTTAACTACAATATGCACAAAAGGCTATGATAATATAATAGATGAGTTAAATAATTTCCTGACATAGAAAAATAAACTTCTCTTGTGCTAAACATCCAATCACAAATAAAAAAAAATTCTTAAAATTATTTAGCTTTCTTAAGAAATGGGAACATACAATTTTTCTGTTCACACTTAATAAAATGCCATTATTCACTTCAACTTACTTCCGCAAAGAAATTTTACCATAGGACAGAGAATTGGAATTTCCCTGCTTTATACATTATAAATTGTTATTTTACAATTATACTATTTAAAGCACTCTATACAAATAATAAAAATACTGATGTGATTTACCATTAAAAAAAATTAAAATAGATAAATTTCTCTTTGCTCTTCTAAAACTATATTCCGAGGATGAAGGCAGCAACTTTAATCATGTTACAGACAATGGCAAATATGATAAAACGAAAAATGAGATGAAAATAGGTCAAAAATTATATTAATATATATTGGCCCTTCAATAAGACAAAGCCATTTTTAAGAGCTGTAAAATTTCTACAAGCACCCTTTAAGCGACTGGTTGAGAGCCTGTATATAAGCTTCATGTAGCTGTTGAACAAAGTCATGCTTCTTCAAAAGAATGGAAAAGGCTTGAACAAGTTGTTCATGTGTGAGTGGAGTAATGCCAGCTTGAAACGCAGAATTACTAGTGCCCGAGGTTAGCCCATCTTGGAGACTCTCTCTAGACCCATTCACAGGATGAATGTCTGCTCCAAGACTAGGTCCTGGGTTAAAAATATTATTAGTGTGACTGGTTGTGGGGGTGTTGCTTAGAGTAACTGTTGGGTCCCTCAAAGAGAGAGAGGGGTCTCTTTCCACATAACTGGAGGTAGTGAAGACTTGGGGAGACAAGAGAGAGGGAGCTCCCTGCTGGGGTGCTTGTTGCTGTTGTGTGGGACTCTTGAACAAGGGATCATCCCTGTACTGGGCTATGTGGAGGTCCTCTTTCAGTTTCCCTTCCAATTCCTCCAAAGACATTGGAGCGTTGGTTGAGGGGACGCTGCCGGAGGCGGAGGAAGAGTGGGTTTGAATGGATGCTCCAGAAATTGGGATTGGGGCAGAACCCACTGAAACCCCAACACTCGCCTGACCTCCGACAGCGGCGGCTCCTTGGAAGAGTTTCTGCAACACAGGGTTAGTCATGCTAGATGATGTGGAAATGGAAGGGGCTGGCCCGGCTGATGAAGGGGAGGACAAAGGGGCTCCAGGTGAGGCCCCCAAGCTCGATAGACCAATTTTAGCAAAGAAATCAGCCACATTCGTGTTGTTGGACTCGCTAGCGCGCAGAGGCGAAGGTTTTACCAAATCATTGCTGGAAGTGGAGGTGGTGGTAACGATGCATGAAGGTTCCTGCCTCTTGCTTTCAAAGTCTCCATGCGCCCTGGATAACATGCTCATAATGTCGCCCCCTGCCGTGGCTGGGGGGCCACTTGCTAAGATCCCAGTTGTAGGGGGATTCATTATATTAGGGGCGGGCTGTAGAGCCACCTGTGAATTTTGGGTGATTTTTCTGATCGCTTCAGACAACCGATGCACATTACCATCGGAGAACCAAATGCCATAGATGGGACCCTTGGAGGTACGTAAGAGAAGAAAGGGCGGCTGAACCTGTATTTCGCAAGAGGGTGTCAGAGGCTCCAAAAAATTTGTCTTGTTCCGCCTGTTCATGATGAGGATCATGTTATAGGGAGGTGCCTCTCGGGAGTAAATCATAAGAGTTCCTTCAATTTCTGTAGTGGACCAAGATTCAGTGTCGTGGTCATAAACGTATAATGCTGTCCGTGAAGCACTGTCCACTATCTGGACAACGAATGGGTCAACTCGGCGAACAGTCTTGAGGCGGATTTCATCCTTGTTCTCCATAATGAGTGGCCAATGACTTGACTGAGAAATAAAGATGCAAGAAAATTACTTGGGGGATCATTAATTTCTTCGCCTTGGCAAAAACACCAAAGGGGGAAGGAAAAGCTCCAATAGTCCTTAAGTATCAAAGGAAAATAAACTTATTTGGTAAGTGCATGAGTAAGAATAACCCTGCATTATGGGAATTTAGCATCACATCCCATAAAATATGACCATGCCTAGGGGAGAAACACTAAGTTATGACCTCCTCACATTTGTAATAATCCCATGCGCATTAAAGGTTGGATCATGTTGTGTGGTTCATCAGCACTGCCCTAGTGACTCTTTTACACACCCGAGGAGGGCATAATATAAGAGAAATTGAAAATCAAGACTATAACAAAAAAAACATCAACCCTAAATCGGGCAAGAAGGGATCATTTTAAAACTTTTTTTACTTGCCCCCCCCTCCTTTCAGCATGGTGAGTGGGCCCTTGGAAGAGCACCATACTCCCAGGGTGGGTCCACAGTTCTCTAAGACTTAGAGATATTGTGTGTAGTGCGTACATGTAGTGTGAGAGGTCTGGGCAGTCTATGAGTAGGCATTTGATGTCTGGGTGTGGTTGCATCTGTTACATGTTGGTGTTAGGGCAAGGTTTATTCTGTTTGCATTTGGGGTTTTTTTTTGGGGGGGGCTACAACGCCCAACTGGCAACTGTCTTAAAGAACATAAGTCACCATAATACAAATTTCAGTCTAGTACTAGGCTTCTTTAAAATTCCCCCAACAATCAAACCAAACAAAAAAAAGGCAAATATTAAGAAACAGAACAAAGGAGGGAAGAAGGAAGCAGCCATGGCATCGGGGGAAGGCCCACCACCCCACGGCGCAGGACAGATGACCAACAACAAAGAGCGTCAAATAGAATGGAGACTAGCCTCTTCTAAAACTCAGAAAATCCACAAGTTTGTGTGCATGAACCCATCTTGAGTACAAGGGACAAGCTGTAGCGGAACAGATAATGTGCACAAAAATGTGGTGAACAGTCTGGGAGACAACCCAATCGTGGCAGTAAGGTGCAGGGAATCTTTGCATCAAACGGCATTTGGTCATGCAAGTGTGTCCAATTCGGAGAAAATGGAGAGAGACTTGAAGATATCTATATGAACAGTCGCGGTGCAATGGCCCGCAACTTTAGGTTCCTCTCAACTTTCTCCCATCTGCTTTGCCAAGCAGCCCAGAGGGCTTCTCTTACTACTGCCTTGTAGTCAGTGTGAGGAAGAGCGAAATGCTAGTATGGTTGCCCAGTCTCTTTAGCACCCTTGATCCACACAATTCTCACATGTCCAGGAACACAGCAGAAGATAATCTCGACATCAGCCCAGCTCACAGAAACTGTGGTACCACAGGTACTGAGACTCAGGGGTTGTGGAGATTCCAATGGCTGAGAACACTCAGGGAACTTTGGGAGTCACTAAAGATCACAATCCAGTCTCTGAACCGGGCATGATGCATTATCTCTCATAATGATCGATGAATAGCAACCAGCTTAGCTGTCAAGACACGCAGTGCCTGGTAGAGCCCCATTGACTTCAAACAGAGGGGATACTGCATGGAGGCCAACCCCTTCTTAGGACTTGGAGCCATTTATGTACACTGGCACAGATCAAGCGTGGCACGAAGTATATTCCAGAGTTTGAATGCAAAGCTCCCGGTGCTGTGGAAGCTTTGAGAGCAGGGGAGTGGCAACAAATAGTCAAAGATGGTACCATCCAGGGTGGCATCCTGAGCAAACCAGAGGCGCCACTGGCCTGAGAGATACATCAAGCACTCAAAAGAGATTCCAGGCCTAAAACGGAAAACGATTATGTTTTGAATGTTGTCTCTTGTCCATAGGCAGTGTCGAGATTAGCTGCAGATGCAGTGAGAGCCATTGGAGTGAGGAAGATGCCAGTTTCAGGCATACAAGCGTAAAATGTGCTATATGTGGCGGAGTGGCATCTCCCTGGAATCAACAAGTAGTCTCTCAATGTGGGAAGTGTGGAAGGTAGTGGTCGCTGCCTCGAATAAACAAATGATCAGTAAAAAATTAATGCAGAACTCCAAGTGCTGAATGTCCCTGAAAGAATGTCCATCATGTGGGTATGTGACCCTAAGACTGTGAATATGAGGCTCCCAGGTGAGGCGTCAGTCAAAAACAAGACCACCAAGGAAACTGCAAATCCACCACTACCAGGTGAACCCCATTTAGGAACAAGTCCAGGTAGGTGTGAAGTCGTGGATGGTGGCATCTAGGTCACACTAAATGAGATTGAAAGGTCATACACATACAGCGGAGCAACATCATCTGGCAGCAGCACAGAGGTGATACCATTGATGCTCAGGGGAAGGAGTGTGAGACTTGCTTGTGGGATTCCTGCTTCATTGGGCAGAAGATGACTCCCTTCACCTGTACTTGGAATCGATGTCACAGAAACTCAGAAATAAAGATTGGGAGACATCTACTCAACCCTATCGTGTGGAGAGTCTCCATGATAATGAATCACCATGTGGTCTCATAGACCTCCAGATTGAAAAATATGATTGGCATTGCAGACATTTTCCAGTCACAACAGAGCACCCAGCATGGAGTGGAACTTGCAGGAGCCGCACTGTGCAGAAGACAGGTGGCCTCTGCTGTAGAGGAAAAAGGCTAATCTAACATTTATCAATTTCTCCAACTTACACACACACAAGGTTAAAGAGATTAGACAGAAATTGGCTGGGGTAGAGTGATCTCTACCCAGGTTTCAAAAAGCGAGCAGAGTAGCCATTTGCCAGGAGTCTGGGAGAATAAGATGATGTTGAACAAATCTACCAGAAAGACAATGTATCACTCACCTAGGTGTCTAGGCATGGCACACCCAACATCGTTCAGACCAAGGGCAGTGTCCACGCATGAATAGATAGCAGAATACAACTCACTCAATGTAAACCTGTTGTTGAAGGGTTCTCTGCTTATGGAGGTAAAATCCAGTAGATGGCCTTCAGTGACACTATGGTGTGCAATGAATGCTGGCAAAGCCGCAACCTGACTAGAGAATGCAGAGAAAGTGGTTGCAAAAGATTCCACCATGGACATGGGGTCCGAGATTATGCTCCCATTCTCCTGGGAGGGGGTCCTGTGAGAACTTGCTCCAAATCCTTTTGACTCGCTTCTACACCTCTGCTAGAGGGGTTTTCCCATTAACTGAAAACATGTATCCCTGCCAGGAAAAGAGGCGAGAGTGCTTCAAAATATACTGGAGCCTAGCCCTAGCTTGACAAAATTCATCCTCAGTGAAATCATTCAGGTGGCGCTTATAGCACATGTAGGCATGATGCCTAAATGCATTTGGGGGCTGCCTCACACTCGGCTGACATCCACAGAAGCAATTGACATGCAAAGTGGCTAGATGTTCTATAAATATTAAGTAGTTAGGCCCACAGCGATGAGATTGCTGGAGAAGAACTCATTCAGTAATCTAAACTCCTTGGCTGTGACAGAGAAATCAGTCATTTCCTGAAATATGGACCACCGTACCTGCACCAAACACCACCAGGATGGCTCTCAGGCCACCAGGAGAGGGCTCCCCCCATCCATATGCGGAATCGACGATCTTGTAAAAATTCAGATGTAAAGACTGGGAGGCGTCCCCTCGCCCCCATTGTGTGGAGAGTCTCCATGATACCGTATCACTATACGGTACCATAGGCCCTCTCCAGATTGAAAAACACCGTGGCGTAGTGCTATTTACGAAAGAAGGCCTCGCAGACGGCATTTTCCAGTCGGAGCAGAGCATCTAACGTGGAGTGTAACTTGCGGAAGCCACACTGCGCATAAGAAATGTCCTCCGCTGTCTAGAAAAAGGCTAATCTAATATTTACCAATTTCTCCATCAACTTGCACATGCAAGAGGTTAGAGAGATTGGGCCAAAACCAGCTTGAGTATTTTCATCTCTCTCCGGTTTGCGAAAGGCAAGCACAGTAGTAGCGATTCACCAGGAATCGGGGAGGAGACCCTCCACCCAGATCCTGTTCAACAAATCAAACAGAAAGGCCATGCCTCGCTAACCCAGGTGTCGAAGCATGGCGAACGCGACATCTTCCGGACCATGGGCGGTGTCCGCGCACAAAGCAATTCAGAGTAAACCTGTCGTTGAAGGGTTCTCCGCCTCTGGAGGTAAAGTCCAGCCGGCGGCCTTCCGTGACATCCCGGCTAGAGAATGCGGTCGCAAAGGATTCCACCACGGACGCGGGGTCCATGATTGCGGTCCCATTCTCCTGGAGAACGGGAGGGGGTCCTGCGAGAACTTGCCCGAATCATTTTGACTCGCTTCCACACCTCTGCTAGAGGGGTCTTCTCATTAAGTGAAAAAACGTATGCCTTCCCAGAAGAGTGGCGAGTGTGCTTCGAAAGATACCAGAACCAAGCACAAGCCCGACGAAATCGTTTGGGAGGCGCTTATAGCGAATGTAGGCATAATGCTTCTGCTTGAGGACTGTCTCACACTTGGCTGACGACCATGGGAGTGGTCGGCGTGCAAAATGGCCAGACCTTCTAGAAATAGTAGTTAGGCCAGCGGCGATGAGGTTGCCAAAGAACTCAACGGCCTCATCTACCGACCTAAACTCCTCGACTGAGATAGAGAATTCAGTCATTTCCTGAAATGCAGACCACCGCACCAAGCACCACCGGGGCGGGCTCTGGGGCCAGAAAATGATATTTGAATGAGAAAGTGATCACTACCATGGAGGTCATCGACCACCCCCAATCAAAATCAGGCTGTGCATCCGGAGAGCACAAAGATAGATCGAGGCAGGAAAATGAAGCGGTTCTCTAGCAGTGATGCGTAAACTCATCCACGTTTAGGAAACCCATCTCAAGCTCGTCAATCAGGTCAACAAGGACTTAACCCCGGGGATTAATAGAGTAGTCTGCCCAGAGGGGGTGTCTACCATTTAGATCTCGAGCAAGAGAAAGGGCCTTCTGGAAGTCTCCCGCAGTGAAGTCAACTGACGGTGGAATATACAGGAAATAACAGTATACCTCCTATCAAGGTGCAGCTGCACAGCTACTGCCTGAAATAGGGTATCTAAAGAGAAAGGAAGAACCGAGACATCATTCCGGGTGTAAATCACAAATCCTCCCACCTGGCCCCAGCCCGTGGTGGTGGGGTTGCAAAACCCTTATACCCCGAGAGGGTGGGCAGGGGACATGTACCCAGCATGGTCTTTGCAAAAAGATAGCTAATGGGGAACGGAAACGAGCCTCTGCAACTCCTCCCAGTTGGCCCAGAGTCTGTGGCAATTCCATTGAAGGAATATGCCCTCCAGGTCTAGCTCGGAGGAGATGTAGGGACCTCTTCTATGAGAAGACCCTCACGGGAATGGCCGTAGGCTTCCCGGAGGCAGAACCCCAGACAATGAGCTGTCGCCTTCGCAGACTTATTGGGAAGGTTGGGCTCGCCATGCAAGTCTTTTTCCCCCTTCTGCCTCGAAACCTTAGGAGGGTGGGAGGCCACTCTTTTCGAGGATCCATCGTCTCTGAGCCACCCAGCCCACCACTGGATGTGGGTGAAGGAACCGGAGCTCCTTTAGTGCTGTCCTTCTTTCGGGGGGCAGCTTACGGAACCCCAGAAGATGGCCTGGTGACCAACTTCAGGGGTGTTGCGCCCTGTAAATCTAACGACTCGGTGGAGGCGCGTGGCCGTTTCACCTGGGAGAACCCTGGTTTGGACCCTTTGTGCCCCCAGCTTTACCAGAGGAGCACCGGGGGTGGGTAGAACCCGCAGAAGAACCCTGGTTTGGACCCTTTGTGCCCCCAGCTTTACCAGAGGAGCACCGGGGGTGGGTAGAACCCGCAGAAGGGTTCTGAATGGGCACAGAAACAACTGTACTTGTAGGCCTGGAAGGACCAGGTGCAGAGAGTGTCTTTTCAACAGTGAAGCATAGGACGTCCCAGGCAGCGCTGGGTGTACCAGGACATCACAGGTCCCATTGGCAGTGGTGTCACAAGTCAAGTATGGAGAGGCACAGGCCTTGACCCCAGCTAAAGTCAGTATACGAGCCAGCAGCTCTCTCGAGGGAAATGGCCAATGGACCCTATCTTCCCTTTCCCCCCCTAAGGGGGTTTGCCCTACTGAGCCGCTTCAATGGGAAGCGGTTGGTTATGGGCTGGCTGCTGGCTTTTTGGCAGCCCCCTTGGAAAGTAAAGGGCTGGCTGCTGGCTTTTTGGCAGTCCCCTTGGAAAGTAAAGGGCAGACTGCCGCTGGAAAGAGGGAGGCACTCGAGGGCACCTTCAGACAAGGGGGTGAGGGGTAGTCCCCTACACCTTAGGCAAAGGAGAGGAGTAAGCCTCCTCTCTGGTTAAAGAGATTTGGAGGGTCCCCTGTGAAAGCAAAGGGGGTGGGGGGACCTCCATTATTTAAGTGGAGCTCCCCACAGGGTGGCTCCGATGGTGGATGGGATGAAATTAAGGGCATTTTTTTTTAAACATCATTGGGCATGGTGACCCTTTTTTGTTCACAGGATGCAGATGCTAATCACCCCTCGCAGTAGCCCACTCTACAAGGGGTGCGTATGGGACTGGTAGAACCAGGTGCCACCATTTAAGGCCACCCCTCCCGCCTGGTGTCCTGACAGCCCTTCGGAATGGCGCTTCCACCTTGGGCGCAGTGTAAAAAGGATAGAGTGTGAAGTGAGAAGGAAAGAGAATGTGAGGAAGGTATGGGTGGAGATGAAGCAGGTTGTTAAAAACCCACCATTCCAAACTGGAGCTCAGGGGTTAGGAAACGTTGTCCCCTCCTCCCTCAGCCCCGACCCGGGATAGTTGGCTGAGAAGAAGGTCAGCATCTATCCTGTGAAAATAGAGGCCGACCAGAGAAAGTTGTGGGAGAGGTTGTAGGGGAGAAATACAGGCTGTCTGAAAGAAGGAGAAGAGGCTAAGCTGGGGCCGCACGGGGCGCTGAGTCCCATCAACACGGCGGCCAGGAAGGCAAATCGTCGCGCCAGAGGACTCCCATCTGAGTAAAGGGTCACCTTCAGCTCTCTACTAATCAAAGTAGCTGGTGCTCTCCTCAGATGGATCAGGTTGCATTTGGCAAACATGATGCAAACTGTGGAGTAAATAACTAGAAAGTGTTTGAAGCCAGCAGGCTAAAAAATGCCAGGTAGTCTCTGAATGAGGAGCCAGACATAAGTGAGGTTCTTCTCAGCAGATATGCTATTTTGGTCTTTGTCTGGGCCTCCCCACCAGAGGGTGCCTGAGGGTTGGACATGCCAGTCTCAGACTGGTCACCTGCCAAAATGGCAGCAGACCCATACATACTGGAGCCCCTGTGAAGGAAGAGAAAGGTGGGAAATTTTGGATCATCTCAGTAGTAGTACCCTGTGAAAGGGAAAGAGGGGCTGATGTATGTATTGAAGTGTGAGGCGGACTACAAAGAAGGGTGTAATTGGAAAGCTACCTGACCCATAGACATAAGAGTAAAGGCGCAACAGCTTACCTTGGCCCAGTCAAAGAGTTCAAGTCAACCCACTGATGGGGTTTCCCTAATTTGCCCTCAGACCCTGAAGATGTGCAGCTCTTCCATGTACCAAGTGTAACAAGCTACACAGGGTGTATCTGCACAAGAATTGAGAGCAGAATACAAGCACTAAAAGAAATAATATAAATAAATGTAGTCCAAGAACAATGTATCCCAATGAAGGCCATTAGGAACAAAAGTAGGAAACCATTATGGTGGAATCAGGAGATAGCTAGAAAAATTTCAGAGAAGAAAAGGGCATACAAAAAATTACAGGTAGAAAATAATATTGAAAATTTAAGTGATTATAGAATGGCTAGGAATGAGTTAAATAAGATTATAAAGAAGAACAAAAGGGTGTCAGAAATTAAATTAGCTCAGGATAGCAACAAAGATCCTAGAAAGTTCTTTAGTTACTATAAAATTAATAACAAGTCTGGCAGAGTTAAAATAGGACCTATCAAATATGAAGGGGTTGTGAGAGAAACTGATGAGGAAATAGTTGAGGTACTAAATGGTCATTTTGCATCAGTATTTACAAAAGAGAAACTAAATAGTCCTATGTATAGTACTCATGGGTCAGGAAAAGAGGTGTTTACTAACATTAGTGTGGATCGGAGGATGATAAAAGGACTAATAGGTGATTTAGATACTACCAAGGCCTCCGGCCCTGATAATATTCATTCTAGGATACTTAAAGAAGGGGTAGAAAGTATCTCAATAGCTCTGGACAAGTTATATACTAGGTCATTGGAATATGGAGAAATACCCGATGATTGGAAGAGAGCGAATGTAGTCCCCATTTTCAAGAAGGGTAGTAAAGAGGATCCAAATAACTTTAGACCGGTTAGCCTAACTCCTGTAGTCTGTAAAATTCTTGAGAAAATAGTTAAAAAAGGGATTTGCCAACATCTAGAGAGGGAGGGGTTAATCAGCGATGCTCAGCATGGGTTTAGATCAGGTAGATCATGTTTGACTAATTTACTAGACTTTCTGGAGTTTGTAACAAATCAAGTAGATAAGGGAGAGAATGTAGATGTAATTTACTTGGATTTTAGTAAAGCATTTGATAAGGTACCACACAGGAGACTAGTTCATAAATTAAAAATGATTGGGATATGTAGGGGTGTTTCAAATTGGATAGCTGAGTGGCTGAAAGACAGGAAGCAAAGGGTAGTGCTAAATGGTGTAAAGTCAGAGTGGAGGGATGTTATGAGTGGGGTTCCTCAGGGATCAGTTCTCGGTCCATTATTATTTGTCATCTATATAAACGATCTTGGGGAGGCAGTTAATAATAAAGTGTCAATTTTTGCGGATGATACCAAATTAGCAGCTGTAGTTAAAGATATTGATGATAATTTTAAAGTGCAGGGGGATTTAAATAAATTGTTATCCTGGGCACATAAGTGGCAAATGACTTTCAACCTTGATAAGTGCAAAGTTATTAACATGGGAAAAGATAATAGAGAATTTAACTATGAAATGGATGGGCATTGGCTGAGCTCAGTAGAGGATGAGAAAGATCTAGGAGTAGTAATAGATAAATCATTAAGGTTTTCTAAGCAGTGTATTGAAGCAAGAAATAGGGCAAATAGAGTGCTGGGTTTTATTAAGAGAAATGTCAGTTACAAAAGTAAGGAGGTTATTCTTAAACTCTATAACTCTTATGTTAGGCCACATCTAGAGTACTGTATACAGGCATGGTCCCCACATTTTAGACACGATATTAACCTTCTCGAGTCAGTGCAACGGAGGGCAACAAAGATTATTCCTTCCCTGAGGCACCTTGAATATATAGATAGACTGAGGGTATTAAATATGTTCTCGTTCGAAAGGAGGTGTGTGAGAGGGGATATGATTGAGCTCTTTAAAATTTTTTCCTGGATAGATAAATTGGATGTTAGCAAGTTTTTTGAGTTAGATGATGGAAATCGGACTAGAGGTCACCACTTGAAAATTAAAAAGCAAGGGTGTAGGTTGGATTTAAGAAAATATTTTTTCACCAATAGAGTGGTAGACTTCTGGAACAAATTGCCGCAGAGGGTAGTAGGTAGTCCAAATCTAAATGTATTTAAGAGTAGGTTGGATGAGTTTATGGGAAGGGAAGGTTGTGATGGTTCCTAAGTTTTGTATATATTAATATTGTTTGTATATATCTATAGCTGCATGATTTAGTTCTTGACAAGCCTTGATTGGTGATACCCTTGTTTCTGGATGCAATCCTCTGGATGTAGTTTTCCTGGCAGTTTGGGTGCCTTAAAAAAGAGGCCGTTTGACTCGGATGACCATGATGAGCCCTTGTGGCTTTTGTCATCTGTTATATTATATTGTGGGGGACTTTGATTTTGTCTTCCCCTGGTGATGGTGCTTTTTGTGGGTGGGTTTTGACAGAGGCGGATGACCTTTGATAGGCCCTTGTGGCTTTTGTCGTCCGTGTAATTATATTATGTTATGTTATGAGATAGAAATGGGATACTTTACAAGTAAATATAGCCTGTGGAACCTTTTCCCTCACCATATTCACAAGAGCTGCCAAGTGTAGGCCATGAATGGTCTTTTGCAGTCTCCTTCTTTTCTTATGTTCTTATATGAGCAGAAAACTATCATCAATTTCTTAGTTGACAAAATTGTTATTTTAGAATTCCTAATATGGTACATCTTCCAAAATGAAAATAGAATAATATTTAAAGAAATATGAATTTTTATCCCCAAATAACAAATCAAATATTCCAAAAATAGAAAAAACATCAGTCAAAAATTATGAATATTCAAAAGCTACAATGCCCCAATATAGAGCAGAAAGATGATTGGTAATACTTAAGAATAGCTTCTCCGGCCTTCTTGGAGCTCTTTTGTCCATTTTCCCAATATGTTTTGATTAACTATATAAAGGGGGTGCTAAGTATAATTAAATTTATTTTCCATTTTTTATAATAAGCTGAGTTTTCATTATTTTATTAGCTTAAAAAAACACTGGTGCTGTCAAATTTAAAGTTGTACATAAACAACAAATTCACGCATGCTGAATGAAACATAAAAAAAAGCAAGTTTCCATTCATTTTGGCTTAAAAAAAACAAAAAAAACCGAGAAACTAATGTTAAGGATTACCAGACGATGTTTTACTTTTTCTTATTTTTACTTCTAAACGCTAGCATACATACACCTAAATATAGAAAAACATTCTGTAAACTAAACTTGTACCTGATGATGCAAAAGTCAATGTAGATTTATTAACCAGGAAACAATGAATAACTAATGGAAAATTGCTGTTATTTTATAAATTATCCAAAAAAAAATAAAAAAATACAGATTATATCTAATAGTTGATCTCTGAAAATATAATTGTAAAAAGTTAATTGTAATTATGGGTATTTTATATAATTTTTTAAATTTATCGAGACATGTAGCAGATAATCTTTATTGCATACATAGTATATTTCTAGGTATTGCTTCCTACAAGTATCTGGTATGGTATTAAAAGATGGAAAGCAGAAAATCTAATAATAGTAACATTCCGCTATCAGAGACCAAAATTACTGCAAATAATAAATTAAACCATTATTAATGTGGTTTTAGCTAACACTGACAGTGGTTGATACCCCAAAATGTAAGATTATTGCACAATGCAATAAGCTGGGTTAGCACCAAAGTAAGAAAGAAATAAGGTGATATAATAAGGAATGAAAGCTGTGTGACATGGGAGAAAAGAGAAAGAGAGAGAGAGAAAGACATGACCAGTTTGCTATAGTGCTTGGAGTGAAATATATTATATAGAAAATGAGATCCTAAAACTATCAACTTACAGATCAAAGGGGTCACTGTCTTAAAATTTTAAAAATAGCTCTAGTTTGACATCATTCATAGGAAAACTATACTAGTATATGTGAGGAGAGCCTAGAGGGAAACTGGTTTGGCATGGATTATACCCAAATTATTAGTAGTTGCACGTTTGGGGTCTTGTATACAAAATTCAATAGGAGCCTACTAGTTGATGGCAATCCCATTGATGCAGATATAGTATGTGAGTGGTTTTCCAGAATGTTGGATACTCTGACTGGAATGACCTTTGATAAGCACAAGTGTATTTTATATTATATTAAGGGCTTTAATATAGGTAGATGAAATCCACTGAATAATTATAAACTGAATGGGAGTTTTAGGAAGGTCAGTTTTGCGAAAGAGACTTGGGTATCCTGCATCCGTCGGTCAGTCTGATCCTGTCGGTCTCCCATTTCCTTCTTCATCCTATCAGTCTTTTCATCCATCACTTTCATCTCATTCTTCATTCCCTCAATCATTCCCCACAACATTTTGCATTCCTCTTCTTTCTTCCTCAACTCCAGTCTCAATCGCACTACTTCTTCACTCAAAGTTTCAGCTACAGCCATTGTTCCCAAGTTAGTAACAAAGGATAGGAGGAGGGAAAAATCAATCAAACTACTTTACCAATATACAGATGAACTGCAATCAAATCAAATTCCTCCGGTTTCGAGATCTCAAGGTCCCTATTCGGGCGCCAAATGAAGCAGGCCGAAAGCAACACTAAACCCACGTTCCAACCTTATCCTAGGATTTATGGACCTTGAGAACCCCGAGGAAGAATTGATATGATTTGATAGACAGTCCTTTACTTTACAAAAAAAAAAAAAATACAGTTATAAAAATCAATCAAACTACTTTACCAATATACAGATAAACTGCAATCAAATCAAATTCCTCCGGTTTCGAGATCTCAAGGTCCCTATTCGGGTGCCAAATGTAGCGGGCCGAAAGCAACACTAAACCTGCGTTCCAACCTTATCCTAGGATTTATGGACCTTGAGAACCCCGAGGAAGAATTGATACAATTTGATATACAGTCCTTTACTTTACAAAAAAAAGTACAGTTATAATTACAGTTTATATTTACAAACAAAATAAATAAACACCGGTGCACGTTCAAAATAAATACTCTTTACAAATTAATCTTCTCCAACCGAAAACAAAATAAGACAGGCTATACAACAAGGTCCACATGACAAATCAAAACAACAACACCCGAACAAGAAGAGGCATATGCATATGACTTGAAGGCTGGGGTGGTGGTGGAAGTAGTTGGCATCCAATAAGG
The DNA here is from genome assembly GCA_963969495.1 of Ceratothoa steindachneri. Lineage (NCBI taxonomy): Eukaryota > Metazoa > Arthropoda > Malacostraca > Isopoda > Cymothoidae > Ceratothoa > Ceratothoa steindachneri. The sequence goes on from OZ018318.1 coordinate 160,954,192, forward strand.
GCAAAGGCTCATCAGCCAATGCAGGTAATGCCCTCTGTTTCAGATCTGGTCTGGGCGAATCACTTGCCTCGAGAATTTCTCTTGCAGTCCGCTGAAGCTTCACTCTATGAAGATACCGGACGCAATACTAGGGTAATATCCCAATGCGCTGGACAAACAATTATTTATATAGATATTACTTTATACTAAGTAAATTTAACGAAAGATATAATTTTTCTAAATATTTAGATAGTTAAAATATATCTATATAAATAATTGTTTGTCCAGTGCATTGGGATATTACCCTAGTATTGCGTCCGGTATCTTCAAAGAGTGAAGCTTCAGCGGACTGCGAGAGAAATCCTCAAGGCAAGTGATCCGCAAAGACCAGATCTGAAACGGAGGGCCTTTGCCCTTCTTATTGGACGCCAATTACTTCCACCACCACCCCAGCCTTCAAGTCATATGCATATGCCTCTTCTTGTTCGGGTGTTGTTGTTTTGATTTGTCATGTGGACCTTGTTGTATAGCCTGTCTTATTTTGTTTTCGGTTGGAGAAGATTAATTTGTAAAGAGTATTTATTTTGAATGTGCACAGGTGTTTATTTATTTTGTTTGCAAATATAAACTGTAATTATAACTGTACTTTTTTTTGTAAAGTAAAGGACTGTATATCAAATCGTATCAATTTTTCCTCAGGGTTCTCAAGGTCCATAAATCCTAGGATAAGGTTGGAATGCGGATTTAGTGTTGCTTTCAGCCCGCTACACTGTGACTTGAGTATTCCTGCAATTTCCTGAGGGTCGCTCACCAGATCTCCTTCCTCATTTTTTAGTGGCCCAACCGCTGATATGTTTCTTGATTTTTGATTTGCGTATGTAAAGAAGAACTTTGCATTGACTTTTATATTTTCAACTGCCTGGAGTTTTTCTTTCTATCTCTGGTTTTCAGGAGATTTTAGTAGTTTTCTATCTATCTCATGGAGAGTTTCTTGTAGTTTGGCTGCTTTATGTTGTGGAGGGATCTTAGCCAGTTTAGCTTTAATGAGGCTCCTCTTTCTCATTAGAATGCATCTATCTCTTGGTATATTCATGGTTTTCCTTGATGTTCTCTTTGGTGGTACATGTGCTTCACATATTCCCTCGCAAATTCTTGAAAAAGTGGAGAGCATGAATTCAGCACTGCCTTCCAGTCGATATTTAGGTTGTTCCTTAGTTCAGCCTAGTTTATGTTTTTGCCATGGAAGTTGAGTTTTCCTAAACCTGCCTTGGCTCTGCATTTTTGTTGTCCCTGCTTGTTTACTAGTGTGTTAATTGTGAGCATGGCTTCGCAGATCTTGTGGTCTCCATGAGTATGTATTTGTGTAATATACCATGGTTATTACTTATTAGCAGGACCAGGATGTTGGGGCCTCTTATTGTGTTGTTATAAATTGTGTTAAGAACTTTGTCTCCATGAGAGCTGTTAGTTTCTTTGATGGTATTTTTCTTCTGTGCTACCGCCCTCTATTTCTAGTATATCCCAGTTCACATGAGGGAAGTTGAAGTCCCCTAGTAATAGAAACTCTGTGTCTGGGGTTGGTAGGTTGTCCAATGTGTTTCAGATTTTGTCCATGACTATTTCCAACTGCTCCTGGATGGTATTTGGTGGCCTGTATACTACTGTTACTACCAGATTTATTTCCTATATAAAGAGGGAGAGAATTTTGCATGTTCAGTTCGAGAAACTTTCTAAGGTAGTTACAATCGCAGCGAGGTTGTTCTCAATGTACATGGCAACACCTCCATGACTTATATCCTTCTCATCTTTGCAGTATAACATAACATAACATAACATAATTTAACGGATGACAAAAGCCACAAGGGCCTATCAAAGGTCATCCGTATCCATCAAATCCCACCCATATAATGCATCCATAGGATTTTGTCAGATCATGCAGCTACAATATACAATTTAACAATCCATAGGAATGTCCAACCATGCATCTACAATATATAATTTAAAGCCTCCATAGGAGTCTGTCAAAAACAAAATCAAAATCCCCCAAAATATACAATAAAAAGAAACTGCATCCACAGGAATGAGTCAAGAAACATATCCACATACTAAAAAGTAAGAAATTAACCCTCCATCCCCATATAATCATCCAATCTGCGCTTGAAAACATTCAAGTTTGGGCTGTCTACAGTCTCAGGTGGCAAACTATTCCAATAATCCACCACTCTGTTAGTGAAAAAATATTTTCTAACATCCAGTCTGCACCTCTGTTTTTTAATCTTTAAGTGGTGGCCTCTAGTTCTATTACTACCTTCTAACTCAAATAACTTGCTGAAATCTAATTTATCCATCCCAGAAAAGATTTTAAAAAGCTCAATCATATCTCCCCTCACACACCTTCTTTCAAATGAAAACATATTTAATACCCTCAGTCTATCTTCATATTCAAGGTGCTTCAGGGATGGTATTATTTTTGTTGCCCTCCTTTGTACTGACTCTAATAAGTTTATATCATGTCTAAAATGTGGTGACCATGCCTGTATACAGTACTCTAAATGTGGCCTGACATAAGAGTTGTATAGTTTAAGGATGACCTCCTTACTCTTGTAGCTAACATTTCTTTTAATGTAACCTAGCACCCTATTTGCTCTATTTTTTGCCTCAATACACTGCTTTGAAAATTTCAGTGACCTATCTACTACCACTCCTAAGTCTTTCTCATCTTCAACTGAATTAAGCCAATATCCATCCATCTCATAGCTAAATTCCCTATTATCTCTCCCCATGTTAATAACTTTGCATTTATTAAGGTTAAAAGTCATCTGCCACTTCTGAGCCCAAGCTAACAGCTTATCTAAGTCACCCTGCACTTTAAAGCTACCCTCAACCTCTTTGACTACAGCTGCCAATTTAGTGTCATCAGCAAAAATTGACACTTTGCTATTTACACCTTGCCCAAGATCATTTACATAGATTATAAATAATAAAGGGCCTAAAACTGATCCCTGAGGTACGCCACTAATAACATTCCTCCACTCTGACCTCACTCCATTCAGTACAACTCTCTGTTTCCTATTTTTCAGCCATTCAGTTATCCAATTTAAAACGTTCCCACATATCCCATGCAGCTTTAATTTATGAACTAGTCTTCTATGTGGAACCTTATCAAAAGCTTTGCTGAAATCTAAGTAGATCACATCAACTTTCTCACCCCTATCTAATTCTTTAGTTACATAATCCATAAAATCCAGTAAATTAGTTAAACACGATCTATCTTTTCTAAAACCATGCTGAGCATCATTAATTAACCTGCTACTCTCTAGATGATCAGAAATTCCCTTCTTAACCATCTTCTCAAGAATTTTACAGACTATAGAAGTTAAGCTTACTGGTCTAAAGTTATTTGGGTCCTCTTTGCTTCCCTTTTTAAAAATTGGCACTACATTTGCCAATTTCCAATCATTTGGTATTTCTCCAGACTCTAGTGATCTAATAAATATCTTCTCGAGAGCTACTGCAATACTTTCTACACCTTCTTTGAGTATCCTAGAATGAATGTTGTCAGGGCCAGATGCCTTACTAGTATTTAACTGAATTATAAGCCCTTTAATTTCTTCTCTGTCTATATTAATAGAATTTATCACTACTTCCCTTGACCTAGAATTATCATCAATTAATCTAACTGGTTTCTCTTCTGTGAATACTGAAGCAAAATGATCATTAAGGACCTCTACTATTTCCTCATCAGATTCTTTCAAAACCCCTTCATATTTAATAGGCCCTATTTTATCACTGTTAGATTGATTATTGATTCTATAATAGCTAAAGAATTTTTTGGGATCTTTATTATTATTTTTAGCTAAATTAATTTCTGCTGTCCTTTTGGTCTTCTTAATAATCTTATTTAGTTCATTTCTGGTTGACCTATAATGGTTTAAATTATCTAAACTACTCTCACTTTGTAATCTCTGGTATGCCCTTTTTTTCTCTGAAACTTTATTAGCTATTTCTTGGTTCCACCATAATGGTTTCCTACATTTCTTCCTAATAGACTTCCTCGGAATACACTGTTCCTGAACCATGTTTAATATAGTCTTAAAAATATCCCACATCTCATAAGTATTCTTTCCATGGAATTCTATATCCCACCTAATCTGATTTAGCATGCTGCGTAATTTATCGTAATCTCCCCTATAAAAATTTGGAATTTTCGTGGAGTTTGTCGTTGTTCTACCCTTAACTATTTGCAAATTAAACCGAACCATCTGATGATCACTGTTTCCCAATGATTCCCCTACACTCAATCCTTGAACTAAGTGATCATCATTTGAAAGAATTAGATCTAATATATTGGCACCCCTTGTTGGCTTATTAACAAATTGGATCAAAAAGTTATCCTCAAAACACTCCATAAACTTACAACTTGCTCTATCTCTTCCTATCATATTTTCCCAGTCTACAGAAGTTAAATTAAAGTCACCAAGAATAACTGTATCTTCTTTGCATCCTTTACTTATTTCCCTAATCATTAACTCATCGATACAATCAGTCTGTCCTGGTGGTCTATAAAAAGCTCCCAAGTGTATTTTCCTATTTTTACCAACCTTAATATCTATCCATAATGATTCACCTTCTCCTTGCTTTATAGAGTTATTTAGATTTGAAGAAATGCTATTTCTGATATAAATAATCAACCCACCACCAGTCCTATCTCTCCTTTGACTAATGTACATAGTATAACCCTCTAGTTCAAATTCACTGACATTATCATTAAATATATTTTCATTAACCCATGATTCAACTATACATATTATATCTATATCTTCATGAATGATATAACTAAATAATTCATCCTTCTTATTTCTAAGACTACGAGCATTTGTGTAAAGACAACTCAGCCCACCTATCCCTGAAGCACCTGAGGGCCTATCTCCTCTGCATCTCCTTTCTCTCTTTCCCCAACCCTGTACTCTTGTATTTCCCTGACCACTATCACTACTCAAATAGTTTAACCCTAAAGCACTTCCATTAGCCTGCCTACCTTCTACAAATCTGTGTTTGCTTCCTTTCCCTGCCTCACTTTGAGCCATTAAATTTCCCTGACCACTATCAAAACCTAGTTTCCCGCCTCTAAAGACCTAATAACACTATCTAATTCCCGCCACAAAACCTCAACCCCATCTCGGCTCAGATGGAGTCCATCCATCGCATACAAACCCTTATTCCCATAAAACCCACTCCAAACATCTACAAATACCAATCCTGACTCCTCGCACAAACCTTTCACATATTCATTCAACCCCATTGCACGAGACAACCATTCCATCCCCACATCCATTCTGGGAAGCACACCTGAAACAACGCCTTTTACTCTACTTTCACACATCCTTTCAATCAGCCTTTTATACCGCTGTCGTAACTCACAAGTACCCACCTTCTTTACATCGTTTACTCCGACATGTGTAATCACAACTGCTTCCCTCTCACACCCAGACACCAACCTATCATACCTCTCACACACATCATTTACACCAGCACCCGGCAGACAAACTCTCACTCCCTTCCATTTACTTTCATTCAACTTCCTATCTAAATACCTAATCTGAGAGTCACCCATCACAATCACCTCAGTCATTCTCCTATTCTCTCTAGGCCTAGTATTACCCCTCCCTCCTGCTCTCACTCATTCGACCTCCTATTCTACTTTCAGGCACGGCCACACCAGGCAAATCTCTTTCAAATTCTTTCTCTCTCAGGGCATCAAATCTGTTAGTTAGCCTAACAGGTTCCATGTCCCTCTCATTCACACACCTAACCTGTCCTAACTTATCTATTCTGTTCACTTTCACCCACCACTCATCATCACTTACTGCTTTCTCTCCAGTCCCTGTTCTAGGCCTAACTTCCTCCCTCCTGGTCCCAATCTGACTCTTCAAACGTACACTTGCATCTCTTCTCACTTCAGACACTAAATCGTTCAGTCTCAAGCATTCCGCACGTAATCGACTCACCTCCTCAGTCAAAGCACATACACGGCACTCAGACACATTCACTCTCCTCTCTACACCACAGACATCGCACACTACATACACACTACTTTCAAAAGGCATACCCGATCTTCATGTTTACCATATATTAATATGGGAAACAATAATTCTTTCAAGAGACTTACAACAGACTGATGTAGGCTAATTGGTCTATAGTTTGAAGTGACTGAATGTATACCACCCTTAAACAATGGCATAATGTTGGCAGATTTCCATTCAGTTGGTACCTTCATTGATGTAATGCTCTTGTTGAAGATAAGATAAAGGGGATAAGAAAGAGCTAATGCACATTTCTTAAAGATGATGGAAGGAAAGCCATCAGGTTCACAACCAGCTGATAGCTTTAATCTTTGAAGGGACTTTAATATTTCCTCTACAGTGACTTCATTAAGGATCATACGAGCTGCAGATATTTGGTGTGGCTTTGGATCAGGCAAGTTTCCAACAACAAATTGGTCAGCCAATAGGTTAGCCATTGGTTCACAGTCGCGGTAACACATCCTATCTACTCTTAAGGGACCAACCGACGGACGATCAACCTTTTTCCTCTTCATCTCTTTCCTTTCTCTCCCCGACCCTGTACTCTTGTATTTCCCTGACAACTATCAGTAAATGAAAATGGAAAGAATCAAAGCTGTCGAGAATAAATTGGCTTCTCTAAAGTAGGTGATGCTATTGATTTAATTTATTACATATGGTCAGCAAACATAATTTGATTGTGAATTTCCCTTATTCATGAACTCATATTGCTTCAATGACCTGGGTGAAATCGTAAGTCTTAAAATTAAGCCAACTACTTGCTCTCGTCTTCTTCTTTTTTCAAAAGTTTCAATAACTACAGATACAGTTATAGCGAGATAACTAACATATAGGCAATATATTTTTCGCTTTACCTCAAAAATGTAATTCCAATTGTAAATATAGTTGAGAAATATTTATTATTATTATTTTAGGAATGTTAATTTTCAATACCAGTCACTTATTTCCAGCAGCCTAGAGAAAAAGTTATTTGGTCAATGAACATATCCCCATATAGTCATTTAACAATGTTTGGTTTTCAAGAATATTCTTTTGTACGGGAAAGACGTGTTGAATTAAGCTCCTTTCTTACTATACTGCCCCAACAATAGACACATTCAAAGCACGTTATGCCATATTCTAGATGTTGCCATCTGGAATATGGCAACATCATTTGGTACCTACGATTCATCGCCGATGATATGAAGTTGTAATCCGTACAAAGAAGAGCTACAAAATTGGTTCCAGAATTGAGTGATCAAGAATGTAGCGAAAGACTGCGTGAGCTTAGACTCTTTTCTATGAAATATAGACGCTGTAGAGGTGATGTAATTCAAGTTTACAAGCTTCAAAATAGATTGGAGGGAATCGACCCTGGCCTATTCTTCCTACCTCAGGAATATTCAGCAACGCGAGGTCATTCCAATAAACTATTTAAATGCCATAGCCAAAAGATGGTGAGGAAAAATGTATTTGGCCAGAGGATTGTCAATAACTGGAATTCTCTTCAAGATCAAGTGATCACAGCCACGAGTCTCCAGTCTTTTAAGAACAAGATGGATAAACACTGAGAGGCCAACTGGTATAGCTACACGTAGCCAGCATCATAGAAATTTTCACAACAATGATCGGGCGACTATAGGATTACCTCATGAGCCCGTACTATGATGATGATGAAAGACACCTTGGTATGATTAAATAAGATGCTGGCTAACTAGTCCAAGAGGTGGAGGACAATGCAAGAAGTCTTCTTCTTAATTCCCCATTATCTATTCATAGGTGAATTATACTATACTAAGTCAAGTCAGGTTAGGTTGTTGAGCCACCCTTTGTATCGGGATATGGGATTTATTTTTCTGTGAAGAGGAGAAATAATTTATTAGCCTTGTTCATTTCTCTTCTTCCACACACACTACAAAAATTTATTTGTTTCTCTTACTATTCTTATTCTCTTGCCGGTCAACATCGCACCTACACAAAAGGAACTAATCTTGGCACAATTAGGAAGAATGGCGGATGAACTAATGACATTCTATAGAGCGCAGTGCCTTAATGTAAATACCTGCAGTGAGTCAATAGAACGCAGTGCGCTTCCGTGCCCGTTGCGTATATGCCTAATTTTAATAGCATTACAAGTGATGATAATATACATAAATAATGTGAATTCGGTGGGAAATGCGCGTCAGTTCCCATGGGTGCGTACACTAATGGAAACCGTCCCAATTTTGTTATCACAGTGCTTATAATATACAGGTAGGATTGCGACCTTTTCGGAGTAACCAAAAACCTGTAGTCTGCCGTTCACATTTGTACTTTGGTGAGAATGCGAATTTCTGCAAATCCTGGTGCAGGTGGCCAAAGAGAGGACAACATGTGCAGATGCAACCTTTCCCTAGGCCATCTTCGCCAGCCCCAACGGAAAACTAGCGGGTCATGCCATTGCAAGCGCGGCCACTGGTATGCCATCTGTTTTCACCATCGCCGCTAAAGTGAATACAAATAAATGTGAATTTCTAATTAATACGGGGGCGAGTGTGTCGATAATTCCGGCTAAATTTGTGAATTCGGGTGAATTGCGGGAGTCCAGTGTAAATATTACAAGGGCTAATGGCGGAAAAATAAAATCGCACGGCGAGGTACACACTAATATAGTTATCCCTCTTCTTTGCCGATCATTCAGGTGGTCACTTGGGGTCACGAATACCACTTCACCGTTATTAGGAATTGACTTTCTGAGGGATTTTAATCCCTTAGTGGACTGTGCGTGCGGCATACTTATCGACGAACAAACCAAACTCGTATCCGAAGTGAAACTATCAGGGAAGCCTACGGTAGCTTTAATTATTAATGACCGACAGCACCTACAGGCCATTGCAAAGCCATACAGGAGAAATATGAGGCTCTGTACAGATAGTGATCCACCGACATTCGGGCGGCCGAGACCTCTTTCAATTGAAAGCTGTAGGTCACCAAAGCAACTTTTGAAACACTATTAAAGAAAGGAGTCGTGCGCCCGTCAAAATCACCATGGGCATCACCAATTCACACGGTACCGAAGAAGTCGCCGAGTGAGTACAAGGTGGTCGGCGATTTCCGAGCGCTCAATGTGATCACAAAGCTCGACATATATCCATTGCCGCGAATTCAAAGTGTGGCAAACCACCTCCATGGCAAAAGGATTTTTTTCAAGGTTGTATATGATTCGTGCTTACCATCGATGAGGATATATCTGGAGAAATGCGAGCTGGCAAAGAAGGGGAATGATTTTTTTTTTCAGGGCATCACATTTCGGTGGAAGGAATTTGCCCACCGGCCAAAAAATGATATAAATTGGAGGCATGCCTTTACCAAAGGACTAAAGGAAACTACAACGATATTTGGGCATATTCGGATATTACCGAAGGATGATTCCCAATTTCGTCGCAATTGCAGCCCCGTTGACCGAGATTGCACGCCTGCAATCTAAGGCTCGTGAGCTCGAATGGCACGGTGATGCACGGGAAGCATTTGAAAATACCAAATCGGTTTTGATTAACTCCATCAAGCTCTGTCACCCTCTGCCCAATGATTCACCATATCAGCTGGTGATGGTTTCCTCCAATACGCGACAAGTGTTGTCCTTCACAAAATGTATCGCCGCGACCAGTAACATTCTTCTCAAGCAAAATAAGCTAGAGACAGCAAGCATATTCTACCCTCGACAGAGAACTCCTGGCGGTGTATCTTGCTGCTATCTACTTTAGGCATATGATTGAAGGTCGCCATGTTAACTTATGCACAGACCACAAACCACTAGTATCAGCCTTTTCGTCGCCGTTGAGTGCCAAAAGAGATAGGCAGCAACTCCATTGGACAGCCATTTTGGAATACATCAGTGATATCACCTACGTGCATGGTCAGGACGACGTAGTCGCCGCTGATTGCCTTTCGAGGAACGTCAATTCGGTCCAAATTAATTCATTTGACCTCTGACCTTTATCGCCACCGCAGGATGATGACAAAGAAACGAAGGCATTTCGATCGCGATTAAAATCTTTCCCTTTTCTCGGGGAAGCTCAACTATGGTGTGAAGTAACATCAAAATATCCACGACCGTTTGTTCATATGACGTACAAAAGAACTATTTTCAATTAGTTACATAATTTGTCACACTCTGGAGTCAGGGCATCACTTCGTCTTACCAAGTCTCGATATTTCTGGCCTAATATGGACAGGGATATTCGCCCCTGGACAAGGGAATGCCTCTCATGTCAATCTTCCAAGATCATTTGCCACACGAAATCCCCGACCCTGCCCATTGATATTCCATCTTCAAGATTCGAAACAGTGCATATCGATATAGTGGGAAAACTTCCACCGTGTACACTCTCTGAAAAATCCCACCCGTTGCACCATCGGTATTTACTATCGTGCATCGACCGAGCTACAAGATGGATCAAAGCGTTACCGATTCGGGACATAAGTGCCGCAACGGGCGCGTTGACTTTCCAAGACGGGTGGATTTCCAGATTTGGAGTCCCGCTCTACGTAGTGGCCGACAGAAGCACCCAATTCGAATCCAAGCTATTCAAGGAACTGTATGCCCTCGTTGGTTTTCATCGTCTCCGCACCACGGCGTACCGACTGTCCAAGAACGGGATGGTGGAAAGGGCACACAGGACTTTCAAGTGCTCTATAATGGCCCGTCGACAAGGCTGGCTATTCGCTCCTTGCCAAATGACTCGGGATTTTCGCCTTTCACGGCAGTCACGGGAACTACACTTTTGTGCCCGAGACTCTTAGTTTCGTCATCGTCATCGAAGCCTGATTCAAAGTTTATAGAAAAAAATCGCCTGAACAATGGCACAAGTCGATTTCGCGCAGGGATCGCTAGGGAAATCATGTGTGAGTCCGAATAAACCGCGTTCGCAAACCACTGGAAGCGCCATATGCTGACCCTTTCCCGGTAATCAAGCGCGATGGCAAGGTTTACAAATTGGAATTCCCCGATGGTAAGGGGGAGACTGTATCAGTGGACAGACAAAAATAACCGGCGAGGGTTCCTCCCTCGTATAGTGATAACGTGTCGGGTATTCAGCAACGCTCGAAGACTCAGGCAGAGAACAGGAGGAGGACTGGTTTCACTTCACCTTTAGGCGTGCATGGAACAGTAGACAATGATGCCAAAGGAAGTCGACGAAACACCTCTACAGGAACTGGAGAGAATAACGGCAAACCAGACGTCTTCACGCGCTCCGGAAGCCGAGTCACGTTTGCCAGAAGCCCATCGTTCCTTTATTTTTGAATCCTATTGTAGTCATTATATTGCAGCGGTGTATTATAATAAAAGAGGAAGATGCTTAAATATAAACACGCTTCGTTACTCTATAGCTTTCTTGCGTGTCAAAACTATGTATATATGTACTGTCATAATTATAGCTTTGTATAGTAGTAGAAAAGAGAATGAGACTCAATTATGAGATAAAAATATATATTGTGTTTTATATGGCAGAACATGGCATTGATAAATAAGTCTGTTTTGTTGAGTACAGATGTATGTGCTTGCGAATTAACATACCACATACGAGTATGAGTGTTAAAAATACTGTTAGACATTAGGTCTGCCTGAAGTATGAAATTAATATGTATCTATCTATATATTTATAATGCGTTATTCCATAACTGGTAGGGAAGTTCTTGTGTGGCTCATGTTGTAAAATGGGTAGGCTTGTGGCACCCAAATTTCAGGATTTAATAAGCCCAGTGAGGAACTCCACAAATGGACTCTCAGTGGATCTATCAAATCCTAGAAATGGCTATTTGTGTAAATTAAGAAAATAATACGCCACGTGTAATAAATAAAGAACCAAATAGAATTATAAATATATATATATATATATATATATATATATATATATATATATATATATATATATATATATATATATTGTACATCTATTAAATAAATATAAGGCAAGCGGCTCGTCGGAAGTGACGCAGAAAGAAATGTACATACGCACAGCTATCAAAGGTCAGCACCTGAATAAATACGAGTCTTGTGCTCACACAAACATACGCGGGCTGTCGAGAGCCACGGCTGCATTGTTTACTTTTGGCTGCAGCTTTCTTACAGCTTTGGCTATAGTCTCCACAGATGGCTCTAGGTGAGGAAAATTGGTCGGAAGAGGCATAACTTTATTTGCCCAGACGTCTTCCGACCTTACAGTAGGTCATCTTCGGGGCATAATGGCGAACATTATATCTTGAAAATATATTGAATATGTTTTAACATTACCGTAAGAAAACGGACCGATCAACTAACTCGAAAATTACATGGATAGATTTATGTTTACAAAAATATTTCGAACATTATTGTAAGGAAATGGACCAATCAACTAACATGGAAATACATGTAACCTTGAATTTTCCTCCTTTTGTTTATACCTGTCGAGGAATTATGGGCTTTATAACCTCGTACGTGGGTCCGTACACGTATAAATAGGCGGCCGCAAGCTGAGAGGCAGCGCGTGAATGACGAGTAGGGAGGTAGGCCTCGCTCCAGTTCAATGGTAGGCTCGAACAAAAGGTGGCGTAAGCAAGTGCGTAGGGTTGGCCTTAAAGGGTTCGTAAAATGCCAGGATTCATTCAAGGATATTTAAAGATACTCTGTAAAAATAAATTATTTAATTAAAAAAAAGAGAGAGGGTAACCACAAAATATATTCACGAATCAAGATTGAGGTATTATGCAATTACAATGCACAGATCGGACATGGACTAATGCAATAGGGAAATGAAAATGGGACTCGGTAATTAACAAATTATGGACGGCGGGGAATAAACTCCAGGGAAGATTTTAAAAAATGGTGGAATGTAAAGGGTAGGCCCTCGTATTCCCATGCCTTCCCTTTCTCATCATAGTTTACAGTGTTTACCGCAGGTCGACTCGCTTCGAGGCTACCATTTTTGGCCTAAACTTCTGTAGCTTGCCAGCCAAATTTGCGTAGGGAAGCGAGTCATCCCCCCTCCCCCAGGTACTCCACTTCCTTCCCTTCCTTCGGACTGTAAGATATAAATGGGGTCGTGATGCCTTATAATTCTGTTGCGAGGATTCTACCTTGATTGCTCCGCTAATCGTTTCCCGTAACTTACCTTTGACGTTGTTCATTTTTGGAGACCCGTACTGGATTCCTTCATGCAGTGAGGATTTTTTTTCCATTGATTCCTGCCACCGTTGTCACTGCCCCTCCGTCGGCTGCATCGAATAGTGCTCTTCCAGATACCGTTCTAAGTGTTCTCCTTTGGAAAGCCGTTCACACTAGCCACATGAAAGCTCTTCCCTAGTCACCTCACCATCTCCTCTTTGGGGAATTCTGTCATCTCGAATTCCTTCTCTCAGATCGTTGGACCTTCGAGTCATCGGTTCCCGTGGTCTCGACGCCTTTCGCCCCGATATCGCCGTCTGTGGGTTTCTCCTCGCCGAAGACCGTCATCGCATCCACCCCTGTGGACTTGGGTCGAATTCATTCATCGTCGCCGACCCTTTTTCGACTGGGTTTCCGACGTGGGTTATTGCTTCACTGCTCTGGTATCAGGTATCATGGAGTATTTCTTTCTTCTTACGTGCCTTTTGAATTAATTAAGTTTTATTCATGTAACTGTGGGCCTAGGGTAAGGGACGTAAGACAGGGAGGTTATTCCGGGAACACCTGTCACTAGAGTAGCGTAGCCTCTTTCATCTTCAACGGCGCGTATCGTTTCGGCTTTAAGCAAATTATTCATAGAACCTAATTTTGTATGGGTGAATATCTATTTGGGTTAGAACGACTTGTGGTCGTTAGATGATGATAAGCATTTGTGACTTTTCATATTATTTGGTGTACCCCCGTATAATTTATTAATAGTCAATTTATTTCATTTTGATTTTGATTTAAATAATTCTGTAAATATTTTTATGTGTGTATTCATTTAACCCCTTACGAATACCTCGTAAATTCTGGTGAATTTCTGGCAGGCCTTTAGATCCCTGGTCTTCTATAAATTTCTTGTGTGTGTATCATTTGGGCCGTGTGGACCAGGTTCCGCGATAGCCTTTACATTCGTGGCAACGTTGCCAGGATTAGGTTTTGCAAGGATTTAGTTTGCCAGGATTTAGTTAGCCAGTATTTGTTTTTTCCAGTTTAAGTTGTCAGGTTAGGTTGTGGTGCTTATCCGCTTGGGGGATTAAGTCGCCGCAAGCGCGCATTGACTGTCTGTGGCCCGGAAGTGAATTCTTACTTTGCATTGGATTTTGTTAGCCCTTGCGCTACCGAGGTTTGCCTTTGCCTCAATTTTCACGTATCTGCTTAACCGTTGTTTGTATTAATTTATTAATCTTTTGACACTTGCAGGGGTGTCTTCTGAGGTTTGCTATACGCCTCGTATTCACGTTTTTTTTACCGTGATTATTATTGTACTACTTACATTCTACTTGAGCATCATTTTTTTAAAGAGGTTTGTGTGGGGGATTTGTGTGGTCTCCATTGTGAGTTTAACCTTTTTAAAATTATTTTTGACCCCCACTTTAAATAATTTTTTGTGTATTTTAGTTAACTCTTACCGCGGTTTTTTTTGTACGTTTTGCGTAATTATTGCATTTTTTGTCCTTTGCAGAGTTAACTCCTTTAATTGTTTGAGGTCTTAATATCTATTCTCTAACTTTCATTAATCGACTTTGCCTCCATTATTTATTTATTGATTTAGCTTTATTATCTATTTTTTGGTGTGTGTGTGTGACCTTTTTCCCGATTTTGTTACAATGTCTTACATTAAGGAAGTTAAGGATCAGGCCATCGAATTGGGCCTTATCGGCAATGAAATTGCTCAATATGTATTGCAGCAACAGTCATTCGAATGTGAGGAGCGTGAGAGGGAGCGTCAGGCTAAAAAAGCCGAGGAAAAACGGGAGCGCCAGGCTAAAAAAAAGGAGGAAGAACGGAAGCTTCAGCTAGCCCACATCCAAGTAGAAGGAGAGAAGGCCCAAGATAAGATCCAAGCCAAGAAAGAGGTTGAATTGGCTCGCATATCCGCACCTCAGCAACCTACTTCTCTTCAATTCACTGACCCAGTGAGTCATCCGAAAGTTCCCCTGTTACAGGATGGCGAGGACATTACTTCTTATCTCAACCGCTTCGAGAGGGTTGCCGAATTATTCGAAGTTAACCCAAGAGTTACGCCGTAAAATTAGGAAGCCTACTCACCAGTAAGGCTGCTGAGCCTTATACCTCCCTGCCCATGCGTGACACCAGGGACTACAACCTTTTGAAGAGAGCCCTTCTTACCGGATTCAATAAAACTCCGGATAGCTACCGTACCGAGTTTCGTAGCTCTAAGGTTTCCCCGGGGAAAACCTTTCAGCAATTTTCCTTTCACCTAGCCCGATTATTTCAGTATTTCAGGCATGGCTCGAAGCCTCCGTCGTCGGTAACACTTTTGATGGGCTCAAAGAATTTACGATCTTGTACCAATTTCTTTCTTCCCTTCATTCTGACCTGCGCGACTTCATCTAGGAACGACGACACTCTACTCTATCGGAAGCAATCCAGCTGGCGGATAATTGGACTTCTGCTCACTCCAGTCTTTCTAGAACTTCTAGCTCTCATCCCAAGTAGTTCGTTCGTCCGTCCAACCCGTCTTCGAGGGGGAAGACAACTTTGTCCACCGCTAAGAGCATCTCACAGAATTTCTTCTCCACCCTAACGCGTCATGTCTGCGGTGAGATTGGCCACATTCATCCGCAGTGCCCAAGAAAACCCCGTGCCTTCAAGGATGGCTTGTCTTCGTCAAAACCCTTTAAGGTGGGATTCTAACTTTCCGACCTAAGTGTCCCTCATTTCCAGGATTCTGGTACTATTAACGGTGCCTGGGTTTCGACCATTATCAGTGACACTGGTTGCTCTTGCGTAGTCGTCTCTGAGGATGTCTTGCCAGACACTGACGTCACCGCCCGCAAGAAAGTCTTCGTGGCCGACTACTTGGGATGAGTTGACTCATTCCCACTCGTCTTCTGCTACCTTCGTTGCCCTTACTTCGAAGGATGGACGAACATCAGTAGATCAACAATTAAATTCGCTAGTGTGCTGGTTGGAAACATTCCGGGAGTTAGGGACATTGATGCTTCTATATCTTTACCTTCTCCATCTTTACCTTCTCCACCTCCACCTCCATTATCCGCAACCCTTACTTCACCGATAACTTTTTCCATTATCACCAGAACTCCCTCAGCGCCTAAACTTAACCACGTTCGTGCTGTCCAGACCAGGGCAGGGAAAATGAAACGAATTCACCGCTTAGCTCTGCCTGCTCTCCAGCCTTTTTCTGTGACGCCTGGCGACTTCTGTCGCCTACAAACTTCCTGTGAACCCTCTCTGCTGCTCAAGCTAAAACCGCCTCAGAGGAGATCGAGCGAGTTAGAAACGGGGCTAGTTACCAATTCCTCAAGGTTGACGGCCTCCTTTATCGGAAATGCTTAATGTCTGACAGTTCATATGATGTAGGCAAGATGACCTTGGTTGCTCCTTTCTCCTGGGTTTCCGACGTGGGTTATTGCTTCACTGCTCTGGGAACAGCTATTTTGGAGTATTTCTTTCTTCTTACGTGCCTTGTGAACCAACAGCTGTATACTTAAACTCAATGATTACAAGTATAGAATTAAATAGAGAAACCGTGTTGAAGGCATTAAAGGAACTGAAACCCTATAGATCAGCAGGCCCAGACGGACTACATCCAAGGGTATTTAAAGATGAAATTACATTGCCACTGAACATCATCTTTAATAAATCGTTAGATGATGGCAGAGTACCATCTTCATGGAAAGAGGCTGATGTGATACCAATCTACAAGATAAGAAGGAGAGGAAAATGTGTTAACTACAGACCAGTAAGTCTCACTTCAATAGTTTGCAAGATCATTGAGAAATTTATAAGAGGAACAATTATGCAACATCTGACAGAGAATCACATCCTTTCTATCTATCAACATGGATTTAGGGAGGGAAGATCCTGTAGTACTCAGCTACTGGAAGCAATGGAAACATGACCTAGGATGATTGATCAGAATATCCTATTTGACTATATATATCTGGATTATAACAAGGCTTTTGATAGTGTACCCCATCAGCGACTCCTTGTAAAGTAATAAAGTTATGGCATCCGAGGAAAATTGTGGGAGTGGATACCTAGATTTCCGATGGAGGGACAACAAAGGTAAGAGGAAATGGGGATTACTAGTGTTGGGAAGTTGTCAAGAGTGATGTACACCAGGGATCGGTACTAGGACCTGTTCTATTCCTTTTGTACCGTAATGACCTCCAAGTGTAGTAAACTTTCAAACAAGATTATTTGCAGACGATAAAGATTTTTAGGGAAGTCAAGTGAAGGAGCCCAAAGGAAAGAATTCTCCGAACGTTGGCTTTATTTCACTGAAATAAACACAGAATATAAGAATACAAATAAAATGATACATATATTAAACACATTCTTGCTTAAGCACACACACGCAAATATAGGCACATGTACATTTCCTAAACAAAAAATTATTAATGGCAATGTATAAGTGGCATAATGTTGGTTTCACAAACAGTTAGTAGTCTAACTGCAAAATCTTCACTTTCATACATTATCGTCAGCAATAAATCTATTTCATACTTTCAAGTAATATTTGAATTCGCTAAATTTACTTTAAACAAAGTAATACCTCATAAAAGAAAGAAACAAAGGTGAGTTATGAACTTAATAAAAAAAAATATAACGTCAACACGGATGAGGACACGATATAATTACAGGAGGATCTTGAAGTTTTATAACAGTGGTCTAGGAATTGGCAGCTCCCCTTCAATGAAACTAAATGTAAAGTAATGCATTGTGGAGCGAATAACTTGAGACATAACTACCACATGGAAGGAAAAAAAACTCAGTAGTAATAATAAAATAAGTAAAGAAAGAAAGGGACCTTGGGGTTATATTTGATCAACCACTGAAATTTACTAGCCACATTAATCAAATAAATAAGAAAAGTAACCCCTTACTGGGTATCATAAAGAGAAACTTTAAATAGCTGGATTCTAAAAGTCTACTATTATTGTATAAGACACTTATCCGCCCTCGTTTGGAATATTAGTCACCTATATTGAGCTCCATATACAAAAATAAGGCTGAGGCAATAGAGAGAATAAAGCACAGAGTTACGAAGCTGTTACTCAAAGTAAAAGAACTGTCATACCCGGAGAGTTTAATTAAGCTTGATCTACCGAGCCAGAAATATTGAAGAAAAAGAGCTGATGTGCTACAAGCTTTTAGAAAAATGAATAATATAGATAACTTAGAAATAGAACACTTTTTCGAATTAAACCTCAACCAGGAAACCAGAGGACACAATAAAAAATTATTCCAGAAGAGAGCAAAAAAGATCCAACGGCGAAAAAATTTCTCCCAACCGGTGGTGGATGGATGGAACTCCTTGCCCAACTAAGTTTTAAAAAGTACCACCATCAATCAATTCAAGTCCGTATCTTGTGCCACTGGAAGAGGGACCCAGAGAAGTTCTGCGAGACCTTCAATCCCGAATTCCTGGATGCCTGAGCAGAGCAAAGAAGAGGCACATTAGCTCATAGTTTCACGACTTAACCCAACAAGTTTTTACAAGTGAGTAAACAGGACTAAATAAGCCTAAACAAAGGAGCACAAACTTTGAATTAAAAATAGACATTATATTTTGGATGATAAGCAAAAACCAAAGTAATGTACCACAGTGACAAGAGTCAATATCGAAAAGTTCATAACTGTTAATTTTTTCGCGAGATAGGAAGGTTTCCCTGCCAACATACACACATGGGACACATATGTGTTGAAAGTGGGTACTTGGATTGATTCGATCATGGTATAGAGATAGGGTTTTACACATAGGTGGGAGTTATCGCGAAAACGATATCGGCTTATCGGTTATCCGATATTTTTTTACGCGTTATCGATTCATCGGTATTGCCGATACTTTTGGTTCCAAACTAGCGATAATCGATCATTTAAGTTTTTGGTTCCAGTTTATCACAGGGGCGAGCCGCGCGTGCCTTGGAGGCAGAAATAGTTAGGTCCGAGCTAGGAGGAGGATCTTCAAAATCTATGAGGAGATGAAGGAGAGCCTCACCAGGTAAAAAAAACTAAGAAACAGTATTCAAAAATTCTTATATTGTATTATAAAATAACGCTATGTAGAAGTCTAAATACCGCGTACATAAGTGTACGCAGAAATACTCCGACACAAGCTGCGTGCCCTCTCGTATCTCTAAATGCATGTCTCGCTTCGAATTCTCTGTCGCCCTTTTTCGCGCTATCGTAAACTCCGAAAGGGCTCGAAGGCGTGAAAGACATAGTGTCTGCCCAAAGATGAAAAAAGGTCTTTCGCGCGACGATACGGAGTTTACGAGAATTTGATTATCTCTCTCGATTTCTACTCGCGAGGGAAATAAAAGGAAAACTTCTCCCTGGATTCAGGCAGAAGATCTTGGACCTACGTTGAGTTTGTGTGGAGCCCGATCCACAAAGGAAACCGTTCGCCCGCTGCAAGGAAGGAACTTCTCGGGGAATTAGTTGTTGCCGTCACGGTACTTGTAGGTGCCAAACTTCTCGCAGCCCCCCATCCCTTCAGAGTCTTAGGTTACACAGGACCTTCCTCTGCGGATTACCCTAGACGTAGCTATGTAATCGGTTTTGGCTACCCATTCCAGGAGCCGAATAATGGGAAAGGTACTTCAAGGATGAAGTCCGATTTGAGTTACCGTTTGGCTTACCTTCGTGATCCGTCCGACCTCGGACGGTCGGACTAAGTGCGATCAACCTCACTAGAAAAAGATCTTCACCGTCCCCTTCAAAAATACTTACGAACTCAAAAGGTATCGTTAATTGAATTATCCCCTCCCCTAACTTCACCAGTTTATTTGTGAACTAGAATTCTCATCCCGAGCCCATAACCTCAAGTATTAGAAATGCTTAATTCAGTGTTTAACTCAATAATAATATTCCCTTTGTTCTGTTGGTGTCATTAAGACGCAAGCATCCCAGTAAGTAATTTTCAAGTAATCCCCACGACATTTTGTAGACTTATTTATTCAGTACAAGGTTAATTCTATTTATATTTATATACGCTGTTGCTTATTTCAAATTCATGTACATTAAAGATTATTTTTGTTTCTGTGTGTTTAACTATTTTGGACGATCCTTTGGCAATTATTAAGCAATCCACTCGGCTTAAATCTCAATATTACACCGATCCCCCTATAGTTGACTTTTACTGAGTGGGGACACACTCAGGGGATCATTATCTTAGTTTTGATCAAAAGGTACGCACCGGGGTTATTCTTATTCACCGGAAGTGGCTAAGGTAGGTGTATTGGATACGCTTCACCTCCGCTTCACCTCGGTGCGGTAATTAAATTTATGTCCTGGAAGTGGGACTGGGATTACCCACTCACTAAACCTCGACACGCTCTATATAGTAAATAATCAATATTGTACTATGATTTTGAATGTATCGATTCATCGGTAATTACCTTATCTGGCGATACATTTATAGCCACTTATCGATTATCGCCGATAAGGTTATCGTTATCGTGATACATTTTTTCGTTATCACGGCCACCTATTGTTTTACACAGGCGTGGATCTAGAAAATAAATTTGGAGGTGAGGTCCTGATGTTACAATTTCCTAAGTTGATGGCAACCTCAGGATAGTGAAAACCAATTGATAGGGATGACGGTTCTTCGCTTATAATGCGTCGTTCTCGTGCAACCAACGGATATGTGACAAATGAATTGTTTCTTGCATCTATGTATGGGAGCAATCATCTAATATTTAAACAGTCAGAAAACAATTCAAACTGAACATCTGACAAATGAATAGGCAAGTCTGAACAGGTAAAAGTCATCACCATAAGGTACATTTCAAGAAGAAACGTTTACCTCAGCATATAAACAGCAGCTTAAATAGTACAGACATATGAAATCATGATACAGGTCATACATAAATGACAACCCTTTACAAAAATATAGTTATGAAGAATTAAACACAGCTGAAGGTAGAAATACGTGCATAACTCCTGAACACTTGGCAGGTGCTTCACTAAGCAAAGAGTAGTCGGCGGTTTTTCTTGTCGAATTTGCCTAGCATTTTCTCGACTGAGATGGGAATGTCATTGTAGACACAGAAGAGTACAAGTCCGTTCAGGCACATTTGGCCAATAGTACTCCCCAGATACGTTTTCAACCTTTTCAATGCTAAGAAAGACCTCTCGGCTTCCGCGGTAGAGCATCGAAGAAAGAGTCAACAGGTTCATCAAGAGCATGGCGAGATTGGGGAACAGGCTGGGGCTGGTGTGTTTGTGGGCATCTTTGATAGTTTTTTTTGGGGGGGGGCTCCTCTCCCCCCCCCTCCGAATCCGCGCCTAGTTTTACAGGGCAACCATAGAAGATACATCGTGAGATCTCGTTCAATTTCATCATCCATTTTGTATTTTCAAAAGGTCCCTCTTTCCAAATACATTTATAGCATGCCAAAAAGTGCAACCTAGTGATTTAAAATTTTAGCTTGAAATAGTCTTTTTAGAATCAATATGGCGAAGTCGATAAGCCGCTCACCAACAGTGGCCCAGCGACCCAAGAAGTCGTTCGAAATTGAAACAATTACTTTCGTTCTTATTTTTATCACCCCTTTTCCTAACTCCATTTATCTATAATGGTGTTTTGATTTGGAGTGGAGCGTTACGCCTTGAATAACATTTTCCAGTGGTGTTGGTCGTCTTCGTTTCTTCAAAAATACGCTTCTCTTCTATGAGGGGGTTCTGTAATCTGCCGAGAAGTACAAACGTAAGGTTTAAAAGATTCGTTTGAATGAGGCTTTTTAGACTCATGAATACACATTCGACAAGTCTCTTGCCAACGTTGGTCTGGCAACGCAGGAAGCTGTTCGCAACTCGAAGCAGGCTACTTTCCTTCTAAATTTTTTATCGTCCATTTATACAATCCAGTTCTATTTGACACATATAAACTGAGATATATGTTTTATAATATGTGGAAATTTCAATGGACTTATTATAGTTTTATTACAGTGAAAAAATACAATTATATATCTAAAAAATATCTGGTCGGTTTCGCGTTTGCCAGAGATAGAATATGTTACTGTACGATAAATTCATAAGAGATAGGTAAAACATTATTTTTTAATTTTGCGCTAAAACAGCTAAAAGTTGCAAATTCATTAATGAAACATGCCTCAAAGAGAAAGGTTAGACTAGAAATAAGAGCATTTCTGGCTACATCTTGCCAAGTTTGTATTTACGAAAAAATGGAGTGCAACAATTATATTTTTTAATGAAATGTCTTATGGTGTTGTTATGATCTAATTTTGGGTTAAGTCTATAACTAACCTGTATTTCTTTGTTTATTAGGTTTAAATTCGAAATAAAACTACGAAATAGATTTATTGGTATATGAATGACGATAATGTATGGAAATTAAGATCTTGCAGTTCTTCTACTATCTGGACTCCTAGGTTTGTGAAACCAACATTGTGCCACGAATACATATTTACATTAATAATTATTTGTTTGAGAAATGTACATGACCGCGCTAATGCGAGAATGTGTTTATTATATGTATTATTTTCTTTGTATACTTATGTTCTGTAATTGTTTATTTCAATGAAATAAAGCCAACGTTTGGAATCTTCCTTCACCTTTGGGCTGCTTCAATTTATTTTCCTAAAAAGAATGGAACGTGGTCTTCGCCACGATCGTTTGGATGTTCTTCCAACTGCACCAGAAGTTGCACGTGTATTTAAACACTAGTTGTTTGTTTTCTTGAGGTACAAAGCTTCAGGTGAAGGTACAAGCGATTCGTATTTAGAGCTCTTAGCCAATTCAGATTCTACGGAAAATTTAGAGATAATTTCCGAATGTAGTACTTTGGACGATGCTCTTGCCGCTCTTAAAGGCCCCTTCATTCAACCTGCGAATGAGGTAGTGGCGCGACACAAGCTCGTGACTCGTAAACAATCAGATGGTAAAACGATTCATTAATATGTACGAGCTCTTCAGACACTCAGTTTGGATTGCAATTTCAAGGCTGTGAATGCCGAAACATATAGAAACGAGTATATTCGAGATGCCTTTATTACTAGGCTTTCATCATCAAAAATCCGAACGAGACGTCTAGAAAACAAAATTCTTACATTATATTTAACTGTTGATCAAGCACGAGTGTTAGATCTTGCCACAAGGGACTCGGGGGCCTATGCATCATTTACTTCTTGTCCTGTAGCTTCAATAGAATCGCATGAGCTGGACGCTGAAGTCAACTTTTCTAATCCTAATCCCAAGGATTTGAATTTTGCTGCAGCTCCTTCGCTTGGAAAACCCCCCAAATTTTATTATTGCGGAAATTGCTCACACCAGGGCCGTGCTCGCTGTCCGGCATGCGACGTTACTTGCTTTAAATACAAGAAAAAATGAACATTTTTCGAAGGTATGAATCATCTAAAAGTGAAGTCTCAGCATTAACCTCCAATTTCGTTCTCGCTAGTATGCCATCAATTTTGAAAAGGTCATCTCTACAAGTGGAGGTGAATGGCAGTGTTCTCACGCCCCTTTTAGATACCGGAAGTTCCGAGAATTATATTTCAAAAGATGTTGCGAGCTCCTTTAATTAATACCGGACAGTACGTTTGCCTTTTTTTTTTTGAATGTCACGCTGACATCATTTTAGGAATCCCTTTCCTAAGTAAATAGCCCCTCCTTTAAGCTAAACTTTGGAGGTCCTCAACATAACCTTTGAAGTGTGTTATCTGGCTTCTATGATTACGGATCCTCCAAGAGTTTTCACGAACTTATCATTTGATTTCCCGACCAGTCATTACGAAGTCACGCAAATTTAAAACACCTGAGTCTGAATTTATTTGTTCTGAAGTAGCACGCATACACAAGGAAGACATCATCGAACTGAACACCTCTTCTTGGCATCTCAAGGTTATGTTGTGTCGAATCAATCAAATAAAAGGCTAGTAATTGACTATTCTCAGACGATTAACAAATTTACTTACTTGGATGCGTATCCATTACCCAATGTTGAAGAATTCGTTAATAAGATATCGACCTATAAGATATTTAGCACTATCGACCTAAGCAGTGTTTATCATTGTGCTCCTCTTCACCATGAGGATAAAATCTACATTACTTTTGAGGCGGATGGGAGGAATTTTCAATTTAAAAGCCTAAGTTTTAGTCTAACCAACGGTGTTGCCTGCTTCGAAAGAATTATGGACGATTTCATTCGGAAAAATAATCTTGAGGACACGTATGCTTATCTAGATGATGCTAGTATTTGCTAAGAAAGATAAAATGACCTTAAATAAGAACAAATGAACCTTTTCAACTAATACTATATGTATTCTAGCTTATCAGGTTCGCCAGAATGAATTTCACCTAAATCCTTTACGCCTTGCTGCTCTCAAGGATATGCCCGTACAAACCAATCAAGAATTAGTATATCGATTAGTCGGCTTGCTTGCATATTACTCGCGGTGGTTTACAAGATTTTCTCAACGAATTCGTCCCCTAATTAATTGCCAGTTTCCAATTTCTAAAAAAGCTTCATATGCAATCGAGAAATTAAAATCGGCCATTATTAACGCTGTTGTTGCGAAAATAGATGAAAATTTACAGTTTACACTGGAAATTGATGCCTCAAATAATGCCATTTGGGCCACTCTGAACCAAAATGAAGAACCTGTTGCATTCTTTTCTAGATCCTTAAATTCCTCCAAGAGAAATCACTGGTCTGTCGAAAAAGAGGCCTATGCTATTGTTGAGGGGATCAAAAGGTAGCGTCATTTTCATCTCGGTCGTAAGTTTACATAAATTACTGATAAAAAAATCTGTATCTCACATGTTTGATTCACGTTATAAGATTAAAATAATGAACGAAATGATTGCTGGATAACATTTAGAATTGATGTCATTTTGCTACGGAGTTATAAATGTTCCTGGTTCGCTCATCTGCGCACTTTCTGCTCAAGCATGACTCACAATAATCTTGTCGAGCTTTATAAAGCTCTCTGTCATCTAGGGATTACACCATTTCACCATTTTATTCGAGTATGAAACTTGCCTTATTCTGTAGATGACGTTAAACGAGTGGTGTTATAGCAACGCCTCTGGGCATTCCTATAATAAAAACTTCCTGGGAAACTTAAATATATATATTTAAGTTTCCCAGGAGGTTTTTATTATAGGAATGCCCAGAGGCGTTGCTATAGTGTCAGGGTGCAAAACGTGTCAAAGGTCAAAACCTCGATATTATGGCCTGGGGAGGCAAGATCTTTTCCGAGCTTGACCTACCAGTCCCCACCGTGATTCCCAGTCAGGGCCGTAACCTTCCTTGGTAAATAGCGACAGCTTAAAAGGAATCCATACGGAGATTCGAACTACCGACCCAACGATTGTCGGGCAAGCGCGGTAACCATTATACTAACCGGGAGGCTAGTATAGACGAATACTCGCGTTTTCCCTTTGCTTTTCCTTGTAAGGATATTTCTTCATCAACTGTTGTACAGTGTCTTACTACGTTGTTTTCTCTTTTCAGGTTACTAGGGTACGTGCATTCGGATCGATGTACTTCTTTCATGTCGGCCGAAATAAAATCATACTTGCACGAGAAAGGGTTACAACGAGTCGTTCAACACCTTACCATCTTACCGGTAATGGATAATGCGAGTGCTATGTAGGCATTGTATGGAAAACTGTTTGTTACCTTGGCGTTGGATTCTAGAAACCTGAGCATTAACCATTGGGAACACAACCTCTTGGATGCTCTTCATTGCTTACGTTCATTATTATGGACCCTAACGAATGCAACTCCTCACGAACGTTTTTTTAATTTTCTCGAAAGACCACGACGGGAATGAATATACCTAGCTGGCTTGCTTCAACTGATCAATTACTATTAAAACGACATGTACGGAATAAGGATGATCCCTTAGTACGCGAAGTGGAACTAATTGAAGCCAATCCTAAATATGTACACGTCAGAATTCCAGACTGCCGAGAAGATACGGTGGCTATCCACGCTTTAGCTCATTCCAAGATAGCCAGTTAAACGAGATCGAAGATATTCCTAAGCTTAATTCCGCCACAAAATCTTCCTTTCCGTTTCTTGATGATCCTGTAAATGTTGAAACTAAACAAAATCCTAATTCATCATGTCATGATGTTCCTCATTCAGTTGCTCCCCCTGAAGCCTCCCCTGAAATATCCCCTGTCGATCTACTCGATATAGAAAACTTGTTGACTGTTCTATCGAAAACGATACGTCTCATGATGTTCCTCCTAAAGCTGCTTTCCCTGACGCCTCCATGGAAACTATTCTTCGTCGCTCTACTAGACCTAGAACGCCTGTTGAACGTTACATTGAGAACTGTTAGATCCTGTAAATACTCGCATTAGACGCTTGATCTAGTATTTCATTGTATTTTAGCCTTTTTCTTTTTGGAGAGAGGAAGATTGTTATAATTTAGTTTGGGGTTAAGTTCATAATTAACCTGTGTTTTTTTCTTTATTAGGTTCAAATATTGAATAAAAGTATGAAATAGTTTGATTGCTATATGAGTGACGATAATGTATGAAAATGAAGATCTTGCAGTTCCTCTACTAACTGGACTGCTAGGTTTGTGAAACCAATATTATGCCACTTATACATATTGACATTAATAATTCCTTGTTTGTAAAATGTTCATGTGCCTATATATGTATGTGTGTGCTTATGTGAGAGTGTATTCATTGTCTGTATTGTGTCTCAGTGTGTGCGCGCCAATACGAGAATGTGTGTATTATATGTATTATTTTATTTGTATACTTATGTTCTGTAATTGTTTATTTTAGTGAAATAAAGGCAACTTTTGGAATCTTCTTTCACCTCTGGGCTACTTCAGGTGTAACCCTTTCGGCCCTTTCGTGAGTAAGTTTAGTTATTAAGGCTGATTTTTCACTAAGTCTTTAGACTTGGTGAAATAAAGCGGCATCAATTTTTCCACTGAAGTGCGCGGCATATCCGTTAGATGTTAATTTGAGATCAAGTACTCGGCCATCTCTGGAGTATGTGCAATATTCGTCTTGCACAAGTACTTCTGTTGTCCTTCAGCGTCCTATTGCGATCATTCTAAATTTGTTCACGTTTGTTCTAATCTTGTTTTCTCTCTCGTAGCTGTTGAGATTCTCAATCTCCCCTCTCGTACTGTTAGCAGCATCTCTGGGGTTACGGTAGTTACTAGTGATAACCTGCGGTATATCATCTGCCAGTTGAATATATTGTGCAGACTCGTGATTGGGGTGAGGCAGGTCGCCAGTGTATATCGCATACAAGGTATGACTAAGGCATCCCCTGGTGGCACCCCTGTTTCCAGATCAAAGGGCTTCCCTTCAATATTATTTATTTTCAAGACCGCCTAACGGTCTTCTAGGTAATCACAGAGTATTCTTATTATATTTTGCTCCATGCCGAGATCACTGACTTTCTTTTTAAGTGCCGGTAACCATACCTTACCAAAGGCTGAAGACACTTCACGAAGCACCTCTTATACATTGCAGGTTCTGGCCTTAGCGATGACAATTCTTTCAGTGATCGGTGCCAAGCTTTCTCTGGAATCCATGTTATTGATTGTTATACAACTCTTTGGTGTCCAAGTAATTCCTCAGCTTATTGTTAAGGAGTTTTTACCAGGAACTTGCCCATGAAGTTCAAAAGTAAGATATACCTATAACTGCTTATATCCTTCTTAGGTTTGCCTGATTTCAGCAGGAAAATCATTCTGGCCCTTTTGAAATGGTCGCGAAAATAACCGAAATTAAGGCAAGCGTTGAACAACTCCAATAGGGCCTCGTCGATACTCTAGGGAGCGTTCATTAGGTGCTTCTTCGTAATGCCGGTTATTCCTGGCGCATTTTGTTTAAAGCTGTTTAGAGCAGCATCATACTCCTCATGGGTGAAGGGCTTCCCTTTCTCTTGTCGAGACGTGTCCCATCTACAGTATGGTGCGGCGTGAGCTCAGCACCTAGCTCCATAAGCCTTAGGAGTACTTCCTCCTGATATCTCGCACGCATAGAAGTTCTCACTTACCTCATCTAATTGAAGTTGGTTTCTCCAGCATCCCCTTAAATTACGCTCGATTTCGCGGTCTTCTGTAATTTTGATGCCTTTAACTTTGATGGTGATTCTATTCTCAGGAGGAGTGCCTCTCAATCATTTTAACTGTTTCCAAAATTTCTTGGTGTCTCTTTTTGTATCGATTTTGGCTATAATATTGTTCCATTTTTATCTAGATTTTTTCCTAATAAACTGCTTGATTTCGTTTCTCAGTTCTCTCAATTCCCTATAGCTATGTACTGTCTTTCCATAAATATTTATTTCGTTGATGAGGACCTCCAGTTGATTAATTTTGTCTAGTATATTTATCTCCCACCTTGGAGCTGGGAGTACTTTATATTCCGTTCAGGGCAGTACTCAAGTTGTGAATAAAAATTAGGGTGGGGGGGGGGAATGGTGGATTTTATTATATGGGGACACAATTTGTGCTGATAACCCCTCAGAGCACCAACAGTGTACTGTACTTTTTGATGATTGTAACCACTAGGATAATTTACTTCTAAAACAAAATACATAACGGTACATGCTATGGATGTTAGGTGATAGGTACTCCTGTCTGTCATTGCTCTTGACCAAGGAACATCAGAATTTGGATTTGGTCCCTACCTGGGCTGCCATGGCACTACTTCTTTTATAGTTAGGGTCATATACAGCTGTAATTGAAGTCCCAAGGTACCTATTTGTTGTATTGCAATTTAACGTTATCCAAAAGAGTAAAAAAGCCCCCAAATCAATCTTGTAATTCATTGTTCAAATGGATCAGTTGATGATACTTATGAGTTATTTTCATTAAACTTGTTAAATTTAAAGGGTTTGTGTTAATTGTGATTAATTAAATCATTATGTACAACAAAAACCCTTCATGAAATAATGGATGAATGCGAAAAAAACATTGATGAATCATTTTATTGAGGTTCAAGTATGTTTAAATTCCCCAAGTATGTTTTTGAATAGGTCATCAAATGCTATTTGAAACTTCGTACAAATATAAATATATTTTAAGTATATACAGTACAGATAGTACAAAAGAGGATCAGTCTTGTCAATGGCTGCTTAACTGGTCATCAAATGCTAATTGAAACTGCTTTCAAACATTAATATGAAAAAGAATACAGATAATATAAAGAAAGACCAGTCTTGTCAATGGCTGTCTAGCCCACTTTCCCTCATCTCACAGAAGTTTCCAAAGATTTTCATAGTCATGATTTTTGTTCTCCTCGTTTCTGGTTCTTGTTTTGGGGTCATTAGCTAACCAATGGCTTTGAAGCCAAGACTTGACATTCACATCTGGTCTGAACTTTTCAATGGTGGACCAACATACTTGATGAAAAGCAAGGCTAACATGCTTTTAACCTTTAGGGAGCTTCCACTACTTGAGATTAAAATGTTAATTTGACTAAACCCACGTTCACACATAGTGGTGGAAATGACCAGTATGTTTATTACTTGGAGGATGGGTTTACGCTCTTCTGGTGCTGGTGGCATCCTTTCATCAGTTTTGAGTCTAACCGTGTCAATGTAGTCCCTCATCCTTTTCTGAACCTGTCTACCATCAAGCTTAAAAAAGAGCAGAGTGCCTGTACTTCCTTTTTCAACATAACGCACCTCACACTCATCTGGCCAGATAGATGGCTGCAGCACTTTGAAGTTGTTTATAAAGCTCTGATTTTCTTCCTTGCTTTTCTGTTTACCCGACAGGCAACCCATTCCCGTCTCAACACTAGCAGCCAAGGAATTGAAAAACTGTTCAGGATTTATTTTTCTGCTGTACCTTGATATTTTGTCAGATTCACACCTTTGAAAACCATAAACTCCCCTGATGTCTGATCCGGTCCAGGCTGCTCTACCATGGACTTAAATCACACGGACCTGCCGACTGAGACTTACTTCGGCCTTAGGGAGTGTCATGTTTCGGTCCTGAAGGGAAATAGAAAATTCAGACAGCTATTCTAAAGCATCATACATGATGCCTAGATTCTGGACAAAGGTTGCATAAGAGAGGCCGTTTGCTAAACCACTGAACATGCATCTCTCCGTTGAGCTCCTTTGCGGATCAACTGATGCATCAGAAAAGTGCTTATGGAGTGCTGGGTACTGCTGTCATGCAGCTTTAATGGTCCTGTAACTGGATGCCACCCATCTAGTGCTGAGGATTCTTCCTATGTTCAGACATTGTGCTGCAAGTTCTTCACAGCATTCAGTGAGCTCACGGCGGATTTTGGCGGATGCATGGTAGAGACTATACACTTTATCAAAGAAAAACTGGAAATCATTCATCCCTGCAGTTTCCTCTACAGTATCTCTTACACTCAGCTCAAGCCGTTGGTTCATGCAGTGCCACACCATCACGTTGGGAAACTAGTCTACGATTTTGGTTTCAACACCTGATTTGCTTCCAAACATGATATAAGCTCAATCTGAAGCAAAGCAAACTAAGTGCCCCTTCATAATAGCTCCAGTGAAGCCATGGTGTGCCAGGGTAGTCATCAGAGCATGGTATATTTCATCAGCATTGGTAGCAAAAAGCTCAACTAGATCCAAGAAGAATGTTAGTGGTTCCTCACTCATACCTAGGCTTGCTTTAATATATATTATCAAGACTGATTTGTTACTGTCAGTTGTGGATTCATCTATGAGAACAGAAAATTTTGTTCCATTTTGAAGGACCCTTCCGACTACTCTCTTTCTCATCTTAATTCCTAAGTGTCGGCTGATCGTTGCACAGGACCATTATGAATGCAAAGTTCTTCTTATTTAAAGTCCATTCATGACTTGGAGATCAATATAAATTGGTAGATCTGTGAAAGGCCTTGCTGATTTCACTATCCTGTAAACTATACAAAATACCAGATCAGTACTTAAGTAGTGATTCTTCTGCATATCTGCAGTCAACGTTTCCATTCTTTTTTATTTTGCCATTTCCATGGTTTTATCAGCCGCCTGATGATAATTTGACATTCTATGTTTTTGTATCTTTTTATGAAGAGACTGCAGCTGTGCTGCTCTGGTAGCACCATAGGCTGTCACCTTTACTTTCAACCACTCATCAGCAATATGCCCCTGACACTCCCTAGCATTTGGAGCGGATTTTATCTTTTGGCAGGTTAGACAACCAAGTTTTCTTTTGTTTTGGCATATTAGCCATGGCTATAGTTTGTGATTCTCTCTAAACATGTTAGATGGATGACCAGCATTCAGGGATATCATGATCATTAAGGCTCTCTCCCTGGTTACTTGGGCCATTAGAATCTAGGATGTTGGCTTCTTTTGCACTATCTTGCCCTGCTGATTCATCCTCTCTTCTTCTTTCAACTACAAAAACAAAACAATTATAATGAGCTAATTTGTTTCCTGTCCACTAAGAGGAATGAGCTGCATTAGGCCAAAAGAACAGTGTCTTGACCCAGTATGTAGAATTATCAAACCTGTTTCACCTTCAGCTCTTTATCCTGCTTCCTCATCATGGTTGTCCTCCACGTGATGAAAAGAAGGTTTTGTTAGAATGACTGAGCAGACTTCTTATGGAAAAACATGACAATACTCTTGTTGATTTTTAAATCAAGCTATTTTCTACCAAAAAGTCCAACATTCAAATTTGGATTAAATAAGAAAACTGAAGATAAAATATAGGTTGATAACAGCTTTGGGGCAGAAAATGGGAGTGTCTTGTCTCTCTTTAATATCACTATTAAATATTCATATAACAAAATATTCTGTGAGTCTCCAGACATTAATAGAAATGCTGGCAAAGAGTTAAATTATATTAAAATTAATACTGGTAGTTATCAAACCTTTAATACTTTCATTCTCCGAATCCCCTATAGATCCCCTTATCCGGACAGAATCTTCTTGGTACTGGGTGTCATCTATGGAGAAACAGCAGTGGCCAAATATAGATTATTAACTGTTAGGTTACTTTCAAAGTAATGACCAGATTTTACGAGACTATCACATTTAGCACATATTACTTACTACCATTCATACCAATTACCTGCCTAATTGCTTTGATTGCACACTCTTGACTAACAAAATATTGTTTGAGTGTCCAGATAGGGCTGTGATAAACAATTATTATGGTAGTCGATATATCGATTAACACAAAAACAACATTTGCTTCACAATTTTCATTCTACAACCACTATTTAGTCGAAGTTTTTATTCTTTTTATTCTACAACCACTATTTGTCCACCCTACCAGATATTGCTAGAAATGCTCCAAGGCTTAAATTTTGTCAGCCTCTGAATCTGCAGATCCTCTCGACATGCCTGCATCTTCTTGGTGCTGGGTAACGTTATCATCTGGAGAAAAAATCAGTGGCCATTGAGCTAACCTTAGCTACTCCAACCCCCCACAAAGCAGCATGCAAATGACTACGCTCTGGTGGTTGCTCTCTTGAATCAGCTAAAGGTTCCCTTCCCCTTTTCAATATGATTAGCTGATAGTGACACTTGCTAGCCTAGTGAATGAAGTTCATATTTAAGTGAACCTTTAGCCAGCTACTTGAGTTGACGTTAGTAAGCTGTAACTAGCTAACGTTAGCTAGCTAGAGCTAATCATCTCATAGAAAGAGAAAAAACATCGCTTAGCTCCAAATTAACGTTGTTAATGCTATTGACTTACCTATTGTGTTGCTATTTATTGACTTTTTAAAAAAGTTTCTCAAATCGAGCTGTCGTGGTCTCTTGGCCATGATGACTGCTGGTAACGTGCACTCGCTCTGCTGTGCAGGTTACTAGCTCGTCATTCAAAACAGCACCAACTGCATCAAAGCGCTCTGGTCTCCTCTATTGGGTTCTCTATTGGGTCTGTTTTTGTATGCAAACTCGCGGTCATTACCCGTATCAATATGCACAAATCTTAATGTCGAAATAGCAGCAGAAATACCATGTTTGTTGATTAAATAAAATTCGGAATGGAATTGTGGTGGAAAGGGGGGTGGTAGTTTTAGAAGAGGGATGATTTTTACCAATTTTATTTCAGGGGGGATGCCCCTCTCATCCCTTTTCAACTCGACCACTGGTCCAGGGGATAGTCATGCGGTCGTCTTCCACGATCTTTGTTATCACGTGATGCAGCTGTTCCTCGATGTTTTCAAACGATGCACCTTCCATCTGACCTATCTGTGTGCCTTGGAGATGTGCTTTGTATGCAGCCCAGTTTGCTTTGGCTAAGCATTTACGTCTAGGAATTTTTACTTGGATTAGAGATGTAGATATGGTCATGATGATTTGATCAGAGAGAATATATGGGCCTGGAGTCGTCACTTGATTTAGGAAGAAATTGGGATTCGTTAATACTATGTCAGGGGTACTTAATGACTTTCTTGTGTGAAAGGTGGCAAAATAGGGACCTTTTCTTGGTACTATGTCCCCATTGATTAGGAGACTTAGCGAAGTCCCAGCACCGTCGTACGCCGTGGTGTACTCGGCTTCTCTTCTTGGTATGGCCTCTCTTCTAAACAGGGCTAGAAAGTTGGGGGATGATAAATATTGACACCTTGGTGGTTGGTATCCAATTGCCACCATAATATCATCGTAGGTCATACTGATCTTGATAGCTAAGTATGATTCCTCCAGGTCTTGTATTTCCTTGAATCTAATTCCTTCTCTGATCACAAAAGCTATTCCATCATACCTTTCCCTCGAGTGGTTAACCATCAGTACCACGTAGTTATAGATCTTTATATGCTCTCTATCTTCGTCCAGACCATGTTACGATATCTGTACGATGTCTGTGGCTACTTATCTTATAATCACATTGTATATCATACAGACTCTACTTTCTTTTAGTACTACATCCATTGACGTTGAGGGAGAAGATTTTCAAGTTTGTGATATATCTAACGCTGGTATCCATATTAAATTCTTATTTGGTTGTTTGCTCTTTGTATATTTTTGTCTGGCTGGACATCTCACCCTTCCCGACCTTTTTTTTTTAAAATGGTCTTGGCTTAAGTTGAAACATGGCTGAGGGCAAATCTCAACTAGACCGCGCTTTATTGCCTTGAGTAATTCTTCCTATTTAATATCTGAGTCAAACTCCCACTTGTACTTTCCTTTGACTATTCCCTCAAAAATATAATAAGTTTTTGACAGTTTCGATATTGATGCTGATGGTGATCCATATATCTTCATGCTTACTTCTTGGATATTAAAGCATGGTGCGATGGACACTGCAAGTTCCGTTGGTTCTGGTTCATTTGAGAATCTGTTTTTTCCGTAGTTTTTCAGTTTATTAAGACGAGGGTCTCGAGAAGCGGAGCGGGACCTTGGCGTGACTTCCGTCATACTCTTGAGTTGGGCATCAAATAGTTCGCTAGATAGTGGGTTCTCTGGGAACCATATCGGCCTAAGGCCGTTGTGGACCAGCATTTTATTTAGTTCAGTCACGTAGCTATTAGGCTTTATAACATTAGCGAAATGTACACGCGGCCTGCACATTATCAGATCAGGTCTCATGTTCTGGTCAATCTGGAGCATGATCTTTTCTTGCTCAGTCCTCTTAGGCGCCTTTGTGTACGTGGTGATAACTCTCTTATTTCTTTTATCAATCATTATATTTTTCTTGTCGGCTATCAATGCTTTTTTGAGTGGGCAAGTCATTGATAGAGTACGCTGGGAGTTGCCACAGTTGAGACACTTATTGTTTGAATTAGTGCATTACGTCCGCGTAAGACCCGATTCTGCGTCCTCCGAGCACACCTTTACATCAAGTTTGCACTCTTTGGTGGCATGCTTCTCCATAGCGTAGCACGAGAAACAAATATGTACCGGGGCGAATTCCTCACGTTCTATACAGCTAGCAGAGACTTTCGAGTTAAACATGATAGCCCTTTTCAGCTGCCTTCGCGGCAATTTCTGTTCTCTGGAAGGTCCCACTTAAACACATGCTTATGTTCCTCGCCGTCGCTAGTTTTAAACTCACACGCCTCATCGATTTTTGCCCATTCCTGTTTCTTCTCAATTTCCTTTTTTTATTTCCTCTGCAGTGTGCGTTCTAAAGTAGAAGTCGATGCACCGATAGATAATCGACCTTTTATTCGCTACCTGCAAGGGAACTTTGGGGATGAGGTCGATTTGCTGTAGTCTTTTTCTTGATTTCTCGCTTAGCAAATTATCCAGGTCCTGAATCATGTCACAGAAGGCCATGTACCCGTAAGCTTGTTCTTTCAGTCTGCAGAGCGCGATTCCTAAGATGGAATAGACAACTTCAAAGACCTATTCTCGCGCGGGTTTCTGGCATCGTTCCTTGACCCGATGCGGGACACGTTTCTTGCAGTTGGGATCTTCCATGACGCCTGCAACCGCGGCGATTCTTGTTTTCGAACCTAGCAGACCCTTATTGCGGAGGCGTGTACCTATATCCTCCCTGGTTCACCCTTATCTGCCCTACCTAATTAAGATGTCTAACCAGGCTCTTCCTTCTTGTCCTGACCACTCTACCCCAGAATGGGGCCCCCACCTTCGCGCCCCCTGTAGGGCTTCCTTCTGAGGTTCGGACACGTCGGAGTTAGGCGGTTTCTAAAGACCTTTGAAGTGGCAGAAAGGTTATTAGAACTAGACATGTACTGCTGAGGGAGCAGAAGAAGTTTTCTGGGCGAGTTCCAAGCCTTCGATTACTCTCGTGGATACTCCAATCGATCTTAGCTTATCCCAAGCGGAGACCTAGATTTCCTGGTCTTCTCTTCGCCTACGATTCGCAGTGATAATACCAGAAGACGGTTGTAGTAGTTCCTTCTTTGCAGGTTTATTCTTTTAACAATGCATATGAAGTCTTCCCAGCAGCAAGCAGTCTTCTTTATTGGGCACTTTATATATTCACTTTATATTTTCATTATACATAAGCAATTTTATAAAATTTAATAAGTTTCCCCTCTATATTCATTCGAAAAAATTGACTCAATTTAAAGCGTTTTAACACATTAAAATAGATTTTTAGGCTGAGTTTAATTTATAGTAAGTGTTTTTGCTTTTAATTACAGATATCTTAATCTTAACAGAAACCAAACAAAGCCATTATATTAATTGTTTTCTATAAGATTGAAGTAGCCCAAAGGTGAAAGAAGATTCCAAACGTTGGCTTAATTTCACTGAAATAAAGAATTACAGAACCTAAGTATACAAAGAAAATAATACACATAATAAACACATTCTCGCATTATCGCGCACATGTACATTTCACAAACAAAAAATTATCAATGTCAATATGGATAAGTGGCATAATGTTGGTTTCACAAGCCTAGCCCTCCAGTTAGTAGAGGAACTGCAAGATCTTCATTTTCATACATTATCGTCACTCATATAGCAATAAATCAATTTCATACTTTTAATAATAAAGATGCACAGGTTAGTTATGAACTTATCCCCAAACTAAATTACAACAATCTTCCTCTCTACAAAAAGAAAAAGACTAAAATACAATGAAATACTAGATCAAGCGTCTAATGCGAGTATTTACAGGATCTAACAGTTTTCAATGTAACGTTCAACAGGCTTTCTAGGTCGAGTAGAGCGTATGGATGTGTGGGTGGGGGGGGGGGATGGGGGGTGGAAGATGAAAGGATCTCTTCGTTGGTCACCAGATATATTTATATTCCACCTCGTTTTGTGATCCTCTTTGCTATTGCGCTCCCGATAAGATTGTTGCGAAACGTTGATCGTTAAATCGTATTTGGGTGATACGATAACGTTCCGAGAAATTATTACATGAATTCAACAGGTAATGATGAATATTTTTGGCTGGGCGATGAGCAGAAATTCTGATATGATTTTGCCTTCGAACAAAATGGTCATGAAAACAAGACTGCAGTTCTATTTATTTAGGGCTTTGGGTAGCAAATGGAGGAAGAGTTCTAATTAGATTGATTATCGATTTCACGACAGCTTATCTTTGATGATGCTTAAATACAACTCTCTTAATGTTCGTGCTTTGGTACGATGAATGAATAAGACTCATCTTGATGTAAGATCAGTTGCGAAAATGCTATCTCCTAATGCGGAGTAAATGACTTGATTGGTATGATCCGCAAGCGATATGTGAAACTGCTCCTCGAAATGATTTCTCTCGAATGATCCTCTCTCCTCCTCGATTTTCTCGTTTTACAATTGGACACATTTACAAAACACACACACACACACACACACACATATATATATATATATATATATATATATATATATATATATATATATATATATATATATATATATATATATATATATACAATACTTTTGAAAAACTTTTCTCTCGTGAGAAAATATACTGAAACGGTGAAATTTGGTCAAACTCTTTTTTCGTCTTCCTTAACAAAAATAAAAATATAATATTGTGGTTGAAATTTAATGCTCACCGAGTATCGTTATGGTCGAGCTAACCCATTTTAAGGTTCCCTTTTGTAACCGCAGAATAATTAGTCTCATTCCCAGTTTACTTTTCACCGCGACTTTAGTCTTTTTGGTTAATCAAAATGGGAATGGTTCTAAAATATCCTGTTACATGTTACAATGTTTCATTTGAGTTTCTTTTTGTTTCGTTTCACACACATAAATTTATTTACATTGGCTGAGTGTACACATTACTACTTCATGGGTTTGTGTGTGCACATATTGTGTGCACCACAAGCGACGAAGAATTGTTTCAGTGGAGGCGTCAGGGGGAGCAGCTTGAGGAGGAACATCATGAAACGTATCGTTTTCGATAGAACAATCAACAAGTTTTCTATATCGAGTAGATCGACAGGGGATATATCAGGGGAGGCTTTAGGGAGAGCAACTGGAGGAGGAACAACATGACACGATTAATAATTAGGATCTTGTTTAGTTTCAATATTTAGAGGAGCATCAAGAAACGGAGAGGGGATATTATATCGGAATTAAGATTGAGAATATCTTCGATCTTGTTTAACTGGCTCTCTCCGGATTGAGCTAAATCGTGGATAGCCACCGTATCTTCTCAGCCGTTTGGAAATCTGACGTGGTTTCGATTAGTTACACTTCACGTACTAAGGGATCGTCCTTTTTCCGTACATGTCGTTTTAACGGTACTTTACAAGGTGAAGCAAGACAGATAGGAATACTCATTCTCGTCGTGGTCTTTCGAGAAAATAAAAAAAACCGTTTGTGAGGAGTTGCGTTCATTAAAATACATAACAATTCTTTTTAGGGAGATAAATTGAATTAGCCCAAAGGTGAAGGAAGATTCCGAACGTTGGCTTTATTTCATCGAAATAAACAATTACAGAACATAAGTATACAAAGAAAATATTACGTATAATAAACACATTCTTGCATTAGCGCGGTCATGAATATTTCTCAAACAAATAATTATTTATTTCAATATGAATAAGTGGCATAATGTTGGTTACATAAACCTAGGAGTTCAGTTAGTAAAGGAACTGTAAGATCTTAATTTTCATACATTATCGCCAGTCATATAGCAATAAATCAATCTCATACTTTTATTTAATATTTGAACTTAATAAAGAAAGAAGCACAGGTTAATTGTAAACTTAACCTGAAACTAAATTATAACAAAGATTAAAGGCATTTAATGGTTAAGTTTAAATAATTAGCGGACTTGATGGCGTCTCGAGACATCCCTGCAATGGTTGACAAATGCCACCATATCTCTCATTTTTATGGTCGAATACTAAATTTCTCTGTTTAACTTGGATTATAATTATTACCTACATAATTTTACACTGATTTTTGTATTTATACAAACAAAATTATTCTATTCCTGTCTTTTGTTCCTTTTAAAATGGTTATAAGGTGCCTCGAATTAATGGAAATAAAGCAATGATTTAGTTACTAACTCTATAATTTAAGAAGGGAATTTTTTTGAGTATTTGAATAATAATTTTATCTTAGTATGGTTATGGCTTATGTTTTTTTATCAAAGTTATTTCTAATAATTCTTTTATAATATCAAAAAACAAAATGGTGAAGTTCAAAAATAAATATAAGTATCGAAATTTTGTGAATTTTTTCAAACCCTAAGAATTACAAATGGCGAAGTTCATAAAATTTATTTTTATATATCTTCTTAATGTATATAAAAGTGGATCTAAACGCCATAACGATGGACTCGTCTAAGGATGATATGCGAAGTGATGCTTTATTAGTCCAGCTAAGTTTAGATGCTATAAATAAAATTAACTTAGTCGTAGTATATCGTCCGCCTTGCCAATTGGAAAGAGAAGATGCTGCACTCTTCGATACGCTTACGTCTTGGATTAGAAAAGGGACCACATTAGTCTGCGGCGATTTTAATTTACCTAATGTTAACTTTAGCAACCTTACTTCTGATAAACCGGGGGAGAGGCTATTAAACTTTATGTTGGAGAATTTTCTCGTACAAAAAGTGGAAGAGCCTACTCGTGATAGCAATATTCTTGATTTAATCATGGCAACCGATGAGTCATTGTTAGAAAACGTACGTGTGGGTGAACATTTAGCTTCCAGCGACCATAATGCGATTAGATTCGAACTAAACACCTGCGTAGAAGTTAGAATGAGTTCGCAGCTCATCCCTCGTTTTGGTAGCTGTGATTTCGATATTTTTCGCGAAAGGATTAAGGATATAGACTGGGGAATACGATTCGAGAACAGGTCGGTAGGAGAGATGTACGCAGAACTTCGATGTACGCTGCTTCGTGTGAATTCTGATTTGGTTAAGTATGTGCGTAAGAGCGGGAAGTCGGTGAGAGCTCCGTGGCTTAGTCCGTTAATACTACGCTTAATCCGGGACCGAAATAGAAAATTCAAAATTCATAAAAACAATGGGTCAGTTATAAGTCGGCAAAATTACATAGATTCTCGTAGGGAAGTTAAACGTGCGGTCAGAGATGCGAAGAGGAAGTATGAAATAAACCTCGCAAAGGATTCTAAGAATGAACCGAAACGGTTTTATGGGTACGTAAATAATAGGAAACCCGTAAAAGGATCGATAGGGCCGATCAAAGATAAGGATGGTCGTTTGACTGAAATTCCGACAGAAATGTCCAAAATTTTAAATGAGCATTTTACGAGCGTGTTTACTGTGGAAGATTCTTCCGAATTGGAATCGTTAATTGGGGAAGTTCGTAGTGCTAATAATTACATATCCGATGTAACTATAAATGACGAGGAAATCCTTAAATTTATTAAGCTAATGAAAAAGTCGAAATCTCCGGGCCCCGATGGGGTATATCCAATTCATTTAAAGGAGCTTCAAAATGAACTCGTTAAGCCATTGCGTGAAATTTTCAATCGCTCATTAGAGGATGGCGTTGTTCCGTTGGATTTCAAGCGAGCAAACGTTACACCTATATTTAAGAAGGGAAATAGATTTGAAGCAACGAATTTTCGGCCTATTAGTCTAACTTCGGTAGTTGGGAAGCTTTTAGAATCTGTAATTAAAGATAGAATAGTGAGCCACCTCGAGGCAAATAAGCTGATTAACGATACCCAACATGGATTTAGGCGTGCGAGATCGTGCTTGACTAACTTGCTCGAATTCTTCCACAAAATGATTTGCGTGTACGATGAAAGCAAAGCTGTAGACGTAATATATTTAGACTTTAAAAAGGCGTTCGACACCGTCCCCCACCAAAGGTTATTAATGAAAGTTAAAGCGATTGGGGTGACTGGTAAGATTTTAAACTGGATTAGAAATTGGCTGAAAGATCGCTCGCAGCGGGTGGTAATAAATGGGGAATGTTCAGATTGGGCCAGCGTTAGTAGTGGGGTACCGCAGGGCTCTGTTTTAGGCCCTTTATTGTTTTTAATTTATATTAACGATTTAGATAAAGGCATACTTAGTCGGATTTCGAAATTTGCGGACGACACGAAGCTGGGCAATCGTGCCTATGTAAGATCGGATGTCGATAAATTGCAGGGGGACCTAAACTCGATTGCCAATTGGGCGGACAAGTGGCAAATGGAATTTAATTTAAGCAAATGCAAAGTAATGCACTTGGGTTGCCATAATTTAAGAGTAGAATATACCATGAAAGGCCAAGTCCTCGACGCGGTTAAATTAGAAAAAGACTTGGGAGTATTAGTCTCAGACGATTTTAAATTCTCGAAGCAATGCGCGGATGCGTGTAAAAAAGCAAATCGCGTTTTGGGTTATATCGCGCGTAATTTCACCTTCAAATCTAAGGATGTAATTTTACCTTTATATAAATCCCTTGTGCAGCCACTTCTCGAATACGCTGTTCAATTTTGGGCTCTATATTTAATGAAAGATATCGCGCAATTAGAAAGAGTGCAGCGTAGGGCTACGAAATTAATTCCAGAGCTGAGGAATAGATCATACGAGGAAAGGCTCAGGGCTTTAGATTTGCCATCGCTAGAACGCAGAAGATTACGTGGCCAGCTAATAGAAGTATTTAAAATACTAAAGGGTTTCTCAAACGTTGACTTTCGCAATCTGTTCGAACTGGATCATAGGGGAAATACTCGTCAGCACGGGTTAAAATTAGTGAACAAGCGTTTTAACACTAGTATAGCCCAAAACTATTTTACATTTAAAGTTACTCAAAATTGGAATCGGCTGCCCACCCACGTAGTAGATAGCACTTCGGTTAATATGTTCAAAAATCGTCTCGACGTGCATTTGAATAGTTTAAATATAACGTAGTTGAGCACTGTGAATTTAAACGTCCTTGCAGAGAGAGAGTTTGGAGCGGAGGTTTAAGGATATGAAATTATGATGACTACAAATGATGCCGGCGATTCTCTGCATGTGTAGCTTAGATGTCCCATTTCTTTTCCGCCTATCCTATAAGTAGTCTCTATCCCTAAATTAGCTTTTCACCACTAGCAGTCGAGTGGCTGCGGAAGATGAGAAGAAAAACTTTCTATCTCCGCCGACCCCTAGTTTGATTAGTTAAAATTGCACGATAATGTACACATGTAGATAAGTGTGTACAGTAGATAGTATTAAAAAAAAAAAAAAAAAATAGCATGTTAGAGATACACTCGTAGATAAGGGTGTATCGTAGTTTTTGATTTAGTGTAGCGGACTAGCCTCGAGCGGACCTTAGGGTCTTTGCTGGTCCTAGATTCTGTAGTTCTGTAGTTCTTCTTCTTCTTCTTCTTCTTCTTCTTCTTCTTCTTCTTCTTCTTCTTCTTCTTCTTCTTCTTTTCTTCTTCTTCTTCTATATTTTAGCATCGTGATATCTTGAAAGGGGGGAAATTTAGTTTAGAGTTCCTTTTTAAAATTATTATAATTGGCGAAGTTCAGAAATTTAAAAAAAAAATTAACCATGGCTACTTTTTTTTAGATTTTAAATTTTAATCTTAGTAGCGAAGCCATTGCCTGGTCCGTCATATAAATGAAGAAATTGCTAAAGAAAATGACAGAAATTTGAAAAATTCTAACTAAGTTGTTTATTCTTTAACGTTAGGAGCTATTTAGATTATAATGTTGACGGTATTAATATTATAAAATTATATAGTTACTTTTTCGGGCTGAATTATGAAATTTAGGAAAACGCTGGTTTTTAGTTTCAGAGCCCCGCATGAGTTTCGCCTTATTCCTTTAAGGGATCTAGCTATATGTTAAGCCACTTATTATCATTTTTGTACTTATTAACCTGAGTATTGCATTGCTTTCACAAATCCCACCAGCTTAGTCAAAACCTCCCGGTCATTTGACCACTGTTCTTTCGGACTTTTCCAAAAAGAGAGGTAATAATACTCTATGGGAAGAATGCTCTATTTAGAGCACTTATCCATTCGGATTCCCTTCCTTCAAATGTAATTTTTGCTCAACGTGTGAAGCTATTATATGATTTCATAAAATTTCAAATTGCTAATTTGTGAAGTGCATCTGAGTGTCTTATTCCATCTTACGAGTATGATGTGATCCAACAATCTGTCTGGCCAAGCAACATGAGGACAGGACTTACAAGAGCAGCAACAACACTTTTAAGAGCCACTTCGTAAAGAAGTATCCTGCTAACTAGACAAAGTTAGGCTAAATCTCTCGTCTAGTGACATATACACTTCCCCCACTGCCAGCAAGCTAATCAAGCAACTTCTTCAACTCTCTATTTGGGAATACTTTGTCATAAGTGCCCCTGGTACTGGCCTATCAGAGGATTGTGTGGACAAGGTACTGGTCACCATGGTCGTCCATAGTATGTACTACTTGAAGATGGTGAACTGCTCTTGGTTCAGGAAGTATTCTAAAGCCCTGAATTCCATCAAAGTAATTCCCCTCAGAACACCTTAGGGAGAAGAATTACTAAGTTATACTACGAGAGGAAGAAACAACTAATAAGGTAATGTACCATTTATAGAGGCGTAACTAGCGTTTGTACAGCCTCTCTAAATAGCACTGCCTCTTACGTATGCATGATGCATCTCAAAATACTCTAAAGTTTCTTTTTAAAATTATGTTGAAAATCATATGTATTTTTCATGCGTTTTCCTACAGTTTATTTTCTTTTCGTCTATAATAATAATGAAATCACACTTTTATGGGAAAATAAAACGAACAAATATATTTTGGACGATGTATGAGGGCCTCAGGACCATAAGGACTCAAGCGCATTGTTTAAAAAATGAGAAAACTGCATCTGAAGGTTATCAACAATAACATCACTTCTAAGAAAGATATCGATTTCAACTAAATTTTGGACTAAAGCCCTCATCTTTAGATATTTTTACCTGAAAAAAAAAATGTATGGTGCGTTTGCGCGCTAGCACGTAAAATGTAATCCCCCTTTAAGTTTGTGTACATTTTTTAAATCACCTGGAATTTAAACCTTAATAAAATGTTTTACCTGAAGTAAATAATGAAGTTAACACCTTCCTGGTATCACAGCAGCAAAAAAGAATATACATGAATAAAGCTATTTTATGAACACAACAAACGACCGCGTCTATAAAATCACGAGGTATGGGCATGTCCGGGGAGGAAGCGTGAGGAAGACTCGTAAGCAGCACGGTGATTGGCCCCGGGTAAATGCTGATTGGGCAAGAGATGGCTATGCGCTTTGCGTCGCGTGCTACCACTGGCCGAGTCCTTCTCGCTTGGTTTGAACCCTTCAGGTTCTGAATGAACGCGCCACTTGGCTCAACAACCACACACAAAACTTGCGCCCAAGTCGTTCACTCCTTACTTCACTTGTTTCTACAGGACTTTCAACCTCATAGAAAATAGAAAACAGTGTTGCAAAACGTCATAGCTAGCCAGAGTAAAAGTTGACATTTCTTTTGATATGTATAACACCATTTTGGGGGAGGAGGCGCTTGAGCCCCTATGGGTCTGATGCCCTCATTTGTCTTATGCGGACTTGTTTTGAATAAACAAAAAGCTCTACCTTAAAAAGTACCACCTGAGGCTAACCGCCCCACCTCCCTCCACTATGTTCTCTAGTGACCATTTAACAAATTGAATGGCTAAATAACGAGCGAATTGATGAGATTTCATTCAGTACAATTTAAGCGATACCCTCATTTAATTTTCTTGTATTCCTATTAACAATTTAACTATTACACCATGGGTGGCGCCACACAACTGGCTTGCCAGTTTTTTTTTTCTTTAAAGGGATGCAGTAATCCGGATATTGCACTCCTTTAACTACTCTCAGGTCCCTACACATGCCCCATTTGCAACGCAGGTGTCGCATTTTCCTGCAGCAGTCATGGATCAGTCCATTGCAGTTCGTGT
Source organism: Ceratothoa steindachneri (assembly GCA_963969495.1). Classification (NCBI taxonomy): domain Eukaryota; kingdom Metazoa; phylum Arthropoda; class Malacostraca; order Isopoda; family Cymothoidae; genus Ceratothoa; species Ceratothoa steindachneri. Next base: position 160,999,098 of record OZ018318.1, read on the forward strand.
AATGAATGGTCCCATTTCCGGTTCACCACATTTCAATCATTTAAAAACTCACTCCACACTGGACATGTTTATTGTGTTCCAAAACATACAACGATCACCATACTCAACACAGATCCACAAAAGAAGCACCTTCTACTCGACCAGTCACACACAAACATCCAACACCATTGTCACCTATTTCACTCTCAACCACACCTCCTCCTTCACCTTTCGTCTCACATTCCCCTGCAATCTCATCAACACTTGCTCAATCACCTCTAAATAGCCCTCTCCGACCAAACAGACGACCTCAATCTCCATCAACAACCAGACCATCTCTCACACAAAACAGAACTACAAATATACTTCACCTAGAAATGACCGTCGCAACATCAAAATTCTACAACTAAATATAGACGGCATTCAAAACAAGCGCATTGAATTCAAGCACTTCCTACATAAACATAAATTCACATTGTAATTGTTCAAAAAACAAACTTTCAGCATAAACATAAAACACCAAACATACCTAACTATATTCTATTAGACAAACAGACAGCATGCTGAAGGTCTCATCACTTACATTCCTAATAACATCTTATACATAGAAAAAAACACAACACATCACAACCTTAACACAAATTGCTAGACAGACAGAACTATAAGTATTCCAAATTAAAAAAATACAAGAACAAATACATCTCACTCACCAACACATACATCCCACTCAAACACTCATCTAATTTGGCAGACAATTACACAATCAGTATACATGCACTCAATATCCTTCCAGATATTATTTTGAGTGGAGACTTCAATGGTAAACACCTGACTAGTGTGAGCAACAAAACATCACCAATAGAGGCATATATATAAGAAACCAATTAGACCAGCTCTTCATATTAAACGAGCCAAATACACCCACACACATCCCACATTAAGCAAATTTAATACCACCTCCCATGATATCACTATTTGCTCCCCCAGTCTTTCAACGTCCACAACATACCAATCATTATCACACAAAGGCCCCACAACATACACAAACTCACATACACGTCATACTATCACTACCTTCAAACGAATAAACTGGCAAAACTATCAAGAAACCATATCTAATACGCTTCACCGCACACAGTTCAATGTCATAAAAAAAGATGCAGACAAAACATACATTCCTAAAGGAAACATGAAACACCACAACCCCAACTACCTAACAGATTGAATAGGTAATGCAACAATCTCCGCAACACACCCACTCCTCACTCACTTGATACCAAATAACGAATACAAGATCTCAACACACATTGAATAAAAATTAGCACAAAACAATATGAAAACTGGATCGCATTCACAGAAACCCTGGATCACAAAACAAACTCATCCAACCTTCACAAAACAATTTGAAGTCTGACAAACTTAAACAGTGGTAGCACATTAAGTCACGCTGTCATCACCACAACAAACAAAATTCTATTACGAAAACAAAAAGCCAACATTCTAATAGACTACTATTCTAAAATCAGTCACTTCCACAACCTCAAGGAAAACAGGCGCATCTGCAAACATAAACATAACTTTTCAATAGACAAAACAGTGATACTTGCCACAACCATAGACACCATACGAGTCAAAACAACTTAAAATCTCCTCTGCCGTAGGAATCGACATTTCCAACATACATTTGAATCACCTAGGTCCTCTTGGCATCCAAACACTCACAAACATAGCAAATTTTTCCTATTCCCACTGTAAAATACCCGCAATTTGGAAAATAGCTACTCAAACCCAACAAAACACCCACAGAAATAGCGTCCTACAGACCATTTACATTACTCAGCAAACCTACCAAACATACAAGCATAACCTCACCTGACATATCAGTATCACCTACACAACATGGCTACAGCAAGATCATTCCACTGAGACACTTCTCACTAATCTCACAAAAGAATACAAGATGGCATCAATTCCAGACGCGCACCACACAGAACACTTTTAATTAAAATTGACATTAGTAAAATTTCGAAGCCGTTCCATGTCTTCCCCTCACAAACAAAATCTACACCATCACATTACATATCAACACCAACCCTGGCTTGCCAACTACTTATCAGGCAGACAAGCATATGAATACTACAATGGTGAGTCTACATCAAAAGATACTTTCCCAACGGTGAACCACAAGGCTCAGCTTTCAATACAACACTATTTAACTTATACATGCATGACATAACCACCCGAAAACATTTATACCTCACCATATGAAGATGACTTGTCAATCCTGTCTATACACACAGATGCAAACAGATGCTTTACACAAGTAAAAATATACATAACAGAACTATAAACCTGGCTCTCACTAAACAGACTCAAAGTAGAACCAACTAAATCTACCAGTACTCTCCTCACCAGTCACAACAAGGAACACCAGCAAAGACAAACAATAACACTAAACAACACATTAATTCGACACACACATGAGACGAAGATACTCGGAGTCACTTACAACACTTCAATGTCATTTGTACCATACATAAAAGATATAGTCACAAGATGCAGACCCAGACTCAATGCACTGAGAGCCCTAACAGGGACAAATTTTGTCACACAAAGAAATTTTCACCCTAGTTTATAAATAACACATACGTTCAGTTATTGACTATGCCAGCCCTGCTTGGGCACATCACATGCCATATCCAAAACACAACTGAACAAATTACATAACATAACACTTAGCATAGCAACCACCCTCATACTCACAGACAAGTATCAATCACTCCACATCGATACTATACAAACATTCTTGACTCCATACCACAACCAACAAACTTCTCACAGTACCAAAAACACATTCACACACACCTCACCATACAAGCAATCAATGACCTTCCACACAACAAAATATTTAACTCCCCCTCAACAAATATAAGCTGCACAGAGACACATCTCTCTAGATCGGAGAGAGTGCACCTTATACGAATTCGCTGTGGTCATAGTGATCACCAATCACTTAATAAATGAAAACACCGCATATACAACACCCAAACAGAGCTTTGCCATCCCTGTCAAGCTAACCCCCATACCGTCCACATTCCATTGGTTGGTAGCTCTCAGAAAACATAATAATACTAACCATGTCGTACAGGGTTGGTCAACTCCAGTTGATGTGGTGCCGTGGTGGCCTACTTACGTGGTGCGGGCTTCCTGGAATAACATGGCCTGGAAAACCCCAACAACAGAAACAACCTAATATATGAAATCGAATGAAATGAAATGGGAGAGCAGTTTGTTCCAATAAAACAGAAGAAAAGTGTCCGACAAGACCGATATGATGGACCGACGAAATTAGTGTTACATTAAGAAAGCGAAATATGGTTTATAAAAAGTTTAAAAAGCAAAACTCGAAAGGCAATAGTGTAATGTAAGAACCACATCGTAGAATAGAATAAGACGAACAAAAACACATAAAAAATGAGCACTTTAAGTTTTATGAAATCTTATAATGGATCAACACTTTGAACCAAAAATATAGCAAGTGATGTAAGAGAATTCTTATGAATATGTGCTCAAAAAAGAGCACTATTCCCGTATAGTGATTACCGCTCTTTAGGAAAACGTCCGAATGGACAGTATTAAAATGACCGGATTTTTTTGGCGTTACCTAAGCTAGTAAAATATGAGCAAGCAATACAATATCTAAGGTTAATTGATGCAAGCTATAAGAATAATACGAAGTGGCAAAAAAATTACAGCCAGTATAAACTCAGGCACATCTCTGAAATTCAGAATCTCGTCTTCTCAATTTCGCTTTTCTCATCATGATTCATCTGTTACTTTCCTCCAACCAACCAATAGATGTTTGTACTACAACAAATATGGTGTACAAGCTGTAAGATGCTTACAGCCCTGCACATATTTACACCCAGTACCTCTGTCACCTGGCCCTAATCCACCAGTTTCTTTTCCACAACAACTAAAGCACTCTTCTTATTCAAATTCCATTGATCCAATTCCTTCCATCTCTTCAACTAATTTAAATTAAAAAGGTAAGTGGTATAAGGGTTTTCCTTCTCCGCCTACTCTTTCTTTCCTCAGGTTGTCCTTCTTTCCTTATTCTTTACCTATTTTCTGGGGTCTTTACCTGGTTGACACTGGTGCTGAATGCAGTGCCAGCCCAGCCTTTCATACGTATAAACTTTTGGTTACTCTCGCAATCGTACGCTCATAGAGCATAAAACCTGTTTAACTATCTCTGGTTCTCTTTTCCCTTCAAAAAGTTCTTCTTTCTCCTTCTACCTACTACTGAGTCTCAATTTTAGCGCCTAATGCAGAAGATTCCAGGTCTTACCCACCCACATTCAAAGGATAGGCTTACTAAATACAACGTGGTTCATCGGATTGAGACGACCGGAGGTCCTGTATTCTCAGGTCCGCGAAGATTACGGCAATGAATCAGTGGTTTAATTTCCTGATGGTCTCTAGCAGTGCCAGTATTTCAAAGCCCGCTTGGGCCTCTCCGCTTCAAATTGTATCGAAGTCTACGCTTGGTATATTTCGCGCAGCGGGGGATTACAGACGAGCGAACGCATACAATACCAGACAGGTAGCTATTGCCGTACCTCTCAGATTTTAACTCTGCTATCTTCGAATGATCTATCTTTTTTAGACTTAATATGGTTCATGCTTTCAACTAGATTCCTCTTCACCCGTCTGATATCCCAAAAACTGTTATCGCCACGCCTTTTTTTATTTGAAATGCTTCGTATGCCCTATGGTTTACGTTATAGAAGTCAGATCCTTCCAATGTTTTATGGAATAGGCTTTGAGAGGTCTTTCTCTCGTCTTTTGCTATTTTTACTACCTCTTGATAGCATCTTTTTCATTAAATGAACATTTGTTTTACTTTCGTCGGGTTTTCTCTAATTTGGAAAAGTATGGTATCATACTCAACATCCAAGTGTCTTTTTGGTGTCTCGCAACTCTTTTCTTGGACAACACATTTTTCCTGGCGGAATTCACCCTCTCGAGGATAACGTTGCTGTTCTTCGGGATTTCCATGGACCTTCTTCACTCAAGCAACTTCATTGGTTCTGTGGTATGTTAAACATCTACCACAGATTCCTTCATGAAGTTTCTCTCATTATGCAACCTCTCTACAATCTTCTCTCTGCCATCAAGAAGAACACTGTTCTGGCATGGTTTTCAAAGGCGTGCGAAGCTTTCTCTCGTAAGAAAGAGTCAATGGCTTCTGCTGTTTCATCAGCGCACCCTGCTCTTGGGGTACACATAAGCGTTGCTTAGGATGCCTCAGCTACCGATGTAGGTGCGACACTGTAGCAGAAGTTCGATAACTCTTGGCAACCTCCTACATTCTTCTCTAAATCTTTAATTCCTTCCTAACACAAGTACAGTTTCTTCTCAAGGGAACTGCTAGGTGTGTACATCACACTCTGCCAATTCCGCCAATATTTTGAAGGACGTGATTTTACGGGCCTCATTGGCGATAAGTTGTTCGTTGCTGCACTTTCTGCTCGTAACACATCTTCCGTGCACATGCAGTTGATTCTCGGCACCTCGATTTCCCCCTGCAGCTTACGAGCTATATTCACTGTTTCTGGTTTCAACCTTTTCGTACCTGACGCGCTTTCTCGCATTTCTGTGATCTCTGGACCCACCTCTCCTATATTATGCCCATCGATCGTGCGACTTTAGAACTTGTTCAGGAACAGGATGAAGGCATGCAAACACTACATCACTCTTCTAAACTCGTCGTTCGTGAGATTGATTTATCAAACAGTATTTGCAGGAGCAGCTTGGTCAACTTTTCACTGCCTGACTGTCGTCGTGCTCTTATTTCTCTTGCTTACCGTTGGCATATTTTCGACCAAACTCAGTCTTTTCTATTCTGGTATTAGAGCAACATGCAAGCTCATCGCACAAAGTTTCGTGTGTCCCAGCATGAATGCTGAAGTTGCCAAATGGACCTGTTCTTATTGGCCTTGTCAACTTGCCAAAGTTCAGCGCCAAACAAAGACTGCTCTGGCTTCTTTTTACCTTCCTTCGTAGCGTTTTGACGTCCTTCGTTGTAGATTGTGTAAGAAAAGGGTTGAAGAAAAATAAAGAACGAAAGTAGCGTAGGCGAGTTGCGAACAGCTTCCTACTTCACCAGACCACTGTCAGCGAGGGGCAAATACCATCCTGAGTCTCAAAAAAGACATTTAAGCGAAGTCTTTAAATGTTTTCGGTTATTTTTTTGTGCATTTAAACAGTTATGAATATTTTCGGTTATTTTTTTGTGCATTTAAACAGTTATGAATATTTTTGGTTAATTTTTTTTTAGCATGAGGCCTATGAATGTTTTCAGTTAGTTTTTTTTAGCATGAGGCCTATGAATGTTTTTAGTTAGGTTTTGTACATTTGTAGGGCTAAGAATGTTTTCCGGTTAGTCTTTTTACATTTGGAGGTCTATGAATGTTTGTCGGTTAGCCTTTGTACATTTGGAGGGCTATGGCTGTTTTTGTTCATTTAGACGTCTATGAATGTTTATTTTGTTCATTTGGACGGCTACCATCCTGAGTCTCAAAAAAGTCATTTAAGTGAAGTCTTTAAACTACCTGCTTGCACTTCTAGGCACACAGTACTATAAATGTTTTCGGTTATTTTTTTGGATGGGTTTTATTTTCATTTGGACGGATATGAATGGATTTCCTTTTCACTTGGACGGCTATAAATGGGGTTTCTGTTTATTTAGCCATCTATGAATGGGGTTTCTCTTCATTTGGGCAGCTATGAATGGGTTTTCTATTTATTTGGACGGTTATGAATGAGATTTCTGTTCCTATGGACGAATATTAATGTGGTTTCTCTTTCCTTGGATGGGTATGAATTGAGTTTCTGTTCATTTGGACGATTATGAATGGGTTTTTTGTTTATTTGGACGGTTATGAATGGGCTTTCTGTTCATTTTTACGGTTATGAATGAGTTTTATGTTGATTTGGAAGGTTATGAATGGTGTTTATGTGGTTTATTTGGACCGCTATGAATGGTGTTTCTGTGGTTTATTTGGACGGCTATGGATGATGGTTTTGTGATTCATTTGGATGTCTATGAATGGTGTTTCTTTAGTTGATTTGGGGGCTATGAATGGTTTTAATTTGTGATTTTTGTACACTGCGCTCTGTTTTCGGTTAGTTCTTTTGTATATTTGGAGAGCTACAAGCATTTTCGGTTAGATTTTTATATTATTTTGGTGGAGGGCTATTAGTGTTTTCTAATAGTATTTATTGTACATTGGGAGGGTCCTGAATGTATTCGGTTATGATTTTAGTCGAAGGCTTATGAGTGTTTTCGGTTGGGATTAGTTTTATACATCTGGCTATGATTGTTTTCAGTTAGTTTTTTGTACATTTAGTAGGGCTAAGAATATATTTGGATTGTTTTTGTGCATTTAGTAGGCTATGAATGTATTCGGATAGTTTTTGTACATTTAGTATGTTAAAAATGAATTATGATAGTTTTTAGTATATTTAGTAGGGTAATAATGTATTAGGATAGTTTTTGTGCATTTAGTAGGCTATGATTCGAATAGTTTTTGTATATTTGTAACGCTATGCATGTCTTCGTTTAGGTTTATGTGTATATTTGGTAGGATATGAATGTTTTCGGTTTGTCTTTTTGTTTTCATTGGATAGCTATGATTTTTTTTCCATTAGGGATTTTTGTATATTGAGCTCTATTTTCGGTTATGGTTTTTTGAACATTTGGAAATTTATGATTGTTTTCGATTTAGGTGTTTGTTTACCTGGAGGTCTATGAAAGTTTTCGGTTAGGGTTTTTTATTTCGTTTAAGGGCTATAACTGTTTTCGGCTAGGACTTTTTGTATGTTTGTAACGCAATAAATTTATTCGGTTGGGGTTTTTGCACATTTGTGACACTATCAATGTTTTTAGTTAGGGGCTTTTGTTCGTGGGTCATGGAAATTTTCGGTTTATTTTTTTTTAATGAGGGCTATTAATGTTTTGTTAGGTTTTTGTACATCCGATTATGAATGTCTTCGTTTAGGTTTTTAGTTGGAGTGCTATTAATGTTTCGGTTAGTGGTTTTCTACATCGTGTTGTAAATGGTTTTGGTTTTGGTTTTAGGTTTGAGGGCCATGAATGTTTTCGGTTAGTTTTTTTCAACAGTTGGAGATATGAATTTTTTGTTAGGATTTTTTACATTTGGAGGACTGAATCTTTTCATCTAGGGGTTTTTGTTTTTTGCTCTGAATGTTTATGGATATTACTTTTAGTTGTAGGTTATGAATATTGTTAGGTTTTTGTGTGGTACATCCGGCTAAGAATGTTTTCGTTATTTTTTTGTATATTTATAACACTATGAATGTTTTCAGTTAGGATCTTTTGGTTTATTGAAGGTTATGAATGTTTTCGGTTACTAGTTTTTTGTTCAGTTGGCAGGCTATGAATATTTTAGGCTAGGATTACTTTTGTACATCTGGCTATGAATGTTTATTGGCGATTTTTAATTGGGGCTATGAATATCTTTATTTAGGTTTTTGTTTAGATGCATGGGTAAGGATGCTTTCGGGTTTTCGGTACATTTGTAGTGTTATGAATATTTTAGTCTAGTGTTTTTTGTTTAGTTGTAGGGCTATGAATGTTTTCGTTCTTTTAAAGAATTGTTACATCCAGCTACCAATATTTTGGTTAGGTTTTTGTTTATTTGAAGGACTATGAATATTTTTGGTTAGGTTTTTGTACATTTGGAAGTCTATGAATGTTTCGACTAGTTTTTTTTTTGTATATTTGGAGCGCTATGAACGTTTTCGCTTATTTTTTTTCACATTTGGTATGCTATGAATATTTTCGATTGGGTTCATTTTGTACACTGAGGGCTATGAATGTTTTCGGTTAGGAAATTTTGTGCAACGGGCTCTGTTTTCGATTAGGCTTTTTGCTTATTTGGAGAGCTATGATTATTTACGGTTTGGTTTTTAAATTTGTTGGAGGGCTATGACTGTTTTCGAGTATATTTTATTGCACATTTGGATGGTTATGAATGTTTGGGGTTACTTTATGTACATTTGTAGGGCTATGCATGTTTTTGGTAGGGAATTTTGTACTTAGATAATGCTACGAATTTTTTCGGTTAGGGTTTCCGTACATTTGTAACGCTCTGAATGTTTTTAGTTGTATTTTATTTGTTCGAGGACTATTGAAATTTTCGATTAGATTTTTCTTTTATCTTTGAGATACGAGGGGCAGTCAATAAGTTTTGCGAATCGGTAGGGCAAAACAGAGCAAGGGGGATGGCTGTTTGTGGGGGTGTTAGGACAAGTTATGACAAGTCAGGACCTGCAGCCGCACGCTCCTGCTTCATCTATTTAAGAAGCAGTAGCTGATCGCAGATCGTCAGTCACAAATTTTTCAACAATGGAGAAGGTTGAGCACCGCGCAGTGATCAAATTTTTGACCAAGGAAGGCAAGAGTGCAAAAGAGATCCATCAACCCATGGTTGCAGTGTACAACGACACAGCCCCTTCCTATACACCCATTGCTCGCTGGAATAGGGAGTTCCGACCTGGTCGTGAGTCCCTTGAAGTTGGTCTCCGTCCAGGAGGCCCGTCAGACGTGACCAACGAGGACTATGTGGCCCGTGTGGAGAGAATGAACCTCGAAAATTGACGGGTGAAGGTCGACGAAATCGACCTTCACATGGAAGTGTTATGAACATCATCCACGAAAATTTGGTCATGACCAAGGTCTCTGCCCGTTGGGTTGCACAAGCTGCCCTGCGCGAGTGTGGATTCGAGGAGCTCAACCATCCCCCTTACAGTCCAGATATGGCCCCTAGCGACTACTTTTTATTCCGTCAGCTCAAGGCTGCACTGCATGGACGCCGGTTTGAGGACGATGAAGTTGCCCAGCTCGCTGTCCAGGAGTGGATTGAACAGCAGTCGGGAGATTTCTGGTTGTCGGGAATTCGAAGCCTCAGGGACAAGTGGCGCAAGTGCATTGAAGTCGAGGGTAGTTATATTGACAAATAATAAAACAGTTTTCCTCATATCTTGTTTCCTTATATCCGAATTGCAAAACTTATTGAGCGCCCCTCGTATTAATGTTTTCAGTTAGTTTTTTGGGACATCCGATTATGAATGTTTTCGTTTAGGTTTCTTAGTTGGAGGGCTATGAATGTTTCAGTTAGGGTTTGTTTCTATGTCTTGTAATAAATGGTTTCGGTTAGGGTTTTTTGTTTGATGGCTATTAATTTTTTCGGTTAGTTTTTGTTTATCGATGGCTATGGAAGTTTTCTGTTAGAATTTTGTGTACATTCAGGGTTATTAATGTTTTCGGTTAGTTTTTTGTACATCAAATTCTGAATGTTTTTGGTTAGTATTTTTTGTACATCCCTTTATGCATGTTTTCAGTTAGTTGTTTTGTTTAGTTCGATAGTTACGGTTGTTTTTGGTAATTTTTTTTGGTTTAGTTGGAGGACTATGAAAACTTTTCATTGGGGGATTTTTGTACATCGGGCTTTGTTTTCAGTTAGGTTTTTGAGTGCATTTGGAGAGCTATGAATGTTTTCGAGTTTTTGTTTGTACAAGTGTAGAGCTGATTGTTTTCGTTTGTTTTGTTTTTTGTTCTACGGTTATGGAAATTTTGGCCTAGATTTTTTGTTTAGTTGGAAAGGCTATAGATAATTTCAGTAGTGTTTTTGCTTTGTCGGAGGGACCTGAATGTTTCGGTTAGTAGTTTTTAGTACATTTGGACCGCTATGTATATTTTCGGTTTGATTTTTTTTAGTATGTTTGGATCGCTATGAAAATTTTAATTTAGTTTTTTTTTGTTGGAAGGCTATGAACGTTTCTCTTGCTTTTTACTACAATTGTAGTGCTATCAATATTTTAGGTTATGATTTTCTGTACAGTTGGATGGCTATGACTGTTTACGATAGGATTTTTTAAAATATTTTTTCTGTTATTTGTTGGAGAGCTATGAATATTTTTGCTTAGTGATTTTTGTGCATGGGTTTTCGTAATAAAGAAATCAAATTTGTCTGAAAAAGAAAGAAAACAAACCTACTAAACGATATTTGACTAACGCGCACTTGGCTTAAATTCCTAAAAAAATGGCAGCCATCAAACGGTGCCAACCAGGGAGGACCACCCCTTGCCCCCTTGCTTTGCCATTGATTCTCTATCAATCGCTTAAACGAACAAAAATATGCTTTCATATATCTTGAATGAACAAAGTGCATTATCATCGAGATTTGCCTCGTCAATCGACTCTGTCTTTGAATTCTCTAATTGATTTTTTCTTCGAAATCCTTTTGCTTTGAAGTCAATCTAATAAATGCTCCTTTTGAACTGCAACCATCAACATCGGCCTTTCAAAATTTTCGTTCACCGATTGCTTTTCGTTCCATCTTTCAAATTGGAAAGTGAATAAGTTACATAACTATTCTTTTTACAAACAAAACAAGTCTATTAATTTTGACGTTTTGCATTCTTACTAATAATATTGATTTGTTTTCCCCCATTTAATTAACAGGAAGAATTTTTTGATACAGTGCATTTATAAAATAATTAAAGATCGCTGCATATTGGTTTTCCCTGCCGGCTAAATAATAAATACAAGTATCTTTCAGTCAATTTTAGAAGCTTTGAGCGAAACTAACGACAACAAATAATTTTCAGTCTTACGGATTGGGATAATAAGGCAGGTGCTAACCATCATGGCTTTGGAAATTCGACTATGCAACAATCTTTCGTGATTCAATCTCGTTGATTTCTCCGTAGAACCTCGAATAGACATTTATTCTATTAGGTCCTCCCATATGCAATACAACATTTTTTTCATGTTATCATTAATTTATGGATCGGAATAATCGAAAGCAAGTTTCTTTTATACTAGTCTAATCTACTAATTCGAAGCTTAGGTATCTGTAGAGTATGTCTTAAATTAACTAAGGAGTTACATTTCGACATATTCATCTTTGTGTAAAACCAATACCCAGGCCGAAACAAGAGCCTCATCCACGGGAGATTCTCTCGCGGGTTTGGTAGGATATGAAAGGCATAATCCATTTTGACTTAACCAAATCAGACTTAAACCAAAGATGTTTACTGTACTCAAGTGGAGCGTTTACATCCAGCACTTGAAGGGAAAAAAAGACCAGTATTAATCAATAGATGAAGACTGCTCTCTAATCAACACAACGAACGAAGCATATCGCAAGCGATACCAAACAAATCTTAATTATTTCGATTGGGGATTAATGAGTCCTCCGCTATGCTCAGCCTACTTAGCCCCCTCAGATTACGTCTTTTTAGGAGTTTAGCGAATCACCTAAAAAGAACGAAAATGTCACCACAATAAAAACTCAAAACAACCTTAAAAAACTTGTTTAAATAATACTTAAACGATTTTTATAAACAATAGTATTGAAAAGTTAGTGTTAGAGACTGGAAATTATTTTAATTAATAAAAGAATCCTACATACTTATTTAAACAAATAACTCATAAGAATTGTTTGATTTCTATCGATAAAATAATGATAAACATGAAAAGAAAATGCCGCATTACTTATGGAATGATAATATATTTAAACGGAACTGAATTTGCGATGGAGGGAAATTAGTTTAAACACCATTTTATCCTAGATGACTATTAGGGTGATTAAAAAGTAATTAGGGATTCGACCAATATTGATTATAAGACAACCAAGTTGAGAATGTCATGATTAAATGGTGGAAAACGACATAGATCTTGTTTATCATCTCTTCTATCCAGAACTGTATCGTTTTATTAAAAAAATTATCTTCCCATTCAAGATAAAGACTTTAAAGAGGGAAATATTATTTATCGTATGGTTTTCAAGGGTTAATATTGCTACGCAGGCAATGAAATGGATTTACGGAATGTCTCCTCATGCAATGAAGGCTCGTAAATGCCAATAATGATTAAACAAGGACTGATGACCAAAGTCACGTTCTCTCACTAATTCAGATTTATGACCTTAAGATCTTCAAAACTTTGAATTATTCCCGGATTAACCTTAGGAGGACCTTGGCAATTCTATCATTTGAAAGATATTGTAAAAACTTAGGGGTTTCAAATTTCGTTAGAATCGGCCGAATAGTTATGATGTTATTGCCAACTAATTCCCCGGCTAACCATGAAGGAACTTTGGTAATTATACCATTCGAAATATAATGCAAAACAACAAAAGGGTTTCAAATTTCGTTAGAATCGGCCAAATATTTATGATGTTATTGATAAAACAAAATATTCCTGGGTTAACCTTGTGAGGGCCTTGGTAATTATATTATTCGAAAGAGAGTGTAAAACAAAATAAGGGTTTCAAATCTCTTTAGAATCGGCTGAATAGTTACAATGTTATTACCAAAACCAAAAAAAAGCAAAACGGGGACCGACCGACCGACATAGTGAGATATAGAGTCGCCCGCGACTAAAAACCCGACCCTAAGGACCTTAAGCATCGATTGTGGCTTCTTCGTTCGCCTCATTCCAGCGGATAAACAATAGTAGATGACGGTTTTGAGAAAGAAACTGTTCAATCATATCTTGTCCAAAGCACCAGAGATTTGATGCCAAATATGAATGTTCAATTGTCCACGAACATTTATTGCCATCAACTTGATCTTGTAAATGAAGCAATACATAGACACTTTGGTAAAGAGAAGAGGTGTTAGTTTTTCTCCAGAATGGCAATGTAACGGCTCTATCTACAAGGCAATCTCAAGAGAGATAAGATTGTTAGGATGAGATCTTTTAATTATTAGATCATTTAATACACATATCAACATCTAAAAGAGATGATGTCGTTGGAAATGTTCTCGCAAATATATTTTAAAGAAAAAAAAGGCAAAAATTTTAAATTCCATATCCAAAATTTGCCTTCCCGTTGGGCTGCTGTTATTGATGATGCTAATATTATTGGTAAATGGGATATTTAAACTTAGTTATCATTTATCATCTTCATTTGAAAAGACGTAATTACTTTCCAATCACCCTAAGATTACCATCACAGAACGCGAGCCAAAAATTCAAAACTGGGACTATATGGTATAATTTTATCTTACCAACACTTTTTTCTTATAAAAATTATAACCCAAATATATACTCTGGGCAAAATTTGTCTATCAATCATGTATTGCAAATTATTTTCTAAATTGATTTTATCGATCAAATATAACATTTTTAAAGGAATATCCAATGTCAATATGAGTTACACAGATATTTTATATTCAATTTCTTTCATTTCTCAATACTTTTAACCAGAATACCTTGATCTTGACCAAGAGAAATTCATCTCGTCACAACCACCTGAAATTGTATTTGCTTACCTCAATTTAAAAATGACTTCCATATGTATTGGTAATTATTCTAAGGATTTCTCGCACGCAAAACACCGAGTTCATGTGAATGTTTAAATAATGAGTTGAATGGTCAGATTTAAACGATTTCAGTGGGTTCATTTTTCATCGCTGCTAAATGTACTTTCCCCAATTGGAAGTTCTTGCGCTTAGCTGTCAGTTGCTGCGATCCCATTGGAAGAAAACGAAGATGAAATGGAAAAAGTTATTCCGAGGCATAATCTCTTTGGCCTAAGTTAAGGTCAACCATATTTTATTAATATGATGCTATGTTGGAGTTTGGTTAGGTAAGGTTACATTTTGCTGTTTTCCTGTTAGATGGAATTCGGAACGAGTATCAGTTGATGGTTGATGGTTGTAGAGCGATGATCCTTTGTTAGTGAGACTGAAATTGGAAGAAAATATCGTAGGTATCTGTTCTGTAAGAAACTTAAGAGGCAAACGCGTTCTTTTAGCACCAGGATGTGCATAACATGAATTCACATTGGTTAGACAAAGGAGAAGAAGAAAGTAAAAGTATGATTGATACATTCAATGTAAAAAATGTCAAGTAGGAGTATTGGATTGGACTATCTGACCATATAGTTGTGCTCTGTAGAGGAAAATTAGTTGAAGTGTGGATGAAAATACGCGACAGAGTAAAGGGAGGGAGAATTAAATGTAAAAGGAGGTTGAATCAGCAAGATTGGGAAAAGTATGTGGGATTGCTTGAGAATATAAGAGAGAAGAACTAAATGTGAGCATAGGGATAAAATAAATGTGGAACAAATTGGAAGGGATAGAGGGTGGCGGATAACCCGTAGGGGGAAGAGAGGGGGTTGCTAGAAGTGAAGAGAGAGAAAGCGGTATGATAAATGGTGGAATGAAGATATGAAACTAAAGTGAAGAGGAAGAAAAAGAGACGTAAATGGAGATAATATATAATCAATAATGCGGATGAGCATGTTAGAGGAGATACATATGTATGAGTGCAACGGAAAATGAAAGTGAAACGAGTGATTATCCAGCCAAAGAACTGATAGAATGAAGCGCTTCGTAGTGGATAAAATCCTTCAAATGGATTATGAAAGTCGCATAAAAATCAGAATGACAATCGGTGTCAAGCGCTAAGGACGGCGCCAGGCGAAGAGATGCCCTGTCCGAAATGATGTCAGGAAAAAAGCGGCAGTACCTACTATATTTTATCAGCAACCAACGAGCAAAGAACCATTCCTGGCCCAAGGTTGGGCCATCCTTTCCGTATCACGGGTGTGAGTGTACGCAAGAGGATAAACTTGCACGTTTGAGTGCAAGTGTGTGTATGTGCGTTCACTCCTATTACTATTTTGCGCCTTCCGTCTTAAACGAGACTCCTCGTCCTGAACAACCTTTGAATCGGAGACGAGAATGGAGATGTAATTAGATGAGGCAAGAATGGAGACGGTAATTAGATGAGGCGAGAATGGAGACGGTAATTTGATGAGATAGGCGTTAGTGAGAATCTTTTAATATCCGAATCTCAGAAATAAGGGGGATATTAGGATCTTCTTGAAGACCAGATTTCTGCTGTTTGCCCTTCATCTTAACGCGGAATATAACATTCTGATATCTGTCTTCCAGGATGGCACTCCCGCCTTCACCGGGATACAGCTGTGACTGTCTATAATGATTAACATTCAGAAACAATCACCCATCTCGACTGGCTCTCAAAATCACCGGATCTGAACCCCATCGAAAATCTATGGAACTGTCCGAATTGGGCACTTCTTTGATGCAAGAGTAGCGGAAAATTGTTGTCTGTTACATCCAAACCCCTTTCCAGTCTCTGCCATGTTGAACTGATCATTCTTTCTTCCTTCACTTGAGAATACCTGCACAATGAATGAACGCGGAAAGGGAGGTAAAAGCTTAGGGAGGCCTGAAGAATAACTCTCCAAATTCTACTCCTTTCGGATTAGTGAACAAGAATTTTATTTAGAAGAGCAGAGTAATACAAAAATGAGAGTTGGGGACAGCAGCCCATGGGGTCAATCTCCCAGGAGAATAAACGGGTCCCTCTCCGCACCATCTGGGAGGGGCGGACAAAACCAAGCCGATTGAATTTCATGTAAACGATTTACGGCGTTCTCAACGTATCCCTCATTCGGCTGATTGGGACATACAATGGATACGCCTTTATCTGTGAAACCATGGAAGACGTGGAGCGTTTGGTTTCCGAAGAGGCCAAAACAGACCTGCAGAGGATTGAGCTTGAGGCCTCCGTTCCGCTGGACATCTTGAGACGACTGGACCCTTTTTTTCAGACACCTCGTGCGAAGAGACCAAGGCTGAATAAATGAACAAGCAAAAATGGGCTAAGATCACCAACGTTGCAAAATTCGGAGCAGCGAAGAGCATAGTAAAAATAGTCTTCCTGAACGTGGAAATGGCCAAAAAAGCAAAGAGAGAAGGACTACTAGGCTTATACCTTCGCATATCACCGGGGCAGACAGAGGAAGAGGAGTATATTTCTCTAGAATGCTCCTACAGAGGATAAGCAGTCAAGAAACACGCAACTAAGAACTGCCCAGAAGAAGAACCGGTGTTTTCTAACTGCGAAAAAAATGGCCTTTGTTAGAGGGAATGCAAACAAAAGCAGAGGTGCGTCAACTGTGAAGGAGAACATAGGGCATTCGCGATGAGATGCTCTGTCCGAAAGGAGGAAATAAGAAAAGCAAAAGAGAAACTAAATATGGAAAAAGAGGCCAAAAGAAAAGCTACGTGGAGGCAGCAGCCCCCAAAGCTACCATACAACAGAAAGCGGAGGTACCAAAATTGATGATCCCTAAATAGGGCAAGGAGATAATGACTATGATTATCTTCGCCTACCTGGGTAACGTGGCAACCCCAAGAACCATCAATGGGGTTCTAAACTGTCTATTGAAAAAGAATGGCATCAACAAGAAATTATGGTTCCCTCCGAACCCACCCTCTGAAGACATCCTAAAAATCGAACAAATAGACGATCAATCAAAGGAAAAATATCCACCTCTAGAAAACGAAATAAGAAAAGAAAAAAGCCCAGTAAATAAAAGGAACCCCGCAACACCGATATCAGAAGAAGAATCTTTCACTGAAGAAGAAACAAGAAAAAAATTAAAGAAGCAGAAAAGCAAAAGAAAAATACTAACAAAATACTAACGGAAGAAGAAGAATCGAAAAAAGAATTAAAGAAACGAATAAGCACAAGACTTCCAGACTACCTCACTGAAGAAGCCGAAAAAGAAGAAGAAACAAAAAATGAAGAAAGCCAATGGAGGAATTCGAAAGGCAAGAGAAGAAGTATCCATCGACATAATTCTTCACAGCAGAGAGTCTCGCTCACACTGAAGAAAGAACTCCTCAGCAGAGGGTTCCTCGTGGATGGTGAAGACATTGGGATCAAGGTCTATGCCACGCATACGCGCGCAATGCCAAAGGATAGTGCAGAAGCGATGTGCCGGGCAATCAACAAGGGCAAATACAAATGGACCTATGAAAGGCCCTACGGCAGCGGATATTTGTGGACTCTACTGAAAGAGGGATTAATATATATCCCAGCATCACGAGTGTAGAGGAATGGCAACATAAAGCCTCCCGGAGGGCCAGGCGGACATATACCTTAAAGCCCCCCCCCCCTTGTGGAGAAAGCCTGAGAAGGGAGCCCCATGAAGAGACTCGTGGGAACGGTAGCCGGCGAATAACTGTAACTACCTACCCTGTTTGATCTCCACGCCGCATAGGTAGTTGGAGTCACCATCTGTGTTAAGGCAACCACCAAAGGCCCTTAAACGACGCTCTAAAGATCCAATTACCTACAAGATCCGTAGGCCCGTGGTTATGTCACCAAAGAGCGGTGCCAATCAAAAGGCACGCCAAGGAGTGTGGCGGTTGAGGGTCTCGCTAATTAACAAGCCAACTTGGGCACCTCAGTGCCAACCTGTGCACTTCTCGCTCTCCCCGGTGCGAACTCACCATTCGCGTCTCCCTCTGCGGCTTCGCACCTTTACCCTTCGATGAGGCGGTGGTCCGCCTATAAATAAGCCCCTGAAAGAAAGAGAAAAGATTATTATTCGGTGAGAAGGACGTAGGATCAGTTCGTGAAGATCGATCCTTCAGTCAATCGAGATTATTCGGTGAGAACGAAGTAGGATCAGTTCGTGGAGATCAATCCTTCAGCCAGTCAAGATTATTCGGTGATAAGGACGTAGGATCAGTCCGTGAAGATCGATCCTTTAACCAGTCAAGATTATTCGGTGAGAAAGACATAGGATCAGTTCGTGGAGATCGATCCTTAAGCCAGTCAAGATTATTCGGTGAGAAAGATATAGGATCATTTCGTGGAGATCGATCCTTCCTCCCCAGGACCGAATTAACATAAATCGTCAAGTTTTGTATCGGTGCCATACCGAAGAATCCTTTACAAACTTAGAAGAAGTCTGACTGGAGAAAAGAAAACCTGCTCACACTCGAGGGACTCTCACAGCTCAAGCTCAGTAAGAGTGAGAGGAGAAGAACCAAGCCCCAACGAGGTTCAATTCGTTAATTACGAAAATTCCCCCCCGTATACTCCAAATCTAGTTGGGCACTCAGCGTTGCAGAATAAGACACCAAGAGGCTTCAAGATTATTTAGAAGAGGACTCTTGGAGCGAAGAGCACCGTTAATCTCTCCGTCTTCTTAACGTAACCGGAGGCAAATTCGCTTCCGCCATCCCATCTCTACGAAATTCCATCATCGGCCACGGCAACCCTCCAGAGCGCGAGATGAGCCCTCCAGTGACATCCGGCAATTCCTGATCCCTCCTGTCATGTAAGTTAGAAAGAACATTTATATTCATATTGCGATAGTATGAGTTTAGTACGTCTCACGATTTAATGGAAGTAGAAACAATTGTCCGTGAACCCCTGTCATATTTGCTAGTAGAAGAGAGTACTTTAATTTAATGTTTAACGCTAATTAAAAAGGGTCGCGATAAAAATACTAATTGGCAATTGGTGTGTTTACGTGTAACTTATTTGTTTAAATTTTTCATTGAAGATATTGTAATAGGCCCAGTTGCCACCAGGTTAGTCTAGGTTAGCGTAGGAGGAAGAAATAAATGTGTTTACTGTTTTTTGCCATAGTAAATTGTTAAATTTAAAATATATGTTTATTTTGGGATAATTCCTGTGCGTTTCTTTATATCCTTACGTGTTGAAGCGGCTCTTCCTTAACACAACAAAATTCGCACTCTTAGATTAAAGCATACTTGAACAAAGAAGTAAATCACGACCAAAAGGGGTATTCTACGACAACGAGTATACACTGTGAACGAAGAAACGTTTAATAATATTTATAAATGGTAAAATTGTGAACTAAAAGAATAGTGAATTAATTAGGAATAGTAGTGAAATTAAAGGGCAACAATACAAAAAGTGATTATAGTAATAAGTCCTAAAGTGAAAAGTAGATTATAAGAAACCAAAGTGTTGCATAAAAAAGTGAACTAAATAGAAATACAAGTGAAATTAAAGTGCAACCATATGAAAAGTGATTATATTAGTAAGTGTTAATGTGATAAAAAAAATACAAATGATAAGAATTTAAACTTAATAAAAGATGTAAAATAAAAGTGATGATGAAAATATGTATTAAAATGAGAAATTAAATAAAAGTGAATAAAATAACTTTAGAGAGGTAAAATAATTTTAAAGTGGCAAAATTAAATGAATTATAATGTATTTCGATAAAATATACATACAATATATAATAGTTAATACTTTGCCAGTCAATGAAGTACTTATAAGAATGCCTCAAATAAACGTAGTAAAATTAACTCCAAGGTAGATCTTTATTATAAACCTGCGTGAAAGTAGCATGTGTTGTGCCAATACTGACATTTTCCATGTCAACCAAAGATTTTAGAAGCATTTTCGTAGTACTAGGTAAGTGTATATATCATCTTGGTATTTGTTTATATGAGATGATCATTATGGCCTATTAATTTGTTCTTAGTCGCTGGAGACTCTATATCTCACTATATCGATCAGTCGGTCCCTTATGTTGTTTTACATTCTCTTTCGAATGATATAATTTCCAAGGTCCTCCCAAGGTTAGTCCGGGAATTATTGAAAGTTTTGAAGGTCGTAAGGTCATAAACCAGAATAAGTGAGAGCACGCGAATTTGGTCAGCAGACCTTGTGAATTTAAAGGAGTGTAAATTTTTGCGTTTGAATTTCCTTCTTTCTTTCGAACACTTCTGGCATCTGAGTCTTGTAGGTGAAATGTTGGCAGTTTTTATTTTTTTATCTTGGAGCTAATTTACTCCATTCATCTGAGGCATTTATATATGTAGGTAAGTGCCTCATTAACGGGCAAGGTATTAACTCATATATTTTATGATTTTTTTATTCAAATATCTAAGAATGTATTACTTGAATTGTTTTATTCGAACAAAATTTATTTATATGCAATAGAAAATTAGTAATGATATCTTTTAAAGATTTACTCTGTTTTTTTTCCCTCTAAAATTATGCCAATTTATATTCGAAGTGTAATTTAAATTTGAATTAAACAATTTTGATCAATTTCCACATTTAATTGTCTTTACCCTTTTTAGTATTTACACAATTATTTCTACATTCTTTCATAAAAATGACCCTTTTCTCTTGTTATGGTAAAATTGTTTATGCAAGCGGTGACCTTTTCTAAGGCTATCATTATTAGTGAAGTAGTTTGTGGTTGTTGCTTAGTAGGAGTGATTCTTTAATACCAACGTCAAGTGCCATCGTCCTCATTCCTTGTTCCATCTACAAATCTACTTATATATCAATTTAAATTTTCAATGCACCTTAACATACTCTTCAGAGGTACAGGTGCTATATTACATGGCGATTTAGTAGAAAAATGCTATTTGGAGGCAACTTGGATTCGCTGTACTCATCCTGAGAAGAGATGATTTTGAGAAACGCTACCTATTGGGAAGAATAGAGGGGAGGCGAGCGAGAGGAAGACAAATATCAAAACTTATAACACCATTCTTCAACACCTTGGCGATGGACGAAGAACTGTTGACCTGATCAGACTGGCGCAGGATAGGGGTAGATGGAGATCCATGGTCACCGACGTCACTTAACCAGCACTCCGCTAAGGTAAGGTATTAGATAATAATCAAAGAAACAGCATCACATATACTGGGGAAACTAAACTAAAACGAAAAAGGAGGAGCAAAGTATTAAATTTCGAAATTGACAATTAGAGTAAATATTAACAATTATTTTCCAAATATTTTATTCTAAATATAATAATTATTAGATAATATACAGTGGAAGTTAAAATAAAGCTAAAAAGGAAAAGTAAGAAAACAATGCATTTTGTTACCCAGGCAAAAAGGTAAAAGGTTTGTTTAAATTTTAGACAGCGGAATAATTCTTCGACGCAAACTAATTGTCTAATTTTGTCTTATATTTAAGATTAAATTAGCTTGACGCAAAATTTACCTATATTCTGTAGTCTAAAAAAATCAGAGAAACATAAAGCTAAACTTTTGCTATGAAATATTAAAAGAAATATATTTGTCGCAAATATTTTAATGTGAGTTATGAATTTGATATTATATTGTGAGCTTTGAAACGTGAGGTTTTATGTAACCTTTGAGAAACCTCAATCATCTCGTTTAGTAATTTGAAATCGTTTCCGTGCTGCAAGAAGTGTTGAGTCACGGCAATGAAGCCCCCTTCCACTAGATATGAAGTTAGGTAAGCACGAAGAAAGCTTTTATTTTATTCCAAAGCATTGAATATCCATATGGAATTTCCTTTTGAAGCCAAAAGTCCTTATATGACTTTTTAAAGAGTGGCTTTAATTAAAAATCATTTCTTGGAGTGATTAGACTTACCTCCACTATCTCCGAATATTTGAAAATGTACATAAACAAGTTTATTTAGCAAGTTAGGTAGTTCCTTTGTAATAAGATCCTGGAACCTTACATTCATGTGACTGTTTAGCTCTTCGATAATGCCACAATACACTTTAAGGTCGCCATCTGATAAAATGCTGTCTAACTTAAAAAGACTTGGAAAATGAACGAGCCCCCGACGTCTGATATTGCCTTTGAATGTTGACAGCTTAGCTGTAAAAGTAGAAAAGATTGATTTTAATTTTATAATTGCAAAATTTCATTGAACTTAGTAAATAAATCTGAAGGTAAGCATTGTCAGCTTTACAGGCTTTCAATTCATAACTAAGTAGACATTGCACGTCTCGCAAAACCTCAATGACAGTATCAAATATAAAATAAAAGCGTACCAAGCAGTTCTCTTGATAACCATGCGACTTCACTATGTAACAGCAGGCGATTCTAGCCTTCATCATTCGTGCTGCAATTGAGGGCATTGGCTTTGATTTTATTTACTGATGTTATCACAATCAGAAGGGATTTTTGAAGCTGGTCACTTATGCCTGTAAATGACACAATGTACTGGAAAAACATTGGGTAAAGTTTTGCTCCGAAATGTCAGGAAGCCTCATAAATGACCAGTCATCGCAGGCACGCCATCTGCCGCACACGCAATAATATTATTCATTGGTATTTATTTTTCATTGAAAACTGTTCAACAACAAAAAAAACAATGATTCCCTTTGGGGTCAGTTTCAAGTTTCTTTAAAAACAAACTTGAGCAACTTTCCTTTCTCTAATGAAACACGTGTAACCTAGAAGTAATGCTTCGTTTCCTGGCAACGTAGACTTATCCAATTGTAACCCCAACGGCTTCATCTTCAGTAGGTTGCACCATTTCTTTTCCAAAGAATTATATTACTCATTAGAATTGTTTTGATAACTTCACTGGAGATTTATGGTGAATTACAATGGCAAAATAATTTACTCTCCAATGGTAGGAGGTTTCCCTGACTTGAAAATTATAATTGATATATTGCATGAAGCTGTTAATCCATCACCAATTTTCTGTATTGTTTTCCTATTCTGAAACTTGTCTCGAAGAGCCTGGAAATATAATAATTCTTTTTCTATTTGACAAGGGGGAATCTTTTTATATGATCAGACAGTCTGGACTGCTTCGTGGCTTCATTAGAAAATATAGTCTTACATAGTAATTTACTAGACTTTCTGGAGTTCGTAACAAATCAAGTAGATAAGGGAGAGAATGTAGATGTAATTTACTTGGATTTTAGTAAAGCATTTGATAAGGTACCACATAGGAGACTAGTTCATAAATTAAAAATGATTGGGATATGTGGGGGTGTTTCAAATTGGATAGCTGAGGGGCTGAAAAAGAGGAAGCAAAGGGTAGTGCTAAATGGTGTAAAGTCAGAGTGGAGGGATGTTATCAGTGGGGTTCCTCAGGGATCAATTCTCGGTCCATTATTATTTGTCATCTATATAAACGATCTTGGGAAGGCAGTTAATAATAAAGTGTCAATTTTTGCGGATGATACCAAATTAGCAGCTGTAGTTAAAGATATTGATGATAATTTTAAAGTGCAGCGGGATTTAAATAAATTGTTATCCTGGGCACATAAGTGGCAAATGACTTTCAACCTTGATAAGTGCAAAGTTATTAACATGGGAAAAGATAATAGAGAATTTAACTATGAAATGGATGGGCATTGGCTGAGCTCAGTAGAGGATGAGAAAGATCTAGGAGTAGTAATAGATAAGTCATTAAGGTTTTCTAAGCAGTGTATTGAAGCAAGAAATAGGGCAAATAGAGTGCTGAGTTTTATTAAGAGAAATGTCAGTTACAAAAGTAAGGAGGTTATTCTTAAACTCTATAACTCTTATGTTAGGCCACATCTAGAGTACTGTATACAGGCATGGTCCCCACATTTTAGACACGATATTAACCTTCTCGAGTCAATGCAACGGAGGGCAACAAAGATTATTCCTTCCCTGAGGCACCTTGAATATATAAATAGACTGAGGGTATTAAATATGTTCTCATTCGAAAGGAGGTGTGTGAGAGGGAAGATGATTGAGGTGTTTAAAAATTTTTCTGGGATAGATAAATTGGATGTTAGCAATTTTTTTTGAGTTAGATGATGGAAATCGGACTAGAGATCACCACTTGAAAATTAAAAAACAAGGGTGTTGGTTGGATGTAAGAAAATATTTTTTCCCCAATAGAGTGGTAGACTTGTGGAACAAATTGCCGCGGAGGGTAGTAGGTAGTCCAAATTTAAATGTATTTAAGAGTAGGTTGGATGAGTTTATGGGGAGGGAAGGTTGTGATGGTTCCTAAGTTTTGTATATATTAATATTGTTTGTATATATCTATAGCTGCATGATTTAGTTCTTGACAAGCCTTGATTGGTGATACCCTTGTTTCTGGACGCAATCCTCTGGATGTAGTTTTCCTGGGAGTTTGGGTGCCTCAAAAAAGAGGCCGTTTGACTCGGATGACCTATGATGAGCTCTAGTGGCTTTTGTCATCTGTTATATTATATTGTGGGGGACTTTGATTTTGTCTTCCCCTGGCAATGGTGCTTTTTGTGGGTGGGTTTTGACGGATGCGGATGACCTTTGATAGGCCCTTGTGGCTTTTGTCATCCGTGAAATCATGTTATGTTATGTTATAGTGGATACATTGGCTGCTGTTGGTTACTTGGTAAAGGAATAAATCCATATTTTAAGTAATCCCCACTTTACTGTTTACATTTCTTTTCTAATTTATCATCATCCATGACTATGGGGCTTGATTCAGAGAATAAACGATTTAAAATCATATATCTCTATAGAATATAAAATTATTAAAATATATGTAAGATATATGAAAATCGATCACACATATAATCAATAGTACAGGCTGACAGAGACAAAATGACACGAAGATAAGACCAATTACTCTTAAATCTGACTTAATTCTTGACAGCTATTTGAACACGAAGAAACAATCAATGCTAACCTCAATCGGGAACGTTCGTAAATGTTCTTAAATGTCTTCAAACTTTTGCTACAATAAATTCAGGACAAGTTACGAAACGTTAGCGCCAGACGTACGATTAAGTATCAGACAAGTCTCTTGAGAATATGGTTTTCTTCCACTTATTTGATACTGAACACTGTCTACCCTCTCTAGAACAGAGGTGGGCAAACTGCGGCCGGTGGGCCACATGTGGCCCGCGTTTCATTTCAGAACACGACAAAATTTTCAAAATTAAATTTTGAACATTTTGCCAAGATTTCACCTTATTCGCTAATTCTGGCAAATTTTGGAACACCTTTGAAATTTTTATGGTTTCTGTTCCCCCAACAAACTCACTTCATATAGGCCTAGTTTTATACTTTCGGTCATTAAGTTTGGCAATATTACATAAAGCGTTAATATCTAATTAATTGTAAATTGTGGTTCGGATTCTATGTGAACCTGTAAGTCCCGGCTCTGGAAGCAGTTTAAAAGGGGTGACAAAACTGTGCAAAAAAATTACCCTTAGTTATTAATGTGTAACTATATCTATGATTATGTAGTATATGCAAACAAATGCACAAAGGTAATTGCAATTAATTTATATGTATTTAAAATTTGCATCTAACTGTTTAATTGCGACCCGGAAAGCTTGGCATAAGTCTCAATGTGTCCCGCTGCTTAAAAGTATTGGCCATCCCTGCTCTAGACCAATAGAATTTTCTATTGCTTCCCCAAATTTTCCAAAGTCCCTAAGAAGGCGGTAGCGGCCACTTTGGGAACCAATGATTTATATGGTAATCACCCAATCTCTATAAAAAAACCCTTGAAAATAATTAGTCCCTGATTCTCGTGAAAGAGAGGGGAAAGGGGGTTGAAAATTCTTCGTTCAGATCCATCAATGACATTTGAATGCCTGGCTGTTAAATGTTCACAAGAAATACGAGAGACCAATTCTTCCCTACCTCTTGCTTGCTCTTTTATGGCCTCAATTTATACAGTTCCTGAAACCTTGACTAAACTCTTTTATTATTTAAAGGGGGTTATATTCATCCATAGCTGCTTCTATCCAGCGCTGGGTAATTCTCTAGATTAACGTCAGCATCTCAGCGAATGCGCTTTGTAATCAATACTCGTATCTTAAGTAAAATAATAGTAATTGCTATATTTCGCTTGTTATGCGCTTGGAATCTATATTTAAGGCGTTTAAAAAAAAAGAAGCAGCCATTATGCTATTCGGTAATAGATATTTGTTTCATTCGATAGATATTTACATCATTAGATTGAAAGGTTCATTTTAATGACATTAATCTAATATATATTTCCGAAAGTATTTTTGTATTTATGTATGTATGTATGTATGTATATATGACCGCTATAGAAGGCCAAAAGAGGTCACTATTGAGGGTAACTTGACCCTGGGAGTAACATATGCTCTCAGATTTAACAAAAGTGGCGCCACATGTTTGTTACGTTAGGTTAGGTTAGGTTCAAATATTTACCCTTTCTAGTTTTTTTGGACACATAATCGCGGCTATGAGTTGCAATTAAAACATCAACATTGCCCGTGGAAAAATTAAGGTTTGCTAGACCAATTATGCGACTGCAATATTTAAAAACTTGATACTACCTATATTCAGCATGCTCGAGACTCGAATAATTTAGATATTTAGTTAAAACTCACAAAAATCTGGTTGAGGCGCGCTTTAAAGCCTGTGACTGCCACCCACGTGGTCAGTTTATCTGCCCGCCCATCCGCTTGCTCGCCCTGTCGCACTACTGTAATGTGAAATGCATTCTTTGTTAGTCTTTCATGATACAATACTTCATTACTCAAAATTAAAATAAACTTTATATTTTATACCTACCAACTTTTAATTGCGTAATTTTACTCAAGCAGAACATTTATTTTGTTCAAGAAAGTTTTTTATGCCGGGACAACTTCGGGGGCCTTTGCTAGTAAAAAGATACTAAAGACGCTATTGGTAATCTACATTGAATGGCAAATATAATTGCGGCAGTTAGTCGGAAAATTTATCTAAAACGTCGATTTTTTTATGGGGGGGTGGGGGTCGTTTTGAGGAGTTTATGTAGGCTTTTCTTTTTGAGGTGTGGTCCCCAATGCACCTATAAAGGGGACATGCCCAGTGGCTAATGGTAGTGTGTCTAATTGAGCAACCCGCTCGTAAACCTAACTTAACTCCATTGGCAATTTTATTTTATTTTTCTCAGTTTCTCTCTTCCTCATCTCCTCCCTCTCTCACTGATTCTCTTTGTTGTGGTCTCTCTCAGTATCTACGAGTATGTCTCTCTCACTCAAGCATTATCTTTCTGTCTCTCTCTGTCTCGCTCTCTCATTCAGTCTCTCTCTGTCTCGCTCTCTCATTCAGTCTCTCTCTGTCTCGCTCTCTCATTCAGTCTCTCTCCATTTCTCTATCTCTCCCTGTGACTTCCGCCATCTGAGACTGAGATTGAAGGGATCTCAGGCGTTTGGGGTACGATTAATAGAGAAATGCTAGGTACCCCTTAGAAGCTTTCTCCTAACGTGTAATTGCCTGACCAGCTCCCTGTGACCGCTACTTGGTAAATAAAGGCTCAACTGCTCTTTGGTGAGAGAGCTTTTGTGCGTTGCTGGTTGCCAGATCAGCTAAAGATCTCGGATGAAGTCGTGGGCACTTAGCTTTACTATTTGCCTTAAGTCTGGCCGTTTTTAGTTGATTAGTACGGCTTAGTAGGAAGACAGTTACACCTCAAGCACCCCTGTCAAAAAATCAGAGAACCAGTTTCCTGGGGCTCTAGTGCGGCTCAGTTGGGAGCTGCGGCACGATTGGGGACGTCCGGCCCAGGGAAGACCTTAGGGTTGGTGTGCTTGGTCAAAGGGTTTCTGTTCGCCGAACGACCGAAAACCTCCTGGAAATAGGCGGATGTGATTAGTGCGAGAGAAAATCACAACCAAAAAACCCTTTTTCAATGTGTATGGTCCGAGAGTTTTGTAAGATGGCGAAGAAGAATGGTCCTCCGTTTCGAAAGCTAACCTGCAAAATATGCAAAGTCTACAGATGGAGTGAAGACTTAGGGGGCAGGAGTTGCAAGGAGCTCACAGATGCCGTCAGTTTCTGTGACTTCTGCGAACTCGAGAAGCGCCTGGGCGAGAGCATCGCTCAACTGAGAGAGAAGAACTCCCTCCTTAAAAGGAAAGTTCAACTCTTAAAAACAGAGAGATGCAGATGCTTAGGCGAGAAGGCTCCTGACGTCCAACAGCCGATTTCTTCTGCTGAAGGGCTTCCTCAACGAGCCAAAAAGAAGAAAAGAAAGAAGAAAAAAGAGAAAGTAGAAATAGAAGAAGAGAAAGTAGAAAGAGAAGAAGAGAAAGTAGAAAGAGAAGAGAAGCAGAAGAAGAGAAACCAGAAACAGAAGAAGAGATAACAAAGGAAGACAAGAAGAAGAAGAGGAAGAAGAAGAAGAAGAAGAAGAAGAAATATTTAGAGATACAAGAGGAAAGCGGCAAGTCGCCGCCGAAAGGAAAGACTAAGTCGTCTGCAGACAAATGTGCAAGAGTCACTCTTATTGGTGATTCTCAAGCACGGGGTCTGAAGCCCCTGCTAGCGGCCTGCCTTCGCACAAGCGTTAAGGTAAGCTGCCTCCCAGGCTGTGAAAATAAGCAGGTAAGAGCTGAGGCCGAGAAGTCTCAGATTTAAGAGACTTCAGTCGTTGCCCTTATGGTAAGTGGCAACGACCTCTACCTCAGAGGAGGTAGGATAGGCCCTACATGCGAGATTATGAAGACAGTCATGGGCGCTGTCGACGACTGAGGATTGAAAACCCGCAGACGCGTCGTGGTAGAAATGCTCCTGAGGTGGAGTCTAAGCCGGACTGCCCCCTTCAGGAACATGTCGCTAAACAGGTGCCTTGCAGACCTCTGTACGGCGGAGGGTGTCTTTTTTGTCAACCCATACGCCGTATTCTATGATAGAAAAGACCTCTACCAAAGGCACGGGGTGCACCTCTCCTTTAAGGGCAAGGCGTTCCTAGCAAACCTCATCCAGGATGTTGGGGAGCGCACCCAAAGGAGTGTCCGGCCCATTGGGAAGGTGGACGTACGCCAGTACGCCCGAGTCACTTCCCAAACAACCTTCTCGGAGGTTGTCAAAAATGGTGCCACCGCGACAACCAAGAAGCTGGGAAACGGAAGAGTATAGGGGGTCCTACATTAGGGGACTCACTGAAAGTTCTTTTGTTCAATACGAGGTCAATCAGAACCAAGTTTCCTGAAATGGTAGCCATAACAGAATCATGGATAAAAACCTCAAACCGAGACTTTGAAGGCGAATTCACGGTTCCTGATAGGCCAGACAGAGAGGGTAGCGGTGTAATGTTGTATGTCAAGGATACAATCGAATCTACGAACTCCAACGTTATATCCGACCACGAGCTCCTAGGCGTTGACCTAGAGATCGATCCTGTCAGATACAGAACCCTGCTGCTTTACAGACCCCCTTCCCAACCCGTTGAGAAGGACAGGGAACTGTACCAGCTACTGGGTGAGCTGGTTTAAGGCAGAGTGTGCATCGTTATGGGCGACTTCAACAGACAAGTTGACTGGGAAACCAGAGCAGCCTGTGGCAAGAGCGCGCTACTCTTGGAGTTCGCCAACAACGAGTTCCTCACTCAATGGGTTAGAGAACCGACGAGAGGAGACAATATCCTTGACTTGGTCTTCACCTCTAAGGATGATATCGTTGAGGATCTCTCTGTAGGTGAAGAACTCGGTGGCAGTGATAACCAGCTAGTTAGATTTAGCGTCAAGATCCCGAAGGTAAGGTCTGTTGCCAGTCAATCAAGGAAACTTGACTTTGAGAAGAGCAGACTTTGCAAGCCTTCATGCTGGACTAACTGACGCGAGGCTGGAAGTGTGCGATGCTGTTGAAGACTCGTGGAATAGTTGAAAAAACCACATTCATGAGTCTTTAATCGCGTTTCATCCCTCTGAAAGGCCCCCGTCGGTCTTATGTTCAACCAAAGTGGTTTAATCGAGAAATTTGCCAACTGCTTAGAAAGAAGAGAACTGTGTACCGGCAATCGAAGATCTCGGGTGACTTTGACGAATACCGGAAGCTAGCCAGGAGAGTGAAGTCCAGCATAAGGGCGGCTAAGCGGCCTAAGGAACTCCGAATGGCGAGACTCTGTAAAGAGAATCCCAAGGAGTTCTTTGGATATGTAAACAGCCGTAAACCAATCCGTCGAACGATTGGCCCTTTGAGGAATGAGGAGGGGACATTAAAGCACTCGGAGGCAGAAAATGCTAACCTCCTCAACGACTACTTCTCTTCAGTGTTTACTGAAGAGTGTGGTCCCATCCTCCAGCCGACGGATTCCTATTCGGGGGAAAAGCTGGAGGACATGGACTTCACAGAAGGAGAAATCAAAAAGAAGATCACTGACCTAATGACGAATAAGTCACCTGTCCCGGATGGGTTTCTACCTAAAGTGTTGAAAGAAGTACGCGATCAAGTGTCACGACACCTGAGCGCAATCTTCAACATATCAATCCGGACCGAATGCGTTCCTAGAGACTGGCGTGGGGCGAAGGCGACTCCTATCTTCAAGAAAGGAGACCGTAGCCAACCGTTGAACTACCGACCTATCAGTCTGACTTCGATAGTCGGTAAACTCATAGAAAGCATAATGGTGAACACAATGACTTCACATTTAGAGTCAACCCTGCTACTGAGTCGTTTCCAGCACCGCTTCCGAAGGCAACGGTCATGCCTGATGAACCTTGTGGAATTCTTCCACTTCGTCTTCAGTGAGCACGATCGGGACAAGGCGGTGGATGTGGTGTACTTAGACTTTCAGAAAGCCTTTGATAAGGTACCACACCGCCGCCTTATCCGGAAAGTGCGAGCGCTGGGCATAGACGGAAAAGTAGCCGGCTGGATCGGGAACTGGCTAAGTTGCAGACGGCAACGGGTGGTGGTGAATGGAAAGGCTTCTGAGTGGGTGCCCGTTACTAGCGGGGTGCCTCAAGGTTCTGTCCTGGGACCACTACTTTTTATTCATCATCTACTTCAACGACATGAACGGTGACATGGTTGCCAAGATTTCCAAATTTGCCGACGATACCAAGCTTGGTATGAACATTGCAAAGGAGGGAAATACTGAAAGCCTGCAGGAAGATCTTCGGAAGATTGGGGAGTGGTCGGACACGTGGCAAATGCCTTTCAACGTAAACAAATGCAAAGTTATGCATATCGGCCACAGAAACCACCAATCTCAGTATATCCTAAAGGGCACTGCTCTTGAATCGAGTGACACTGAGAAGGACTTGGGTGTAACTATCACGAGTGACCTCAAGTTCTCGAAACATTGTATTGAGGTGGAGAAGAAAGCCCAAAGGATGTTAGGCTACATAAAGCGCCAGTTTGGATATCGTTACAGGGAGAGAGTACTTTGTCTGTACAACTCCCTCGTTCGGCCGCACCTGGAGTATGCCGTACAATTTTGGAGTCCTTCATTCCGAAAAGACATCGCGAGATTGGAACGCGTGCAAGCCACGGCAACCAATCTGATTCCCTCTATCAGACATAAAAGTTATGAAGATAAATTAAGGGAATTAGATATGTTCTCACTGGAGACCCGAAGACTACGTGGTTAGCTTATCGAAGTATTCAAAATACTTCGAGGCTTCGACAGACTGGACTACGGGGATATTTTCCAGCTCAGCGAGGGGAAAACAAGAAATCACGGATTTAAACTTGAACTGAAGCGATACCACCGTGATCTGTGTGGGAAATTCTTCACTTACAGTATCTGCGGTAGTTGGAACGCACTTCCGACGGAAGTTGTTAACAGTAAATCTGATGACCAGTTCAAGTTAAGACTAGATAAAGTCTTGCGAAATCGCCATTAAGATCCTCCAGAGTGATCTTCGAGGTTGCCAACGGACACCTTCGAAGATTGCGCCAAAAGTACCCTCCTTGTATGGACCGTAAGGTCTTGTAGGGTGCTTATTTTCCTTGTAGCTCCTTGTAGCTCTCTGACTATATATATATATATATATATATATATATATATATATATATATATATATATATATATATATATATATATATATATATATATATATATATATATATATTATATATATATATATATTATATATATATATATATATATATATATATATATATATATATATTATGAATGGTACAAGGTTCTTTACTACTAGTAGTAAAGAACCTCGT
Source organism: Ceratothoa steindachneri (assembly GCA_963969495.1). Classification (NCBI taxonomy): domain Eukaryota; kingdom Metazoa; phylum Arthropoda; class Malacostraca; order Isopoda; family Cymothoidae; genus Ceratothoa; species Ceratothoa steindachneri. Next base: position 161,031,624 of record OZ018318.1, read on the forward strand.
ACCGTTCTTGGTTTCTCTTATTCTCCCTCTCCATATACATATATACTCATAGCCAAAAGTTGAGACTACTATTTTCTTTTTTCATACAAGAAAATGAGTATAATTAAACGAATGTTGCACTTTTTTAGTATGTTTGAATCATAAGTTGAAGGTTAAATATTAAAATAATTATAGCCGCAACTCATTTTATTAATAAATACAGTCAAATGCTGCGCGCAGTCAATATTTACAATGGTGTCCCTTGTTTTTCAAGAATGTTTCATCTTGATATCTTGACTAATATTCCTCCATTTTTGTTCAATAATCACACACAACTACTCAGAATTGTAAGGTTTCTGTTTATCTCTCGCCAGCTTGATTATATATCACCAAAAGTTTTCTATTAAGTTAAGATCTGGCGAATTCTCGGACTAAAGTCTGAGTTCGATAATATTTTCAGTCAAGAATTTAGGTTATTACTTTTGCTTTGTGACGAGGTACGGCGTCTTTGCTGAGAAATACAGTCATTATCGCTAGATCGATCCTAATGTGTTTGGAAAAGGTGTTGAGGTGGGTTTTGGTACCATTTTGAGTTTATGGCAGTGTACTTGAGCATAATTGTTAGTGCTCTAAGTTCATTTTGATTAGAAGCAGCCTAAAAATGGAGAGTGTCTGGATGCTTCATCGTGGCCACGGCAAACAACTCGAGAAAGCGCTCCCCTTTTCTCTACCTAACGAGGAATCTTTCAGAAGCTTCAAACAAGCGGAAGTGAGCTTTATCAGAGAATATAACTCAGTCCCAGTCCTCAACAGTACATTCTAAAAATTTCCTACAAAAACGGAGCCTACCCGCAAGGTTCTTCTTGACGAGATGATGCTTCTTCGTAGCGCTTTTCGACATGGGACCTTTGTCGAAAAATCTCCTACTCACTGTGCGAGCTGAAACGTTCACACCTGCTTCTTTCCAAATGCGAGCAGGCTTGTCACTGAAGCCACCCGATCCTTGAGCTGGGACCTTACCAGGAGGCGATCTTGGCGTTCATTCGAAGATTTTGGGCATCCAGAAGACTATTTCAATCACTGGTCAGCCACATTCAATAAGAAGGTTCTGTCCAAGAAAAGGTCGACCTTCGGTTCCTTACCGATGAATTTGGGTTGTAGTCCATAAAGCCAAAATCAAGAAAGGTGAGATTTCGAAAGCCGATATCCTGAAAAGCCAAAATAATCGTCTGTATATTTATGAGTTGACAGAGTTCGCTCACGTGGATAGCTAATTAAAGTGAACGCCAACCAACCAACTAACTCGTAAACTCTAAACCAAGAAGACATTAATTTCAACTTTAATTTATAATGACATTCTCTTAGACACCACTTAAGAATATGGAGGATATTTGTGAAATTGTCTCTTCTCAAATGGAAAGCGATGAATTGAACGCAGCCAGCCATTTAATGGCAAAGATAACTCTTTGAAATCGCGTTCACATTGGTGCGAAAGTAAAAATTTCTTACTTGCAAAGCAAAAGCGATATCTATTTTCAAATGAACAACAACCTATGCTATAAAAAAAAGGTTTACCATAACCATGCGTCGATGCATGTGCATCGCAGATTTTGAAAATCTTTAAAGAACTCAAGACGCATGCAAGTAATTCAAGAAATTTCCTTGCTAAATCATCAAATCCTCTACAACTTTAACTCCTCCAGAAATCGTTCCGTATTTGCCATCAAATGACGCTCTTTGCAAGAAAATTAAGAGAGTTGACCCGCTCAACGACCAAATGAACCAAAGGCGCTTAATGAGATAGAAGCTCCTCCAGAATTTATCCTTAGTAAGGGGTTCTACCATCGAAGATCAAAGATTCTTTTCTATTTTCTACAAAAGCTAACATGCAAAGGCTAATACAAACTTTATTTTTGATAATATATGTCAAATTTAAAACAATACCTCACATAAAAGAAAAATATTTGGAAAGCTGATGCACATGTCTATATGGAGTTAGAAATGTTCGAAATACTTCTCCTGCCCAGATAATCATAATTTACGGTAGGTCCAGGTGGGTGCGATGCAAATCGAGATTTAGGCTTTCGAGATATTGGCTTTTGGGATATTAGCTTTCGAAATATTGGAATTTTGAGATTTCGGCTTTCGAGATATCACCGTTCGGGGTATTAGCTTTCTTGACTTTGGATTTTAGTGAGGGTTTGAGCTAATATTAGCCTTGCCAAGTGTCGTGGTATTGTTGTTGTTGCTTTAGAGCGCCAGCTTGATCCTATTATTTATGAAGGACAACAATACTTCTCTGTTGGCTTAGTGGAGTTTTTAATTACCTTATTATTGAGAGAGTGCCACAGCGTCTAATCCGTTTTAAGGAGAGAGCCCGTTAAACACGTTAAGGTTCCATTGAAACACCAGAATTATCCAAAAATTAATATATATTTTAAATTTATCAATTAACTATAGAAATAAAATATTTACAATCACCTGATAAGTTTAACGGAGATAACCATACTTGACACCGAGCCTATTTCAGAAGCTATTTATTCATGTCCAAATGGAAATAGGCTCCAAGTAAACAAACCAATTGGCGATTAGTTATTTTATAGTGACACTTTTAGATTAACATTAAACTTCAAATTAAATTTCACTCTTCTAACTGTAAATATGACGGGGTTCATTGTCTCTACTTCAGGTAATTTGAGTACCGTAATAAACTCATACTAAATCGATACAAATATAAATGGTCATTCTAACTTACATGAAAGAAAGGATCAGGGGTTACCGGATGTCACTAGATGGCTTTTATCGCGCATCGTTGTGTTGGAGCGGCCGATTGTAAATTTTCCACGAGATGGGAGGGGGGTAGGGGAATCCGATGTCTAATTCTTCGGTTCTACGTAAAAACGCGGAGGGAGGAGTTGTACTCTCTGGCCCAAAGAGTGCTCTTCTGGATGCTCTTGAAACCTCTTTGTATCCTAGTCTTCTTCGAAGAGTTGCCCACTGGATTTTTGGGTATACGAGGAGAATTTGAATGTTCTTGACAAATTGGATCTTCCTCGGGTATGGTTTCTTCTTCTCTCTTCGGTATTAGGATGGTAATTTGAGAGTCACACGAGGGTGACTGGTTCTTCTATTATCTTACTTGCGAAATTCCTGTTTTTGGCACTAGGAATGATAATCCAGTCAGCCTTCTTCTAAGTCTGTAAAGGATACTTCGGTCTGGTACCGATACAAAACGTGACGTTTTTCTAAGTTAATTCGAAATTGGGAGAAAGACCGATCTTCTCGAACTGTTCCTCTATCGTCACTCACCAAATTATTCTTTCTCTTTCCCTATGGGGCTTATTTATAGCCTGGCGACCATCCCATCTAAGGAGGAAGGGGCGAGGCCGCAGAACGGAGAGCGAGGGGTGAGAGGAGGGAGGCAACGCGGTCCCTAAGTCGGCCTCTTAATTAGAGGCACCGCTAACCGTCACTATCCTTGGTGTTCCTTTTGACTGGTACCGCTTTTTGTGTCGATTTAACCACGGGCCTCCGGATCTCGTAGGTAATTGGATCCTTTGAGCGCTGCGTAATGGCCTTTGGTGGTCACCTTGACACAGCGGCTTGCTCCCGACTACCTATGCGGCGGGGAGATCAAAAAGGGTAGGCTGTTTGACTGTTCTTCCGCCGGCTAACGTTCCCACGACTCTCCTCATGTGGCTTGCTTCTCTTGCTTTCTCGGCCGGAGGGGGGACGGGGGGATGGAGGGACTTTAACGTATATGTCCGCCTGGCCCTCCGGAAGGCTTTATGTTGTAATTCCTCTACATCAGGCTTACGCCCAATACCAGCAACTTTGCCCCTGCACTTTTAGCCACAAAAGATGGGCAACGTAGCCATCTCATACGCCTCCTTGAAACCGTGAAGAGAGTCGATAACACAGCACACGAAAAACTTAATAACTCCCCTAGCCATCGGCTTTTGACCTTTATAGCAGGTACGGACGACACGGTATATTCTATTACTCGGCTAGGTTCTGATAAGAGGTTGAAAATGCACCGAGCCACCAAAACATCTCTGGATAGTAAGAGGAAAAGTTGGGAAAGGAATACTAGGGTATGAACTAAAGAATAATAATAATAATGAGTCTAGTAAGGAATATGGTGGGTGATCACCTATTATTATTATACCCCGTCACTGTGAGTGGGAATGCGTTCCTGTCCTATAGGTTTCAATTGAAGCAAAGGCATTACCCCCCATCACATCATCCCAACCTCTTGTGGGTCAGAAGTCAGTAAGGAGAGAATGGAAGGAAAGTGGTAAATTTAGATAAAGTGAAAATATTAGGAGTTATAAAGGAGCAGGACCTGCAAACAGTGGTGCAGGAATAGTGCACAACCTCATGGACTCTGGCGGGAGGACATACCGCTACAGGGTACTTCTCTGGTTGCCATGGTGAATAGAATGAAGGGGGTCAATTATGAGTCGAGTTGAAATTTACGCCAGAGAAAAGCTACGGTTAGGAATTGAATGGAATTTTACATTGGCCTAAAACCATAAGAGGACCAATTGGTCCGAGCCGTGAGTGTACCCTCGGGACCTTTTGGTACTATTGATTTTTGATTTTTTTTAATCAGTTATCCCCAGTTTAAGGCCTTTATTTCTTAGTGAGGTTTTAAAGTTTGATCCAAACCTTGGAACTGCACACATTGACTAAATAAACACAGCAGATGTGGCTTAAAATTTCCCCCCAACGCGAAATTTACTAATTATTTTAGTTATTAATATATGTATCGACTTTCCATTTAATTGAATGGCTTCTCATAATAGAAATAACTCTGAACCTAAGTGCATTGTCCTTTCTTCAACCCCATTCCGTAAACGTATTAATAGTCAATTGAAATTTCTAATCTTAAAATATTCTTTAGCTTCAAATTCTCTTGAAAATGAACGAATCCTGAATAAACGACCCTTTCCTAATGAAGTAGGTGTATATAAACTTCCATGTGCAATTCGCGAGGAAATGTACACAGGAAATACTGGAAATACAGATTGTTAACGGATATAAATATAGAAAATTTGATTCTTGCAGCAACTTGAGATTTTCAAAGATATAGCTTCTTGCTAACCGTCGATTTTATTTGTGTGTAAGAATCTCTTCATCGTTTATCTAAAAGTTAACTCCAGCTGCAGCCAAACTATGATATATATATATATATATATATATATATATATATATATATATATATATATATATATATATATATATATATATATATATATATATATATAAACTTCTTAGTGACATATGTGTGAAGTTTTATCTCCAATACAATGTTACGAATATCAGTCAGTAATAATTTGAGTTTCCTCTTTTTCTCAGACTTTTCATTGTTGTAGTACCCATATGCATATGATTGTCTGAACTTATGCCCTTGGGATGTTTATTCGCTTGGACATTTCTCCATAAGTTTTTATGGCTTCTCAAATTGCAACAACGTCATTTCTTATGTCCTGTCTTCAACGTCATCTGATTTTGTCCAATGTATGAGAGGTGGCAAAAGATTTAAGTTTACATCATGGTAAATTCTAAAAACTTCTTCAGAATCTCTCCGCTTTAAAGCCCTGAAACGATTTATTGGACGTCAAGTTTAATTTAATCATGTGTTTGCGGAAATTTAACAGGTGTATTTTTCTTCTTCTGAATCTGCAATCATATATATATATATATATATATATATATATATATATATATATATATGAATTCATTAAACCACATTGAAAGAGAAAACGGAATAATTTTTCCTTGCAGTAATATTTTTATTACCTTTTTTTCGAGAAAATCCGTGCAGGAAAGCGATTCGAACCAGGCACACTGAGGCAGCGATCACCGCTTTGATCACAGTTAAAAGTATGCCGATAGGTAATAAAAATATTACTGCAAGGAAAAATTATTCCGTTTTCTCTTTCAATGTGGTTTAATGAATTCATTTTCATCATTCTCCCGTGATACTTTGATATATATATATATATATATATATATATATATATATATATATATATATATGATGAAAATTAATGCAATATCGCAAGAAAAGATGAGGAATTAAACCACATTCTCCGAAGACAATTTAATTCAGAACAGTTTCGGTGTATCTCACCCCTTTTCAACTGACACTGGATGGAAAATATTTGAAAATGCTTACATACATAATACAGACAGGTCGTGAAAGATCCCCTCTTTTTTCCCCCAATCCCCTACTTGTGGCTAATCAGGGGGGAAGGGTTAGGCCTAAACATATTGAAGGGCTGACATTTCGCTATTTTGTTTATTTCCTTTCGTATTACAGGATTAAAAGAAAATTGACCCTCAGATAGATTTAAATTAGGAACTGACGATATCAAGCTCGATTCTACGATTCTTCTCTTAACATAGTTAGCCGATTTAAATACCATTTTACTTCCATTGAAATCGATCGAATGATTCAAATCTCTAACGTGACAAAATATTCCACTGCTTTGACTGACCACTCTAATATCTCTTTTGTGTTCATACAATCTCTTGTCTAGATTTCTCCCCGTTTCCTCTATATAAACTTTGTGGCAATCGGTGAATGGTATTGCATATACTCCTATGTTATGATGTTCTTTGGGTTTCTTGGCCATCATCAATTGGTTTAAGGAATTATTATATTTAAAGGCTAGATTAATACCCGCTTTTCCAAATATGTCCTTTGAACTATTTAATTTATTATTAAATGGCAATGTTATACATTTGTTGAAGTCATTTTTGCGGGAAGGCTTATTGCCATAAAATGTTTTTCTAACTGCAAAATGGGCAGATGATATGAACCAATCGGGGTTCATATCGTCTGCCCATTTTGCATCTTCGTAAGATGATTCGTGTAACTCTGGGCTCACCACTTGTAGCGATAGAAGGGGTTGATGCTTGATTGTGGCAGGGGTCACTAGTTCCAAGTTGGAACCAATATTTCTTCTCTGCTACATGAATCCAAGTTCAAGATTTGAGTTCATTTGAGGGTGTCCACCAAATAAGTTTGTATCTGGATTTACAAACAAGTTGATAAAATAACTAAATTTTGAACTTGACGGATGGGATGACTTGTGAATCCTATCCAGCTAGGTGGATGGAGCACAAAGTGAAGACGAACTGATTTGATCGACTGTGTGGATGATGTGAGTCTGTATTTAATGTCAGATTGTTTTATATGTGTAGAGATAGTGGGGGTGACCAATGGGGTTTCTTGGGAGAAGCTTTGTCTGAAGTGAATGTTCGTTGATGTGTGTTCGAAAGAGAGAAAAAAAAGAAGAGAGAGAGAGAGAGAGAGAGAGAGAGAGAGAGAGAGAGAGAGAGAGAGAGAGAGAGAGAGAGAGAGAGAGAGAGAGAGAGATATATTGTCTATCAAAGGACTTTTATCTGAAGATAGATTGGTGGTGAAAATTTCGAAAATGTTTATAATATTCAGGCTAGCAGATTAGCGTTAATAAACAAATACAACGAAACGATTAAATGACAGTTTTGTGGAAACGGAGGCTATTGTGGCATAAATGAAAATAACGTGACCAAAGGCAAAAGGGCAAACAAAAACGAGCTAATCCGGCGAGTGAAATTTTTAAAACAATTTTAATGTTCAATTCCAACTTGTAGACTGCGTGTTGAGCGTTGGCCTTTCTTCGTTGATTAAGATGGATACTAAGATACTCAGCCTAGATTGATTTCCCTCTTTTCTTTTAATTGTAGTGTTCTTAACTAATATATCCGTTGTTAGGCTGGTGTTATGTACGTTCTCCATATGATTTTTGGGTGCCATGTTTTGAAGGGTGCATGGTTATTTGCCTCAAAAGCGTGGTGGTTATCATTCCAACATACTTCGAGTTATCATAAAGCTTGCAGTCTTCATGCGGGCAGTTAAACTCGTAAACTATGTTGGTAGACTTCACTTTAGAGGAGTCTTGGCAAATGTTATTTTTCAGGAGGAGATTGTTAAATTTTGTCGTTTTATAATAAATAATAAACTGTACTTTGTCCTTTTGACTATTATTGACTGCTCGGTGCGCTGGCAGTTAGTTACTCCTTCCCGCGATTGTATAGCATTGTGCCTATTTAATTTTTCGGATTTGTTAAAGTGAATTACAGTGTAAGTGAATTTTGTTCGACTCACTTAGTTTAGTAAATAAAAATTGGCGAAAGCGAAAAGGCGCGATATTCTCGTTCGGAAGGTGGACCACTGGTTTTCGATTGAAGAAATTGGAGGGGGAAATCTTCACACCTTTGCTGGATAGAAGGACCGAAGCCCAACCAGGCCTATTCGCAAGCACCAAGGAAAGACTAAAGGTAAAGTGAGAGCCAAATACTTGGACTGTGGTCCCTTCTCCTCATTCTCTAATTTCACTCCTTTTCTTTTTCTCTTTCTTTTCTAAATATTTTCTCCGGTGCATTTATTAATTTATTCATATTCCCTCAACACACTACTACCAGGATCCCCCTCTCCTTTTTCACCTACAGCCCCCTTACGATAGTGTGCAGAGGAAATGAGGGAGGGCCCCAAACCGGACAGTGGTAAGGTATTTAAACAAGTTTTCGATTACCTGAATATTGCACTGGTTCGACTCATAGACATCCATAATGGTTACTCGGCCATTTGCGCGAGGGAGATTGACTGTGAAGCCTTGACCTCAAGCAAGGCCATTGAATGCCTAAAAACAATAAATTTAAAGCCGACTACACCACCACAAATACGATTCTACTGTAGTTTGTTCTGCAGGCGCCTCAGCTCCTGGGTCGGGTGCCACTCGGCAGCCGAAATACCGACTGAAATCGAAGGAAACCACCCATGGGCAAAGATAGCTGAGGTCATCAAGTTAAAAAATTACACGCATGTATTTAAGGTTGTCTTTTAAGATACGACTAAGGCTCAAAACGCGAAAGAAGTCTTCTCAGATCAGATGAAACGCGAGGAGTTTGTCGATTTACAAATGCACTTTCGGGGCTACAAGTACGGCAAACATATTACATTCAACTGTCATGAAAAGGACCTTACACTGTGCTCTATCTGCGCCGGCCGCGACCATTTCTGGCGTGACTGTAAAAGTAACGCTCAAAACAGCCTAAATTGTGAAAGCAACCACCGGACTATGTCTATGGCATGTCCGGTAAAAAAAACAAGCAATTCAAAAACAAACTCAGATAAAAAGATAAAGCGAAGAGAAGAAGGCCAACACAACTTCCTCCATATAGCCAAAGCCGCGATTGCAGAGACAAACAACCTAAGGACTTACCCGCACATTGAAAACGAGAATTTCACCCAAATAATGTGTTGCATTTCTTATGCACTCATTGTGAAAATTACTCACCCAGGTACCTTTGCCTTGGAGGTCAGCTGCATGCTCGTAAATAAACGGAATACAAGAGATGTGGTTCCCAGAGAACACGCCGTCGGAAGAAGTTATGCGAATTAGCGTAGCTCCTCAGTGCAAAGGTTTACCCCTCCACCGGGTACAGTCAGAAGTCCTCTCATGAGATGTACGCCAAAATGTGTACAGAAAAGGGTGCTGCAGACAAGAAAGTAAAGCTGAATAAGTATAAGGAAGTGACTACATAAGGAACCAGATGGAGTATGCTAGGCTGGATAAGTATGCGGTGAAGATCTTCCAACTAAAAATAGAAAAACGACTCCACCTCGCCAAGTCTAAGGTACGCAGGGCGGTCAATAAGTTTTGCAATTTGGATATAAGTAAACGAGATATGAGGGAAAGTGTTTTATTATTTTTCAATATAACTACCCTAGACTTCAATGCATTTGTGCCACTTGTCCCTGAGGCTTCGAATTCCCGACAACCAGAAATCTCCCGACTGCTGTTCAATCCATTCCTGGACGGCGAGCTGGACATCTTCATCGTCCCCAAACCAGCGTCCACGCATTGCAGCCTTGAACTGGCAGAATAAAAAGTAGGGGGGTTGGTTGAGCTCCTCGAATCCGCACTCACTCAGGGCAGCTTGTGCAACTCTGGCCTTGTGGACTTTGACGACATTGAAGTCGATCATGGGGCGTGAGGTTTCTAGGGACCCAACGGGCAGAGACCTTGGGCATGGTCAAATTGTCGTGGATGATGTTCATAACACGTCTATGTGATATTCCAAGTTCTCGCTCGATTTCTTCGACCTTCACCCGTCGATTTTCGACGATCATCCTCTCCACACGGGCCACATTGTCCTCGTTGGTCACGTCTGACGGGCCTCCTGAACGGAGACCAACTTCAAGGGACTCACGACCATAGCGGAACTCCCTATTCCAGCGAGCATTGGTTGCATAGGAAGGGGCGGTATCGGTGTACACTGCAACCATGGGTTCATGGATCTCTTTTGCATTCTTGCCTTCCTTGGTCAAAAATTTGATCACTGCGAGGTGCTCAACCTTTTCCATTGTTGAAAAATTTGTGACTGATGATCTGCGATCAGCTACTGCTTCTTAAATAGACGAGGCAGGAGCGTGCGGCTGCAGGTCTTGAGTGTGCCCCACCTAATTTCCAAACTTAGTGACCGCCCCTCGTAGCATGTAACATCATGCACGTCTACATGGAGGATAAACACCCGACCCTAGCTGCTTTGGCCATGAACCTACAGCGGACACTTGCCACGTCCCGCCTCACCACCAGCGTCCAGTATTACAAGCGGAAGACGTGGACATACAACTTTTGCGTACACAACTTGAAGGAGCGCGGAGCCAATCTGTAGGTCTGGAATGAGGCTACTGCAAAAATGGGACCTAGTGAGATTGGCAGCTGTCTTATCCACTACATTAATAACTACATTCCAGACTCTGCTAACAAACTCATTATCGTGTCTCACAACTGCAGTGGCCGAAATAAAAACATTAATCTGTGCCTTCTCCTGCTGCAGTTCATGCAGAGTGGACGGTTCGCCTTGATCAAGCATTAATACCTGATGTCTGGCCATTCCTATCTGCTCTGTGACCGTGACTTCGGCAACCTAGAGACTGCGTTTGAGGGACTGCATATATATATATACCATACCTCACTACATCTCTCCCTAATGAAGGAGGCCAGAAGAACAAACTCTTTCACCATCGTCGAGATGAGTGCTAACGACTTTGTAAATCTCGACCCCCTGCAGTCCCTAAGGTCATCCTCTCTCGGGCAGGGTTCAAGAATGTCCGGATGTTTAACTTCAAGGTCACCTACAAGCAGGTGATGGGTATAATACTGTTGTACTCAGAGGATCTCGAACACCTGATTGAGGTCAAGTTTCAGAAGTGAAGGGCTGCGGCCAATGACCTATTGAACTTTGATTTACCTGCTCTCCACCTGCCCATCAAGTATCCGGAAGGAGTAAAGATGACACCTGAGAAACTGGACCACCCGAACCACCTGTTGCAGTTTGTTCCACCTAGGCACAGCAGCTTCTACACAGACCTCTTTGCTGCACAGGGATTTCTAGCGGCCCAGGGGGAGTGTGGCACAGGGAGACCCAGAAGACCCGGACGACGATATCCTGGACTTCTAGGACTGATCTGGTCATGGTTGTGAATCCACTGTGATCATAGTGACCCTTTCATGGGAGGATGGTTGGGGAAAGGGTTAGTAACTCCGCTAAGGAACAGAACAATGTTCCTTAACTGTATCAAATAAGTGTAAAGGAGAAGAGTCACCCCCCCAAAAAAAAATAAAAAAATACTATAAACTCAATGGCATAAAAGATCTAGCCTAGACATTGAATTTTATGTATAATAGTAATACATTGCACCACTTTATTCGGTAGTTATCAGTATTAACTATAACCGCAAATTACTCAAAACTAAGGTCGGGCGGGTTAGTTGTCTTTTGCACAACAGGGCTCATATATAAAACAGCTCAACCCAAACTTAAATAGCGATGTGTCGTCGGTTCCCATCCAAATGAACTAAATTGTTTTTTGTATATGAGCCGCGGATCTCATCTCGGCGTTTGTCAGGTAAGCCTGGAACTTCGTTTAACCGAATTTTATGCTCTGTTGGTGTTTTTTATAAAACAGGTTTTCTGGCATAATTTATATTTTGATTTTTGGTTAAAATGTTGCTTTTGAAAGCTAATAGTCCTTAATATATAATAATATATAATATAATATAATATAATATAATATAATATAATATAATATAATATAATATAATATAATATAATATAATATAATATAATAATAATATAATAATAATATAATAATAATATAATATAATAATATATATAATATATAATAATAATTACAAAAATAGAAAAAGTTCAATATAAATATGAAACTCATAATCATACTTATCAAATTTAAGTAATTTTTTGCTCTCACTAACTAATTTAAATATTTTTAAAACCTATATTTTTACTATAAGTCTAAAATCTAATTTTAGAAATGATTTAAACTTTAATTTTTCCTATTGAAAGATAAAACGGTAAATATGTAGATTAGCGACTCGAACTAAGGGGACGACTCGTGTGGGGGTAAACACAGGGGGGGACCACACTACGATGATCCTGAGTTTCTTAAAATTGGGGGGGGGCTGGGGGACACAGACCCCCAGTATATAATTCTAATTGTTTATAGACTAATGTGCTAACGTTTACAGAGGTGAATGATTTAACCAAATCATGTCAGTGCCTTTAATAGTTTTGCGAATTATAATGGGGGTGAGGGTGGGGTCCGACGTCAGACGACTCAAACACGCATGAATATTCCGGTAGGGGTGAACGAAAATATTTACCAAAAAAACACTTTTTCGGCCGAGTCGCTGATCTACATATTTACCGAAAAAACTAACAATGTTATATTTGTACCTTTAGAATTGTGCTCTACTATATATTTTATCAGCTTAAGAAGATAACCGTATTATGGTCGAAACGTCACCACTAAATAAATAAAAAATGTCAGCAGCAATTTTCCTTGCCTTGGGATTTCTGTTAAAAATTATATATATATATATATATATATATATATATATATATATATATATATATATATATATATATATATATATATATATATATATATATATATATATATATATTTATATTGGTGTAAATGGGTAGCAGTCTTTCTTAAATGTAAATTTTGTTAAAAACCATTGTATATTTAGCCTTGATTAATTTTCTTTGGCACTTTTTATTGTTCTTATTGTCTTCTTTTGTCCATCTTGTAGATCATGGGTGGGAAAACCCTCGCCCGCGGGTGAGAAAAAGAAAAGAACTGCGTAAATAAATAGCAGATAGCTTAAGGCAAACATTCACTACAGATGCACCTCTTACAGTCTATTGGGATGGCAAATTAATGCCTGATTTAATTGGCACTGAAAATATAGATAAATGTCGGGAATTCAAAGCCTCAGGGACAATTCACGCAAATGCATTGAAGTCTAGGGTAGTTATATTGGAAAATAATAAAACACTTTCCCTCATATCTCGTTTACTTATATCCAAATTGCAAAACTTATTGACCGCCCTGCGTACCTTAGACTTGGCGAGGTGGAGTCGTTTTTCTATTTTTAGTTGGGAGATCTTCACCGCATACTTATCCAGCCTAGCATACTCCATCTGGTTCCTTATGTAGTCACTTCCTTATACTTATTCAGCTTTACTTTCTTGTCTGCAGCACCCTTTTCTGTACACATTTTGGCGTACATCTCATGAGAGGACTTCTGACTGTACCCGGCAGAGGGGTAAACCTTTTCCCGGCTCTTGGCCCTCTAATAATGGCTGCTACAGGTGGACGAGGACTTAATGTGGTTATATACCAGCTGGAGGGCATCGTCTGGAGTCTAACACTCGGTGCAGTGTCAGGCATGTCCACTGGGGCAGTCCTTGTCGCCCCCACTTTCTTTCCTGCATTAAACACTCGCTTAGTACTAATGGTATGGATGTTACAGAATGCCATCTTAAAAACAACTATTTTTTTATCATTTATCAGTACGGAATTTTCATGTGTCACTTTCCTTTTGCTGTCTGCCCCAGCATAGCACCTCTTCACATAACTAGTATCCACACGACTAATAATATAACTGGTCTGAGCATTGCGGTAGGCCATTTTCAGATAGTTATCAAAGATAAGTTGAGCATTAGTAGCACCAACCACATCGTAGCACTTTCTCGGGCATGTACAAGGAGGCCCTAGCGTCTTGGCGGCCATATGACGCTTGTTGGGACCGTGACTAACATAAGTTTCACCACTGTTACATTTCAGCTTGGCTATGTTCTTCTTCCACTTACTTTGATCATGAACACGCTTCTTAGGAGGTTCCTGGCTCCAAATATCGTTCTCACTGAGACGCCCACTACTATTCACAGTAGCTGGGTTATCAATCTCCTCGCTTGAACTCATTATGCAGGAGAATCCGGGAAAAAGCAGCGAAAACACAGGGGAAACAAAATCATGCGCACTACCAGTTTAAAGGTCGTAAGGAGAGTGATTAAAGGGGAAGATGAGAGAGAAGCAAGCATGCCAGCCACTCGAGACGCGCTCTGATTGGCCGAGCAGAGTATTGCACCATATTCTCCGTTTTCATTGGCCGTGGCACATTCGCAGCTAAATTCCCTTTTGCCTCCCAGCTGAAACTTAGTCTGAACCACATGTTGGACCAAAACAAACAACTTTGGACTTTAATACACCCCTAGGATGTTCGCTTTTGCCTTTTCCGACATTACCACAAGATTTTTAAACCTCTGAACAACAGGTTCCCGCCTGTAACTCAAATCCGCCATTTTTGAGGGATATTTCTCTTTTGCACGACACACCCCATATAGTTTCCAAGATTCGAAGTGTAATCAGCCATTTATGTGAATTTAGAATTCCCTAGATCTTTTACATCTTATTGCGTTATCTCTGATCGCTATATTTGATTTAGTTTGAAGTATCTTGCCTGTTCGATTACTTATGCCCATATGAGACGAGAACCTTGTCTTCAGAGTTCTCACGGAGCTTCCAATGTATTTGTCATGGGAACACGCGGAACATTTAAATAAGTATATTACTGAATTCTTTGGAGCCGGATTCTTATTTTAAACAAAGATTTTATATTTATTTTGTTTATAAAAGCAATTTGAAATTTTATTTGACAAAAATATTTCTTTAACAATGCGTGTGATTTTCGGTTAAGGACTTTATTATAAATACGCAGATCGGCATAATCAGGTATTTTCTGTCTTTTGCTACCGTTATTTCCGGGTGACAAGGTTAGAAAACTCCACTTAAAATGTGCGGATCGATTTTTCAACAATATTTAATGGAAAACCATTGCTTAAAGAGGAGGATTTGAAGTGTTGGTTTATTGTGCAATAGCGTACATTTATACATAATCTAATACAAATACAATAATAATATGATATAATAATATATAAATAAACATAATATAAGCGTACACATTACACAAAGCAGGAAGCCCGCCAGTGTTGGCGTGCAGTAAGACGCGGCGGAGCGTCTTACGCGTGTCTTATCTGCTGCAAGTGGGTGGCGGCGGTCCTCACCACCCGTCGCCGGGCTGGGCGCAGGCGGAGATCAGCGTGGAGGGGATGCTCCAGCAGCTCGTTTGTTGGAGTGTGGCGGACCACCTGGGCGGCTCTTGCCTCTCGCGCCTTCAGTATGGCGCCTCTTACAGGGGGAGGGGCTGGCGCTCGCTCTGGCCTGAGGTGGGTGGTGGCTGGGTAGGAGAGGAGGTAGTGCACCAGTAGGCGCCGCGAGCGGCCGCCGCAGTGTTCGCACCTCCCTGCCATGAAGTTGGCGTGCAGCTCTTCCCGCGTGGAGTAGCCCAGCCTCACACGCTGTAGCAGCACGCCGTTCGCTCTCGGCTGCTGGAAGGATGAGTTCAGTGGGCAATAGGCTGTGGCTGCAGCATACCACGCCGTTTGCCTCTTAGTTGCTTCCCATTCTTGGTGCTGTTGGTGAGCGTTGTGGGTGGCCCTGCGTTTGGCCTGCACCTTGAGCTGCTGCAGGCTGGGGCGCACGGTCCAGGTGATGGTGGGGCCGTGGGCGGCTCGCTTGGCAGCCTCGTTGCCGCGCACGCCAACGTGGCTGGGAATCCAGTGGAGCCGAACACGCCTGCCCTGAGCTGCCATGTCCTGCAGGGTGCACAGGATGGTGGTGGTGAAGTCGATGTTGTCCCTGGTGTGGGCGTGCTGCAGCGCCTGCAGTCCTGACCCAAAGTCCGTGTGTATCACCAGAGTGGCCTCCCGGCGGAGCAAAGCGTGCTGGAGGGCGTGCAGGATTGATACCAGCTCCGTCTGGAGGGTGGAGCAGTGGTCTGATTTCCTCCACGCCTGCGTCAAGCCGCTTGTGACGAAGGCAGCGCCGGACCTCCCGCTGTCGGGGTCCACGGAGCCGTCGGTGAAGTAGACTGCGCTGCCTGACTCCGTGACCTTAGACATGGCCCTGACGGCGTGCTGGTGCAGCTCCTCGGTGAGGCAGTTCGCTTTACTGGCGGGCAGCTGTGTGGCGGTGAAGTCGGCGGCGAGGGGCTCCCATAGTAGTGGTGGAACGTAGGTGGGTTTGGGGATGTCGGGGTTGCGCTACAGCCAGTTCTCTGCCTGGTTGAGGGTGTTGGTTGCTAGGCTGACGTTTACGAGCACCTGTTGTTACGCAGGCACTCGATGCCCTGCGCCACGGCCATTCGGAGTCTCCTCTGCGCAACACCCTCCACGTCGCGCTGGAGCCCTCTGGCTACCCGACAGGCCAATTTTCTGGCTAAATTATATAGTTTATAGTATATAGTTTAATAATAATAAACAATAGGAGAAATGTTCAATATAAATATTAAACTCATAATACTACTTATGAAATTTAAGTAATTTCTTTGCAGTCACTAACTAATTTAAATATTTTTACTATAAGTCTAAATTAATTTTATAAATTATTTAAACTCTAATTTTACCTATTGAAAACTAAAACTATCAATGTTATATTTGTACCTTTAGAATTGCGCTCTAGTATATATTTTATAGGATTAAGAAGGTCGAAACGTCGTCACTATATAAATAATAAATGTCAGTAGCAATTTTCTTTGTCTTGGGATTTCTTTTAAAAATTAAATTCAGGCTCTTTAGAAGCAATCCTAATCAATATATATATATATATATATATATATATATATATATATATATATATATATATATATATATATATATATATATATATTAGGGTGACCCTTATTTGATGGTAATTTGATTTTTTTATATTTTACCAGGGATGGTCAGTTAAAATGCTCCATTTACTCCGAAAACAATGTACTCCGTTGGGTCAAGTGTCAGGAAACTTGCATCCAACCCAAGGATCTCAAAGAAGTATAGCGTGGCAGACGTCTCAAAACTTGCAACAGTTTTATTTGCAAGTGCAGTAGAAGTAAGCTCGACCGTTGCTCGTCGAGGAGGATCGTCAGAGCCCTCTTCCTCCCGTAAAGCATTTAACATCTCTTTCTTCATCTCAATGCCCAGGTGATCATCAAAAATGCAAAAGCAACCAGCCTCTCACTCAAGTACAAGAAATGGCGCCCGAAAACTGTAGCTGTCGCCTTGGCCACTACCTTGTCGGGGTAGGACACCAGCATCTTAAGCAGTTGGAGGTCTTGTGCTGGGGCTGCAGCTGGAGATGTCGCGCGGAACCAAGACACAATGTACGTCGAGATGCTGAAAGTGACTAATCATTGAACTCCAGTTTTTTCGCTTGCAGTGAGGTGAAATTGCTCTGAATCTCGGAACAGGTAGATCTTGATGGCGTAGATTATTTTTGTCATCTAGCAGGCACGGTGGAGGGCACCAGGGTGCAATATTCTGATCCTATGCTTCGCTATCCACCCAAGACGATTATAGACAACTCTAGTAGCTCTCTGTAGTCGTCACGTGGTGTGTGTTCCTCCAGTAGTCAGTTGAACTCAAACATGAGGTCATCGCAACGCTCAAGGAGGTATGGTGGTATGTCTTTCTCTGTGAATGGCTGAGGTAGAGATTTGTCCAAGTCCTTCCACTTAGTCTGAAATCGCTTGAAGAGAGCAATATCAGGCCCAGAAGAAGGGCCGATGCATGCTGTAAATGCCTTCTCACACACCCGTTACAAGATGTGGTTACAACAAGCAAGGTGAAGAACTCTTCGATTGAGCTGTTGCTCGATTATGGTACATGTTCCTGGCGAAATCCCTGTGTTCGAAGCTGTGGTGTCAAAGGATATGGCATAAATGAGATCCGTTACTTCCCTGTCTTCGAGAGCAGTCATCACGGCATCAGCCATTGCTTGGCCAGTGCCACTGGGAAGGCGTGGGACTGCCAATAGCTTTGCAATGCCATGTCCAAAAACTAGAACAGAAAGTCGGTCGAGTATAGCTGCAACACCACTTGCCGCTGTCTGCACCATTTTGCCACCCTAGTGCACAAGCAGCGGCACCAAAGGCCTGAACGAGTTTTTAACTTCCTTAGCGGCTTCCGCACTGTACAACTGCGTGTAGTAGAGAGGAAAACAGCCTAATGCGTCTGTCCCGCAACAGCATCAACCAAGCAACTAGACACCACGGCAAAGCAGAAGCGGTGTTGGGCAGTTGCCATATTCTGCCACATGTTTATGACACTAATGAAACCTTGTTAATGCTGCGCCTTAATTAAGTTTATTTTAGTTGTTGTGAATAAATTAGTATTTCTATTGTGTTGATTAGACTTCTACCTAAGATACCAACCAAAATTTAATGTATGAACTATGATTATAAACTAAGAACCATAGTAACATAATTGTGAAAAATGTCAAAGTTTAAGCTCATAGAGCGACCCTTAAATATAAATATTTTTCAAAAATATTTTACACTCTGTGTTTTTTCAGCAAATGGGACATTCTGACTGCCCGTCCCAGTTGAAATTCAAAAGTCGCCAAATAAGGGTGACCCTGTGTAGATAGCTTTGAGTAGGAAAGGGGGGCAAAGAAAAATAAAGAAAGGAAAGTAGCAAAACGAGTTTCGAACGCCCTTCCCGCGTCGCTGGACAGCCATTAGCGAGAGCCTTAAACCACTCAGTCATCCTGAGTCCCCCCAAAAGAATCATTCAAGTAAAGCATTTAAGCCGCTCGCCTGAACTTCTCGCAAGCTATACACAGGCCCCCTCCTAGAAGCGGAGCGTATTTTGAGGTATTAAGGAGAACGGCGTCAGGAGATGTTAATCGAGGACTAATGTACCCCCCCTCCGGCCTACCGAATCTTGGTCACCATTGTAGATAGCTTAGAGTAGGAAATACGGCAAAGAAAAATAAAGAAGGAAAAGTAGCTAAACGAGTTTCGAACGCGCTTCCCGCGTCACTGGACAGCCGTTAGCGAGAACCTTAAACTACTTGACCATCCTGAGTCCCCCAAAATACTCATTCAAGCAAAGCATTTAAGCCGCTCGCCTAAACTTCTCGCACGCTACAACTGCTTCCAAATGTCTCTCTTAAAGATCCTTCACAAGTCTTCTGTTGAGGGGTAACTACATGATTTAGTCTCTTCTAAATCCTTTGGACTCTACTCAATTCTTAGAGAACTTGGAGGAATGACTTAGGGCATGATCCTGCATGATTATAAGTGACTTTCTTATCCCCATTGGCTGTCTCTTGAACCAACGTAAGAGGTTTTCTCCAAGAACTCAGAAGTAGGCCTTCGAATTTATTTCGACGTCATCATTCACTTTGAAAGATTTTACGAGCTTGTCTCCAACAATTGCAAGCAATATCATCAAACCTCCCTCTTGTCTCTTGGTTAACTTCTTGTAAACTTTGCTTGTTTTTAGTCGCGTGCGCTATATTCTCACTATGTCGGTCGGCCTCCGTCTTGCTTTTTTTTGTTTTGGTAATAACATTGTAACTATGAGGCCGATTCTAACGAAATATGAAACCGTTATGTTGTCTTACATTCTCTTTCGAATGGTATAATTGCTAAGGTCCTCCCAAAGTTACCCCGGGAATTATATTGTTTTGGCAATAGCACCATAACTATTCGGCTGATTCTAACGAAGTTTGAAACCCTTATATTGTTTTACATTTTCTTCCGAATGATATAATTGACAAAGTCTTCCCAAGGTTGGTCCGGGATTTTTTTTTTTACAATAACATCAAAACTATTCCTCCGATTCTAACGAAATTTGAAACCCTTATGTTGTTTTACATTCCCTTTCGAATGATAAAATTCTCAAGGTCATCCTAAGGTTAGTCCGGGAATTATTGAAGGTTTTGAAGGTCATAAGGTTATAAATCAGTATAAGTGAGAGCACGCGACTTTTTGGTCAGTAGACCTTGTTTAGTTAGGAGAGGCTCTATCGTCTCATTCCTAACAATAGAAAATTTCTTGACAATCTTTCACTTTGTTTCTCTCTCGAGAGAAAGGGGCCCAGAACTTTGAAAAATGGCTTTGCTGCTAGCATGAAGGATATTAACCACTTATATTTTACTATGAGAAAATCCTCTAAGAGCAAGAGCTCGAATCTCTCATTAAATCCTCTTTATTTTTCGTCTGAATGCAATTTCCTCCAATTTTCTTCACACCACGTTTCAAATCGTTTTAAATTTGAAAAGAAAACTATCCTTTACGTCTCTTACACGATATCATTTTTCTAAATTGAACTTGAGAAAATTGACCATAAACCTCAGATAAATAGTAATGTATCTACTAAATTGTGGTTATTATATTCCTAAAAGTATCTGAAACAAAAATGTTCAAGCTTTTTCTGGAAAATAATGAGATGCTAAGGAGGTATCTTCAGTGGCGCAGCAAGTGTGCGGGCCGTGGGGTCTGTGACCCCACACTTTTGAAAGTGTGGGGGCCAACATAAAAGAAGACCCACCCGCTCAAAACCCCACCAGCCACGTTCTCTCTCTTTCTCTATGCGGTATTTGTGAGTTAACCGTCCTAGTGACTTCACAAGAAAACTCCTGATTTCTTGGTGCGTGTTTTTTTGTGTGTGCTTTGCGCTCCTTTGTTTTGTGTTATTTCGATCATATTCCTCAGTCATCTTTTCCTCGGCGTATCGTGAGTGTTATTATCGATATAGTTCCTCTATGGGGCTAAGGTATTTTGGGGGTTTTCGTCTCTTTTGGGCTTTTTCTACGCGGTTTTTCTTCGTAGGCGGCACCGCATACTTACTTTCCGCTCACTCCTCTCCAGAGCCTTTTTTTCTGTGGAAATTCTATAGATTTCTGAAAGAAATTTCCTCAGATTTCCTTAAAAAATCATTTTTTTTTATATCACCCGGAAATTTAATATTATTTTTTACCATTTATGAACATAATCTATTTAATAATAAAGCACCAAATATTTTTAGCAACAAAAATAAAAGAGAATGTGGAATAAATAACGTAATGGGTTTCTCTCTCTAAGTTCAGTTCAGTTGAGAGGTGGGGTAGGTTATTACTGTATTGTAATGCACCCTGAAAAAATCACTCTCTCTTTCTCTCTCCCTCCTTCCCTCTCTGTAATCTCTACCTCCCCTCTCTGGGTAATCTGTAGTTTTCATCGAAATTCTGTAACAATAGAAGGAGCCATGAAGAACTTGCTCAAAACAAACTCGATGGTCAATAATCAGGCCTACCGGATGTTACATTTTTTGGTTTCGGGAGATCCATAGGTTGCATCTGAAATTCTGAAATTTAGTGCGAATAATAATTACCGATCGCTTATCAATGAATTTTCTTCAGCCTTAATCTAAATTAAAATATGTCCTTAGGTTTTAGGAAATTATCTTAAAAATTTGCAATTTCTTTAGATTTCCTTAAAAAAATTGAATTCCTTAAATGCCTTCCAAAAGAGCCATAATTTCCTTAAACTAAAGAAATTTCCATAAAATTGAGAGCCCTGCTCTTCCCACGCTATTCGCATCTCTCGATTTTTTCTTTTTCTTGTTGTTTTCCACTTCTTTTGGGGGCTTCTCTCTTCTTTTCTCGCTGTTTCTCAATAGCAACTTGGGTTTTTTTGTTAGTTTGGGGGAGTTATTACTCTTTAGGCGTAAAATTATATTTTACAGTTACGGAAAGGAGGCGGGTTGGGGATGTTTTTTTGTCTGCATATTTTTATGTTTATTGTTTTTTGTCGATGTCTATGTATCTAGCTGTCGCGATTTGGGTTAGAAGCTTGCTTCTTTCGTAGCCATGGGTCGGGGGTCAAGTCTTCTGGTGGTGAGCTGATCTCCTTTCGATTACCGGTACCCAATTTTGTGTAATTTTGCCAGTTGGTGTGTTAAGTTTACTGGTAAAGTGTGTAGCCAGGTGTTATTTGCTGTCTTAGCTTACACGTTTTATTTGATAGGTGGTATTATTGTGTTACGATGAATTACTATTTGTTTTCAGTTTTCTTTTAAGTTGTTTTTGTATTCATCAAATACAGTTTGCTTGATTGATTGATTACTCTCTTACCCGACCCGGTGGGAACGTTTCGGAGTTCAAGTCGAACTTCCGAACTGGCCATCTCAATAATAGTGGATGCTTGAATATTATTAATGAACTGTTAATAATTGTTGTTCTCTGGCCACCAACATAAGCCTAGAAATAGCTTTTTAATGGCCCAAAATTAATTTAATACACTGAGTTCAATACATTGTTGCAGATGTGTTTGTCAGGCACACATGTAGGCTACCTATAGCTCGACATCCCTCTGCACAATTGTTATCTGTAAACAAATAAATGTAATTAATGTCAAAAATAATATCCCAACTAACATTCAAGAGCTATGAGTAGTTAGAGAGTCTGGTACACGGTTGCTCTCCCACCACCGTTCAGCGAAAGGTCCTCATAAGCAAACAATCATGCCATTAAGAATTCTATTTTTAGTAATTTTTTGACTCAAGAAGCACTTAAAAATAATTGCGCTATGCTAGACATAGCGGAACCCACTAAGGAAGCTACCGCTCACCCCAGACCCCCTAGGTACGCGCTTCGCGTCTTCGGACTATCTCTTTATACCTAACTGTAAAATTTCTAGTTTGTCACCCTGGAGTTGGCCCCCACAATTTCAAATTGCTTCATAGGCCTCTGGGAATCTGTATCTATAAAAGATCGATCTTTTCCCGCGGCTACAACGTATTTCGTTGATAACTAACGCTCATTCACGCAAGAGCGTAAACTGTCGGGCGCGGGCGGTAAACGTTTACTCATTGTAAGTATATTATATGATATTATATAATATTATACGATAGAGAGAGTGTGAAACTCTCCCGAATCTGCCTTGACTTCACAAAGAATAATAATCAGCAAGTACGATATTATTGTGCTACATTATAAGAATTTCGAACAATATACACCTGTATTTATTTGCAACAGGACTTTTTATCACGGGAAACAAATGGTAACTATTCTAGTTGTATATAATCTCTAGACACACTTTATATATATATATATATATATATATATATATATATATATATATATATATATATATATATATATATATATATATATATATTAATAGGGGTAAATAAATACAAGCATCGGTTTGGCCACGTATCAAATGTATTTATTATACAGTACTTTCCGAAACCCGTTGCAATAAGCTTTATGAAGATAACGTCATATAAACTACTAAATTGGACAATACTGCATGGTATAGTTGAAGGTTTGATCCAAACTGTAAATTTTCTGATTCGTCCTCACCTAACACTCCAAGCAGCTCTGTCTGTCTTCTTTGACAAAGGGCAGTAGATTCAAAAGAAATATTTACTCTCTCCACTGTCCCAGATATTCTCCTCCTTGATTTGTGACAAGGACTTTGGGTCATTTATCTTCCCTCTATACATAGATAGAGCTCGCAGATGTAGCCATAACGTTGCGTGTGAGATCTTCCTGTCCCTTCGGCAGTTGGTGTCGGGCAATCCTCGATGGTGGTTCTGTGAATTTGCCGCTCCGCTTCGCGTTTTTGACTGGAGTTTTTTAATTTTCCCCGCCCTTTTCTCCCTGGTTTAGGGGCTGCTCGCTACCCACTTGAGGAAGGGTGACAACCTTAAAAATCCCTTGAGAAGGGGATAGAGACTTTTGCTAAAGTTGATGATATAAAAAATAGGGGTATCACGTGAGAAATCTCAGATTTTCCGCCGATTTGGGGACAACTCAGTTATTTCACGATTTTGAGGGAGAATACAAACATGAGAGGAAATAGTAAAATGGTGATACGAGCTACAATCATTACTTGAGGGGAAAATAGGGTGAGAGATCTAACTAACGAAGATATTTTTGTCTATTAGAGAAAAGATGAGGGAAGGGAGAGACAGATGAAGATAATAGGTGAATGGGGAAAATCGAAGGAAGCTCTGCGAGGAAGTTTGTAAACAGGGGTTTCTAAAGACTGGTGAATTTAGGGGAAGTGAAAATCGGAGGAAGGTATATAAAAAGGGTAATCTAGAGAAGAGTCTTCTATTTGGGGCGCTCGAGGTTAGTAGGGTTCGCAACTCTTTAAACCTTGAACGCATGCGTAATTAAGGAAGCAGTACCATCTATCGGTTAGAGCATGGAGAACACGCGCGCCTTCACTCCCATATGCCATCTGCTGCATAGTGCCCATCTGCCTCATTTAACATCTATTAATTCTTCAAACATATTGCAATATTTAAATCAGGTATCAGCAATTTGGGACCTAGGGCCCCAAATTACGAAGATCTAAATATATTTATTTAAATATATTTTTCCTTTAAGATAATATAATCCAATAAAGCTAAAAAAGAACCCAAATTATGAGAAAAATACTTTCTGGTTGCTAAAAGGAATACATGAATGGTAGCCGACGTAAATGTTAGAGATCATCCTTCTAAAGAAAAGCTTTCAAATGAACAACGATACAAAATATAGAGTTAAGGATGAAACATTTGGAAAATAAAGGTTAGCACTAACTCTTTAATTTAAGAAGGGGATTTTTTTGAGTATTTGAATAATAATTTCATTTTAGTTTGGTTATGAATTAAGTATATTTTAAATTTTAGCAAAGTAATTTCTAAGAATTTCTTTAGAGTTTGAAAAAACAAAATAGTTTAGGTTAGAAAAAATAAATATGATTATCCAATGATAGATAATGTTTTAAAAGAAAATCAATTACAATTGGTGAAGTTCAGAAAATTTATTAAAATTTAAGTAAAGCTGCTTTTTTATTTTATCTAAAACTGTATTTTAGTAACGTGATTTTTGAAAGTGGGGAAATAGTTTAGGGTTCATTTTTAAAATTATTATAATTCGCGAAGTTCATAAAATTTATAAAAATTTAACCATGGCTGCTTCTTTTTAGATTTTTAATTATAATCTTAGTAGCGAAGCCATTGTCTGGTTATATAATGTTTTCGATATCCTCCATAACTTTATATTTTAAGAACGAGATTTTTGGAAGATTTGAATAAGATTTTTTCTTTTAGTTCGGTTGTCACCTAAGTAGATTTCAATTTGGTATCAAAGTGATTTCTAATAATTCCTTTATAATAGAAAAAAATTAAAATGGTGAAGTTCAGAAATAAATATAAGTATCGAATTTTTGCGATTTTTTTTTAAACTAAAATAATTACAAATGGTGAAGTCGAGAAGATTTCTTGAAATTGTGTCATGGAAATTATTAGGTAAAATTTAGATGGAGGAAAAAAAAGAATCATGATAGGCCGTAGGCCACAGACCGAAAGTCTGCCAGCAAAGCGCAAGCTCCTTCCGTAAGAAGTGGCGAAGACCTCCTCTTGTATTTATAAAACTGGATTTTAGGAAAGAAGTGCTCAAATGTAAAAATTTTGGGGCTTAGTTAATGAGCAACCTGGTATGTTTTTGCAGTTTTCTAAAATCAAGATACTATTATTATTATAATTGCTGAAGTTCAGAAAATTTATAAACATTTAACCATGGCTGTTTTTTTTGTATATTCAAAATTTTTATCGAAGTTATTTCTAAAATAGATTTTAAATTTTAATTTTTATCAGGAGGAAATGGCTAATGGCACCTCAAAACGAGTAGAGCTAACTGAGGAGTGGAGAAGCCGCTCCTTTGTCCCTAACAATGTATTTTAAGAACCGAAATTTGGGGATGGGTTAAATAGAAAGAAATGCAGGAAGAGAGGAAGAAGAATGAGAGTAGGAGAATAAGAAGAGAATTAAGGTGAGGATGAGGAGAGGAAGAAGAAGGAGAAAAGAAGAAGGAAAGTAGAAGAAAGAAGTGAAAAAAGAAGAAGAGAAAGAGTAGAAGGAGACGGTTAAGGAAAGGATGAGGATTAGAAGAAGAAGAATAGGTAGAATATGAGAAAAAGAAGAAGAAGAAAAGTAGATGAGGAGGGTGAGGAGGAGGAGAAAAGTATAGAATATATAGATGGGAGAGAAGAAAAGATTGAAGAGCAGGAGAAGAAAATAAAATAAAGAAGGATGAGAATAAAAAAGAGGAGGAGTTAAGAAGCAAAGAATAGGAGATGGATAAGAGAGAGAAGAAAAGAAAAGAAGAAGACAGGAGGAGGAGAAGAAATAGAAGAGGGAAACAAAAATGAAGAACGAAATAGAAGAGATGGAAGAGAATGAATACGAAAGGAGACGGAGAGATCGAAAAGGAGGGAAGCAGAAGATAGAGAGGATGATAATAATAATGGATCTTTTCTCTTATTATGGTGCAATTTCGTCTCCTCAGCCAGATGGGTGAACGGCCAGCTGAGGAGGCTGAACTGCCTTTCTCATGCGCGTCAATCAAGGAATTGAATCATTCCTATGTTATAAGTATTTTGGGGGTTTGGGGGGCGAATAAGAGGAAACTAAAAAATACAAAAGCTAAGGAAAGTAAAAAAAAGTAAAAGCTAAACATTATTTAATAGATAAAATTTTACAGTCTTTGCAAATTTGAGCAACTAAGTCTTTTCTTTTATTCCGTTGCCTCCATTAAAATTCGCAAATATAGGAGTCGATCCGAGAACGAGAAGTTCAACATTCTTTTTTATTCTCCATTTTCGCCTTGGCCCAAAGCGACTCTATTCGGCTTGTGTGAGCACCTGTAACTTTATCTTTAAAATTCTGCGAGTGATCAAGAGTCAAATGCTTATACCGCATCTCCGGCAATGATTAATTATAGATAATAATGTTTTTGCCGATCTATCAGGAACTGCATGCATGAAACACTCGCACGTTTTCCTGTAAATCCCTCTGAAAACCCACTGCACTAGTAAAACCCTCCAGACATTTTTCTTTCTCTAGCAGTCATTTGGCTGAGGAGATGAAATTGCGCCATAATAAGAGAAAAGATCCATAATAATAATAATAATAGTAATAATAATAATAATAATAATAATAAGAAGAAAAATTAAAGAATTCCAGGTTGTTAAAAGAAAGAAGTTGTTTGAAGAAAAAAATTCAAATGAATTATTTTTTGTAGGGTGTGGGTTATTAATTAACAAATAAAGTATTCAATGTATCTAGAGGGGATTTTTCCATTTTAATTTAAAAAGGGTTCAAGGAGCGTTTAAACAAAGAGTAAAAATAACATAATGAAAGGGGATTGAAAAAAGCGGTTTGAAAGGCCAAATAGGCCTGAGGCCAACAGCCAGAAGGGCTGTTAGCGAGCGTAGCGAAGCCATGGCTTGTCTCCTAATAATTCCCTCTTTGTCTATTTATTTTTAAAATGTTTGATTCTATTTTTCTAGGCCTAAAGGCGAAAAACAACGTTTTATCAGACTTCTATTTAAATACGGAAAACAATCCTCAGGATTCTTTTTTTCTCCATTTAAATTTGCTCTAATAATTTAATTTTATTATTTTTGAGGGAAATGGGCGGTTTCCTCCTGATAAAAATTAAAACTGAAAATCTATTTTAGAAATAACTTCGATAAAACTTTTGAATATGCGAAAAAATCGTCGCCATGCCTAATTTTACTAAAATTTCTCAACTTCACCATTTTGTTTTTTCAAACTCTAAATGAACTCTTAGAATGAATTTGATAAAAAACTTTAAAAAATATACCTAAATCACAACCGAACTAAGAAAAATATCCAATATTATTCACTCCTCCAAAATGTCCCGTTCATAAAATATAGTGTTAAGGATTATAAAAATAAGTCTAAAATACCACAAAAATATGTAAATTTGTTTGCCTGAAGCAAAGCCCTTTATTTGCGTCTAATTCATTTTGTTCTGCTGAAACACTCAAATATGCCCTGTCATTTATAGTCGTTTTATTGCTCAATCGTGAGTCGCATACAAGAAATGCTCGTGCCAGGCAAAGTGTGCCATCGTCTATTTTGTATTCGTATCTTGAAAGCCTAATTGGGTAGAGTGTGTTAGAATAAGGATCGGTCGCCAAAGAAGGAATTAAAGACTGGCCGGAAAGGAAAGAGATTCTGACCAGTCGCAAGGTAAGGAACATTGGGCGGTGATGAAAATTAAGCCCCCGATTCCGCTTCGTTGAGATCAGTTAAAAGCAGTCTTATGTAATCCATTGATCCACCACGCTGAACGCCTCTTGCGACCAGCATCTGGTACGAGTTGTAAATCGTCGTCATTTTGCATATTGTCCCGGAAGGCGAAATCTTTCAGACTGTTCTTGAATGCGCAATGACACCCAACCGTTTCCATAGTTGCTCAACTTCTGCCCCAAGTTCGTTGGGGAAGATGTTAGGGAAATATTGTTTAAGTTAATTCGATACCATTTCAATGCTAAATGACTTAGGTATTGACACTATTTATATTTACCATGGCAGAAATACAACCAGCGCCTACAAGGGAGGTTTTAGGTTGTGCGGGGCCCTCAAATCAACGGAGAGCGAATCGTTAAAATAAAATTTATTTTTAAATAATATCCAGTTTAGTAATAATAATTAGCCAAATGACTATTTCACAATTGAATATTACACATTTGTTTTTTTGAAGCTTAACAATGCAAAATAACAATAATAATAATGAAAGATAAAAATTATGCAATGAGTGAGTTTTAGTTAGCTATTGCAGGGAATTCGTTCAGTTCATTGGATTATATCTTAGTAAAGTTTTTTTCTAGCTTTCTTATTTGCAAACTCTTTGATGACAGTAAAATTAAGCTTAAGAGGGTAGTGAAGACAAAGACTCCTGCTGAATAGTGTTTCTTAGATAATTCTTGATTAGCTTCCTCTTGGAGAATGATCGCTCCCCAGTGCAGTTTGTGACAAACATACAGAGATAGATTCGTAATACGATTTCAACATAAGAAAATGTTTCTAACATGTCATGTTTGTGTATTATCTCATACATTTCTAGTTCAAGACTTTTTGGCAGCCTCTGTGCTACCTGATGAAGTAGCACCTTCAGGTGAATCTCTTGGAAATGGGATGGATTTAATAACATGTGCAAATTGCAAAAGCTCCGACTCCAACCCAGCCTCTAAGTCCTTAGGATATGAAGACACGACACAAACTTTTAAACTGATGATTTAATGTCAGTGTTTTGAAATTTCTGATAAAAACACAGATTTCTCTCGAAGGACGCTGTAAATAGCAATGCGATGTTGTCAGGCAGCACAAAGCATGTCAATGGTAGGCAAGAATGACGTCACTCTAAACTACTCTCCCCTATCAGCGTCACATCCTTCGCGGAGTCTCTAGTTCATGATTATGACGCCTGCGCTTCCTAATACGCTGCATAGTAAGCATCATTACTCTCCATATCACCGGGATCACATTTCTCCATAGCTTTTGCTTTAAAGTCATCAAAATGGGCTCTCAGGTCTTTAGAAAATTGTAAAAGAGAATGTGGCAGTGTGACAGCTGCATTGAGAAAGAGCCTAGACTTTTGCAACTGGATATTGTTACTCTGAATTATTTCCAATACAGTATCCCACACTTCGAGGAGAAGCCCTGTTTATTTTTTTTTTTTCAAACCTTTCAAATACCACTTGCCTTGGCTTTTGTTTCAGCTGACTGATTCTGATCTAAGGAAAAATCTTCTAGAACAATAATATTTTCTCTGTATGCTCTATTGAGAGCAGCTTCAGCATCTGCTCTTGCAAGCAACGGGTGTCTGAAAGTATTTTGACAACTTGCAACATATTTTATTTATTAGCCTGTGGTACCTCACGATGTCTCCTCAAAAGATAAGTAGATGCAACAAGAAAGGAGTACATATTTTGTATCAGAGAAAACAACGACACTGCATCACACTTAGCTACCATGTTTAAGGGATGAGCCATACATACTATGTACTCAGCTTCACTACACTCATTTTTTATTACCTGTTGGGTCCTCTGAAATTTACCATACACATTGCGGGCACTGTCATAAGACTGTCCTCAGCACTCGACAACTGGAATGTTTTTCTCCCTAAGAAAATAAAGAACAGTTATCGCAATATCTCTGCCAATGCGGCTTAGCATGGGAATGAACTGCAAAAACCTTTCAACTAGACCTGTAATAGGAGGAACATACCGTATTGTAAAGGTAAGTTGACCCAAGTGTGAAATATTAGGTATAGAGTCAACAGAAATTGAGAAGTACTTTGCTATTTTTTACTTCATTTTTTATTGAGGCCATACCTTTTTCTGCCATTATTCCAATGATTTCCTTAGAAATGTTATGGCAAAAGTAGGAAGTATGGCCACTACCTTTGTTTGCGTGTTTCTTGATATGTGCTGACGAGAAACTGTGGTATGTGCTCAGCAGTTTTAGAATCCTAAAATAGTTTCCATTTTGTACTGATCCAATTATCTTATCTTTACCGCGAATGGCTAACTCGCGTTCACAAAGTAGCTGTAAAACATCTACACACCTCCTCAATACTGCTTGTCAGTACTCACATTCACTTTCATATTGTTGTACTAGATTAAAGTCACTACGGGCACTCACGGTCGTTGAATATATCATTTCGACCATACTTTTCCTGTGCTGATCTGACCTACCATGAAATTCTATGGTAGACCTAGCGTTCTTCCAGTCATTGAAGCCAATTGTGAATAAGCTTTCCTCTTTGACATAAGCTTGCAATGAAAACAATACACTGTACCAGTTGTTTCAGAATAAGAGAGCCATTTAAGATTAATTTCTTGGCCAGATAATGAATCAGTTTGAGTGAATAATGTCTTTGTACAGTCACAGGTTCTGTTTAGCACTTTCACAGCTGACCCTTTGAAGTCACCATCGCAATGTCCACATTCTGTACTTCGTCCTTTCACCCAATAGTCACACACATTTCCATGAATAATTTTAGGCCAAAATCAAGATCAGTTTCAAATCCATGTTCAGTAACTGTATTCATAACTTTCATTTCTTCTTGTGCCCCCTCGTTGCCAATGTAGTAAGGTTCAATTGCGCTAACTACACTAGTTCAGTACTAGTTGTGGTTTGAGTGGCTTCTCCAGTTGTTTCAGACGTAATTGGTGTCTCAACTAATTCTCAGATTCAGTTTGAGTTTGTGATTTGGCAGAGTCAGATACTGTAGGGTATGCCAACCATTCGGTTATAATATATATATATATATATATATATATATATATATATATATATATATATATATATATATATATGAATATATATATATATATATATATATATATATATATATATATATATATATATATATATATATATATATATATATATATATATACAAAAGTTGGTCGCGTTATCTTCCTTTGGGCACAAAACTTTCATTTTTCCTTTTCGTTCCATTTGTTTATTGACGTCAGCCTGCTAAACTGAAATTCTGGTTCACAAACATTCCTTATCGTTTTCTCACTATAAATTCCCTTTCTCACCACCTATCTATAAAGTTCCTTTGATAGCCAATCTCTGCTCTCTCTCCCTTGAACATACATCAACCAACATTGACTTCATACCCAACTTTTCCCCAGAAACCCTATTGGTCACGCCCTCCTTCTTTACACATATAAAAGATCGGACATTAAATACATTCTTATTATTCTCATTATCCAAATTATCCAAACAGGTGATCAAATCACTTCGTCTTCATATTTACTTCATCCACCCAAAAAGAGATCTAAGCTCACCAACTCCAGCCATTCATCTTATTAAAACTTTAAGTTCAGAAATAAAATTATTTTATTAGTTTGTATCTAAATCCGAATACGAACTTATTTGATGAACACCCTCAAGTGAACTCAAATCCCGAACTTGGAATCGTATAGCAGAGAAGGAATATTTATTCCAGCTTGGAACCAGTGACCCCTGTCATAATTACTCAACCCCCTTCTATCGCTATATATATATATATATATATATATATATATATATATATATATATATATATTATAGATATATATGTTGTATATCTTTCATGAGCGTGAAAGAATGATGAAATAAATCCAGCATAACGCAAGAAACAGAAAAACAAGATAATTTTTTCTCGGAAAAAGTTATTTCCTAATTCGAAAAATTTCGTACTCGAGTGGGATTCGAACCAAGCACACTGAGGCAGCGATCAACCGCTTTGATCACAATTAAACCGAGCCTTAGACCACTCGGAAACAATCCAAATCTTCCGAAAAGGCATGCTTCGAAAGGTCGATCGGGATTGTGAAAGAGAGAGAAATTAATTTGGGGATTTAAAGTACAAAGGAGAAATTGAAATAAACACGCGGCGAATATACAATGTATATCTTTCATGAGCACGAAGGAATGGTAAAATAAATCCAGCATACCGCAAGAAACAGAAAACTAGGATTATTTTTTCTTCGGAAAATCCCACCCCAGTACGGAATTTTTCGAATTAGAAAATAACTTTCTCCGAAGAAAGAATTATCCTGTTTTTTTTCTGTTTCCTGCGGTATGCTGGATATATGTATATATCACTTATTAATCATCAATCTTCATCATTAAATGAGGAAATAGTTCGTCAAGCTTCACTAAAACTTAAATTATAATAAATTTTACAGTAAATTAGCTAAATAAGCTACGATAATAGGAAATAAGGTAGAGATCAAATATTCACATGATGAAATCTACAATAAATGAAAAAAGTATATTATTAACTTATAGCGAGAAGCTGAAAAATACATATGAGACAACTAGAAGGAATCAAGTGACCCTAGCTAGAATTAGATTAGGGGTGATCAATCTAACTCACGGGCACTAATTCACTAATACTTTAAGAATGCAATGTCGGGTGTGTCACACTTTGATCTCTGTAAGACACGGGTGTCTACGGTGGTAAAACACCTAATATAATAATAATAATCTCTGTAAGACATTTTATGTTTGAATGCACTACATATGAGGATAAACTGCAAGAAATAAAAATCAGGTTGCAAAAGCAGAGTTTACCAATTATATATGAAAATAGGATTAATAAGAATACTGCAACCCATTTAATAATGAAATCTTCATATGAAATAAAATTATTTCACAAATCAACACACACAGGCTGAAACTTTATTATACACACCATGAGTATAATAATAATATTAGAAATAAATAAATAATTATTAAAGTAAAACAATAGTAATAGTTGTAGTAAAAGTAGCAATTAAAGTAGAAGTGGTAGTAGAAGAAATGGAGATAATAGTAATAAAGAAAATAATAAAAATATTGGAATACAGATAAATTAATAATTGCTTATCATTTGCTTCTTGAAATTATAAAAGACTGACTTAAAAAGCAATTATAAAGGCAATTTCTTAGAGGGTGTGTTGAATACTAATTAATATATTTATATATTCAAAGGGTAAGTATAATTCCTCGAATATATATAAATGAAATTAAAAACGTTTCAATTATATTTTTTCACAATTTGTGCAACTTCGCTTTCTTCTCATTAAAGCTAACTCGCTTTCTTCTCATTAAAGCTAACTCGCTTTCTTCTCATTAAAGCTAACTCGCTTTCTTCTCATTAAAACTAACTCGCTTCCTTCTCATTAAAGCTAACTCGCTTTCTTCTCATTAAAGCTAACTCGCTTTCTTCTTATTAAAGCTAACTCGCTTTCTTCTCATTAAAGCTAACTCGCTTTCTTCTCATTACAAAGAACTAAACACCAAAATAGACGACGAAACCTGATGATCTAACGAAAACGATGTCTATCAAGAGTGTTGTTTCACCCATAACATAATATTTACATTTGTTGGGTTCTGAAGCTATTATTCACAATGTGTTTAGTGTGTTACACACTCATAGTACACTCCACTCCAGATAATTAATCAATCGTAATATTTATAGGAGCTGCCAAGTGTAGGCCATAAAGGGTCTTTTGCAGTCTCCTTCTTTTCTTATGTTCTTATATGTGATGGCGCGGGGCCCTCCCAGGCGCGGAGTCCTAGGCCATGGCCTATTCGGCCTGTTGATAAAACCGCCCCTGATCGTGTAGTTTCTTGCCACTCAGTAATTATGGTTGTCCTTTTCTTCTTTTCTTAATCAAATGATTTATCGCAATGAGAGTTTTTCGTTCATTTGGAATATACGAAAGTTATTTATATCCTGATTAAATCCTCAAATTCTTCCTAGTTATCGTCTTCTACCTTTAATTAAGAATTCCGGAAGGACCTGTCTTCGTTGTGTTTTTTCCCTTTGCCCACAATAGACAACTTCTTCAGTTCCTCCACGAAGCCGAGGGAACTGCTTGATCAATATAAGATTCCAATCATTCATTGACTGATCAATATAAGATTTCAATCATTCTTTTTACTAAATCCATAAACATTTTATGTGTATATAAAATATTGTAGCATCACGTCCATAATTTTTTATTTCATTGTTATTAGTTTTTGACGGTATTTAATAAAGAAATGGACATATTGCACCAAGCTCTTTGAGCATTTAGCCTAATCTTGTCTTTTCTCCTCGAGAAATAGTTCCGGTAGTTACAAATTTTGTGAATATTTTATATAACAGTGCATTTAGACTTTTCCATTTTTCTTTCTGTTCTTTTTTCACGATCATCAGACCCCAAGCAACACATTAAAAATTAAAATCTTTTAATAATCATTGCAAGAATTAATTTCTTTACCTCATCTCCATTTGATCACCAAGATTCTTCAAGATTATTTTTCCTCTGGGGGATTCTGTTATAAATAAGAGGCTCACAACAACTTTTACTTCAATCCAATCTCTCACTATTGTCAGGTACTTGTAAATGATCTTCAACATCTTTATCACAATGATGCTCGAAATTATAATTCAAATAGTCTTAATAATAATCGATAAGTATCTCCAAAATCAAATGTTCTTCTAAGTTTCTGAACTTTTCATTTGTATGCCGGAAATTTAAAAAAAAATTAGTACCTGAATGAAGTGCAATGCGTCTAGTAGAAATAAAAAGAATAAATATATAAAATGTAAAATAAAGTAAAAATGGGAAAATCATTTCATTATTTTTTTATATTAAGATCTCAAATGAGGGCAAAGAAAATATACAAAAATGTGCTTTGTTAAATGTAACAGTCAGAAGCAATGGGGATAACAGAGCGAGATAATACTTCATTGATTTCTTAGGATGACAAGATTATCAATCAAAAATTACTTAGTACGGTATAACCGGCGGTACTTTCCTGGGTTACTTGTATTGGGAAGAGGGGAGGGAAGGCAACCCTTGTGGCGGGAATAACGACGAAGATTTAGATCTTATTAAAAGAGCTCAAGAACAGGACTGGACTCAGCTTACCTCTATTGGCCTGGTAGTGTTGACATACGAGTCCGCCAGTCCGCTGTAGTCCCAGTACCACAGATATATCCTTCTTTCCTCGAACCTTTTGTTCTTTACTGTCAATTAATCCACGCTGAAGCCTATAATTAAGTAATATATCGATTGTATAAACAAGATTAGCTATAAATAGACATAAGCACAAAGAGAACGTCCTATAAACAAATGGTTACTCAAGCAGTAGAACAGAAGAGCTTTAGACTGTAAACCGCTTTGGATCCTGCATTGGTTATCCCCCCATGCCCCTTATAACAAGTCCACACACTGAAAGTTCTTTTAAAACATTTTTTCACACAATCCTGATTAATACTCTGCCAACGTTCGGTTTCATTGCCGATAAACCAACACAATGATCCAGATGAAGTTTCACCAAAGTCCTCGGTGGGAAGTTGACCTACCAGTTCAGTTGCGTCTGACAGAATATTACACAACTTGATTTGTCTTTTATACATTTTTCATACGTAGTTTAAAAGTTTCATGAATGTCAAGAAGTATTTTTCACGAGTTTCTGAAAGGTAAGGTTGGAAAAAGAAAGTGAAACGGTAATTTTTAAGGTATGAAACCTGCTCTTCAGCCATGGTGCCTAGTTAAAAAAACAACTATTGAGATGTGGCTCTGAGAGAAAGGGGGAAAGTTTAAAGTATATAAAATATATACTGTAAATAAGTTGATAAAATATCAAGACTTTCGAATCAATTGCAAGAAACAGAAGTCTCAACTAGTCTTCAAGAGCGCCAGAAAATGATGCCGCAAACAAGATGATCAGAGAACAATTACTGATTTCAAATATTAGGCGATGTTCCATAAGACACATATAAAGTGAAGTAGGACTTGAATTAAAAAGATTAGTGATCACAGTGTAATGATAAAACCCCGAATAAAAGAATAATTTGTTGCAAGAAATTACTGGGAACATTTCATCTGACACCCAAATTATAATCACGGACCAAAAATAATTTAATCTGAAATTCTTAGAAGTTTGCTGAACCTTATAGATAAAAGAAAAATATTCAATCACCCAAATTAGATTGCTTTGAAGAAAATAATCATGATTTTATGTATTATATCCTGA
The DNA here is from genome assembly GCA_963969495.1 of Ceratothoa steindachneri. Taxonomy (NCBI): domain Eukaryota; kingdom Metazoa; phylum Arthropoda; class Malacostraca; order Isopoda; family Cymothoidae; genus Ceratothoa; species Ceratothoa steindachneri. Next base: position 161,068,232 of record OZ018318.1, read on the forward strand.
AATTTTGAATGAAAATTGGCATTATGCACCCAAATTGTAAATTGAATTCCTAAATTTATATAAGGAATTTTATTATTGTGGTTTCATCGTTTTCGCAAATGACATTCTATGTATATGCCATTAATAAGGTGCAGCATTCCATACAAATAAATGCACACACTCGAATCTCCCCAAACTGTTATAGTTTATAGTGGAAAAGATGCGTGACTGTCTTAAACCCCATATAATTTATAGAACGGGAAAAGTTTCCTGAGGAAAACAAATATTAATAGGCAAAATTGGAAGAAATTTTAGTGTATCATATTTCGAAAGGCAGCAATTTATTTAAGAATAAGGAAGAGAAAATTACTTTTCTTTTGTAAGGGTTTGAATCAACAATACTGTATAAATCCTGAAATGTTCATTGTAAACTCAATGGGGAAGTAGACTGTGGCAGTTATTAAAAAAATAACCGACGGAAACATCTCCGAGGATATTTTACAATGTATTAAGGTACACAACCTGAACAGCTAAAATAGGAAAATAATGGTGCAACATGCAGTGGAGGCTGTGTGACTCGCAACTCTCCTGCCCCTTTTGCGGGTCGTGCAGACATAAAATTAAGAAATTTTGAATTTGTAGTTTGCGGTAATTTTGACTTTGCTGGTCTTTCGCTTTTCAAAGATTATGAGGGAGTAACATTTGCACCCAAGTTTTTGGTACTGGAAATTTTGGTAAACACAAACGAAGGAATTTGTCGGAAAATTTGGAAGAAAAGGTGCATAAAAAAAAGCGGTGATGAGTAAGAAGAATCTGCGTGGAAGATACGGAGCCCTCTGGAGGTCGCTCAAATAACTAGACCCTGATTAACCTCCATAATTCAAGGATATTTGCCCTCGAGAGTATGGCATATATATATATATATATATATATATATATATATATATATATATATATATATATATATACTAGCAAAGGTATCCGGCGTTGCCTAGGTAAAAAAGTGCTTTTGGAAATAAAGTAAGACAGATTTGATCTTTTTCTTTTTTTTTACTTCACAATCAATATTCTCATTCTAAGAACTAAACTTAATGTTATTCCGCAGCGCCACAGAACTTCTTGGTATACAATATTCTTAGTTTTACATTGTGAAGCATTTATTATTATTATTATTATTATAATTTTTATTATTATAATTCTTATTTTTATTATTCTTTTTCTTTTCAATTTTCTTTTCTTTTCTTTTCTTTTCTTTTCTTTTCTTTTCTTTTCTTTTCCTTTTCCTTTTCCTTTTCCTTTCCCTTTCCTTTCCCTTTTCTTTTCTCTTTCCTTTTTCTTTTCATTTTCCTTTTTCCTTTCCTTTTCCCTTTCTTTTTCTTTTCCTTTTCGTGTTCCTTTCCTTTTTCTTTTTTCATTCCTATTTCCTTTCTTTTTTATTCTCATTCCTATTCGTTTTCTTATTCTCTAACCTTTCTTCCTATAAATGGACACACACATACACACTCACACACAGACCTTATTTGTATTACGAGGATTAATCAGAAAGTATTGTCAGTCGGAATCGTGTCAGATTGATTGATGTGAGAAGTGTGGGGAGAGAGAGAGAGAATGATAGCATGAGAGATTTTTTTTCTGTGTGTGTGGGGGGGGGGATGGGGGGAGGAGTTGGGGTAAATTGGTTTATAGATTTGATGATGAAGATGATTAATGGCCAGGATACTGGCTGATCTCTTTGGCGTTATAGGTTATTTGTTTTCACCTTTCTTTTTAGCTTGAGTGGGACCTTTGCAGGTGCGTTGATTCTAATTTTGTTGTTGATTACTTTTTCTCTTAATATAAATCTTTTCCGTATATCTATTTGTTTCTTGTAATTTCTTTTTATGTATTTTTTTATTCTATTAGTCTCTTGTGACTACTTGGGGCATTCATGCCTTTATCTTCCTTTTGTTTGCTTGGAATTACTCGTTTGGTTTTCATGTTGATTTCTCAACATTTTATTAGTTTGGGTCCGGTTATATTTTGATAGCCAATTCCTCTTACTCTAGGTTGATCCTATTGCTGAGGAATAGCTTAGTTAAGGTTTCTGGGGAGTTATCTTGGTTTAGATAGCTTTGACGATTTCTTGTTTGCCTTTTGTCCATTTTCCACTGGGTACTCTATCGAATAATTCTTTTCTTAGTACTTTGACGTCATTGGGATATATTCTGATTTTATTTTCATCTAAGAATCTTTCGATGGTTTTTTCTTCTTGTTCAGAAACGTAGGTCCATTTGCACGTCCCCTGTTCTATACCCTTTTTCACGTCTATTGGTTTCAGCTGTCTTGGGAGGGGGTGTGCTTCATGTACGGCATCCCTCTTCGATATTGAAATTATCTTCCTCGGAGTCGGTTGTCCATTCTGTTTCGGTTTCCGTCAGTTTGATGTTCTTTTTCGTCTTCTTCTGTGATTTGTTTCTTACTTAATTTTTTTTTCTGCTTCGGTTTCTTTTTTGGTCTCTTTGGACTGTCCTTGTTCATTCTTATCTGTAGGTGCTCCAGCACACTTCGTGTCTTTAACGTTTAGTGTTTTTTTTCGGCCATTTTGGCCCCGGCCTTGAGCATCTCTTTTACTTGAAGCGTTTTTCCCGCAGTCACACCTAATATTAGGGCCGAGGGAGGGTTGGCAGGGAACCACATTTTTCTAATTCCGTTCTTCTCCGGGAGTAAATTTAGTGTTTCCGAGAAGGTTTCTGGCTGCGCGATATTATGTACGTGCGCGAACATAATGCATGTCAGGATGTCTAGCCCTGTCCCTTCGGTAACATTAATGTTTATTTTGGGCTCCTGATTTCTTTGATTTCCTTGACCGTAGCTTCCGCTACGCTCGCGTAAGTCTGGCTGGTCCGTTTTTCTTTTTCCTGCTTTCCTCTTCTTCTTTCTCTTTTATGATTTGTTTCCTCGTTGGGCAATTAACAGCAATGGTTCTATGGGCACCTTGGCAGTTAATGCACTTTTTCGTTGGTTCCTTACATTCTCGGAAGTTATGGCCAACGTTTCCGCACTCCGAGCATATTTTTATATCTTTGTGTGGGCAGTTCTTCCTTATGTGTTCTTCAATGGCATAACATTGAAAACATATCTGCACGTTAATGAATTTTTTTCCATGTTTTCTGGGGAAATCCTCATCCCGTTTGTTGTTGCTTTGCCAGCCACCTTGATCACCTTGAACACATGGGTGTGGTGTCTAAATTTGATTAGCTCAGTCACTTTCCACCGTATGAGATCCTGCGTATAAGTCTACATTGCGGCATATGAATGATCTGTTAGCTAGCAACTTGGGCGGCAGTTTAGGGGCCAGGCCGATCTAACTTAGTGCCCTCAGTCCTTCTGGTGCCACCATGCGCTCTATGTCGTCTTGCTTGTGGCAGAGGACGATGTATCCGTTGGGTACTTCTATTAGTCTTGTGATCGCGATTTTTACTTTTGTGTAGAGGGTGCGAATGAGTACTCCTCTCTTTGGTTTTTGCATCCCCGCTTCTGTCCTCAGGGAAAGTCTTTTGTGGTCTGAATCTTGATTCATGTTTTCGTGAGGGGGTTCCCCCCCCTACCCGGTATCCCCGCGCCGACTGGTTTAGCTGACAAAAATGAAATGATGATGGATGATGGATGATGGATGGACTCGGATAGGCTCCTCCCGAGGGGTGAAAATTGACGGCCTTTTTGGTGGCTAGCGCGGAATCAACCGTCGTTAGCCGGGGGTGCCGCCTCCTCGTTGGAATTAAAAACCGTGGCTGCGTGCTACCTTACACTGAGACGGTTGAATGTCCCTCAGTGGTCTTGCCCCCACCCCCACAGTCGGAGTTGTGAGACTCCCCTGCGGAGGTTGCAGCCCGGCTCATTGTCCGGGGGTTCCTCTAGTACGGGCTTCTGGCAGCGGGCTAGTCCTCAGACCTCCCTCCACCTGTACGACGAGGTTGGAATAACAGCGATCACCAGTCAGGGTATGGGCCCTGGTTGGGGGGTGGGGAGTTAGGCTGTCATTGTTAAATGAATAACGGCCTTATTATGTATTGTTCTCTCTTTTTAGACACCTCTATAATGGCAGGATTTTAGGTTTAGAAGAGGAAATAGTAAACGAAATGAAAGATGTTAAATGAAAATGATTGTGAAAATACTGAAGATGAGATGGGCGGCGGCTTCTTCTTTGCTCGTGTATGAGTAAGGATACTTCCTTAAAGATCTTTAAGATCTTGAGAGACCAGTCCCTAAGATATGCAGGCGTTATTTTCTATAGAGATTAATCCGGTGCATTACTTTGCCAAGCTCTAACGTCGCGTCGAAAAGCGTTCCAAACGTCTTCCTTCAATCTCGTGGCAGAAAGACCATGAGTGATGGGAGGGAGGGAGGGAGGGGAGCGTGGAGCATCGAGTGTTGCCTGTTGTGACGTATTTGAACTTGTCGCCGCTTGGCTGGGTTACATTTTCTCGTTGCGCTTTGCGATTGCGTCATTGTTGTTTTAGCCCTATAGCCAGAAACATGGATTTCTCGAAAGAAGGTTGTAAACGTTCACTAGGTGGAAAGCAACGGGAGATCAAAGGGGAATTATTGCAATTCCATCACTGGAAACTGTTTCCCGTTGGATTCGAGTTTTTGTAGCCGGAAAAACAAAACTCAGCTGGAAGATGAACATCAGTCTAGATGCCCCCGGACATCCGTGCCCGAGCCATCATTGACGAAGATCCAACTGTTACTCTTCCATTCTTATCTTTGGAACTTGGTGTCAGTTATGGGAGTACACATGACATCGTTTATGAACACTTAGGACTGAGGAAGTCGTGTGCTCGATGGATACCCCATTTGCTAACAAAAGAACAAACGGTTGCGAAATTGTCGTCTCTGGCTGGCTGAATTCGAACCAAATGGTCTGAAACGGTTTTCAGATGTTGCTACCAGAGATGAAATAGTCTTCAGATGAGTGTTGGATTTTTTCTTCACCATCAGAGACAAGCAGTCCAGCATGGTGTGTATCGTGGTACAACCACTCTATAACATACACTACTCCTATATTATGTGGGGGGAGGTGACTTAATCACCTACTACAACGCGAACCGTTGAAGGACTGTTTGCACGGATTAACAACCGACTAGGAGGTCACACTTGAGGAATGGGGTTTCAAATCCTTAATAATCAAACAGAGTGCATAAATGGTTGGCGAGATTTACTTGAATAAGCCGAGAGTATTGTTCAAGGTTAGTTAAAGATGAAACAACAAAAGTATAATTTTATTTACAATGATCAAAATAAGAATAAAAATAGGCAAAGGGGAATTTTTTAAATTGAAAGAGTCTCTTGATCATTATTATGAGAAGGGATTCTCAAATGGAATTAACTAATTAATGTTACTAGGCTCAGATCAAAAGAGGGAACTTGACCATACTAATAATGGAGGGGGTTTCAGTTTTACGGGTCGATGACTTCGGGGAAGGTCCTTCTTGCGATGAGGCGAGTGGGGAACGATACGATGAGACAAGCGGGGGCATGATCCTAATGAGGCAGGTGGGGCACGATCCGAATGAGGCAGGTGGGGCACGATCCGAACCAATCTTCCGATGAAGATAGCCAATCTTCAAAAATGACGTTCGACGGGGAATGTGGGAATTCTCGTAATTCCACGGAAAGAGGAATCTTCTTTTTCATCAAAGGTAATCAATAGAGATTTTCTTCGGTTTGATTAAACGAAGGGAGACTGTTGTGCACACTCAAAGGCTAGCCGTTCACAGAAGCTACCAATTGACTTGGGTAGAATCACGACTGAAGAAGTCTTGCTGTCAAACGAACGCTCACGGGACGAGACGATAAGGACGGCCTTGAGGTGCGGGCTGGACTCTTCGAACTACAGAATAACCCGACTATTTGTATGCCCGATTTTGAAGGGGAAGGGGGAGTTTGGGGTAAAGAGTCACAAGTTCCAGGCATCTTAATCCGAAGGCAGAGTCCATTCATTGTTTAGCAGCAAGGGTCGAGACAGAGCAGGTCGTTCACACTTCGTCACCGGAGGGGGGGGGGGACGAGTTCGGTTCGCAGGATTGGGAAATAACTTCCAAACGTGCTCACGTATCGAAAATTCGAGAATTGATCGAACTATAAATTACGTCGTCCATGGCATGATACCATAGCACATGGTCTCCGATAAATGGGGAGGGGCGGAAGAAGTTGTTCTTTTACAGTGTGGTTGAGTGATGAAGAGCCTCGACCTCAGATTTTGAAGGAATGATTTTGCAGCAGGAAACGGCTTTTTACCATTTTCTTTAATTGTCAAGGACCAATGTGTGTGGATGTGATGCCTCTAAGGTCTACTATCACTGCCAAGTATTACACTTACCAAATCCTTCCTCAAGTCCTGAAATATCAGGCCACCGATCGCGCCTTTTACTGCACCACGACAATGCTGCAACGCACAAAGCGTGCTTGACTGTGCAATTCCTGGAGCAGCAGGGTATTACACTTGTTGCCTACCCACCCTACTAACCTAACCTTGCTCCCTGTGATTTCTGGTTGTTTCCAAAGATCAAGGGTACAATTGCAGAGAAGCAATTACATCGTATCCAAGACCTGGCACGAACAGTCAATTCAGTGCTACGAGGTATACCAGCTTCTGAGTACCGTGACCCGTTCATGAGGTGGCCATGGAGGATGGAACGCTGCATAGAGGCAGGAGGGGAGTACTTTGAAGGAAAGTCCTCACTGTCATTACTTTCTGATTATCCCTTATATATATATATATATATATATATATATATATATATATATATATATATATATATATATATATATATATAATATTCAATATCCAAAACAAGTTTTTTTTATCTAATACTTTGTGGATAGCTTTGTTGCTAATGGTAGTCTCCATTTTCTTCTTATGAGAAGCCTGCAGAGAAGTATTTAAATACTCTTTATTCCAATTTTTACACTCCTCTTCCAAGCAGAACTTTTTAATTTCGTTTACTTAACTAGGTTGACGACCATGACCATAAGTCTCAATTCCCCCAACAGATATTTTATTAATTTGAGGTAAAGGGACAGGCTGAGCCATTTTATCATGTTAATTTTATTATTTTCAATTGATTTATTGGTGATATTGGCAGTATGTTTGGATCGCTGTATTTCTAGCGTCTCCAGATGCGCCATATCTTTGGATTAGCTGAGGAGATTAGAGTTTGGTCTAATATATCGCGAGAATGGCCCCCCCACCCTTCGTTCGATTCGATAAATCTTTCCCCTACCTTGAGAAAAGAAACACTTCCATGCCTTTCTATGGCAGGCACCCAAGGCACGCTTGAAGGCCCCAAAGGAGGGGGAGGAGAGTACTATAGCAAGCAGTTGTGGTAAATACTTCCAGATTCTTAACTCTATTGGATAAAAAAGGCAAAATAAGCAACAAGGTAAGGTTAGATAGCATTATTTTGCAGCGAGCCACTTCCACACGAGGTTCCACCACTAATGCATTGGTTTTGTCATGGTTGAGTTTTAGGAGGTTAAAGAGAGCCATTCAGTGATGGTGTTATAGAAGAAGATTAGCTAATTTGGAGTCTCAGAAAACGAGGCTGGGAAAAAGAATAGGTAGATTTTGCATGGTATCTACAAATTAATGAGAGAACAAGACAATCCATAAAAGTAAAAGGGAGAATAAAATAGAAGCGAAAAAGAAGCTGACCAAGGATCGACCCTTGAGATACTCCAAAACGCACCTCCGGCAGCGGATATTTATCATTTCCAATCATATTTACCTATGGCGAATCTCCTTACGATTCTCACTTTAACTTAATCACTTTTTTACAAACTCTTTTTTCAAATAATTACTAGCGAATGTTCTCGTTGGCTTTCTCCCTCTATTTTTCTTTAATAAATAGTAAATATTTAATGAATTTGGTTCACTTTTAATTACTTTGGATAAGAGAGGTACGTCGATAGATTAAACGCTGGGCGTAAGGTCCATTAGTGTCCCCGCATACAGTGGCTGCTCCTCCTAGTTAATTTTTCCTGTACAAGTCACACCAATTAATTCACTGTAGCCTTTGAGTGGGCTCCTAGTTTGGTTGAGGTGTGTGAGTTGCTTTGGTTGATGGATGGTAACTGATAAGTTCATCCATACTTCTACAATAGGAGAACAATTTAATGTATTATGTCTAACGCTTCTTTGTGGTATGTGCAAATTTATTCCTTTTTATATGTTAGGGGTTTTAAATTCAGCCTCTCCCCACAATACTTTGTTCTGAAAGGATTGCTCTTGCACAACATTAATCTGTTTCCCTGTTTTGGTTCTTTCTACTGATTTATAAACTAGCTAATATATATATATATATATATATATATATATATATATATATATATATATATATATATATATATATATATATATTTTTTTTTTTTTGAAAATTAACCAACAGGAAAATGAAGAGATGAATCCAAGCATTTTCGAACTATATTTGCAAGTTCATTTTCAAGGAATAGCATTAAAATGGAGAAAACAACCTTATATAGAGTACAAGATACGAAGGGAACGCCCATCGTATCTTTGTACCCTATATAAGGTTGTCTTCTCCATTTTATTTGCAAATATAGTTCGAAAGTGTCGGATTCATATTTTCATTTTCCTGTGGGTTAATTTTCATATTATTGCTTTCCTCACGTGCCACTTTGTGAGTTTTTTTATTATATATATATATATATATATATATATATATATATATATATATATATATATATATATATATATATATATATATATATATATGAGGGGGGAGTTGTGCTGGAAATGGGAATGGGAAGAATAGTAACCAACCTGCATGAACTGTGACAGGACATCTTCCCGAATTCAGCGAATAGTTGTGCAATTCTTCCTTCTCACGCGTGGGCTCTCGTATGGGAAGAACGATGTAAAGCGTTGCAACCTGATATTCTACACCTCCTCTTGATGCCTCTACATTATCCATTATTTCAGCTTCCCTCTCATTAAACGTGAATTGAAAGAGTCTTGGCCCTTTCTCGCTGTGCATTTAGAAGCATTAATATTAGTTCTTTGTGGTAAATCACCTCATAAATACAATAGAAGCGTCGCGGATAGCATCAGAGATTGGGAAACTAAGTTGCTCCACAAAGAGAATCGATACGACTGAAATACTATTAAACTCCGGATCGCTACAGTTATGACCTAGTATTTCGGTAAAGGCCAATTTTAGCCCAATAACACCTGTATATGGAATTAGGACTATATCAACTCGCAATAACCACTAATAATAATCAACCGGGCACTATTCTTTGTCAATTCTCCAGCAGTTAATTTTAAGACAGGGAATTTCGCGTACACGCTTTATACAGGCATTGCTAAATCTTTTGGCAGAGTCAAATTTTATCCCCGAACATCGTAAACAAATAATGGTGCCAAAATAACTCTAAATCCGACTTCAACGAGCAATCAGTTCGTACTTTGGTTAAGATCCAGTCGTTTTACAGCATCAGGCAAAAGGGACAAAGTGAGTGTGATTTAAGAAAACATAAATTCTGGGTTCTTGGCATTTTGAAACCTTCTATATCTTACTCCGATCGAAAACCTGTGAGGAGGCATCATAAAAGTGAGTTGAGTTGGGAAAACCCACAAATTATGAAAACACCCGACCATGAATGGAGCGCCATCACTTAGAATTTGCTCCTGAAGTTGATATCAAGAGAGAACGAATCCCAGAAATCAGTTCCTTTTTATCTTTTTTTTTGCTGGAGGGAACATAATACCTATGCAATATATAAAATTTTCATTGCCCTGTATTATACCACATAAATATGTAGAAAGTGCAGTTAAATTGCTCCAGCTTTACTCTTGGATCTACAATTGTGTCTATCCAAACCATTTGACCTTTAGCCATATCTGCACCGGCCTATCTAGACAAAGCTGAAGGATACACCAATAAATGAGGACAAAGGTGGCATAGCTTCTTCGTAAGACCACATTAAATAAACAGAATTTTAGTTGATATAAAAATTAAAGTCAAAAGCAACGTCAAGGAGGAGAATTTACATAAAAGATAAAAGAAAAATGTCAAATAAACGATGGAAAAGTTGTACTCAAATGGAATAGTGGATCTCGTCCTTCTTCTATGAGGACGAGTTCCTCCGTCCCTACTATGAAATCTAGCTCAAGACCAGAATGTCAATTGTTGGAAAGGTTGAAGGGGCTCCAAGGAAAGGGAAAGGGGTGCAAAAATAGCATTAGTACTGTGTTATGACTCCCTTTTCCCAATGAACCTTTGGGCATAGGGAAATGCTACCCTCCCTGCCATACCTCATCAAGGTAAGTGGAGATAAAACCCTTTCAAAAGGCTCCAAGAATGAAAAGAGGAGGTTGCAATGGACAGGGAACTTATGATTGGCAGTGAGTGCCGTGAAGTACGTGACCGGGGGTATCTGGAGGTTTTCTCAGACTTAAAACACCGCCTGACTAGCGGATGACCCCTGCGATCACCAAAGTATTTTGTTTTCGCTCTCACCGGGAATTTAACTCGGGACATTGATGTTGGAATTCCAAACTCTTATACGATAGATTAGCAAGAAGTTTTCATTAATTTGGCCATAGACCTTGTCTCAATTTCTAAGAAGGGTACAGTGTTTTTTAAAATACCATACATTGGTTCTATTGCCCCTAATGTATGGCTTAGTCAAAATCCTACATATTGCTTCTAATTTCACATTAATGTAACGTATGACCTGTTTCATGTCACTCAGCATATGTTATTGTGATTCTTCTAGCAATATCCGTCATTAGTAGAGGCACATATATCGAACAACTTCGAATATTGCCTCCCATCCGGAAAGAAAGGGAGATATTGCCTCCTATTTGGAACCACCTTGAGTTATTGCCTCCCATCTGGAAACACCTTGAGATATTACCTCCCATCTGGAAACACCTTGATATATTGTCAAGAGACAAATCCCCGAATGAAGAAAAGAGTTTTGGGAAGCTGAGTACTCGTGAGAGTGTATTAACAGACATCCAGATTGAAATTATTCAAAACCTTCTATAAATAATAATATTATTGTTGATATCAGTGATATTATTAACTGTCCTTTATTCGCAAAAAATTAAAGGTCTGTTGCCATTAATGTTTCATTCCGTTCTTAATTTTTTCTCCCTTTCTCATTTCAAGGGCTACAAGCTACGGCTGTATTTTTATTATATTTTTATATCTCTATGTTTACATCTGAACACTCCATCCTTTGTTTAATGACCTTTGCTAGCCTGTCACCCTTTAGGATAAAGGCGTGGCAATCAAAATCTTAGAACTAAATTAATTCTTCTTCTATGTGTTACTTAATGGTAATACTATGGGGGGGCATATTTATATTTATTTATCGATATCATTCATCTTGAGATTTCTATATTCGATTCTATTGATTTCTTCTTGTCTGAAGTTGCCCCTTGAAACATTGTCTTCCATTTATCTGACTCTTAGGTATGTTGGCTGGGTTAGTTCTTGATCTTCGATTATATTTTCTGTCTTGATGTATCTTCAAATTAACTTGAATTTATCCCGATGTAATGATTTCTTCTTGATGCTTGATGAGTTATTGATGCTTCTTGATGAGTTGAGATGAGCTAGCCCTTGAAATCGTTTTCCTTAATTTCCGTTTTCTTCTGGAGGCGATCCATTTATCTTGAATCTTCTTGAGTTGTCCTTCAAGCGTTTCCCGTGGTCTCCTTTTTCTTCGTGAATTTTCTTTGTAAAAATTGTGGACTGAGGAGTATCGATCGCAGGTCTTTGAATCCAAATGCCAGCACTCTGCCGTCACGCTACGGGGAGTCCGTCCTGAGTTGGTAATTTAATGGGCTATTTATATTCTCGCGTTGGAAGGAATTTTCTTTCTGATACTATTTCTTCCTTACTATTAAATCATTTTTAATTATTAGTACAATGTATGCCTACTTTAGACCTCATTCATGTGCTTGGATTTTTTTTTTTTTTTTTTTATAGAGCCCATCTGGCAACTACCCACTTGGGCATAAGTCGCCGAAAAACACGACAGCCTAGAATTAGGCTACTTTAAAGTTAAAATATGAAAACTTAACAATCAATATAAATTTGAAAAACTTAACAATCGAAGCAATCTCCGGCAGCGGGGGGAGGTCCCCCTCACCCCGGTGCAGGAGAGTGCAATCTAAAACAAAACAATAACAAAAAAAGGAACCTTAAATAAAGGGGAGAAGGCCGGCCTCCCCCAAAAAGTCAATAAGTCCACCAGTCATGGTGCACGCACTCGTCCCGAGTACAAGGGACAGGCGGTAGCGACCCCGCCCATCCCGGTACCGAGACAGGTATCGTGCGCGAAGATCACCCAGACTGGGACATTCGACAAGAATATGCCGAACAGTCTGGGGGACGACGTAGTCGTTGCAATAGGGCACATGCGAGCGCTCCACCAAGTAACGATGCGTCACACGAGTGCGTCCGATTCGAAGACGACAGAAAGCAACCTGAAGCCGCCGCGGCATTGGGGAATAGGTCCATGGGAACAGTCGCGGCGCAATGGCACGCAACTTTAAGTTCCCCTCGACCGTCTCCCATCTTCTTTGCCAAGCAGTCCGAAGAGCTGCCCGTATTCCTGCCATGTAGCCGGTGTGAGGAAGAGCGAAACGCTGGTCCGGTCGCAGAGTCCTCGCGGACTCTTTGGCGCCCTCATCGGCGCGCTCATTCCCCGCAATTCCTACATGTCCAGGAACCCAGCAGAAGATAATCTCGACATCTGCCCGGCTCGCCAAAACCGTGGCGTCACGGATTTCGCGAACCAGGGGATGCGGAGATTCCAATGCCCCGAGAGCACTCAGGGCGCTTTGTGAGTCGCTATAAATCACAATCCGGTCTCCGAACCGGGCACGTCGCGTAATCTCCCGTACCGAGTGGTGTATTGCCACCAGCTCGGCCGTGAAGACAGACGCAGCGCCTGGTAGAGCCCCGCTGACTTCAAACAGAGGGGATACGGCGTGGAAGCCGACCCCCTCTTGGGACTTGGAGCCATCCGTATACACTGGCACGGTACCAGCGTGACACGATGTGTGCTCCAAAAAGATCGAACGCAATACTCCCGGCGCAGTACAAGCTTTGGGAGCAGAGGCGTGGCGACAAATAGCCAAATGTGGTACCCTCCAGGGTGGCGTCCTGGGCAGAACCAGGGGCGCCACCGGCCCGAGAGCTATATCTACCTCTCGAAGGAGTTTCCTGGCCCTAAACCCAAAGGGCTTAGGGTATGACTGGCGTCTCTCGGCGGCATAGGCACCATCGAGATCAGCTGCGGATGCAGTGAGAGCTGTTGGCGACTGGGGGAGGCGCTGGGCTCGCGCGTACAGGCGAGTGATGCACTGCACGCGGCGCAGAGCGAGTGGCATCTCCCCAGCATCGACCAACAGGCTCTCAATGGGGGAAGTGCGGAAGGCACCGGTCGCAAGGCGAAGGCCGGTGTGGTGGATCGAATCCACCTTCCGCAATAAACGCTCGGCTGCGGATGCATAAAACTCGCATCCGTAGTCGAGCTTCGAGCGAACAAAGGATCGATAAAAAAGTAAGGCGGTAGCCCTATCAGCGCCCCAAGCGCTGAACGTCACGGAACGGAGAATGTCCATGGCGCGGGTACAAGAGACCCTAAGGCTGCGAATGTGAGCCTCCCAGGTGAGGCGTCGGTCGAATACAAGACCAAGGAAACGGTGCGACTCAACCACATCCAGGCGCACCCCATTAAGAAACAAATCTGGGTCGAGGTGAAGCCGTGGATGGCGGCAGAAGTGCACCACCTTAGTCTTGGCCAAAGAAAACCGAAACCTGTGCGCTTTGGCATAGCAAGAGACGCGGTTCAATGCCTGTTGGAGTCGGCGCTCCAGAGTTGGCATCTGGGCCGCGCCAAAAGAGATCGAAAGGTCGTCCACGTAGAGCGTAGCGAGAACATCTTCCGGCAGCACCGAGGTGATGCCGTTGATGCTCAGGGCAAAGAGTGTGACACTGAGGACACTTCCCTGCGGGACACCCTCTTCCTGCTCCTTTGGGCCGGAGAGGGCTCCCCCCACCCGTACGCGGAATCGACGATCTCGCAAAAATTCAGATATAAACATTGGGAGGCGTCCCCTCGCCCCCATCGTGTGGAGAGTCTCCATGATACCGTATCGCCATGCGGTATCATAGGCTTTCTCCAGATCAAAAAACACCGTGGCGTAGTGCTGTCTACGAAGGAAAGCCTCGCAGACGGCATTTTCCAGTCGGAGCAGAGCATCCGACGTGGAGTGGAACTTACGGAAGCCGCACTGTGCAGAAGACAGATGGCCTCCGCTGTCCAGGAAATAGGCTAATCTAACATTTACCAATTTCTCCATCAACTTGCACACGCAAGAGGTTAGAGAGATTGGGCGGAAACCGGTCGGAGTAGAGTGATCTCTCCCCGGCTTGCGAAAGGCGAGCACAGTAGCGATTCGCCAGGAGTCTGGGAGGAGACCTTCCACCCAGATCCTGTTGAACAAATCTAATAGAAAGGCCATGCCTCGCTCACCCAGGTGTCGAAGCATGGCGTACGGGACATCGTCCGGACCATGGGCGGTGTCCGCGCACGAAGCGAGAGCGGAACGCAACTCACTCACAGTAAACTTGTCGTTGAAGGGTTCTCCGCCTCTGGAGGTAAAGTCCAGCCGGCGGCCTTCCGCGACATCACGACGTGCATTGAATGCTGGCGGAGCAGCATCACGGCTAGAGAATGCGGAAAAAGCGGTCGCTAAGGATTCCGCCACGGACGCGGGGTCCGAGATTGCGGTCCCATTCTCCTGGAGAACGGGAGGGGGGTCCTGCGAGAACTTGCCCCGAATCCTTTTGACTCGCTTCCACACCTCAGCTAAAGGGGTCTTCCCGTTAAGTGAAGACACGTATGCCCGCCAAGAAAAGCGGCGGGCGTGCTTCGAAATATACCGGAACCTAGCCCTAGCCCGACGAAATTCAGCGACGGTGAAATCGTTCGGGCGGCGCTTATAGCGCATGTAGGCATAACGCTTCTGTTTGAGGGCCGTCTCACACTCGGCCGACCACCATGGGAGTGGTCGGCGTGCAAAACGGCCAGACGTCCTAGGAATAGTAGTCAGGCCCACGGCGATGAGGTTGCCGGAGAAGAACTCGACGGCCTCATCTACCGACCTAAACTCCTTGACTGAGATAGAGAATTCAGTCATTTCCTGAAATGCAGGCCACCGCGCCCGCGCCAAGCACCACCGAGGTGGTCTCTCAGGCGGCAGTTGCCCTGAAAATGATATTTGAATGGGAAAGTGATCACTACCATGGAGGTCATCGACCACCCCCCAATCAAAATCAGGCTGTGCATCCGAAGAGCACAAAGATAGGTCAAGGCAAGAAAATGAAGCGGTTCTCGGACAGTGATGCGTAAACTCATCCACGTTTAGGACACCCATCTCAAGCTCTTCGATCAGATCGGCAAGGACTTGTCCCCTGGGATTTATGGTGTAATCTCCCCAGAGAGGATGCCTGCCGTTCAGATCTCCAAGCAAGAGATAGGGCCTCGGCAACCGTGCCACGACGCGGCGAAAGTCCCCCGCGTCGAAGTCAGCTGACGGTGGAATGTACGCAGAAATGATAGTATACCTCCTATCCAGGTGCAGCTGCACAGCCACTGCCTGAAAGGAGGTATCTAAAGAGAAAGGAAGAACGGAGACATCATGCCGGGTGTAAACCGCGCATCCCCCAGCCCGGCCGTCCCGCGGTGGTTGGGTCGCAAGACCCTTATACCCCGGGAGGGCAGGCAGGGGGCACGCGCCTAGCATGGTCTCCTGCAAAAAAATAGCTAACGGGGAACGGGATGAGGCGAGCCTCCGCAGCTCCTCCCAGTTGGCCCGGAGTCCACGGCAATTCCATTGAAGGAATATGCCCTCCAGGCCTAGCTCGGAGGAGACGCGGGGGCCCTCCTCGAATTGAAGACCCTCACGGGAATGGCCATACGCTTCCCGGGGGCAGAACCCCGGGCGCTGTTGGCCGGACAAAGCGCTGAAGGCGCTGTCGCCTTCGAGGACTTATTGGGGGAGGTTGGGCTCGCCATGCGAGTCTTTTCCTCCCTCCGCCTCGAAACTTTAGGCGGGCGTTGCGGCTTCGGAGGCGGGGGGCCCTCTTTTCGAGGAACCACCGTCTCCGAGCCACTCGCTCCACCTCGGGGCGTGGGCAAAGGGGCCGAAGCTCCTTTGTTGCTGTCCTCCTTTCGGGGAACAGCTTTAGGAACCCCGGAAGATGGCCTAGCGACCATCTTCAGGGGTGTTGCCTCCTGTGAGTCTAACGACTCGGTGGAGGCGCGTGGCCGTTTCGCTTTACGCGAAACGGTCACGCTGGGGGAAGAGGGGGGAGCCCTGGTTTTAGCCGGGGCAGGGTATGAACCCTTTTTGCCGCCAGCTTTACCAGGGGAGCGCCCAGGTTGGGTAGAGCCCACAGAAGGGCTCCGAATGGGCGCGGAAACAACCGTGCTCGTTGGCCTGGATGGGCCAGGAGCAGAGGGTGCCTTTCTAACTATTGAGGCATATGACGTCCCAGGCAGAGCCGGGCGCGCCAGGACCAAGTCCTTTGCCTCGCGGAATGAGAGTCGATCCTGGGCCTGAACGGCCAGGATTTCTTTCTCAAGGAGATATGCACCACATTGCTTCGAAGAAGCAGGGTGCGGCTCTCCGCAATTGACACACTTGGCCACACACGATTTGGACTTATCGTGTGCGACCTTGGAGCAATTTACACAGACTTCGGGTGACCCCGATTTTGCACGTCTACATGATCGATTCGTATGGCCGAAGCGGTGGCAGTAATAGCACCGCCGCGGCAGTGGCACGAATGCCTTCACGCGGTAGCGGTACCAACCGGCACGCACCGACTCAGGGAGCTTGTCACAGTCGAACGTGACGAAGAGTGTAGGGGTGGGTCTCGAGGCCCCTCCCTGTTTTCTCATCACACGCTCGACCTTGACCGCCCCATGGTCGGCCAGCTCTAGGGTGATGTCCTCAATGGAGTAGTCAACGAGTTCCCTCGCATAAACTACTCCTTTCACAAAGTTCATGGTAGAGTGCGGCGTCACACTCACCGGGGTGCCATGAAGTGTCCGAAGAGCACTTATCTTGGCCGCCTCGGCGGGATTCGCCGCATTCGCCAGAAGGCTCCCGTCCGAGAAACGGGTTACCTTCGGCTCTCTACCAATTGCACTAGCTAATCCTCTCCTCTGATGGATCATGTTGCCCTTGGACAACATGGTGCCATCAGTGGAGCGAATAACGAGGAAGCGTTTGAAGCCAGCGGGCTCGAAAACGCCAGGTAACCTCTGAATCAGGGGCCCCGATGTCATCGAGGCTCCGCCCTGTGCATTCTTGGTCTTAGTCGTAGTCATGGGCTCCGCACACGAGGGGGTAGAGGGGCCGGATGTGCCGATCTTGGCTTGGTCGCCTACCAAAGTGGCAGCAGACCCATCCGTCCCCGCAGCCCCCGCGGATGGAGAGGAGCCCCGAGTCTTCTTCGTCTTTTGAGTCTTTTTAGTCTTTTTCTTTTTAGGAGAGGAGGGCGGGGAATGAACCCGCTTTTCACCTCCGCCGGCAGAAGTCCCCAGGCCAGATGGACCAGCCTCAGCCAGGTCCCTCTCCGAAATGGAGAAGGTCCTGGTTGTCGTAGGGGCACCTGTCGGAGGAGATCCCTCCCCTCCTTCTACTGCCTCGGAGCCCTCAGCCATTTGAGGAGGACCTTGCATAGGGGCGGATTCGGGTTCGGTGCTTGGCGCCGAGCCCGAATTCCCCCCCATGGAAGGCCCTACCGTCTGGGGCTGGGTCTCCTCAAGGACCATGTCTATCACAGGAGGGGCCTCCAGTTGGCCATCCCCTCCCAGGACATCGCAGGTCCCCTTGGCAGTATTGTCACTAGTCAGGTGGTGTGGGGAGGCACAGGCCTTGACCCCAGCAAGGTTCAAAATTCTTGCCAGCAGGTCTTTTGAGGGAAGCGACCGAAGGGGCCTGGCTTCCCTCTCCCCCCTAAGGGAGTTTGCCCTACCGAGCCGCTTGCACGAGGGGCGGTCGGCAATGGGCTGCCTGCTGGCTTTCTTGGCAGTCCCCTTAGAAAGCAAAGGAGGGACTGCCGCTGGAGATAGGGAGGTGCCCGAAAGCACCTCCAGAGAAGGGGGTGAGGGGGAGTCCCCTACACCCGTAGGCGTAGGAGAGGAGTAAGCCTCCTCTCCGGTTAAAGAATTATGGAGGGTCCCTTGCGCAAGCACAAGGGGGGGGACCTCCATTTTCTCGGTGGAGCTGCCCGAGGGCGGCTCCGTAGATGTTTTTGGGGAAGTTGGGGGTTGGGGTTTTTGTTTTTTTTCATACATGGGCATGGTGACCCTCTTTTGATTACGGGACGCAATAGCTCATCACCTCTCGCAGTTGCCCGCACTGCGAGAGGTGCTTACAAGCCCGGCAGAGCCAGGCGCCGCCATTCGGGACCACCCCTCCCGCCTGGTGGCCTGGCAGTCCTTCGGCATGGCGGCTCCACCTTGGACACGGCGTAAAAAATATAGGTTGTGAAGAGGAGAGGAAAAGGGATGTGAGGAAGATGTGGGTGGGGATGAAGCAGGTTGTTAAAAAAACCCCATCCCGAACCGGAGCTGAGGGGTTAGGGAACAATGTCCCCTCCCCCCTCAGCCCCGATCCGGGGTGGTTGGCTTGAGAAGAAGGTCAGCATTCTACCCTGTGAAATTAGAGGCTGACCAGAGAAAGTTGTGGGAGAGGTTGTATGAAAAGCGACGAGGTAGGGGAGAAATCGGGCTATCTGAAGGAAGGAAGAGAGGCTAAGCTGGGGCCGGACGGAGCGCTGGATCCCGTCAGCACGGCGGCCAGGATGGCAAATCGCCGCGCCCCTTACGGGGTCATGTGCTTGGAAATGGTATGACCTTGCTCTTGGCTGCCCACCCTATCAGCTCTTCTTCATCTCAGCCATGTGACTAATTTGAGGGCTGTACGATGGTAGCGGAATCATTGACGCGACTTCTTCTGGTAGCAATCACACCCCTTTGGTAAAGCTCTCGGATACTCCTGGTAACATTGCTTCAAATTGTTTTGGAAGCCTGCTTCCATGATTTGAGACCCTTTCACAGGAGAATTTTTCCTTTCTTTCATGTCTAATTTTGTCAGCATGAAAGCAAGATTTTACGCTGTTGAGATAATTACCGCTCTTAAGTCCTAGGACTTTTGAGTCGAATTTCTTATTCAATGATACCACTCTGACGCTCGCGTCTGCACGTAAACGCCAATCTTCTCATATGGCCTCCTCTCTTGCACACATATGCCTTTCGCACCACCTCTTTTCATTTAGTGTATATAAGCTAATACTACATCTTTCAACCATCGCGCATGTGTATTAACCAATCGAAGGAACAATATTTGGACATTGGTCCCTACGCCTGACACATTCGAAGAAACGCGAGTCATTTATTTTCAAAACCACCATGAATAGACTGCAACACTGCTTGACGATTGCAAACACATGTGAGCAAACTTTAGGGAATCGTATAACTACGAGATCTGGCTGATCTCCCCCATCACCGATGAAAGTGCGTCTCAATCAGTTCATAAACTCTTGTCGAAACTACAACCACCTCGGGGGATTTTTTCGTGAGTTGGACTGGCCTCCAGGACATGCGATAGAAGAATTCAAGAGAAATGGTTTACGGAGTTAGTAGAAACCCAATTTCAGCCAGTCAAACGAACTCTCTTTGATAGTAAAGAACCAACATATCACTCATATTCCATCGTGCAGATAATTTCTCCATAGTCTGGGGAAGACTCACCTATTTGGCAAACACCTTCACAGTGATAGCAAGGTTGTAATCAGGTATAAAGATGTCATTCTAAATCCCTTCAGTCACTTATGGCTAGTAGATTTGGATGGACAGACGTCCCGCTGAGCTGATTTTCCTCGAAGATGGACAGCCCGATTGGTTTACGCTCACAAGCAGAAACAACCAATCTTTCAGGACAAAACAAACACCCTTCGACTTTAGAAGTCATACACCAACAATGCTCAACCCCCGGAATTTCCCTTACATTTCTACGCTTACATTTGCCTCTCTATTCTTGCATCCAAGCCCACGATTCGAAGCGGTCTCATGACGTTTGCAGAACGCTCTGCTCCCTCAAAAGATTCTCCCATGACGCTTCGTCATCTCTCTCTCTCTCTCTCTCTCTCTCTCTCTGCATACCTGTCTCTCTCTTCTCTCGAAATATCTCTCTCTTTCTTTCTTTTTTCTCTCTCTCTCTTTCTAGATTTCTGCAACTGCAGGAATAAGGACGTTCCTTTGCTTTTCACAGCAAGCATTCCATTCTTAATTTCTTTAAATAGTCAGTGTTCGGTTATTATCGATTTTTTGTTGTTCTTAAATAAATATGCTTTCCTAAAAATGTACGGTTTTGCAAATTGATCGATCATACATTACAATTAATATCTTCCATTTACGTGACTCTTTTGAAGAGCTGTCAACACTCGTTTTCGCGATTTACTGAGGACTAAATCTTTACAAATCGGGACTTACTCTGTGTCGTGATATACGGCCGAGTACGTATGTATGTTTGATTCGTACCTGAGTAAATCTGTTCCACTTTTCTCTAAGAGTGCTTTAATATAATTTACTTGTTTAACTAGGGAGGATTCGTATTATTATATATCTATTGCCATTTGCAGCGTTCGATGATTTAATTAAACAACTCAGACAAAAATATACCTTTAATTACATAAAAAAATGAAATATTAAATCTTTAAATATTCTAATGCTATAATAAGAGGATCTAATGAAAATTAACACTACCAATGTGAAATAAGCGATGGTTGACGCAAATATCACCTTCGCAGGGAATGGTAAATAATAAACATAAATAAGTTTTGGATTCTTTTTACCTTTAACTAAGAGGAAGTCTGCAGTTGGGTGACTTTGAACGAGAACCTCCTCGAAGAGATGATTAGAGGCGAGTTGGACTGGAACCATCTCACGGACGTGAGGATGGCTGAGAAAACAGCTAATGTTTGTCCCGAGGGGGGAGGGGCGTGAGGCGAGACTTCTTGACTTTAAGATGTAAGTGTGGGGATCTTAGATGAACGGAAGTTATTCCGATCCTAGTGTTAAACTTGCAGGCTTCTCGATGATGATACTTGACCAAGAGGTGAATCTTTTCTAGAATGGGAATTCACGTTGGTATTCCTCAATGGTGAGGGTTATCTCTGTTTTTATTTAAAAAAACTGAGATAAAGGATTTCGCTGTACAAAAAGGATATGGGAGTGGATCTCGATACCACTGATCTAATCTTCTAAGCGACCAGAGGAACGACCCCGGGAAGGAAAATCCCGCTCGCTTCTACTGTCTTCTTGATTCCAGGTTTGACTTCGGGACTCGTCTTCTTGTCTCGATTGCTACTCCGATTCTCTTCTCATTTCTCCAGATTAAACTATAAAAACGTCGATTATCCCCCGGGGTGGGGGGTGGGGGAGACGAGGGCCCACAGTTAAGCCTCTCTCCTAGGGCATAAATTTCAACGTTGTTAAACTTCACCCCTTCTGGTTTACGCACGGAGCAGGTGGGATTTCGTCTATTTGGCAAAAATAGACATAAACAATCGGAGGGGACAGTGAGCTTGTTTATAGATTTTTATTCTAAAGGCTATCACACCCTCTTATGCTTGTATTAACGGACTAGAAAAAATCTGCTGACTGAAATCCTTCTTAGCAAGCAACGCTCGAAGGATCTTTGGGGTAGCGGGGCAAAGGGGAGAGGGGGTGGGGGTGGGGGGTAAAGTATCGGCCCATGTGGAACGTAACCGTGGACGCTGTATAAACAAACTAGCGTCTGTTTTGTCTTCGAGATATTCATTCCCCCACACTCTGTTTTGATTTCTTTGTGATTATATGTAGAACCAATGTCTCTCATCAGTAGCAATAAAAGAGAGACAAAAGATGAAAAGTTCTTGCTAAATGTTTACTTAAATGGAGGTGCAAGAGATAATAGACATAATATTATAAGGCATCGAACTGTCCATTTTTTATTAATGAAGTTGTGTTGAGAGTCCTTCAACATTAGATGGCAAGAGAAAGTTGGGACTCATGTTCACTTCTCCAATGGCCACTCTTTATTTCATGACAACAGAGAAAAATGACAAAAAAGGATCGAGCTGGCAATTGTTGCTTTCATGGTGTTTTATGTTGGTCTGTTGTTAAGCGGCAATTTCGTTCGCTGATCATCTCACTACAATGTGTAAAGGGTTAGCAAAGAATTATCAATGCTTTTTCAATTTCATGTGGCAAGCTGGCATCAGACGAAATTGTGTCGAATGTTTATTTTAATCCATGCGTCTCTGTCACTAATTACTGATGGAAAGAGACATTCCTAGAAAATGGTTTTCTCATATGATTTCATTACCGTAAAAATCTATGTATAACGTCCCGCATCTGCCCGTCACTGCTTGTAGCCATCATAATGTTATTCAGTAACGACAAAATGAAAACTAATTAAAGCTCTTTGTGCCGAGGGGGTACGTGACTCGATAATCTACTTCCCTTCCATAAGAAATGATGACTTATGTTACAGTGGAGTGGACTATTTGGTATTTCCCCAAATTAGCCGTATTGGTAAAAGGTTTCGTTCTTTGAGGAAGTCAAATATTATTTGAAAGAATTTGTCATCTTTATTTTGATGTAAGAATGTTGATATGAAAAGAAGGAATCTGCAAAGGGTTAACGAATATCCTATACGAGGTAGCTCCTTATCCCATTATCCAGTTCAGTCTCACCTAGTACCGTCATCTATAAATCTACCCAATTTATTCTTAAAACTCCGCGGGGGAGGACGGACGCTTCTATCACATGAACACTGAGCCTATTCCATTCATCTACCACTCGATTTGTAAACCAATTTCTACCAATCTCTTCCCTAAACCTAAATTTGCTCACTTTAAACCTATGGTTATGTGTCATATCCTGTTGACTAAAAATAAGGACCTTACCTATGTCCATGAGAGGCAGTGTTTACATCACTTGACCACCTTAATTGCTCACTTATTTCTACATCCATAGAATAGAACAATGTCCACGCTTTCGGATTTGTGCGATAAATAACTCAACCTTTAGTTCGAATTGTTAGCACTAGGTTACTGAGTACTAGTAATACTTTATTTGACAAAGCACCTATGTGTTTAACTGTAAATCAGTCTAAAGTGCTCAATTATTAAAGGCGAATCTCTATCAAACTTTTGTACTCAATCAAGGCTATTCAAGAGGTATAAATCAGATTACTAAAATAGGAAGAAATACCCTTTTGGTACATATAAAGGGCTTTAGATCTATTATATGTTTCTCTGTATATCTAAATATAAAGTTCAAATAGAACTTGTATGTCTGTCTGGTCGCTATAAGCAAAGAAGTGTGGTTGCTGGGAGATATAAAGTATTCATCGTATGCATCTTTTTCTGGATCCCTTTATGCCGGTATGCGACGAATTCGTCACATAGAAAATAAAGGCTTAGAGCTAGAGAAATTACATGAGTGGAGTCTAGCAATCGAGTGTGACAAGTACGGCACAGGTTGTGTTTATGCTCATAAAGTGTTGCATCAGATTTGCGCGTCGTTTGCCACTAACTATTTACCACTTAATAGAAACGATAAATGTAATTAACATGTTTTTATTTAAAAAAAATAATTCAGGGCATACAGGGATAATGGTACAAGTTCGATTAGCTTAAATTATGCAAAAATCAACAAACAATCATACAAAAATCATAGAAACCAAACGAACCAAAACAACCTAACCTAAGAATAATAACAGAAAAAACAACTTATAATCGTTTAATAAAACCAATAAACCGAACCTAAACTACCTTCATAACACAGCAAATAACATGTGAACATCAAATCAAATCAACAAATCCAAACAACTGACCTAACCATTATCCGCCAAACAGTTCAAAATCATCACATAATACTACACACACCTAAACAATCTCACCAAACTTTGTACTAAATCAAGGCTATTGAAGAGGTATAAATGAGATTACTACAATCAAATTGATCCAACAAACCAAAACTACCTGATCTAACCTACGTCACAAGTGAATCGATTTAATTCCAATGGATGAACAAATAGAATCACCATTTGTAGCACGATTTGTGTTAAGTTCCATCTTCAGAATAAAAATAGATATAAAAATATTGTATTCACAGGAACACATCGAAAAGTAATCGTAACTTTTCTAATTGAAGCAATTTGTCAGGAGGCGGCTTGTCCTTTGGTAATTTATCCTTTAAGCATTTACTATTAGGCAGTTGCGATAATAGGTAATATGTCTCGAAGCATATTGCCTGTAGAAAAAACTAGAGCAGAGAAATCATTGTTTTGGTAACTTTGTACTTTTTGTTCAAATATAAGTGGTAAACGTTGTAAAAGAAGCAGATTACTCTTTAACCCTAATTTTATAAATTCAGAACATACACACTATCGATTCGATGAAAGTCTCATTTCACACTTTTTCTCACTAGAAAGCTCGTCTCCAGTCCCCGTAAATGTGGCTGGCTTTAGAGAGCTCTACCCGTAACTATAAAAAATAAAGAGAAATATTAAAGAAGTAAAAAAGAGACATAAAATTATTGTTTATTACTCGGAACACAACCAAACTAATGAATTCTAAATAA
This sequence comes from Ceratothoa steindachneri, assembly GCA_963969495.1. NCBI lineage: Eukaryota > Metazoa > Arthropoda > Malacostraca > Isopoda > Cymothoidae > Ceratothoa > Ceratothoa steindachneri. The sequence continues at coordinate 161,092,949 of OZ018318.1, forward strand.
TGAAACAATTAATAGTCCACCAATTAAAGTAACACGGTGACTCAGATTCCAAGGAACACAAAAACTAAGGAACATTTGAGATGAAAGAGTGCAATTTAGAGAATGGCAAAAATAAAAATTCATTACAAATTCGATAGAAAAAAAATATGAATGAATGGATGCATTTAGCGTACTTACAAGACATGGTGGGGTCATAACTCCCTCCGGAAAAAAAAGTATGTTCAGTATGGGGCACAGCCTCGCATTGAAATCGACATTAGGAGGATAAAAAGAAGTCACACATTTGTACATTGCACTTCTACACATTTCCTTCATTAACGAAGTTTAAACGACAAAAATGAATAGACGCATTATGACTGGCAATTGTTTTTGCTACAATAATAGCGTCATAAAATACTACGCTCGATAATGGAAAATAATATAAGATGAAAAGTACGCAATGAAATAATGATCTCACAAAGATCTAAAGGATAGATAACAAAATATGCACTGTAGCTAGCTCAAAATCTAGATAGGCAAAAGTAAAAATAGATACATGAAATTATCTGGAAGCATTTATAAATATATGTTATTGATTTCATTTAACACTAGAACAGCCGGCAAAATTTTTATTCTAGAGGTGTCGTTTTCGACACATAAATTTTAGATGGCAACTTAGTGGTAACTGCAATAATTTAGGTGCATAATCTAATGAAACAACATTGACTTATTTCATTTCATCGAATTAAAATATTTAATTTGTTGCATTCATATTAATGGTAAGTAACACAAAAATGTAATAAACTTGTTAAAACACGTTTTGAAATAGTTTTGAATTATTTTATTCAATCAAAATTTTACTTTATTGCAAGTATATATTGGTAGGAAAAAATACAAAATAATAAATTTGTTAAATTCATTATTAAAATGGATCGCTTAACTATAGATAGCTTTCATAAATCGCCATTAAGCAGTACACTAATTTTGCATGTTATACTAATTATTCTAGTTTCATCATTGGCATCTTTATCACAGGTAGGCTTTTCACAAATTTTTCCGATGGTGAGAGTTGCATTCCAACAGTTTTGTCCATATCATCATCGCTTTTTCGGGGGTTCAGACGCAATTCCATTACAACATCTGTTTGTTTTTTCATTTGCAAATGTTTTCGCAAGTCTTCATTTAGTTGAAAACTGAACTACGAGTATTTCGACCGAACAGCGACTTGCCAACGTCTCGACGCACACAGTGTGCTGTATTGGCGCAACACTTGATCAACGGCATCTACATCATTTGCATTTTTATTGTAGAACAGAATCACGTTTTTATTTTTTCTTGTAATATTCTGCAACAGATGGTGGTTAATTGCTGAATGCATTGTTGCCATAAGACATACAAATTTATCATCCTTGCATTACTAATTTACAAACAGAAATTTGCCTTCTTCCTCGTAAACAAATTTTCTATTGTACTTTCCAACTTTCGTGTAAGCTGTCATGTTTTTAGATAAATGTTTGCAGTTTGCGCGGGCCATTCCGACATTAGATGTGTCCTTCATTTGAAGTTTGTTTATCACTTCAAGAGAGGTAAAAAGTTATCTGTAGTCACATTGTATCTTTAGTAGTTTAGTAATCTTTAGTACAAAACTTTCTGAAAGTTGACGACTATGCCTAGACTCCTTTTCTTGTGTGTCTAAATTAAGGATTATATTTACAGTATATTCTTTTTATCCTTGCGAAATTATCCAGGATTTCTGTTCAAATATATCAGGTTTATTAGGTATGTAGGCAATAAAAGGACATCGAGTTTTCATGTGTAAAAGCTGTTCATCTATGGTAAGTTAAAATCTCGGATGTAATTTTAGTAAATTGATCAGAAATATCTCTTAATATTCGTGAATCTATCGCTTTTTATACTTTCCGAACGGGTATTTTTATATCAAATCTAGGAAAGTTCTTATTTTTTTTATAGCTCCTTCTTGACATTGTTTCGCCAAAAATACTGGGCCATAAAATTTGTTCCAAAGAAACTCATAAAAATATTCTAATGCCCTGAAAGCTTCCTCCTGAGACAGAAATGCAGAATCTTTCTAAGCATTTACGATTCATGTTTGAAAATAACATCGAAGTTTTTAGACCTTGGCCTGAGAATTCGCCAGATTTTAACCCAAGAGAAAGTTTGTTGGCGATAATCAAAATGAGGGTTGATAAAGAGAAGCATTTGAAATTGTTAGTGGTTACGGGTGCTTATTAAACAAAAGAGGAGCACTAGCAGTCAAGATATCATCACAAATTTTGTCTCTATGATGCAAAAAAGGAATTGAAGCAGTGTAGAGCAAGTCTCATCACTGTGAATATTGATTGCGCGCATCAATTGACTGGATTTATTAATAAAATGGGCTTGGACTATAATTTTTTGTATATTTGACCTTTAAATTATGATAAAAACCCACTAAAACTAAATGCAACGTTTGATTAATTCTATTAATTTCCTTATTTGAAAAAATATAGTAGTCTCAAAATTTTGGAAAGGATTTATACATATATATATAATAATGAGGATAAATCCCAGAGCCACCAGAAACGGATGCAACATCTTTTAATTTCTCACAACGTTTCGAAAACTACAAGTTTTCATCTTCAGGCTAGAATAAGTTTACTAAAGTTAATACATATGAAGAAAACTTAAAAAGGCTAACAAGACATTATTTTAAAAGGTGAATAATTATAAAATATTAATAAAATGTAATATATGTTAAAATTTTAAATATGACTTGGCAACAGTTAAATTTGCTTTGAAACTAACTAAAAAAATTAGTTAATAAATGGAAAGTTTATTTCAGAAATTAATTAAAAACTATAAGAGAAATTGACCTGGCAATAGTTAAAGATAAGAAATTTAAACTTTGTTTTTAATTTTGTAAACACTGTAAAAATTAAAAACATTTAATATAAAAACGATTAATTTTGGTACTTACTAATTTTTGGTACTTACTAGAGAGTGAATGGTGGGTCTAACAAGGGGCTAGTATTTATAGGTTACAGTGACGCTTGGGAGAGAGGAACATCAACTAACCAAACTGTATTTAAAAGAACAAACCAATTAGCAAACTGTAGTTAAAGTTAAATAATAAATAAAGATATTGCACTTAAATCTTCATTGGGTGTAGGTTTGTAGTGTTTGATATATAAAGATTCAAGGGTTCTTAGGCAATGTTGGTTGTTGTTAAAGGCTAATACCTGAATATTATCAATAGAAATGTCAGTTTTACAGCTTATGGTGCGTTCCCTAATAGAAGACCTTTCCTTTTTATTTAAGATTTTGGTTGTGCGCCAACTAATCCCCATATGAGCAGAGAACCTAGCTCCAAGAGACCTGACAGTGCTGCCAATGTAAGAGGCTCCAGTACAACTGGGACATTTAAATAAATAAATATTATCACTGCGGAACTACAAAGAAATAGGATCTTTACTGCTAAAAAAACTTCCAATCAATAATTTATTTATAAAAACTATTTGGGGTTGATTTGGGAAAAATATCTTTCAAAAATGAATATGATTTTTCTTTTAAAAGTATCGTTTAAAAAAACAATCTCTAAAATTAGTAAATATATGGGCATTTTAGGAACTTCTATGCAGTGGTGAGGGGGGTCAATGAGATTTTCAAGTAGCTTTTTTAAAACTATATTATATAAGTCAGAAAGAAATAAATTTTTTAAAAAATATTTCCTAAGATAAATAAATTCATTATGGATTGATTGGTAGGTGTAAGTTAGCGAAAAACTTGAATATATTAAAGTTTTTAGTGTGGATATTTTGTATCTAAATTCACAAAAACTAAAGTAGTTCAAGCCTAGTCCTGTGAAAGTTTTTTTTCGGTAAATGGTTGTTTGAATTTTTCGCTGGTCATTATCTCGGGTGATTAAAAGGTCAAGAAAGGGCATCTTATCATTTGATTCTAATTCCATGGTGAATTTGATGTTGGGGTGTAAAGTGTTAAAAACATTTAAGGAAAGTTGTCTATGTGCAAGATTATTGAAAATTGCAAAGGAATCATCAACAAAACGGCGGTAGAAGGAGGGTTTGTAATCTAAATTAGTAGAAAACATTTCATCTTCGAGATATGTCATAAAAAAGTCAGCTGCAAGTGGTCCCATTGGAGAACCCATTTAAATGTCCCAGTTGTACTGGAGCCTCTTACATTGGCAGCACTGTCAGGTCTCTTGGAGCTAGGTTCTCTGCTCATATGGGGATTAGTTGGCGCACAACCAAAATCTTAAATAAAAATGAAAGGTCTTCTATTAGGAAACGCACCGTAAGCTGTGAAACTGTCATTTCTATTGATAATATTCAGGTATTAGCCTTTAACAACAACCAACATTGCTTAAGAACCCTCGAATCTTTATATATAAAACACTACAAACCTACACCCAATGAAGATTTAAGTGCAATATCTTTATTTATTAACTAATTTTAACTACTGTTTGCTAATTGGTTTGTTCTTTTAACTACTGTTTGGTTAGTTGATGTTCCTCTCTCCCAAGCGTCACTGTAACCTATAAATACTAGCCCCTTGTTAAACCCACCATTCACTCTTTAGTAAGTACCAAAAATTAGTAAGTACCAAAATTAATCGTTTTTATATTAAATGTTTTTAACTCTTACAGTGTTTACAAAATTAAAGACAAAGTTTAAATTTCATATTTTTAACTATTGCCAGGTCAATTTCTCTTCTAGTTTTTAATTAATTTCTGAAATAAACTTTAAATTTATAAACTAATTTTTTGAGTTAGTTTTAAAGCAAATTTAACTGTTGCCAAGTCATATTTAAAATTTTAACTTATATTACATTTTATTAATATTTTATAATTATTCACCTTTTAAAATAATGTCTTGTTAGCCTTTTCAAGTTTTCTTCATATGTATTAACTTTAGTAAACTTATTCTAGCCTGAAGATGAAAACTTGTAGTTTTCGAAACGTTGTGAGAAATTAAAAGATGTTGCATCTGTTTCTGGTGGCTCTGGGATTTATCCTCAATATTAAATGCCGGGTTCACGGCCGAGCTCCACATATATATATATATATATATATATATATATATATATATATATATATATATATATATATATATATATATATATATATATATATAAAATATATATATATATATATATATATATATATATATATATATATATATATATATATATATATATATATATAGAGAGAGAGAGAGAGAGAGAGAGAGAGAGAGAGAGAGAGAGAGAGGATCCTTGTTGCGAAAATTTAATTTAGATATCACAATGCCTTTCAATATTATTGTAATAAGATGAAGAATGAAAGAAGATAGATTTCTATAAGAAAACACGGACGGACCGAGAATAGAGCTGAAATGAATCGATATGAGATAAAAAGAATACATCTATTTATTGGAAACTAGAGATAGCATATAAATAACCTTTAAATATATAATGTGTCAGATACGATATAATTTTCTCTATTAAATACTCAGCAATTTGAGAAATATAATATAAATGGTAAATGAATTCATTTAAATACAAATATCGCCTGGCGAAAAGATTACGTTTCTTAAGAATGAAACGCTAAGATAGATTTGGAGACAAAATATCACGACACATGATAGCAATTAACAGAACAACATTATTAATTATTTTAGGAAGATATATTAATTGTTAATAGGAAATATTTATGCATGTTTATAATTAAGAGATTGGATATATGTGGTCACGTAAAATGCAGAATATGTTCATGTGAAATTTATAAAGCTAAAATGTAGAGAAGTAATAATGGGGATGTAAACTCAGATAGGATGGCTGTCCTTCGAATTCGAAGACGACTCAAGCTTCACTCAATGAAAATGGAGATGAATTTATGGATATGAATTTATGGTGGCTGTCGGTTGTGCCAGCGAAGATGACTATGTAGTCAAATGCGCGATGCACACACTCTGCTACAGAAATGACACTCTATTCCGGGATTATTTGACTGCTGGACTGGTGGACTGTGGCGCCGTTGTCTTCTCGCCTCTCTCTCGTTGTGGATGGACTGTTCAAGGTACGACAGTCCCTCCATACACGTCGATCTCAATGCTGGTCGGTCACTGACTTTGACTTCCAGGGTCAGAGGTTCAATATTACACTTTTTATGGTTGCTTTTACTTGATCTTTATAGCGTTTCATTGGCCCACCTTGTCTACGGTGTCCCAGTCGGAGTTGTCCATAAAGGATTTGTCGAGGTAGTCTGTAATCACTCATGCGAATTATATGTACAGTCCATCGCAGTTGTTTTTGTGCAAGCATGGTCTCAATTGAGGTTGTGCTGGCGCGTCAAGGGATTTCTACATGCGGAATTTTGTACCTCCATGTTAGCTTGAGAATCTTCTGCAGATTTTTTATATACCTTCTGTAAGTAGTCCATGTTTCAGTACCGTAGAGTAGAATAGTTATACATACAGCGGTGTAGACGGCTATCTTCGTTTTTTAGGCTGGGGTTATCGTTTTGGAAGACTCTTATGCACAGTTTTACAAAAGCTACGAAAGCCTGATTTATTCTGTTGCAGACCTCTTCATCTATATTATACTTATCCGGCAGGAGACTGCGCATATATTTGACACTTGTGACCCGTTTAATGTCATCACCGTTGATGTGGAAAGTTAGACGTAGTTCTGGATTCTGTCGTTGCATTAGTATCTCTGTTTTATTGACATTCATTTTCAGACCCATTGCTTCGTAAAGACCGGCTATGACATTGAGGGATTTTTGTAGAGCAAGCGGTGTGTGTGCGATCAGCGCACAGTCGTCTGCACATTGAAGTTCCAGAATATGATTGGTAACAGTTTTCGTGCGGGCTTAAAGTTTTCTTAAATTAAATAGGTTGCCATCATGTCGACACTGGATAGCAAGCCTGTCCACCTGAGTAATTGCATTCTGACTGAATAAGGTGATCACAGATATAAAGATGTTGAATAACACTGGTGCTATGACACATCCATGCTTGACACCATCTTCAACGCTGAAAGGTTCGGATCTTTCTCCTGAGGCAAGTACTGTTGCTTTCATGCCATCGTGTAGTTTCTTTAGAATTGTGAGGAATTTTGGAGGGGAACCAAACTTTTCTAAAACGATCCATAGTAATTCCCTATTGACTGTATCAAAAGCTTTTTGAAGGTCAATAAAAGCTAAGTAGAGGTCTGTGTTTTGCTCATTGCACTTCTCCTGTAGTTGTCTTTCACAGAATATCATGTGGCAGGTGCTCCTTTCCTTACGAAATCCGCTCTGTTTCTGGCAAGATGCTCTTTGATATATGGCGACATAATCTGACAAGTATAATTCTTGTCAGACTTTTAGAGGCCACTACCAGTAGAGAGATTCCTCTTCTATTTTCACAGAGTGTTCAAACACCCTTCTTTTTGTACACAAACACCATTTCAGATTTCAGAAATTCAGCGGGAGGTTCTTCGGTATTCCAGATAACCAACATGAGCTCATGTATCTTTGAGTGCAAGAAATACCCACTTTCTTTGTTCCATTTAGAGGGAAGGCCATCTAACCAGTTGATTTATTATTTTTTTAAGGATTTTATGACTTCGAGAGTTTCTTAAAAACTGAGCAGTTCGTCTGTCTCCATTGCTAGAGGTACCTGGAGAATTGCATTTAAAAGCTTTGGCTCTATAGGGTTTCTATGATTTAACAGAGTTTGGAAGTACTGTCCCCAGCGATTTAGAATGGCTTTTTTGTCTTTTAGGAGATGACCATCTTGTGATATGACAGAGGCTAAATTGCGTTACATAGGCCCATAAATAGTCTTCATGTCGTTGTAGAACCCATGTTGGTTGTTATTGTCAGCAAGGTGTTGCAGGTTCTTTGCCTGGTTGGTCCACCATTCATTTTCCATATCACGAAGCTTGAGTTGAATTTCCTTTCTTAAATTATCAAAAGTTAGTTTCAGGTGTGCGGAACTTGGGTTTGAGAGCCAAGCATCATGGGCCTTGTTCTTCTGCGTCAGCAATATTTGAATGTCATTCGCATTTTCTTAAAACCAGTTTTTATGGTGTCGAGGTTGAAAACCCAGCGTCTCCTCTAGAGACACACGGATTCAGAGTGGTATGAAGAGTGGTCCAGACGTCGCCAGCTGTCACAGTTGGAAGGTCGTGGCCTCACATCAAATTTACATATAATGAGCTTCTCTAAGCATTTCATTTTACTTGATCCTTCAAGCTGTTGGTATTTAGCTTTTTTGAGGAGCATGTGCGCCGAACTGGGGGGAGTATTATAAGATTTAGCTTGCAGAGTAACATAGTATGATATGTTGAGCACTCTGAACCTCTCATTGGACGTGTGAGGTAAATGTCCTTTTAACCACTCTGCCTGGTTATTATAAAATCAATCATATGCCCATGCTTGGAACGTGGGTGAGTCCAAGTGATTTTATATTTGTTCGGAAGTTGAAATGTGGTATTAATAATTACGAGATTATGCTCAGAACAGAGTGTTAGCAGTCTGAGACCGTTTTCAGGAAGATATATTAATTGTTAATGGGAAATATTTATGCATGTTTATAATTAAGAGATTGGATATATTGTATGTGGTCCCATGAAAAAATGGAGAATATGTTCTTGTGAAATTTATAAAGCGAAAATGTAGAGAAGAAATAATGGGAATGTAAACTCAGATAGGATGTAAAGTAAATTAAGATCACGTATTTAGTAATATAAAGGAAGAAACTGATCGCACGAAAGCTGGGAGTACAAGAGATTTGTATAAAGAAAGTACCTCGGGCTTTATTTCAGAGCATATAAATCTTGCGATGTGACATCATAAGGAAATTCGATTGCCTCTATTAGAATATTTCAATGTTTATTAAGAAATTGCTATGCGAGTATAAACATTTATAGTACAATTGAACAATTGAAGCAAATAAATATATATACATAATTGAATATAATTGACAACGAAAATAAACTTTCAGGGTAGGTGAAATATCAATGATATTTCGAATATATATATATACATGCTGTCTCAGTATTTTGAAGCCATTTGTAAGAATGTAGAAAAAGAAGCATAACACATCAGTGAAAAGATGTATTTAAATGAAAATCGGTAAAAATAATTTTGAGAATCCTTTTAATACACCGATTTAATGAATCCACTTTTAGTCTCAATGGTTGCTTCAATTCGGGCTCTGAAGATTTGAAATACCCGAATCAGATGACTTTTTCTTTGTTCTAGAGGACTTGAGAGATTGAATGGTGTTATGAGGGTGTTGATTGATCTCTTTCTCGATTACGTCTCATACGTAATAAATAGTCCAGTGGATTGAGGTTGGCTGAGAGAGGAGGATATGTGTCTGGAAAAACATGGTCGTGGAAATTGGCACGGATCCAAGCTTGGGTTGTCCTTTCTCTAAGAAATGGTGCAGAGTCTTATAAGAAGATATAAGGTCTTCCGTCGCGTACTTTGTCTTTCCAGGGCCTCACAAACATCTCCCAAACATCTGCGTAGGCAGCCAAGCTAACTCTTAAGCCAGGAGAAAAAAATAAGGGGGCATGGCATCTCTCTCACTGCTAATGACTCCCCGAACAATCCCAGTTGCTGCAAATTTGGTCTGATTATAGTTAGAACCTTTCTTAGAACTCAGCATAAACATTTGTCATTCCTTGGCTTTAACCTTTGGTTCTGATCAAAGTTTTTCTCAACACAGAAAAACCGTCATTATAGCTTCTTAATGTTTCAACGTGGAGAGCAAGAGCTTTGCACGGTTCGAACGATTCTCTTTTCTCTTACCTGATATGAACTGACCTCTCTGCATCACACAGGATTTGTAGCGTATATCTTCATGCAAAACTCTTCTGATGTTGGTTTCTGAAACCTTAAAGTCCTTTGCAAGTGCTCTGATCAACTTTTCGTGGGTCTCTTGAATTTTTCCCGTATATTCTGCAAAAATTCTTGGATTCTGATGGTAATAACCCTTTTATATTTTGCCCCCCCTATTAGCATCTTCTATGTTTTTTTTAGTCACGTGCGAGTCAGGTCGCGAGTGACTCAAAATCTCATTATGTCGGTTGGTCCTCCTCGTTTTGCTTTTTTGTTTTTCTAATAACATTGTAACTATTCTGCCGATTCCAACGAAATTTAAAACCCTTATGTTGTTTAATATTCTCTTTCAAATGCTATAATTGCCAAAGTTATCCCTATTTTAGCACATTAATTATTTTGTTTTGGCAATAACATCAGAACGATTCGGCCGATTCTAACGGAATTTGAAGCTATTATGTTGTTTTACATTCCCCTCCAAATGATATAATTGCTAAGGTCCTCCTAAGGTTAGCCCGATAATTAGCTTTTTTTGTGCAATAAAATCATTACTATTCGGGTGATTATAAGAGATTTGAAACTCTTATATTGTTTTACATTCCCTTCCAAACAATATAATTGCCAAAGTCACTCAAGGTTGCCAGAGAATTATTGTTTTTGGGCAATAACATCATAACTATTCAGCCGATTCTAGCGAAATTTGAAACCCTTAATGTATTTACATCCTCTTTTGAATGATAGACTTGCGTAGGTCCTCCCAAGTTTACTCCAGGAATTATTGAAACTTCCAAAGTCGTAAGGTCATAAATCTGAATAAATAAGGGCACGCAACTTTTTGGTCAGCAGATCTTGTTTAATTTGGCAACGAAGGTTCGGGCTACTTTGAGAAAGGGAGCAATATCTGTATCATTCTGTTGAGCTTTGATGACAAAGATTCCAGCGTGCCTTTTCTTTTGCTTTGTCACTTTAATGTAATTCATTATTATTCAAAAAACGAAATAAAAAAATAGTTATGTAAAAGTTAGAGCTATTCAAATTAATATTCTCAAAATACTGACGCACCCTGCAGAAATTTTCACTTCTCGATTCAAGAAAGTAATCTTGTTTTTTTCACAATGCCTTGTATATGACAAACCAACCAATCAAACTAAGTGGTACTAAGGTTTAATGTAGACTTTTCGGGAGTCCATAAGTTAAACACTGATTTTGTGTTGTGCAACTCTCAATCTGGTTCTTTTCTTTTAATGTCCCTTAAAGCGACAGGAATAATAGACTTTTTCAATATTTTTTTTATGAGTTTAAACTTGGAAAATGCTAACGAAACTAAATAAAACATTAACGAAGTATTTTTCCAAGGATCGGTTCCTGTTCGTTCAATACAGCGTTGCTTTCAGAGTTTTCGAAATGGAGATGAGTCTTATAGAAATTGAACGTCCAGGGAGGAATCGATCATTTGAAGGTGATATACTAAAGGAAGCAAACGAGGCAGAACCTCGTATATCAATCAGTAAGTAAGCTCACTGGAACAATGGAAAGAAGCAAATCCTGCATTTATACTAACTTGTTTATAACTGGAAAAAGAACTAGAGGGACTTGATCTAGTGCACCAGCGGCGGCGAAAATAGCCGATTTAGCACCTGTAGCCACTAGGTGGCGTCACCTGATGGTCTACTTATATCATATTTGAACTCAATGACCTCAATTACAGACATAATATAAGATCTGCATAACCCATAGACCTGCATCGTCGCAGGTAAAAAGGATGGATAATTTTAAATTGCATGAACTGACAGATGACCGACGAGATCGTCGCTAACAGATTTGTTTTGTTGTTTTATTTGCTAAAAAAACGGAATGATCTATTTTTAGAACATAAAGTTACCTGTGGTAAAAAAAATGGATTCTTTGCAACAACCTGAACAGATTTGAACATCGGTTTGACCGACAAGAGCAATCGAAACATATCCCAAAGCTCGTGGTCTATCAAAAAAGGGTATGGTGACAATATGGTGGTAGGCATCTTGGATTATCCACTATAACATCCTGAATCGAGGAGAAACAACCACAGTAGTGGAATGCTTTAGTCAATCGCAAAGGGCCTATTCTTTTTTTGCGAAAATTCTCATTCACATGTGATAAAGGTGAAGCTTCAAAAGTTTAAAGAATTGGGAATTGGAATCGTGCCTCATTGACATTATTCTTCTGATTTCGCTCCTACAGAACTTTAAAGAACTTTCTTGATTCGAGGCGTAAAAACCTCTACAATAAAGACATAAATGACATTGTAATACATAAGAAAATGTGCATTCAAATTGCATGGGACCTAAAGTGCTTAAAAAATAAATTTATTATTCACCTATTTGTTGATTTTAAACCTTACACCTTAAAAAACGCTTGATAAGCAGGACATTTGGACTTCCTCTACTCAAAAATACCGCTGCTCGCCCGGAACCGCTCCCCCTAATTGCATACCGACTTGTAAATTTGTATGCCCCAAAATTAAGCATCTTTCTGTGTTTATTAGTTTACCAGCGATTGAAGATGACGGAGGTCTCCGTCGAAATCTGGTTTGCAAATAAATTGATCGTAATACTGTGGTTTCTTCCCTGCCTTTACTTGTACGTTACCGTACTTCTTTCGATATATTTATATATATATTTATTATTAGATTAGAAGAAATCGCATTAATACGATATATAGCCAATGCAAAAGAGTAATGATAAACCAAAATATATAAATCTGAATTTATTTTAAAGCACAGAACTAGTTTCTACTGTCAGCAGCCATTCTCAACTGTTTAATGATAAATGAAGCTAACACCTTCCAGTATATAAAGGCGACTTAAAAGACGAAACAAAAAGAAATCAGAGAAAACAAAACGGGGAAAACATAAACATTTAGCGTGGCTCCCGCACTAATTAAAAGAGTAAACAAAATGAAACCAGAGAAGGCAAAACGGGAAAACATAAATAAAAATATTATGAGATTGGACATATGAAACCAGAAAAAACAAACTGGAAAACAAGTATTTGCGTGAAACGGGGGGCAAAGATGCTAAGATGGTTCGGGTGGTTTATAAATAAGTTTGTCAACATAATTCGAGATATCATCATCATCATCATCATCATGGTACGGGCTCATGAGGTAATCCTGTAGTCGCCCGATCATTGTTATGAAAATTTCTATGATGCTGGCTACGTGTAACTATACTAGTTGTCTTCCCAGTGTTTAACAACTTGTTCTTAAAGGACTGAAGACTTGTGGCTGTGATCACTTGATCTGTCAGAGAATTCCAGTCATTGACAATCCTCTGACCAAATACATTTTTCCTCACCATCTCTGGCTATGGCATTTACATAGTTTATTGGAATGACCTCGCGTTGCTGAATATTCTTGAGGTATGAAGAATAGGCCAGGGTCGATTCCCTCCAATACATTTAGAAGCTTGTAAAATTGAATCATATCACCTCTACGCCGTCTATATTTCATAGAAAAGAGTCTAAGCTGACGCAGTCTTTCGCTATATTCGTGATCACTCAATTCCGGAACTAATTTTGTAGCTCTTCTTTGTACGGATTCCACTTTCATATCATCGGCGATGAATCATGGGTACCAAATAATGTTGCCATATTCCAGATGGGGACGAACTAATGTATTTATTAATAGTGGCAAGGTATGTCTAGTAAATGTTACAAATGTGCTTTTCACAATTCTCAACATCTGGTTGGCCCTTTTAACTGCAGCGGACACTTGTTCATGGATTACCCCTAGATCTTTCTCTTCTTTAACTTGATCCAGTATTTCACCATCCATGGTATATACATAGTCCTGATTGTGGAATTTCAAATGCATGACTTTACATTTTTTTGCATTAAACCTCAATTGCCATAGATTAGACCATTCACCTAGCTTCCTTAAATCTCCCTGCAAGTCCCGATGATCTTGTGATGTGTTTACTTCATTGTAAATCTTCGTGTCGTCGGCAAATATTTTAACTGTACTTGATACAGCATCAGGTAGATCATTGATAAACAACACAAACAAAATTGGTCCCAGAACACTTCCCTGCGGTATACCGCTTTTCACTACTGTCCAGAAGGATCTGTCTTCATTCATGACTACCCCTTGTCTTCGGCCTGTCAAGAAGCTTTCTATCCAATAATAAGTTTTTCCTTCTATCCCATAAGCTTTCAGCTTACTTAAAAGTTTTTTATGAGTAACTGAGTCAAAAGCATTATGGAAGTCCAAATACACAACATCAAAGCTATTTCCATGCTCCACAAACAGTGACTATTCCTCCAAACATAAGAGTAGCTGAGTCGTACATGATCTATCCGGGAAAAAAACATGTTGCTGATCAGCAAAAAGACCATTATCAATTATGTGTTTGACAGTATCGTCTCTTACTATTGTCTCCACAATCTTACACACAACTGCTATTAGACTGATTGGCCTATAATTCTCAGGCTGCTGTCGACATCCTTTTTATGGATTGGGGTTATATTAGCATCTTTCCAGCCTTGTGGAATTTCACCAGTTTCTTGAGATAACTGTTTTCTAACTGTGGTATATTTCTTTGATCCTCCTCAATGAAAACACTACCAAAGAAGTCATTTAATGTTGCTGCTTTATCAATATCATTTCTTGTTGTGTTACCATTGCCACAGTCTAAGTTACCAATCCTAGATCTTGTCCGGAGTTTACTATTAGCATATTTACAAAATGCTTTGGGGTTATGGTTAATCTCACTAGACAGTTTCTTTTCAAAGTCTTTTCTTAAATTTCTTGTTAAATTTGTTAAATTTGTATTTCCCTTCCGATAAATTGAAATTATCGACTTTGTTAATGAACTTTGATTCAGCAATTTTCCTCACAATATAATCGTTTGATTTATAAATAATTTTTGAATGGTTGAAGTCAATCCTATGGTCGTAATTTTGCATGTGCGCAAAGAGACTTGAAGAAATTGCACATCTTATATCAGCTTTATGTTCTTTATTCTTTTGTTAAAGTGACCAGACTCACCGATATATGATAAGTTGCAATTCTGGTAGGGTATAAAATATACGCCGGCATCTTGGTTGGTAGGATGCAGTTTGGTCAACGATTTTTGAATGGTATTTGGATATTTAAAGATAATATTTATGTCGGTTTGTTTCGCATACGATTTTAAGGGGGCTAAGGCTGGAGCATATATTTTTTGAATTCATCCTTTTGGGGTGTGGAGATGGCATATAATTTTGTTCGCGGTTTAGAATGGCATTTGTTTATGAAGTAAATTGAGTATTTTTGTTCGATGAAATTGCAGATGAGGTGGTTAATATCATCTTGAAGGAAAATTGGATCGCATATTTTGTAGGCTCGGTGAAAAAGGGAAGAAAGGATGAATGTCTTAATAGATTTATTATGAAATGGGAAGAAATGAATGTAACTATTTGAATTTGTAGGTTTTCTATAGACCGAGCACTGTATCTGATTATTTGAGCGGGGGAATTTTACGTCCAGGAACGGTAAGTAATTGTTCTTTTCCCATTCTACTTTGAATTTTATCGAGGGGTGTAACAAATTCAGATTGTTGAAAAATTCATTAAAATTATTATCATCTAAGGGTCATGTCGATAGCATGTCATCTACATATCGGAACCAGATAAGAGGTTGGGAATGGATTTTAGGGAGGAGGGACGTTTCCTAGTTTTCCATAGATACGAAGGGCGGTCAATAAGTTTTGCAATTCGTATATAAGGAAACGAGATATGAGAAAAAGTGTTTTGTTATTTTTCAATATAACTACCCTCAACTTCAATGCCCTTACGCCACTTGTCTCTGAGGCTTCGAATTCCATACAACTACAAATCTCCCGACTGCTGTTCAATCCACTCCTGGACGGCGAGCTGGACATCTTCATCGTCCCAAAACCGGCGTCCACGCAGTGCAGCCTTCAGCTGGCGGAATAAAAAGTAGTCGCTAGGGGCCAGATCTGGACTGTAGGGGAGATGGTTGAGTTCCTCGAATCTGCACTCACGCAGGGCAGCTTGTGCAAATCTGGCCTTGTGGACCGGGGCATTGTTGTGGAGGAGCAGGACCCTGCGCGTCAACTTGCCATGCCGCTTCTGACAGATGGACTTCTTCAACCCAGCCAGTTCCTCGGCGTAATATGGGCCTGTGATGGTCCTCCCATGAGGCGCATAGTCCACCATCAACACTCCCTCAGAATCCCAGAAGATGGTGGCCATGATCTTCCTGGCTGATGGTTAGGTCCGGAACTTGATGGGGGTCGGAGAGCCCCCGTGCTTCCAGGCCATGCTTTCGAGCTTGGTCTCGGGATCCCAGTGATGGACTCACGTTTCATCAGCTGTCACTATGCGTGACTCGTATCCCGCTGGGTCTTGGTTGTACAGGAGCAGCAGCTCCTCCGAATTTTGACGACGTTGAAGTCGATCATGGGGCGTGAGGTTTCTAGGGATCCAACAGGCAGAGACCTTGGTCATGGCCAAATTGTTGTGGATGATGTTGATAACACTTCCATGTGATATTCCAAGTTCCCGCTGGATTTCTTCGACCTTCAACCGTTGATTTTCGAGGATCATCCTCTCCACGCGGGCCACATTGTGTTCGTTGGTCACGTTTGACGGGCGTCCTGGACGGAGACCAACTTCAAGGGACTCACGACCATAGCGGCACTCCCTATTCCAGTGAGCATTGGTTGCATAGGAAGGGGTGGTGTTGGTGTACACTGCAAGCATGCGTTCATGGATCTCTTTTGCATTTTTGCCTTCCTTGGTCAAAAATTTGATCACTGCGCGGTGCTCAACCTTCTCCATTGTTGAAAAATTTGTGACTGACGATCTGCGATCAGCTACTGCTTCTTAAATAGACGAGGCAGGCGCGGGTGGCTGCAGGTCCTGACTTGTCATAACTTGTCCTAACACCCTCACAATCAGCCATCCCCCTTCCTCTGTTTTGCCCTACCGATTCGCAAAACTTATTGACCGCCCCTCGTAGATTGCATAGAATAGGGGGAAGAAGGTTATCCATGCTTGGGCAAACATTTTTGGTGGAAAAACTTGTCTTCAGCTGAAAATACATCATCCGTTACACATAAGCGCACCAGTTTATTATTACATACAATCAAGTATTTCTTGAGTACTTTAAATTACTATCCATGACTTGCTTTATATTTTCAATTCAACCAATATAAACTTGAAGTTCTGTAGCTTCTCCTCCTTTTCATTTTTATACAACCACACTTATGTATGTTTGAGAGAAGGGGTAAAGCAGGTTCGTGATGAGTAAAAACAACGACAGTACTTGAGCTCTCCTTACGCATTCAACTTCAATGATGATGGGCTCCTGGCAATCTTAGACTTGCCGCCAATTGTCATCCTTATCATTATGCGAATCTCCTTATCTGGTCGAGGGACTTTTTTTACAATTCAAAAGAGACGGTTAGTGCAATCAGTTTAAATAAGTAAGTAAGTGAGTAATCCCCAACTGGCCCTCACAAGTGTGGTCTAGAAGAGGGCGGGGGCGAATTCCCTCTATTCATTAGTAGTTCCCCGCTGTTAGACTTTCCCGAGAATGGGCTTTATAAGAATGAGTAATGAGAATAGAGGAGTCCACGTGTTAGATTCTAATAGAGTAAAAAATGAGAAGGCAACCGTCAATTTCAGGGGAAACTAAGAGTGGTATATTTCTATATTTATTTATAAATTAACTAGAAAGATATAGAAGTCTAACAAGGAACAAGGAGAAAATGGGAAATACACATAATGAGTATAATTAATTTAATCGAATATAAATGTAGGTTTAGAGTAAATATTTATATAAATTTGAGTTATAAATTATGGAATGATATATAAGATTTGGTCGTTCTAATTTACAGGATATATAATATATTTAATGTACGGATGGATGGACTTTGGTATAGTTTGGGACACAGAATGATTGCTCGAATTATAATCTCAAGGAGACTGGAAATGAAGAGAATATTTTTGAAAATAAAAAATTCTTCCATAACGCTATCTTGAAATGTCATGAGACAGCCGAATTTACGCTCGCTCGTTTTGTGTGGAGATAAATCAAAGTATATTAACTATCCTTTTTGAACATAAAATTACGCTAAACATGCTTAAATACCCCACTACCTGTAACCTTATATATCGTTGGCCTGAAAATAACAAGTAACTAATATGAAGAGTAAAATATATATTTTCTTTATCTAAACAGGATGGTTTTGGTAATTCTACAGATTAACGCCACAAAATCGCCAACAGATCGTGTTACTAAACATTCTAAATTCCCTACTGCCTCAACTTCCTACATCGTTGTTCGGAAAATAAAACTTAACATTAAAAACAAATGCGCGAGCATTTCAAGAAGGGTCATTGAAGAATTATTGAGTTGCAGAATTAAGTTGAAATAGTGACTTCTTGTGACTTGATAAAGCGTGCTAGACTCTTTCCGCCATCTAAATATTACTCCCAGGACTATTAAAATTATACGAATAAATATTATAGGCTTTAGTTGTCTGAAATGCGTGCGCCACTCTTATTCAAAATTACCCAATAGCTGCTGAAAATTGAATGAAGTATGAGGTTTGCAACGAGAAGCTAGTTTGCATAATTTCTGTCCTTCGGAGGGAGTTATACTTAGCATAATAAAGTTATAGTTTGTTTCGCGCAAGAATCACGCAATTAAGTTTTTATAACTGTGTCTATTTGTATTTTGTCAGTGTAATGTTTGTTTATATAAGTCGTTCAAACCGTTATTAGTAATTATTCGTACTAAACTGTCTTAGGATTCTATCTTTCTAGCTATTCTATTCTATTCCTATTCTGATTATAATTGTCTATAAGCTATTGATGCTTCAGTTATATAATTAATCGTAATCATCGTCGAGTTGGAAAACTAGGGAATAACCTGTGTGTTTTCTATTCTTCTCCTTGAGAAATTTGGTTAATTAAATCAATTTTTATTTGCTTCTGTGTCGTTTTTTTTACTTTTATGGCTCTTTTTGCAATTATTCTGTTGAGTGGTTTTATCTTCGCCTCCCTATGACGGTCTCACTGCCTTCTTAGTTCTTATCTCTTACGGTTTGTTATTATGTACATAGCTTTATTCTGTACTCTTTGGAGACTTAATAGGTTGCTCCTTGTTATCGTGTACTTTGCTATGGTTGGATAAATAATCGTGGATTGAATTGCGTCCTGGTAAATCTTCCTCAGCTTTTTTGTCCTTTTTCTGGGTGGGGCGAATGGGATTTCCAGCCTTTTCTATTTCCCTTCCAAGGGACTCCAAACCAGGGCGAACTCACCTCGGCAAGGTCCTTCACCGAAACTACGAAAGCCCTATCTGTCTCTGGAGCTCCCTATCCTCAGGGAAAGGAAGAGCTCCTACGCTTCTTTTATTTTTTATTCTTTGTTCTTTGCCTTTGGGGGACCTAGATGCCTCTACGATGTTCCTCACAGAGGTAAAATCAGGGTTCGACATCAGCCCAGTCTCACGTGACCTCCTCCAGAGTAGGACTCTACCTTGTGGAGTGAGGCCGCCTTAATCCCTAGGGGGCGGCTCTCTAATAGGACATCACGTCTCGAGGCCTCGGGGTGTCTTCTGGTATCGCAAGGGGTAACCAGTTATTTGAGACTACACCAGGGGCTGGCATACCATATCCTAGATTAAGTGTAAGCACCAGGTGAGCCGGCGCACTGGTGCCGAAACGGAGCACACCGGAAACTTGACCCGTCTATTGTCAAAGATTTGTGACCAGCTCGAAAGGTGTTTTCCACCATATGACTATGAATGCATCTGAACGGACTCGCGGCCTCCTTGTAGAGCGGAGATACTGTCAATCACTTTTCTATTCTTTTTTAGTGGGGTGGGGGAGTTACCCTAGAGAACGCAACTCATTTACTGGCAGTGATGGGTATAAAAAGAAACATCTACACCGTGGTATCCTTGATCGGAAAAAAATGTTTTTGACATCACAACCCATCATGATTGATTGGGCTTAGAGATCGTTTGAATCCTCGATGGCAAGAGCTAAATACCAACACTAGAAGGCCAATCCTTGTGGATGCATGGAGGCATTTTAGGAGCGGTATCACTAATGACTCCGACGTATAACGGACTTGTGTCCTAATGTGTCGCGACGCTTCACCGAGACTTAAACATAAAATGGTAGAAAAGAAAAATCGGGGAAGTAGAAGGGGGATCATAACTGGAGAGGATGAATGCATGTTAACCCTCATCCCTAATCGGAGCCAATAAGACGAGTAAAGGAGTCACCATACCTCTACCAGGAATGACTGAACGGCAGCTGGTCGCGAATGGCCTATCAAATTAGGCTCAGACCAAGTAAAAATATGGAAAGAGTTTCTAACTAAAGTGGCATAAAAGAGTCAAAGGATGTGTAGAAGGAATAAAACCCAAGTATTTTGAGACTACCGGGAGCAGTGGGGCAGAAAATGCCCTTGCAGAGAAAGAGTATGCCGAAAATAGTTAAATGGAAATGTGTAGAAAGAATAAAACCAATGTAGTTTTGATAGTACCCGGGTCCAAGTGCTTCTTACTTTCAGAAAACCTAATGCGAGTTAATTTTTATGTTAAACCTACTACATTACTCTAGTCTGGTTAATTTAATACAATAAATTAAGGCAATAAACACAATGTAACCTAAAATATTTAGTATTTGTAAAATTTCCCTCTTTATTTGTACACTCTTGCATCCATTTGATAATCAAATCAACCAGATTTTGCACAGTGTGTTGGAGTTAGAAGAAGGATCTCGAACGCGCATCCGCGAGCTGATGGAAAAATCTCCAATTATAACTTCTCTCTTCCATTCGTGAGCCAATACAAGCAAAATGGTTTAAGAGATACAGGTCTGCTCTTTTGGAAGCAATTCAAGAAAATGAAGTTCTCTTTGTTAAATGTATGGTTGGCCAGAAAGTCCTGACTCACTTAGGAAGTGGAAGCTTGTTTACAGTTTTTTTTGTTCAAAGCTGACTGGTATCTGGGACAGATTCGGATGCTGGCTGATTGTTGGAAGAAAATCGTATAGAACGATGTCGTTGGTGCTGGGCATCGTTCCTCGCTAGGTAAGATGTAGAACGATACCCGGCTCACAATCCATGAAGCAGTGTCGGTTATCAACTTTTGTTATCTACTAACCGCACCATTTGTCTCGAGATTTCTCGAAAATTTTCTCATATATATATATATATATATATATATATATATATATATATATATATATATATATATATAATATATATATATATATATATATATATATATATATATATATATATATATATATATATATATATATATATATATATATATATATATATATCAAATTTCACCGCAGGAAAAAGAAAACGGAATTATTTTTCTTCGGAAATAGCTATTTCTTACTTCGAAAAAATATGAGCTGGGGTGGGATTCGAACCGTGAGCATTGAGGCATCGAGCAACCGCTATGATCTCAATTAAACCGCCCTTTAGACCACTCGGCTACGCGGAAGACAAAACTCTTCCGAATAGACAAGCTTTTTAAAGGACGCTTCGTATGGTCGAATCCCCAATTAGTTCTCTTTCTCCTTCTCGTTCGACCATGCGAAGCATGCTTTAAAAAGCTTGTCTATTCGGAATAGTTTTGTCTTCCGCGTAGCCGAGTGGTCTAAAGGGCTGTTCAATTGAGATCAAAGCGGTTTCTCGCTGCCTCAATGTGCACGGTTCGAATCCCACCCCAGCTCAGATTTTTTCGAAGTAAGAAATAACTATTTCCGAAAAAATTATTCCGTTTTCTCTTTCCTGCGGTCAAGTTGGATTTATTTAATCATTCTCTCGCGCTCATGATTAATATATATATATATATATATATATATATATATATATATATATATATATATATATATATATATATATATATATATATATATATATATATATATATATATATATATATATATATATATATATATATATATATATATATATATATATATGGCAGAAACAGGAATTAATTAATTTCTTTCTTGCAGGTTCTGTCAGGATTTATTAAGTATCGGTATGAAATTGAAAATTCCTAAAAGACGACACCCGTCTATAAATATGACTGGAAACTGTAGATCTCTCGTGTATCTCCATAGAAGCGGGAAGACAGCGGGCAATATTTTCAAAATGTAGAACCCCACTACATGGGCCGATCCAGGGAGGGCTAGGAGAGCCCCCCTCCCCTCCCAATTGACTCAAGAAGGCCTCAACGGAGTGTGGCTGCTCGGTGTTTACAACGAAATTGATGCTAGAATAGACGGCGTAATCAATGTATTTACGTTCGTGTGAAATACCGTGACAAATACTGTGTTATTAATCTGTGTGTTAGATGCTGTTATTAACACTTTTAAACCCGTTTATCTTTATATTTCTTCTTTTAGCCATACTTTTTTCTGCTATTCACAAATAGTTATGTAATAATATAGAATATATAAAAAACAGTTTTTTAAACCATTGTAATCGAATATACCTTATATGATACATGTCTATAAAACAGGAAAATCTCGAAAAATATTATTAAATTCAGTATTATACTTTAGCTGACGCCACGAAACTAAAATAAACCACAATTCATAATTTTCTGATATGTGGAATCAAATTCGGATCTGGGGGAGTTAGTGCTCACTGCTCCCTGATATACTGTTATTTATTATCAATGCTGTGTAAAATAACCATTCCTAATGATCAATGCCCTTTTCTCAGACTACTCAGAGGAAATAATTCAGGTTAACCCCCTCCAAATTTTTACCCTGGATCTGCCACTGGCCCCGTGTGCGGAAAGAGTATCGAAGGAGAAAGTATAGAAGGAAAAAGTATCGAATGGACAATTTATCGAATGGACAAAGTATCGAATTGTCAAAATATCAAATGTACAAAGTATCGAATGGACAAAGTATTGAAGAAGAAGCAGGAGAATAATTATTATAATAAAAATAATAATAATTATTATTATTATTATAACTGTGGAAGAATAAGGAGAGAGAAAAGGAATTCTTTTTCCTCTTCCCACCTTCTCCGGTACCTCGGTTCTCCTCCCCTCCCTGACTTTCCCAGTTCGCCGTTGACCGTCTGCCCCAAACAAGTGGCGCGGGGGCGAAACGCCATTGCCGCAGACGAATTTAGTCGGCCCCACGTCCCGTTCACAGCGTTGCATTTATCTGCCCTATATACTGCGAAAATTAGAACAATGGAAAGACCATTAAGGAAAAATAGCGACTTCCCGCTATGGACCCTTATCACGACCCAAGGCAATTAAGGAAGTCTAGATAATTTCGGAGTATATATTCGATACTTGGAAGCTCACAGGCAGATTGATTCTGAAGCCTATATCCGGTAGGTTAGCCGTTAACGTCTTCGTTACTCGAGAGGGAATCGACTAGATTCTCGTCCAGAGAAGAATTGAGTGATTTTTGAAAAACTAAAGAAAAGCTAGTCGTGACTCAGATTTGTTTGTGGAGATAGTTTTAGGCGCGCTTCAACCCTTCTCACCACGTCTTCGGATTTTAAGGATCGGAAAAGCCATCCCTGAAGCACCCTCCGTTTGCCTCTTAATGATAAGAGGCCCCCATCTTCAATTTCCCGAAGTTGGATTGATCTCGTGAGACGCCCACAAGTTCAAGGTCGAACTTACCTACCTGGTTCTACTCGCCGCACATCAAGGTAAAAGGGATTTAACTCCCGCTTCGTCACGCTCCTCCCACCTTTACTGCGTCGGACCTCAAGAATCCCCTTTGCTCTATAACTTGCATAATTGTAAGAGCATTTCTTAATTAATTATCCCTCGGTTCAAACTTAATTGATAGTGTCAATCATCTTAGCCGTGAACCGTAAATATTTAATTGCATTGCCATTTAACTTGCCCTATATGTGTAGGTAATCTTTAGTTTTATTAAAGTATATTTTTATATCCGTGTTTGAATATTCCTTGGCCTAGCAACTGTATATTTAGAGAACTCTTAGAACCATACCATCACCCGGTGGGGCCTTAATTTCGGTCGGCCAGTAAGCCAGTGTGCGTATAACAGCGTACACCTGGTCATACCACGACGTATATATATATATATATATATATATATATATATATATATATATATGGCGTCAGGTCTTTGGGTTTGTAAAAGATTCCACTCTACCTGATCTTTTGCTATTTCTTTAAAGATCATTATTTCCACTCTATACAGTTGCAAGTGTCAATAATATTTAAGCTAAAATAATAGGAATCTTTTTTTAATAGCAAATTATATTGTTTTTTTAGTTGAGCGTATTTACGTTGGTCAAGATACTACTAATTAAATGGCAAGAATAGCTGCCAGATTTTGGCTTTGCTGTGGTAAAATGACCAGAAGAATCAGTCCTGAGTCAGGTTCTCTCGTTAGTTATTTTCTTTTTATGGTGTGCTTAATTAATTGGAACCTTTAGTAAGTTTTTTGGGGGGTTAATTGTTAATTACAAGTAAGTTAGTTTGTTAGGAAGAGCCTCACTTCTTCTGGTAAGCTTGATCATGTGACGAAAGACGAACGCTGCACATTCAGGATGTCTTCGTTCGATCGTTTTCATAAGCAGGGACAGATTCAAGAACTATCAGGCCAGTGTGCGTATAACAGCGTACACCTGATCATACCACGACAATAACCTGCCTGTGTCTATTACTATAATGAAGCCATTTAAATAAATATATTATTCATGTAGTAATATGAATACTTTTGTGGTTGACCACAAATTATTATAATATAGAGATCAAATGTATTTAAATGCACTCCTTCCTATATGTACCAGGTGACCGGTACCTTATTAACACACGTTTAGGCGTCCTGGCTGTAGGTCAATTTGCTTCCTCACGTTTCCATGAGTGCCTACATATGTAGTTATATCCTAACGCGTGTTATGAATTTGAAACGACGTCCTACCGACGCTTTTTCTTGGGTGAGATGGCAGAGTGGTTAATAAAGATTAATTTCCAAATCCATTTTTTTCCTTCCTTTAAAATCTCACCGCTGCTTAGTATTTGCAAAATATATCTCAGACATTAGTCTGAGATATATTTATCTCAAGTCGGTTTTTTTTTATAAAAATAGTTACAATTGCTTTGATGTAATTTTTAATAATGTAGGAATTATTTTTTGTTAAAAGATTTCTCTTCGGTAATTTATGGATGGTCAAGATTATTCTAGGGCAGAATTTAGAACCAGAAAAGATTAAAATTTATTCGTGGTTAGTTCCAAAAGGAAGTCAAAAGGTGGAAGTCGTCAGAGGTGATAAACAAGTAAAAGGAAGAGAGGATATGTGTAAAGAATTAGTTTTACAACCTTTATTTTTATTGTTATTTTTTTCCTGATCTTCAAAATTTCTGGGAGAGAAACCATGAGACCCATAAAAAGGATATGGCACATATATAATAGGTCAGTCACATAGCTAAAAGGCTCGAAATTAGCGTTTCGAATTGTGTGATTGCGTGTAGCGCACCCTTTCATTATGTGACTGATTGTGTAGGCCTTGGTGTGTAGGGGTGCCTTCTGGACAGGCATCAACGATAGTTAAATCTAATTAAGAGAGAGTGAGGATTTATAAGTTTGAATTTCAGGTGACACATCATACAACAGGGAGATGTGTGAAAGTGATGGATAGAGCACTGGGAAAGTGAGATTTCTGTATATTTATGCAAGAAGCTGTTGGGTGAGATGGCAGAGTATCTCTTCTGCATCAAAAATTAAGTGTTAATGTAATGTTCTTGTTTTGATGTAAATTTTCTTATTGTATATTTTGTAAGTGTGGTTGTGGTGAAAGATATAATCGTAGATTTGCTGATGCTTAGTGCTACACAAAGTCTTCTGTGTGGCTTTGTTTGGAAATGCCATCATAGATGCTTTGTTCGTCGTCTGGATAATGTCTAGGTTTTAAATGTTATGGTGTGGAACCCTGTTCTAAAGGGGCTAAGATTATGCGCGGAGTGATCTTGGTTAGGATTATGTGACTGTTAATTCTTCGCATTGGGTACAGAGGAGGTTAATGAGGTGGTGTGGGGAAGGTAAGTTGCGGTCTTTGATAGGTATATGGATTATCATTGGACTATGTTTACAGATTTTGGATATTGCGTTGAGTGAGTAGCTGTAGTTTGCAATATTTGTGACTGATTGAATTATATGTGGTCTGAGAGGAATGTGGGCATCTTCGATGATAAACTCTGGACAACAGGCAGCTGAGTGCAAGGGGTTTTGAGTGATGTAATTCGTCTGGCGATTTGTAATTGGTTGTAGTCTCGATCGTGTGGGAAGAGTTTTTAAGTCGGATGACACTGTGATGTTATGGAAGGAGGCTTAAGTGGCTAAGAGAGAAAAGTTCTTGTTGAGTTTGTTTGGTTGTTTTTTGTTTGAGATCATGCCTTGAATAATTTCGTAGTATTCAATTTTGTAGTATTGATCTTGCCCTTTATGATACTCTTTAAGCTTGTATAAAGTTTGCTTCTTTTTGGTCTGTGATTAAATGTTTTCCCCTGGTTTACAGTAGTCTTTGTTGTCCTAGTATTTTATTGTTTTATCTGAGTGTTTACAGCTTGTATTTTGTGAGTATTGTCTTGTGTGATGAGTGTTGGGTAGTTTTGTTGTAATGTGTCCCGTTACCTTATGATGACTTGAATTTCTGGTGCGTAATTTGAGGTGTGTTTTTGTGTTGCTTTGGGTGAACAGATTTGGTTACGAATTGTCTAATTTTTTCCAATAGTATGTTCCGCTGCAAGGCTAAATCTTTTGCCTCCTAGACTTAAATCTTTGTCCACTTTCCACTCGGATATCTAGCTCAACTTTGAGTTCTAATTTATATTTTTGAATCATTGTAGGATTTTCAAAGCTGAACTAATTTAGGTACCTCACACTGTCTTCGTACGAGCAACTTCTAAATCAATCAGTTAAAGCCAAAACATTTGTTTATCCATCAAAGTTGATTAATTTTTAAGAATGTAAATATAATACAATTATTAAGAAAGTTCACTTTTATGTGTTATAACTAAAACCAATATTTATTGGCGAATTTCATATTAAGTTTTCTGTGTACTGAAATTATTTGTTGTGAAACGTATACCAACAGTTAAAGGGAAGGGAAACTTTACCTTTCATGCAATTGAATTCATGCAATGAACTCTGATTCGTTTGTGACGATGTTCTGAACGTGCGTGATTGCATTTTTCACTTATGTGCTCACCCAAACTGTTGCGAGTCCGTAGCAATGGATGAGACCAAGCGCTTCGTGACAATCCCAAACGTAATTGATTTTTAAATGGAATCTTAGATTTTCCTAGATACTCTTGCAGTATATTACAGTGGAATTCACAATTTGAGGTTTTTCTTCACTCATTACGATATGTCTTTCATGCATTCTGATTTACAGCATAAATGAAAAATAAAATAAAGAAAACCACCACTTTTTCTCTCCGTATGAGATCTTTTTAAGTACCAATATTTTCATCGAGCATGTCCACACCACTCATAAATTTATTATAAATGGAGGCTACCTTTGGAAAAGAAAAAGTTATTTTATATTTTAATCGACTGAAGCAACTCGAATGACAGAAAAAAAATGGATGAATACTGTCATAGAATAGCAAGTTAACCCTTTATGCGTTTCTCAGTCGAGGTCGAACGGCTATGTGCGTGGGCAATTTATAATATAAGCAGAATGCGAATTAACTAAATGTAGGTTGGCCAAACAGTCGACTATCTCGGAGGTTCCGGGATAATAGAAAAACGGCTCGGAATTAGTTTGGAAAAGGATCTAAGGGGTTTCTACTTAAACTATCAAACATAGATTTATCAATGCCTTTTAAATACTAATTGCGGAATTGGAATTTTTGGAGGAACAAGCTCTAAAGCATCAACCGACCGTTATTATTATTGACGTTACGTAGGTATGCTAGAGGTTTGTGGTCCGTTTCCACTACAAATTACTTACCTAATAAATACATTCTAAATTTACAGATTCCCCAAATAATAGCGAGAGCCTCTCTCTCAATTACCGCATAATTTTTCTCATGCGCGATAAGGAAACTCTCGCCGTTATTCTCATTCTGGAGGAGGACACGTCCTATACCGTGATTACTGGTGTCGTTACGAATGCCTAACAGTTTGTCTGAGTTAAGAAGGCGGGAGGTAGGGGCGGATGAAACTTCTTCCTGAGTTGGTTGAAGCCGTGAGTCGAAAGTGGCGTCAACTCGAGACGTTCAGGGCCTTCTTCTTTAATAGCTCGCAGAGGGAGGCGGAGATAGCCGCAAAGTTGGGTATGAATCGACGATAGAACGATGCAGAGCCTATGAAGGATCGCAGCTGCTTTTTGTTAGTGGGCAAAGGCATGTCCAGGACGGTCCGTATCTTTTCTTTGTGGGAGGGTAATCGATATTCCCGATATGGAAGCCGAGGTAATCGATACTGCCACAAGCGAAGTGGCACCTGCTGGGGCCAATTGTGAAATTGTGTTCCCTGAGTCCATACAGAAGGGCTTGAAGGGTGGTTAAGTGTTGATCCAAATTTTGGGTGGCCATATAAACATTATCAATATAGAAGGTGACGTTGGGTAAGCCTTCTAAAATCCTCCTTATCATCCGGTTATAATTGCTAAAAACCGTCACTAGAACAAAAGGAAGCCGTCTGAACTGCATCACCGCTTCTTAGGGAGCAAAACAGTAAATTTCTTCATTTCCTACGTCAGGGTGATCTGATAATTGGCCTTGCATTAATCCAACTCGAAGATGAACTTAGCCTTCTCAAAAAGGTGGAGGTTCTGATCTATGGTAACGATTGGTTCGGCATCGAATACGGTAATCGAATTTAGCTTTCTAAAATCGATGCACATTTGATAAGAACCATTGGCCTTCTTTACCATGGCAACCGGGAAAGAGTAACTCGACTCTGAAGGTTCAATGATCTGCAACCTAAGAAGTTTATCCTCTTCAATAATGAATTCTTTCCGGAGGTCTATCGGTAGGGAGTATGGTTTGGAACAGATGGATTCCAAGGGGGTTAGTTGGATATTGTGCTCAAAGTGGGTAGCACAACCGGGGATCTCGGTGATGACATCATCGAAACGATTCAGGAGCGCTTTCAGTGGATCCTTTTGAAGAGATGATAGCTGGTCTCATAACTTAAGTTCCTCAGGTGAAGAATTATTAAAGTCAAGCAAGACAAGCAACATGTATTCCTTGTCTTGCTCCACGTAGGCGACCTGGATTACGCAAAAAGAGGACAGGGGGTAGACAAATTCCATGGGGGATTCTTCCTCGATTGCAACACTAAGGTTGATGCTCGCGTGCCTGTGGTACCGCTTGAGGGTGTTTCAATAAGGTAATCGACGAGTCCGTGCTTCTGGCTTAACAATTCGTTGTTATCTGTGGGAAGGAGAAGCAAAACTTTTTCTCAGGGATTAAATTTCCTTTCTTTGGACTTGCAACCAAAGTATGTCAAATACTTGTCAAAATTGATGTCGGTGTTATGAGACGCAATTTCAGTGCACTTTTCTAGCATCCATCTTAAATCCAGTTGATAAAAGTAAGAAGTTTGGATATTTTGATTTTATATCTGATAGGAATAAAGTTCCTTTAGGATACTCAGGGGGCCTCTGACGTTTCTACCATATAAAAGTTCAAAGAGGGCGAATCCTAATGTACGATGGGGGATTTCACGGTAGGCAAAGAAGGCTACCGGAAGGAAGCGATGCCATTCAATGAATTGATCTGCCCATGACTTCCTGAGGATGACATTGAGGATTCCATTTGGCCTCTCGCACATTCCATTCCCACTCGAGTGAAAAAGAGTGGTAAACATGGGCTTGATCATCAATAATTTACCAACGTACTCCATTAATTCAGAAGTGATTGACGACCACGATCCGAGAGTATTTCTTTGGGCAGGGCCACACGGGAAAAGATGGAACTAAGGACTTGGGCGCAGGAGATACTATCGAATTTTTTGAGTGGCACAGCCTCTGGGAATCGTGTGGCAGCGTCGACCTGCTTTAAAACGTAACTATGACCTTCGCTCGATGGGGCAGATCGGTCCGATTAGGTCTATAGCTACCCGGGAGAAGGGTTCAGAGATTAGCCGTCCCTTCTGCAAAGGCGCAAGTCTGACTCGTCCTTTTTTGTCGTCTTTTGGCAAATGTCTCATGAACGAAAATATCGGAGAATTTCGTCGGTCACGCCAGGCTAATATAAATATTTGAAGATCCTCTGAGCGGTGTTTATATGACTAAAATGACAGGCAAATAGGCTAGCGTGAGCCGTTTGCAGGATTGGTGGGACGTGGTAGCGGGGTAGACATAGTGTGCTGGACTCGATGTCATTTTCCTCGGTGCACACTCGATAGAGGAGGTCGTTCCTAATGAGGAAGGAAATCACCTTATTCCCTCTTACGGTTTCGCGTGTTTTGTTCTGGGCTTTGGACCACAAATGACGAAGAAATCCACATTCCCTCTGGCTTTTGGCAAATTCATGGGTCATCGCACTCTGGAGTTCGGGAGCACACGGTAGTTCCAGAGGTGTAGGGGTTTTTATTTCCTTCATCGCGCGGGAAAGGGTAGTAACGGATTAGCCATGGGAGCGTAAGAAATCCGGGAAGACTGACCAATTAGGATAGAGCAAAACTTAATGGGGCTGCAACGACTTTAGCCCAATCAGTAAAATACGCGCACTCAATGTACTAGTGAACAATGGGTAATTTATTGGCGTGCCCTAGGTAATCATGCACTACAGCAAACTTATCGTGGTCTTGAGCCACAGTGGGGAATAGTTGGTCGGATTCAAAAATACACGTGAACCCTGTATCACGGACGAGGGTGGAGCTCCGGCACCCATCTATTGCTCCAGTTTCAAATTGGAGGACGCCGGGAGTACTTTTATCAAACAAAAAGGTTCCCTGGTGGCTAGCAGTTTTCGGCGGATTTGAAGAAGACGGGGCTTCATTTTGCGATGGTGTGCGCGTAGAAATGGCACTGACCTGGTGTACCTGGTGATAAACTGAGAGTTTTGAGGGCAGTTGGACCTCATATGACCAGGAACTCCACATGAAGATCACAAGATGGTCCTCATTGGGAACGACGAAGCAGGGCATTTGGGAGAAAAGGGTTTAGCATCACGATGATTCGAGGAGAAGAGAGGTTTTGGTTTGGCGGGCCCAATCACCTTAACAAACTTATTCTCATTATTAGGAACAAATTTGTTTTTGCTGTTTTTGGATTTAGGAGATGAAGGTTCTGATTTATTCTCTTCCTTCATATAGCAGTTTTGAGTAGCCGCGTAGACGTCTGCCTCCTCGATGCATTACTTGATAGTAGGGCATCTAGGGTCCTTCACGAAGGATTTAATTTGTCATGGGAGCCACGCAAGAAATTGGTCCTTGAAGACGAAATCGACCAGGGCGTCGCATTTATGAGGCACCTTGGATGCGTCAATCCCAAAATTAAAATGACTCTGTAGGGAGTAGCCGAACTGTCAGAAGGTCTGGTTTAGTTGAATGAGACAGTGCCTAAATTTAGCTCGGTAGAAAACCGGGGGGATGTGGTAAGCGGCGAGCAACTCGGCTTTTAACGATGAATAGCCAATTTTTGCCTCTGATGGGAGGGAGATAAATATATCCCTGAGTTGGGAGCTCAACAGGGGCAATAACTGTGCTACGCCGTCCGTCTCGAAGTCCAACTGGTTGACCTCGAAGATCTTTTCGAAATGGGTGAGATAAGATCCGAAGTCTTCGCCTTCTTTAAAAACGGGGAGTTTTATGGACGCAGGCTGCGGTGCGTCTAGTCTAGATCTTAAGGATTTCATGGAAAGTGTACCGTATCGCTCCTAGCTCTGCTCATTTCCAATTCGCGAGAGCAAATACTCTCTCTTTCTTCTCGTGGGGTCGAATGGCGTTTTCCCCCCTCCGCCCAAAGGGAAGGGTTCCAGGGTATGACGCATCGGCTGGTGAGAGTAGTCTCCTAAGTCGGCGAGGCGAAACTTTGTCTGACTCCCACTGGGACCTTTTCGGGCTATCAAGCTTGTCGCGGCTTTCTGCGATGGCAGGCTTTCGCCCACCACGGCGTCTCATGATTTCGTACTCTCCTTAGCGCAGACAAAAAGGGTCGCCCAGGTGTCTGTTGTCTCTCTGTCCATTGAAGGGTGCAGCAGAGCGTATCTTTTTCTCTCTTTCACTATCTCTGATCTCTGACAAATACCAATTTGAGTCCAGAGTCACAGGTTTGTTGTCCTTTTAGAAAACAAATGGCTGTGCAGATGTTTTTATAGACAACGCACCACATCTCTTCTTCTTCATTCGTTTTTGTATTTCTAATAGTCATTTATCTCTACGATTTACTCTTATTGTACCAGATTCCTCAAAATCCCATTTCTGAAAAAAATTGCCCAAAATACGATTTTACTATTTACATTTTGGCAGAGAGGAAAGAAGCTGAAGAACAACTGAAGCTCTAAGCTTGTATGTTTTTCGTTCCTGAAACTGACTTGCTTTTGTCCCTTTTACAGAAGGAATTGAATTCGATAAACTGAAGGAGTGAAAACATACCACAATTTGTAACCAAATATGATTAGTTTTCCTTGAATGTGTTGATTGCAACCATGCCTCCCAAAATGCGATACCATTCATTGTCACATTAATTGATATTCGAGGTAAAAGACACATTACCAAATTTATGAAGAAAGGATTTATTCAATAAACAAAAGTAATCTGCAAGTTTAAAAGAAATATCATTTTCTGAGAGTTGCAAATTACATTGTGTAACACGATTTTTGTTTTTGGGCAGCAACTGTTATTTTCTATTTTCTTGTGTCTATAATTCATGAAAAAACATTGTTATGTACTTCAAACTTTGCTTTCGTGTCCAGGATTATGATAATTATATGAAATTTACCTATTCCTTCTGGAGGGAAGTGTCGAATTTGAACTTTCATTTGCATATAGTAGAAACAAAACGACATGATACAAAAATAGCATTTATTTATTCTATAATTACATAAGTAGCAGAATTAAAATATTAGAAACAAGTAGTTTTCCGTGATTTACCCTTATACTGTAAATTAACTCACGAATCAGCACCCAAATATAGTCACCTATCAGATTTTCATTATACGATCCTGGTGAAAGCGCTCGCCATGCTCCTCGGAGTACGCTTCCATGTTCTCCTTAAATTTATCAAGATAAGCGTCATGAATATAGACTTTCAGGGACATCTTACAACCCATCTTACCGTCGTTTCTCACCAAGTTCTCAACAAGCTTTACATAGTTTTTCGGCTTTTGATTACCTAGGAAGCCCAGAACCACTGCTATAAAGCTGTCCGACGCTGCTTTTTCTGTCCTAGTGAGCTTCTTTAGAAACTCATGGCAGTCCTTGATCTTTTTTATTTGTGGATTGCCGACGAAGACCCCTAGCTTCTACCTTTGCCGCAGATAACTTAGGAAAGAAATCTTGGAGATACTTGAAAGCTGCGGACTACTTATTCAGAGCTCTGACTTTTTGTTTCATAAGGCCCAATTTTAAGTGCGGAGGAGGAAACAGTACTTTTCTGAGGTCCAACAAAGGCTCCCATTTGACGTTGTTTCTCTCCACACTAAACTCAGTTCTTGTGGCCAATCCCGCTGATAGCAGTGTGCCACGGTCTTCCTGCTGCCCCAAAGGCAAAGATAACAAGGAAACTTGGTAGAACCGCCTTGGAGACCCATCAAGAAGGCCACCATTTTGAAGTCTCTGATAATCTCCCAACAGTACTCTTCATATTTCAGTGCATCTAGCAAGATCTTGACACTGCTGCATTCTTCTTTGAGCTGGACCGAGTGAGCGAGAGGAAGAGATGGATACATGTTCGCGTTATGAAAGCAGCACTGCTTTGAGGCTCTTGGATGAGCTCTTAATGAAGAGGCGCCACTCGTTGGGGTTAGAGGCGATTGCGATTGCCTCGAACATACCAGTCACATTGTAACAAAAGCAAAGCACATCTTGACGTGTAGAAACCCCACTGCTTGAGTTTCAAAGTTAAAAGCTCGGCATTGGACTTTGTGAGACCAAGACCTCTGATAATGTCGTTGAGATCTTTTTAGTTGGGGTAGTATGGGTTTCTCTTTTCAGTTGCACCTCTGTAATGTGGATCAATGACTTCATCCTCTTCTAAACTGATTTTCCTTTCTAAAAATTGCTACTCTCTTTTTGGAGAAGTAGGAACGGGGAGCTCATAACTGTATGGCACTGGCGCAATAGGTGACTGAAGGACTGGATACATGACAACAGGCGCATTTTTGCCTGGTCGACTTTTGGAATGGCTCACCATGCAGAAGAAACAATTGCTTGAGTGGTCAGTTGGTTCCCTCCAATATCGTGGGATTGCAAAATTCAGAGCTCTCTTTTCTCCTCTGTACCATACTGTAAAAATAAATGAAAACACAAGTATAAATATACAAATACATTTCACTTAGTGTTATTAGAAATGTTAAAAAAATAATAATCTACTATCCAAATAAACAAAACACATTATATATATACATATATATATATATATATATATATATATATATATATATATATATATATATATATACACACGAAGGGCGGTCAATAGGTTTTGAGAATCAGTAGGGCAAAACAGAGGAAGGGGGATGGTTGTTTGTGGGGATGATAGGACAGGCTATGACAAGTTAGGACATGCAGCCGCACGCTCCTGCCTCGTCTATTTAAGAAGCAGTAGCTGATCGCAGAACGTCAGTCACAAATTTTTCCACAATGGAGAAGGTTGAGCACCGCGCAGTGATCACACAAGGAATGCAAGAATGCAAATGAGATCCATGAACGCATGGTTGCAGTGTACACTGACACCGCCCCTTCCTATGCAACCATTGCTCGCTGGAATAGGGAGTTCCGCCATGGTCGTGAGTCCCTCGAAGATGACCCCTGTCCAGGACGCCCGTCAGACGTGACCAACGACCACAATGTGACCCGTGTGGAGAGGATCATCCTCGAAAATCGACGGGTGAAGGTCGAAGAAATCGAGCGAGAACTTGGAATATCACATGGAAGTGTTATCAATATCATCCACGACAATTTGGCCATGACAAAGCTCTCTGCCTGTTGGATCCCTAGAAACCTCACGCCCCATGATCGATTTCAACGTCATCAAAGTCTACAAGGCCAGAGTTGCAAAAGCTACCCTGCGCGAGTGCGGATTCGAGGAGCTCAACCTTCTCCCCTACAATCTAGATCTGGCCTCTAGCGACTACTTTTTATACCGCTAGCTCAAGGCTGCACTGCGTGGACGCCGGTTTGAGGACGATGAAGATGCCCAGCTTGCCGTCCAAGAGTGGATTGAACAGTAGTCGGGAGATTTCTGCTTGTCGGGAATTCGAAGCCTCAGGGACAAGTGGCGCAAGTTCATTGAAGTCGAGGGTAGTTATATTGAAAAATAATAAAACACTTCCTCATATCTCGTTTCCTTATATCCGAATTGCAAAACTTATTGACCACCCCTCTTATATATATATATATATATATATATATATATATATATATATATATATATATATATATATATATATATATATATATATTTAAATAAAACTGCTGTGGAGGAGCGTAGTAGTTTATTATCTGAAGACCAGTTTCGGCATTGAGTTTGCCATGCCAGTCTCAGTCGAACACAAGAATACATGCAGTCACACCAAACGTACAATATATATATAGTTTACAGAGATCCATTTGGAGTTCCTACTCAGAGGGCGTGAATTGAAGTTCATTAAGTATATCGTTTAAGATTAGATCTTTGACGTAGGGGCTGCATTTAGATTGCCCCTCCGAAAGGTTAAAGTTGGGGATTTCATCTATAAGGGAGGATTCAATGATGTTTCTTTTGCGGAAGTCTTTATTTACATGGGTAGATTAGTTTGGCTTGTGGGAAGTCTATCGGGTGATTAAAGTTGTTGTTATGCATGAAAAGACTGGAGGCTCTGTTCCACGTCTAATGTCTCTTCTGTGTTCGTATATTCTCTTATCCAGGTTCCTTCCTGTTTTACCTATGTAAAATAAAGTGCAGTTAATTTCTTTACAGGGGATCAAATAGACTCCTGCTTCGTTGGTTCCTTCTATAAGTTTGGTGGACAGGAATTATTTTTTAATGGTCAAAGGGTATTTAAAAGTGGTGTGGTTAGAGGAAAGGATACTATTTAAACATTTCAGTAATGGAGAAAATGGAAGGAAGAGGCAGTTTCTTTCAGTATCTGGGCTCCTACTTTTAGAGCAATATAAGTTTGACTTGGCCTTGGATAAGCATTCATTGATGATATGGAGGGGATATTGTAGTTCTATAAATGTACAGGTGATGAAAGTAATTTCATCGGACAAGAAACATGGGTCACATATTTTAAAACCTCTCAAAAACATAGACATTATGATTGCTTTTTTAATTTTTATATCATGACAGGAGTAAAAATGGATGTAAGAATTTGAATTAGTGGTTTTACGGTATACTCTTACAATTTTAACATCGAGGAAAGGTAAACAACTATTATTTTCCTATTCAAATTTGAATTTTATGGTAGGCTGTAGGTTATTAAGGTTGTTTTAGAAATTTTCAAAAGATTCCAGTTGATTTAAAGTCAACATCGATATGACGTCATCAACATATCTGTACCATACAAAATTTGGGGATGGGGTCACAGAAGGGAGTAGAGACATTTCTAAATGTTCCATAAAAAGATTGCACAGAATGGGTGACAAAAGATTTCCTATACTCAGCCCATGTTTTGGGCGGAAGAAACCCATACCACTATTAAAAACATTTTCAGTTCGACTGAGGCTGGCATGACAAACTCCATGCCGAAACTGGTCTCGAGATAATAAACTACTACGCAACTCCACAGTGGTTTTATTTACATATTTGGAATCTGTCATTGGATTTAACAATTTTTCTGATAGTCTCACCACGATGGAGCAGGGATATGTGTATTACCCTCCCACCTTGCGAAAATATATACGAAGTTTAATCAGTGCACACAATACGAGATTGAAAGTGAAATTCCAGCAGGATTGCTTAGCCGAAAAAGTTGTCCCACAAACCCTCAGCTACATAACATACTAAGACATTGTCAATTGACCCTCACTTGAGTCCAACAAAAAGTTCACCTACGCTTACTGAAAAATTAGAATGGTTATTCCAAAATAGCCCCTGGAAGAAGTCCTCCAACCCAAGAAAGAACGTACTCAACCTTTCATCTTATAACCTTTCCCGCGACCAAGATACCATACTCGGTTATGGACTCTCTTTTGGATTAAAAAACATTAATTCATTCTCCCTTAGTCCCCTTATATCCATAAATAAATTTTGTGAAAATTATCATTTTGACAGTGAATTCTTAAGTGGCTTCGTTGCTGGTGCTTTGTCCAATTGTGATACTGTTAAATATTTAGAAATACCTAGACGCCTAATGATGGCCTTCAAATCACTAAATTCGAATAAAAATATTGAAATCACAAAATCCGATGACACCAATCAAATCGTTATTTTAGATAAATGCTCTTATTCTGCTATGGTAAATGATTTATTTAATGATCCAAACACCTACGAGAAGCTATCTTCAAACCCTTTAACTAACAAAATGGCATCCTTCAACAAAATATTAGCAAAACTTCTCAAACGATCAAATCCCGATCTCCTCCAACGTTTCAAACCAATTGATCCATCCTTTCCCCGTAGGTATAGGTTACCGAAAACACACAAGCCTGGAACACCTCTTCGATCAATTGCATCATGCATTGGCTCCCATGCATATTCCCTCTCTAAGTGGCCGGCTAATATTCTCTCAGATACCGTTGGATTTACCTTATCATCACATATAGTTCACTCATCAGATTTCATCGAGAAATTTAGAAAAATTGACATCAAAGGCAGTCGCTTAGTGAGCTTTGATGTAGACAGTCTTTTTACCAATGTACCCGTTGATTAAGCCCTTAAAGTATTATCTAATGTATTAAGCAACCTGAGATTAAACCTTCCATTACTACTACGCTCCTCCACAGTAGTTTTATTTACATATTTGCAATCTGTCATTGGATTTAAAAATTGTTCTGATATATATATATATATATATATATATATATATATATATATATATATATATATATATATATATATATATATATATACCTTCCAGAGTTCTTTTGCAGAGCTTGAGGGTGAAATGAAGTGCCCAAGGTATGTCTTGATTTCCGAATGGCATGCCAAAATATGCCTTATCGGCCTTACACATTTTAGCATATCTCTCTACAGAGTACTTTTACGCTCTTGTCTTAATAAATTCGCTGCAGACATAGCAAAATGCGTCTGTCGAATGCTTATAACCTCTTGATGCCATGTGTGACGAATACTTCTATTAATGACGAGTGACGATGTCTGTGCTGTGACGGCTAGAGTTAACATGATACTTTGAATAGACATTCCTTGTATTTATACAGTCATCTACGTTGCCAGAATGTTCTAGAAATTCGTCAAACATATAAAAAAATCTCGAAACTTCTAGAAAGCTCAACAGTTTATTTTTCACTAAATTAGTGCTGAATCTCTGTGCAATGCAAGAGAACTACCATTGCTGTTCAGTTCGCAAAAGACAAAATATAAGGGAAATAATAGCTATTACTACTGTATTACTGTTTATATAACTTTTAAATACAGTATATCATGTATATACCATAACTGAAAAAGACATAATCCTTGAAACTTTTGATATCTTTATACTATTTCCATCAAAGTAAATTTATTTACGTTAAATGGGCTAATTTACAAGTTCAATGTCCTAGCCACAAAAGCAAAGTTTTGGGATTAAAAGTGAAATTTTGTTACAGTGAAATCTGATATATGAAGGAATAGGTGAGTTTCTTAAGATTAATTCCTTCTCATAGCCAAAGTTTTATTAATTATAAAAACTACAAAATGAAAGATTAATTATCAAGGTACATTATAAATTTCATAAACGGTATACATAATTGCGAATGTAATACAAATAAAATAACAATGTTCCAAAGTGACGTGCCACTGTTGCAGAGCACACGCCATAGTGATCCGTACTAATCAATGGCATCTATATGTCTGAGTGGCAGTTTGCCTATTTATTTGCTATGTAATTAGAAATAATATCGCTCAAAATCTTTCTTATCAGCATTTTCCGCTAATTTTTTTTAAATCATAACATCGAACCTTTTTTATTTTCTTATCATTTAATGTGATTTCTCACCATTTTTATTACTCTTGAGGTGATAACTCTCAAATAAGTTTTATTTGCAAACATTTAAACTCCTAAAATTTTAGGAAAGAAAATAACTCCCGGAACAAAAAAAAAATATTTAGGCTATTGGAAAGCGATGAAAAAGAAGCACCTAAAGGTCCAATGGGGCGATCGCAAATTAAATATTTTATTTCCGAAGAAAAATGAGCCTGTTTTTCTGTTTCTTGCAGTATGCTCGATTTATTTCATCCTTTTTTCGCGCTCATGAAAGATATACATTGTATATTCGCCGCGTGTTCAACTCAATTTCTCCTCTGTCCTTTGAATTCTCAATTAATTTCTCTCTCTTTCACAGTCACGATCAACCTTGCGAAGCATGCCTTAAATCTTTTTTATTTGGAAATTTTTGGTCTTCCGCGAAATCGAGTGGTCAAAGGCTCGGTTTAATTGAGATCAAAGCGGTTTATTTCTGCCTCAATGTGCTTGGTTCGAATCCCACCCCAGTACGGATTTTTTCGAATTAGGAAATAACTTTTTTTGGAGAAAATATTATCCTGTTTTCCTGTTTCTTGTGACGGTATGGTGGATTTATTTCATCATTCTTTCGCGCTCATGAAAGATATACAATATATATATCATATTATCCCGAATACGAGGATTCGTCGTACTATTCCTTATACTTCGTTCGGCCCGTGCCTTGAATGGGTTTATTGAATCATAGTGCTTAGAGGTTGGCTGCGGAGGGATGGAATGAACTTTGCCAGCAAGCGACCCAAAGGAAGTTAGATACACAACAATATGAAAATAAAGTTTTCATGAATACTAAACAAGAAATATATATATATATATATATATATATATATATATATATATATATATATATATGATTTATATATATATATATATATATATATATATATATATATATATATATATATATATATATATATATATATATATAGATTTATATATATATATATATATATATATATATATATATATATATATATATATATATATATATATACAAATAAGGTGCTTTGAGAGATAAATTAATAAGTGAATCTCGGATATCTCACTTGGCTTGTAAATAACTATTCACTATGTAAATCCCTATACACTTGAAATGTTGATAAGCTTCGTGGTGAAGTTGGAGAATGTGAAAGGAAAGGGTTACCTTGGAACCTGATGGTCGGGTGGCGCTGGTGAGTGAAGGTGGTGAGATAAGGGGTGGAGACGATGAGGTAGATTCTCCAGGGACCGATCTGATCCGACAATTCCGTCACGATTCTGCTGGAAGAAGGCGGTGACGGGAGCTTCTTGTTAAAGAGGGCCCCACGCTCGTGAACTCCGAGGAATCTTGAGTGCCTCTGTGAGAGGGGGGAAGAGACGAAGTGACCTATCGACGCGTAGGGTCACGGAGAAAAACCGAGATGTAGTTTTCTCGCTTAGGAAACCAGAGTGGGGCTGTTTGTAGCTTCGGCTATGACACGTGAGTACGAGCTTGGGTCCGCACTACCTTGCAGACCAACTGGGTAAGGAGCCTCCCTAACTGAGACCGATCTCCTCTTTGAAGACTTGATGCTTCGACGAATTACTACTACACCGAGATAGATGGCAATTCCTGCCCCCCTAGACGCTGTGCAAGCTCTACTACTGAGGGTTAAAAGAATTCATCTTTTATACTAGACACTCGGGAGAGGTTCTCAGGGCGCCGGAAGTAGATTAAATATCAAGCTACTCCATTTTGTCCTTTATAAACTCCCGGCAACTATCGGAAGCGAAGATGGGCTGCCATCTATTGATAACCAGTCGAAGAAGGGACTCGGTGGTTAGCTGAAATGGCCGGCGGTTTCTTCCGGCGGAAGACCATCAGATATCGGGCCGGAAAGGGAAGGTTTGATAACCTGGCCTGCCCGGAAGGGAGGTGGGAAAAACTTGAGAGCATTATGCTATTCTGCTACATAGAGCAATAATTGCCAAAAATCACACAGGAAAATGAAAGGCGGATTCCAAGTATTTTCGAACTTGTTCAGTTTATTCTGAAGGAATAACGAAAATTTTTACTAAGGTAGTATATATATATTTGTAAATATATATATATATATATATATATATATATATATATATATATATATATATATATATATATATATATATATATATATATATATATATTTCTATATATATATGTGATAGAGCGGGTTGAGGCCGCGTTAATTTCAACCACTATCACATGTTATTTAAAACCACGATGCTCCCCACGTGCATCTTCGCTTTGAAACTTGGCGCCTTATCGCAGCCACCTGAGTCAATGTTTAAACAAGGAGGTTTATCTTCCCCCGTTCGCCCCTCATACGCCGACCTCGCCAGATTGAGTTAGGCTTATGGGCAGATAAGGCATTGTTCCCGGGCTCGGCTGTGCATTCCCTCGAAGCTCCCACTCCATTGTCCCCCACGCCAAGGAAGTGTCTCGACTATTTAGATGGAAACTTTACCATAAGATCAGATTGGAGATCCAGATTTTCGTCGCGAAACATCACCACGACCCTCTCTCACCTTGTGCGCCAAGGGACCTCGACCTCGAGATTCACCATCACTTGTCCAGAAGAAGGACAATATCCCTTGTGTGCCAAGGTTCAAGCCTTCGTGACGCCCGAGTCCACAAGGCTTCCCCCTTGTTGTTCAGAAAGAGAACAACATTAGAACAGCCATTTTTCTTTTGAGCCTGTTGACGAGAAACGGTTCTCACCCCCCTCCCTGTTGTTCAGAAGAGAACAACGTAGAACAGCCATTGTTCGTTTGAGCCCGTTCGCCAAGAAACGGTTCTCACCCTTCCCTTGTTGTTCAGAAAGAGAACAACGTTAGAACAGCCATTGTTCGTTCGAGCCCGTTGACAAGAAACGGTTCTCACCCCCCTCCTGTTGTTCAGAGGAGAATAACGTAGAACAGCCATTG
This sequence comes from Ceratothoa steindachneri, assembly GCA_963969495.1. Taxonomy (NCBI): domain Eukaryota; kingdom Metazoa; phylum Arthropoda; class Malacostraca; order Isopoda; family Cymothoidae; genus Ceratothoa; species Ceratothoa steindachneri. The sequence goes on from OZ018318.1 coordinate 161,135,010, forward strand.
TTCTTTTGAGCCCGTTCGCCAAGAAACGGTTCTCACCCTTCCCCCTTGTTGTTCAGAAGAGAACAACATTAGAACAGCCATTGTTCTTGAGCCCATAGACAATAGACGGTTCTCCCCCTCTCCCTGTTGTTCAGAAGAGAACAACGAATAACAGCCATTGTTCTTTAAGCCGTTCGTCGAGAAACAGTTCTCATTCCCAAGACGCCACGTCAGGATCATTTTATTCCCCCCCTTCGGCTGGAACTCGCCAGCGGACCGAAAATTCCTTCACGCCGCCTTCCTCTGCACAACAAGTATAAATTACGTAAGCCGAACGTTACCTTTGAGTATTTAACCCTTTTGTCAATTCTATCCTGTGCCTTAAATGGTTTAGCGAACCATCCCATCTCTTTAACTTTATATTTGTTTTACCTTTTTAAATCTTTTAATCCTCGGATTAGCTCGAGTTCTCACGACCCTTTCCAATTCTCTGTTTTATGTCAATATTTTCCGTTTTGTGTATTGTTGATAGTTATTATTAATAAAACTATATTTTATTAATGATAGCAATATTATTATCCTTGAGCTCAGTTCCACTTCTTAAGCATATCGAAGATACATAATATCGGCCAGCCAGACATCCACGCACTCTAAAGATGATTAAAGAAGTTCCCTCAACGAATAGTTATATATGGTATATCGTCGAGAGTCCATTCTACGACAATATATATATATATATATATATATATATATATATATATATATATATATATATATATATATATATGAGAAACAGCAGACTAATGCCCTGCCCATGTACAATGAAAGGACACAATATAGAAAAATATTATCAAAGACGGATATGAAGCCTAAAACCAAATAGATAAGGTCTACTTCCGGAAATTCCCACTGTGAGCAAAGAATGTAGACATTTAAGTCACAAAAATAAGTACATACACACTTAATTGTGAATAGATAAAAATAAACGAAAGAAACATAACTAAATTAATAAATCAAAGGGCTAAGATTTAAAATGGACAATTTCGTTATAAATAAGCCTTTTAATAACAAGGTCCAGTTTAAAGCGACCGGGGGATATATTATTCCTTAGGCAAGGAATTATTAATGAGCATTCGCCACTATTTCTTTGAACAAAGTCATTAGATTTGTAAATAGATTTAGCCGAATTCCAATTGATAGGGTGACTCTTTTCAGATAAATGGACACAGAAAGCACTACTGCTATCCCCCCTCCTAATATTGTATTTATGTTGCGTCAAACGTACGCTTAATGATTCACCGGTTTGCCCAAAATATTGCTTAGGGCAAACTGAACAATCGACAGAATATCCCCCCTCCCTATACTATTGTTATTATTATGAATCAACATTTTGCATATGGTAGACTGATACTTGAATATGACAGAAATATTTAACTTATTCAAGAGGCGGGGTAGCAAGGAAAAGGACTCAGAAAACAGTAAAACAAGGGAGTTCTTAAAATTGTATGCGGAAGGGATTTTAGTTTTGTAAAACGATTTTTTTTTTGCCAAATCTCTGCATCCTGGAGAGAATTTTTGAGGGTAGCAAAGATTGTTACCTATTTCAAAGATCTTAGAAATCTCAAGATCCAAGAATTCCGGGCTGGCGATCCGCAACCCCAGGAGAAACATTGAAATAAATACAGTCCTTTTGATTTTATCATTATGACGTCATTAGGACGGGAGGACGCCATTTTGTTCTGGTTCCCTCTATTAAATTTACCCTTTTATTTTTTGCGAATTAGGAAATAACATTTCCGAGAAAAAATTATCCTGTTTTTCTGGTTCTTGCGGTTTGCTGAATTCATTTCATCATTCTTTCGCGTTCATGAAAGATATATATATATATATATATATATATATATATATATATATATATATATATATATATATATATATATATATATATATATATATATATATATATATATATATATATATATATATATATATATGAATTTGGGCAGTATATGTTTTCATCATGGTAGATTTTATTGAAAGCGACGGCTTATTTTTGTTTTTACAATTTTCTTTTCAATCGTCTCTATTTGTCGTATTTTCGCCTTATCTTCTTTTTCCAACTCGTGAATTAGCCCTCTGAAGTTTATTAAAACCTCAATGCTTCGATCTTAAGGAAGAAATTAGTAAAATAGTGTACTTTCCCCCGAATATTTTATTACACTAACGCATTTCGATACGACACGTATCCTCTTCATAGACAAATTGCACAAATGTTACAAGAAATTGATTTATATATTACAATAGGTAGTTACAGACGTACTAAAAAACAAAAACATGAAACCGTGTAAATGAACTAATTCCCATTTAGCCCAGCAGTGTTAAGGGAAAGTATAGGGTTTTAGTGCAATAATTAGATAAAAGCTGAAACTTGGCACAAGTATAGGGATTTGTGACTTGAACAACATATGAAATGTCCCATGGACTCCCGCGCTTGTGTTAGCCGCCACATCGGAATTCCCTTAAAATTCAAATATCTCGTAAAATAAGTTTTATCAAAGAACACCACTCAATAAAAGTTGTTGAGAACTGATTTTTTTTATAGCACTGACTAGGTTATTTTACAAAAATAAGTAAATTTATATAGATAAAAAATATAAAATATTGAAATTGAAGTAATTATTTATTTCAAAGACAGTTTCCACAGAACTGGTGGCCTGTATAACAAAATGCTTCGAAACAAAGGTTGTAGAGCAAACTTTCTTCCTTTGAAATATATATATATATATATATATATATATATATATATATATATATATATATATATATATATATATATATATATATATATATATATATATATATATATACAAGTTTATGCATATTTCTAAAAATAAGGAAGTTACGAGGGAAAATAAACAGAAAGCCAATATGGCAAATTATCAGACATACAAAATCAAACAGTACCTTTTTTTTAAATAAAAAGATAGCCTTAACTTGTGAACATTCTGCTAAATTACTGAACAATAGTATCCTTATAAACATCATTATCTTTTCTTAATAATGAAATTGAAAGCGACAGTGAAAGGAACTCGTGCAAATAACTCGCGAGAACCACTCAGGTCCTCGTAAATAACGGATTCTCCAATAAAGAGATACAAACAGCCATAAGAATTAAAATGGACAGATGGTACCACTCAGAACCCCAGAAGAACAGGAATACGGATAATGAGGATATTATAAAATTGTTTTACAAGAATACTATGAGCACAGAACACCAAGCGGATGAAAGGGCCATCAAGGACATTATAGACCGCGGAATAAAACCCATAAACGCCGAGAAAAAGATCGCACTAATCATCTACTATCAAAATAAACGTAGTTCAATCCTCTTCATGAAAAATAACCCCAAACCCCGCTACAACCGAAACAAAGGACACATCTGATATACGAGTACACATGTAAACTAGGAGACTGTGAGCTCCTACCTAACTCGTATATCGGCATGATCGAAACCACTCTCTCAAGAAGAATGTCATACCATCTGAACAACGGTGCACCTAAAAAACATACACAGGAAGTACACGGAGCACGCCTCAACCGAAAAAGGATAGAAGAAAACACTAAAATTTTTTGACTATGGTCCCAACAGGCGCCAACTACTCTTTCTTGAAGCTATATATATCCAAGAGAAGCGACCGAATTTAAACATACAGTCTAACTCCAATGGAATCCTGCTCAGCGCAGGAAAAGCAAACAGAGGAATAGGTGTACTCAGAGCTGCCCCTAGCCACTAATCTCCTCTGGCAAGGCGCTTAATTCCCCCCACCCCCTCTCTGGTTACCTTCTTCTCCGCCATTTTATCGCCTGGATTCAACCTGCCTATACGTGTAGAGCTTGGTTCGCAATTTTGTTTATACATTTTGTAACATATATGAATTAATTACTTTGTAATAATTCCCCATTGTAACTCTGAAGATGATACTCGATGTATCGAAACGCGCCAGTTAAATTAAAGAAAGTGCTAAATTGCATTAAATTTACTTCTACCTTTGGCAAAATAACAAACATCAGTCTCCGATGAACTTCGGTACGCTTATCCACAGGTTAAGTAAGACAAATGGAGAAGATTGAAAAAGAAATTATTAATTCGAAACTAACAGTCGCTTTTAATAAAACATGCTATAATGAATATATATATATATATATATATATATATATATATATATATATATATATATATATATATATATATATATATATATATATATATATATATATATGATATGTGATATACATAAATCAGCTTCAACAATCTACTAAATAGATTATAATCATTAAATGGCATAACATTATGAATATAAAATCTACTAAGAAATCAGAACGTCTGAGTCATTTAGTTCAAAGCCTTTCTGTCAAAAGCCTTAGAAATTAAATATCTTCATTTTCATCAAAACTTCTATATTTCTACTAACCCCATTTCTTTCTTTCTTTCTCGGCTCTTATTAATAACTACTTTCTTTTGTAACAAAAGCCCTCGTGAAGCCACACTGACAACGCCATATTATATATAGATATCCAAGGATTGAGATTATATGATTAGACCATAAGTTACACGCGCACCCTGTGTCTGTCCACATATCCTCGTTCAGTTCCAAAGTAAATGCGTTTTTTCTTGTAATATTTGAAAGGTTACAAATGATAATTAAATTGCATATTTAATTCATACATATGTACGATATTCTCCATGTACTGTACATCAATAACGTTCTAACATATGTATACATTATGATTCCTGATTTTTAGAATTTAAGAGGTTTGGTTACAAAGCCCTCGCTAATGCACAATTTTAGGGCCTTTAATGAATAATTGTGTTCATTACAAATGAAATGTTCAAAACATATGAATAATTGGTAATCTGACGGTGCAATATCTGCAGAATACAAGGAATGTTCAAGCTTTTCCCAACAGACCTCTTTAATATTGGAACATGCGATTTGTACAGTATCGGAGCATTCATTATCATTATTGAAAATCTGGCCCTTTCGTTTAATCAAAGAGTCCCTCTAAGATTTTATTCAATCGGTCCAGCCGTAAACAGTAAGTACATTTGTGTTGTGATATCTCGATTTTATGGCAACATATTTAACACCACTCATATCACGTGAAACTCTCAAAAAGCCTTGTTTGGCTGAAGGCCTCGCTTGAGTTCAAATATTTTTGTTGCCCTGGTACAATCAAATTCATTTATCCTTAAATTTTTTGTAAATAAGATTCAATAAGGTCAACAGACCTAAGTTGCGTGCTCTCAATTATTCTGACTTATGACATTATGACCTTACGACTTTCGAAACTTTCAAAATTTCATTGAATAGTAAAATGGTTACCATGACTTACTAACCAACATAGTAACTAACCTAAAGAATCGCGTGCACGCGACTAAAAATAGGAAATGAACTTATCGAGAAAGAAAAATAATGAGAGCGTTGTCACATTTACTCATATGTGTCGTTTCTTGCGAAATCCATTTGCCGAACTTAGGCATATACGAGGGGCGGTCAATAAGTTTTGCGAATCGGTAGGGCAAAGCAGAGGAAGGGGGATGGCTGATTGTGAGGATGTTAGGACAAGTCAGGACCTGCAGCCGCACGATCCTGTCTCGTCTATTTAAGAAGCAGTAGCTGATCGCAGATCGTCAGTCACAAATTTTTCCACAATGGAGAAGGTTGAGCACCGCGCAGTGATCAAATTTTTGACCAGGAAAGGCAAAAATGCAAAAGAGATCCATTAACGCATGGTCACAGTGTACACCGACCCTGCCCCTTTCTATGCAACCAATGCTCGCTGGAATAGGGAGTTCCGCCATGGTCGTGAGTCCCTTGAAGATGACCCCCCGTCCAGGACGCCCGTCAGACGTGCCTAACGAGGACAATGTGGCCCGTGTGAAGAGGATGATCCTCGAAAATCGACGGTTGAAGGTCGAAGAAATCGAGCGAGAACTTGGAATATCACATGGAAGTGTTATCAACATCATCCACGACAATTTGGCCATGACCAAGGTCTCTGCCCGTTGGGTCCCTGGAAACCTCACGCCCCATGATCCACTCTCACGTCGTCAAAGGCCAGAGTTGCACAAGCTACCCTGCGTGATTGCGGATTCGAGGAGCTCAACGATCCGCCTACAGTCCAGATCTGGCCTCTAGCGACTGCTTTTTATTCCGCCAGCTCAAGGGTACACTGCGTGGACGCCGGTTTGGGGACGATGAAGATGTCCAGCTCACCGTCCAGGAGTGGATTGAACAGTAGTCTGGAGATTTCTGGTTGTCGGAAATTCGAAGCCTCAGGGACAAGTGGTGCAAGTGCATTGAAGTCGAGGGTAGTTATATTGAAAAATAATAAAACACTTTTCCTCATATCTCGTTTCCTTATATCCGAATTGCAAAACCTATTGACCACCCCTCGTATCACCTTTTCGTAAACGCGATGTACGGTAAATAGTGATGGAATAAAAGCTCATTTGCCAAATTTGCAACAATTGCATTACCATTTTTCAAGGGCTGTTTTGAGTAGTTTATCCTAAAAAAACAGGGCACTCACTGCGATGTTGTTCCTTCACGCCTAGGTCCATACAGTTGCTGTACATTACTTACAGCAACGGTAGCATGATTTAATTTTAAAGTCGTGAAGAATGATGTATCACATATGCTCTTTGGTAACCATCATTTCCGAAATCAGGTAATCAAGCAATAATTAATGAATACCTCCTAGCACTATAGTTATTGTCCGGATGAAGATTCTTCTGCTTAGAAATATTGCAGAAACGTCAAATTTTGGAAACTATTATTTACTTTGGGCATGACTTAATATTAAAAAAAATCATTAAACTTAGACTTATTTTCGTATATAGTAAGTTTCTTATAAAATAACTTAGACTAAGAATTTGAATATGTCTCACATATCTCAACCATCTGCAATCTCCAACTTTTAACCTCCTTTATTACTTCTTCCCCTCTCATCACATATAACCTCCAAATTCTAAATACACAATCGGTAGACACATTAACACCGATTAACGGGTATGGGCAGACGGTGTCTGTGACAGCCCGTCCCATTAACTCCATTGCGTATTGCCCTCCCAAAGATAAAGCTTTCTGGTGCCCAGCTTCCGATGCCAAATTCAAGCAGAAAAATAACTGCGCATACCAAGTAAAACGAAGGCTGACCAAGTTTAATACTTATTGCCTACCACAAGCGTACACCATTTTCTAATTTAATTTCTCTGACTTTTCTCTCGTAAAAAGTGTAAATGCATCAAAATTTGAGCTAGTTTGAATGGGAAATTGTAGAAATGGTCACCCATACGAATTCGCAACTGATTACTGGATTAAGAAGGAGCAAAATATCCATTAGAAGCTTATGGAAAAAGAAGGCAAAAGCTAAAAGTCAGAGGTGAGGAGAAGTAAAAGGAAGAAAATATTTACATATAGAATTAGTTCACGCCTCTTTTTTTCCTGCAAAGTTTATTAAAAGTAATATATAAAGGGTGTTCCATTAAGGCAAAATATATATTGAGTTTTCTGCCTCTTTCAACACTACTTATATATATATATATATATATATATATATATATATATATATATATATATATATATATATATATATATATATATATATATATACCTGATATATTATCTCTAAGGAATACCGCTAGTATTTGATAATCGTGCTGAACTATTTCAGTCGACAACAACTCTCTACTGACACTTATTCTCTGCGATTTTAGCTTTTTCAAGTTTCTTTTTCGAAGAAAGGTGTCAAAGATTTTTTGGAAATCGAAATAAAATACATCTATATCCTTATCTTATTAATATATTGTTTTAATTTCGGAGAGAAAAATATCTAAATTAGTTAAGCATGCTGTTCGGCGTCTAAGCCGTGATTTTATTGGGCTCCGCAGAATTGTAAAATTTCGTTTTTTAGTCGCGTACGAGTCTAGTTGCGAGCGACTCTACATCTCACTATGTCGGTCGGTCGGTCGGTGGGTGCCTGTTTTGCTTTTTTTTGTAATAACATCATAACTATTTGGCGATTCTAATGAAATTTGAAAACCTGATGTTGTTTTACATTTTCTTTCGAATGCTATAATTGTCAAAGTCCTCCCAAGGTTAGCCCGGGAATTATTTTGTTTTGACAATAAATTCATAACTATTTGGTCGATTCTAACGAAATTTGAAACCCTTATGTTGTTTTACATCCCCGTTAGAATGATATAATAGGAAAACTCCTCCAAAGGTTAGCGCGGGAAGTATCGTTTTGGGCAATAACATCATAACTATTTCACCGATTCTAGTGAAATTCAAACCCTTAAGTTGTTTTACATTCTCTTCCAAAAGATATAATTTCCAAAGTCTTCCTAATTTAGCCCGGGAATTATTCTGTTTGGCAATAACATCATAACTATTCGGCTGATACTTTGCTAGACCAGACTAAGCTATAATATTCCATACTCTGCTAGGAAAGCCTAGAATAGGCTATTATAGGCTAAGCTATACTATGGTAAGCTATACTAAGATATAATATACAAGGGTAAGATATACTATGCTAATTTAGGCTATAAAATGCTATGTTAGGATAGCATATATTACGCTAGGCTAGACGATACTAATCTATGCTTGACTAGGGTATAATAGGATAGTATATGCTATACTTGTCTAGGATAGTTAATGCTAGGCTAAGCTATGCTAAGCTATCCTAGGCTAGATAGGGATATACTATGCTATGCTATGCTATAGTAGGCTAAAGTATAATAAGCTATGGAGGGCTATGCTAAGTAATACTATGCTTTGCTAGCATAGCCCTTCATTGCCTATTATACTTAAGCCTGCCATAATATAGCATAGTATGCAAAGTTATTTTAGTCTATGGTATGCTATACTAGTCTAGGATATATTATAGTTATATTAAACTATATTATGTTAGGTGTGGTTATGCTAGGATATAGTATGCCAGGCTAGGCTATCGTATGTTAGGATATATTGACTAGGCTATAGTAGTCTATTCTAGGTTGGCTATACTAGGCTAGGCTACTCTAGGTGACGCTAGGCTAGGCTCTGGCATGCCATGCTAAGCCATCCCTGGTTAAGCTAGGCTAAGCTATAGTAAGCTAGGCTACACTAAGCAATGCTACGCTAGGCTATACTAGGCTAGGCTAAGCTAAGCTATACGAGTACTATAATATGCTAGGTTAGACTAGGGTCTACTAAGCTAGGCTAGGCTATGCTAAGATACGATAGGTTAGGCTATACTAAGCTAAGGCAGGATCAAGTAGAATATACTATTCTAGGTTATACTAGACTAGCTAGATTATACTAAGCTAGGTTAGGTTAGGCCCGGCACAGCTAGGCTATTTTATTTTAGGCTATGATATCTTATGTTTGGCTAGGCTTGGTTATACTAGGCGAAAACAGGGTAGGTCATACTCTGCTATGCTATGCTATACTAGGCAAGTTTAGGCTAGGTTTTTTTAGGTTATACTAGGCTATGCTATGCCAAACAATACTACGCTATGCTAGGCTGGGCTATTCTCTACTATGCTATGCTAAAGTATGTGGCTATACCAAGGGCCTCCTAAGGTTACTCCGGGAATTATTGAAAGTTTTGAATGTCGTAAGGTCATAAATCAGAACAAGTGAGGGCACGCGACATTTTTGGCCGCAACCCTTGTTATATTAAAATCTAATTCCATTTTTGGTTATCATTATTTGAAAGATAATACCTGATCTAAAAGTTCATGTCTTTTAATGCAGGTAAATTATTCCTATCTTGAACGGTACAAGCATTGGCAATATTTTCATTTAATATCTTCTCCATTTGATAGAAATCGTCAATCAAGACACTTTCTGCATCCTCAAAGGGCCCACTTAAATCCTTTTTTAGCTTATAATTAAAATCTCGACCTCTTTTTCATATTTATTTTTGTCTATTCGTATTTTGCGTAGGGAAGAAGACGATAATATACAGAATATTCCGGCTAAATTTGACCATAATTAATATCTCCTTTTTTCACAAACTTGGTGATGCACATATGGGGAAAAGGTCAACGGTGTTGGATAGCAGACAGAGTAAAGATTAGGATGAGAAAAAGTAAGCTAACATGGGGTAATGAAAGCTCTCTGAATATTGGAAAAGAGTTCCTTGCCTCATAATGACTCGCCTCCCTCTTAAAATGCCAACGTTATGATTTCTTGTCAATGCTCTTTGAACCCTGAAAATGCTTTAAGACGTGACATGGACAACAGCAACGGGGACGACGAAGCCGTCGCAAGCTGAAAGAGACACAACAGGCGTCCTGACTGCGTCCACACGACCGGATTCCCTTGCTTGGGTCTTCCATCACCTTCTTTTGAGGTTGTTGAATGAATTCCGACTCTTTGCCGAGAGAGACAAGTGCTGGAGTCATTACAATGAAGCTGACCCTGAATGAAGACCTTCGCTACCACCTGTACAAGAGACCCAATGGACAAATTCTTATAGTGAGGGTACCACCATGCCACCACATATGTTTGAGGAGGGTCTTAGGCTCAATTCAGATGGAATTGTGGATCTGGTGGAGATTGTGGTCAAACTCTGGCTCAAGATGGTTACTGCTGGAAGGCCATACATCCGAAAAGAGTAAGACGTGGCTGTCGGAGAGTTTCTACGCCTTCAACAGCTATAATTTCTGCAATCCTCGATCCCTCGATTTTAATCCCATGGATTAGTAGATGTGGAGTGTGGTTGATAAAGAAATCAACCGCTCTACCTGCAACCCCAAGGCCGAGCTGGTGGCCAAGATCGAGGAGGTGCTCGAAGATCTTTCCAGAGGCAGAGTTAAGAACGCACCCGACAAATTTGGACCGTCTTGAGGCGGTGCTGGAAGCTGAGGGTGGCTATTTTGAGTCACCTTTACCTCTCAATCAATTCCAGTTGATATTTTTTTAAAAATTTAAAATACATTTATTTTTGGCTGAGATATTTGCGGGGTTTTTTTTTTGTTATGCAAAAGGTCAAATTTACCCCAATTACCTTGTAGGTATATTTAGATAATCGATACTTCTGGTGGTTTTCGAAATTGTTACAGTCCTTTACTTTCCCATACTAACTTTTTAATCTCATTATTTATCCACGCTATTAAATTTAATATGTTTGAAGTGATTATAGTGGAATATTTCGTTATTTCAAGAGATAAATGAAAGCTGAAAATCATTAGAAATTTCCTGGATGTTTTCAGAACTTTAGATTTTATCCCAATTTAATAGTTTTAGGCCGAGCGCTTTGAGGTACTGGAAACATGGCTTGTTATGTTGCAGTGCTATGGTAAATTGCTTCCTTAGGCCTAGTTTTATATGCAATAGTTGTAAAATGATTTTATTTTTCTTAACTATTGGCTCATGAATTACATTAGAGCATCCAGGCGTCATAGTTTCCCGAGGTGACCATTCTGAGCGTACATAATGTTATGGTCTGGCCCTACTGTCCCACTTGCAAAGGAAGCACATAAATTTGGGGTATCTAGTTTGTAGCCCATTGAGTAGGGCTCCTACTTTCAATTCCGCACAAATTAGTCACTCATGCTACTTGTAACTTATGCGGCCTAGAATAAAAGCAAGGTTCACATATATCTCTCTTAGAATGACTGAGTGAGCAATGGAAGTGAAGGCAGGGCGTTCCCAATGTGCAACAGAACAGTTTTTATGTTGTAAAGGGATGCATTTATGACTAATCCCCACTCATTTGGTTTATAGGTCAGCTCGAGTGCATTACATAGGCCTCTGATATCATTACAATAAGTCAAGTTGTTTTCAGAAGTGAAAAAACTGCTGTAAATCTGCAGAACCCTTCCTAAATACTATAATACGAGCATGCTCATCCAACAAGTTCCATTGTTGCAGACCTGAGGGTAGGAGTTCACTATGATGCTTAGTAAGTGTTTCACGAACTAGATCATTGAGTTTCGGTTGGGTGATGAGGTGTGGTTTCTTGTCAGATTCAAGCTGTGCCACATATGGTGTATCGTGAAATTATCTGAGTTGCTCGTGTCATCGCTTTGTAGTTCTGAGGGCGGCTGTGGTACAGCAAGAGAACTTGAGTGTCGAGCTGGGCGAATAGCAACTTGAAGGTCTGGATACATGATAGATTTCTCGCCTCTTCTGTTGCGGCCTGCAGTAAAATAAAATAAAATCAGACTAAAAATGGATATTTCTGGCTGTGGTCCCTTCAGAAATAGTAAAACATAGTATGTATTTTGATATTTTTGTTTGATACATCTCTTTAAAATTTATTAAAGACCAGGGAAGAAAGCAGATTGAATATCCACCTTTAATATCTGTTAAGCAGAAGTAGCAATCCGTTGAATGGTCCTTTGGCTCCCTCCAGACCATTGGTACGCCAAACATGAGGCCAGGCCCTTTGCCTTTCACCCAGGGAGAAAGGGAACTTGTACACCTGACACAAGATATGTGAGGTGCCCAGCGTTTGTCTTGGTCACACACTTTACATCCAAACTACAACTCATAATGTTTCTTCACACGTTTAGTCAACTACCTCTTGTATCGTCTTAATGTAACTGATCCACATATATAACAGAAAATATCTGGGGAATTCTCACTATAGTATGTGAAAAAATAATATAAATAGTAATAGCAACAAATATTAAATAAAAAAAGTAAAATGATGAAGCAATTATAGTAAGCTACAACATTATCAAGCGTTACGTAAGAGTTCCTACGGATTTGAACCCATATAACTAAAACAATATTAAGTAAACTTTCATGAATTCATAGGTTAGGTTGACAAATACCTTAGGAACACCCCATTAAAATTATATCAAAATCCGTTTCTAACTTTTAGAGTTGTCAGTTTCGGCTTAATCCTGTTTGCATTCATTCCCTACATAACCATCAGTCAGTGTATTTAACGTAAGTAATATGGTAATTTACAAGAAATTAGAGGGTCATAGAAAGAGACAGATGTTATATTCGTGATTTGCGCAAAACGTTTATACGCTTAAAAGGTTATTGTCATTTCCGGTTTTTTTCCATTGTTCTACAGTGTAATTAGATCACGTCCAATGCACAATACATACTTGAAAATCGTTCTTCAAGATTAAATGCCTTCATACAGCGCTTATCCACATTAAGGTCTCTGATGTACTATGGGCATTACGCTGCAGTTGGCATCTGAATAATTTTGTGCTACCCGGCTCTAATGCGTGCAGAAGCTCTTCAATGTCTTCTATGCTTATTTGCACTATATTCATGATTGCCATTTTCTATATACATGTGTTTTTACAAACTTTCTTCGCGGTTGGCCTCGATGCTATAGTGCTTTCAATTCAAGAATAAAAAGCGCTTCTCTACAAAGTGAGTAGCCAGAGGTGGGCAGTATTTAAATACTGTATTTAAATACATTTATGTATTTAAAACTGTATTGGTAAATAAATTTGAAATCGTCTATTTAAATACTTTTTAAAGTATTTAAATACATTATATATATAAATACCTTTTGCAAATAATTTATTGATAATAGGTTTATATAGCTGTTAAGAACGTGTAATGCATGTTTTAGCTTGTTGCAACTTGTATGACACAAACGATTTACTGCGTGAGCCGGTGAGGGAAGATTGCTTGCATCAGTTTAAATTCAGTCAACAGATAGTCACAGTTGTGTTCGGTTGTATAGTGAAAGCGCTCAGTGTTATTTCAACTGCTGCATAGAAACTTCAGCTTCTTCGAAAGAGTGCGAAATTGAGAGATTTGACAATAATAAAGACGAGGAAGATAAAGAATCATGTAATTATAGTCATCCTTTACTAGAAGGTAAATTTTTTTGAGTGAAATTTTCCGACGGAAAAAAGTGAAGTGTGTATGTATATCATGCAATGGCGGAATCTCTGCGGCGAACAATGCTACTTCCAATCTACGCATTCATTTGAAGGTAAGAATTTATTAAAGCTAATTATATGATACTTAATTGAATTGACAAGTTTCACTATTTCTTATTTTTAATAAATGGCAAAATTGCTAGTAGCTAACGATAATGTTAAGTAGCGTAGGTTTACCATGCACGAACCTACCTGCTTCCTTTTGCAATACCTTTATTTATAGTATATGCTGATTGAATTTTACGTGAATTATGGCAACGTGAAACAAATGTCCTTTAATTATCTGATCATGTACATTTATCAACAGGAAGCATCCTGCTTTGGTGCAAAGGGCGGATAATTACGTGACAGCTCAAAGAAAAGGTTCAGTATTAGACGATGGTCTTTCCTACAGGGTGTTAAAGTAAAGATATTACCGGAGTGTTTTGCGGTGAATACTAAGAAGGTCAAACAATCTGTTGTTGATAAGCTGATTGCAGAGTTTATCATACAAGGTGTGCATCCCTTATCAACCATGGAACAACTAACTTTTGTGAGATAAATTGTAGGTGAGTTCTGAGTTACAAATTACAAATGTTGTTTACAATTATAGTATTAGTAGTACAGGTTAAGCTCTTATATAACAACCGAATACTAAAGCGTTTGGATCATTGGTCACTACGTAGGCAATATAACGAAGTTAAATAAGGGAGGATATACAAACAACAGAGGTTAATATTGCAATAATTTCATGAGAATCCACATACATATATTCTTAAAGCGCGCCATCATTTACTTAAAGATATTATTGAATAAAAATTTTCATGAATAATTAGTACAATTATTGGTTGATTATATGTAGTTATTAGATGAATTCTTATAACGATGTACTTCGTTATAGTAGCAATACCTGTATATCATTATGTTAATACTAGCATGCCCACCCGTCAAAAATGTAGGAAATAATGCTTTATAATGTATATATTCCTAACAATACTGAAAGTCAATATTTTACTATGTAATTTTGAATATGAAAGACTAATAATATATTTATGAATTAACGTACCAGTCCTATATAGCTATAGGGTATTCATATAGCTACATTTTATATATAAAATTTTATATGCATACTATATATTCTCATTTCACAGTGGAAATCAATTTCATTCACAATAATCACACATTCCACTACCGCAGGTCTAAATTCTTCAGTTGACGTCATTTCAAGGCGGACGCTGGGCCGAAATCTTATAGAAGAAGAGAAAGTGAAAAGAGCTCTATTGAAGAATAAACTAGACAGCAACTCTTACTTATGTCTTACTGCAGATATTTGGTAAACTCGTCACCGTAGTTTTTTGGGCGTTACAGTTCATTGGGTATGTTAAGATTTTGTTCTTTATGAAATATGAAATTCAAAATGTCTTTACAGTTAGGGAGTTATCAGCTCTTGGCTAAAAGCAGATCTATTTGTTAGTGGAGTATTGGCATGCTGTCACTTCAAAGGAGAACATAACTCCATTAAGATTGCTGAACATATGGAGAATATCATCAATGAATACGATATCCTCATGCAGGAAATCACGAGCACCCTCACTGATAACGGTTCTAATTTTGTTAAAGCGTTTAAGGAATTTGCAGTCACCACTGCAAATATGTCCACATATTCAGAAGATAGAATCCAGGTAGGTGAAGAAGATCAGCGTGAGCACGAGCCGGAGGATAGTTTCTTAATGAGAAATACCTTAGATCAGGAAGAAGACCTTTCGTCTGACCCATGCAGCTTCAGCCTACCTAGGCATGTGCGTTGTGCTTCACACACACTCAGTCTCATCGCCACAACTGATGCAAAACAAGCAATGAACATATCTTCTTTTGAAAATATCAATCATGCTGCGATGGGAAGGGGTGCTCAGCATTATGGAACAAAAGCGGTCGTCTAAAATCAGCAAAGATTATCCAAACTGTTATCAACCGCTCATTAAAGGTGCCTTGTATTACAAGGTGGAACTCTTTGTTTGATGCATTGTCATTAATTTTAAAACACAAGGACAAATTACATCAACTCATGACGTCCCTTCAACTTCCAGTGTTCAGAAGTAATGAAATTGAATTTTTTGGGGAGTATGTCTCAGTTTTGGCTCCTATTGCAGTGACAATTGATCGCCTACAGGGAGAACACAACTGGTTTAGGGAGAATTCCACATCGCCTGTCCAGTTCCTTCAGTCAGTCCCACTGCAGTTGAAGTCACCAATGACCAAACTCCTGCGATTATTTATTAGGTCGGTGAGCTTTGCGTACGGTCTGCTGACTGTCTTTGCGGCCTGAAAACCACCACTACTCGATAAGAGGAGCTGGTACAATCTATGTCTAGCCTTAAAATCTCGTGACCAGATCTCACATTGCATTCGACAGCAGGGAAACAGTTCCGGACGTATAGCAAAACACCGCCGCCGTCTCTACAAGGTCGGTCACGGTGGAAAATTGTATAACCGGGGATCACAAACTCACCCTCGAAATCTTGCTTGTCAATATGGATCCACGTTTCCACGATCGCCACGATATCTATTCGGTTATTGGAGGCCAATACAGCCACAAATTCGTCATACTTGTTCTGTATCGACCTCGCGTTAAAAAATAAAACTTTTAGGGAACGCTGACGAGTCCGCACGCTCCCTCCTCTAATGCGTTTCCCAACGACTCGGATGGAGTGTTGTTTTGAGAAAGGGACGTATTACATGAGCTCCATCCAAGTTGCTTGTATCTTCTCTACCTGAGACCGGTTCTTCGTCATCGGCAGGGCTTCCATTACTCTCTGGTTGCAGTGCAGCAGGGCCTCTTGCAGTAGAATGCCCCGCATTGGCTTGCTCTCGCGGCTCGTCTTGAGTCTCCTGCTCGGTGTTACCCACCGAGTTGCCGCTTGGCTGGTCCCGTGGAACCCTCAACAACCAGAAGGCATTTTTGTCGATTAACTCGGCCAGAGACCTCCTTCATCGGTCGTTTAGGTGGATCTCGTCCTCCGTGTATAGGTCATCTCGTCTGAAGAACAAGTCGACCCGATCTACAAATTTAACTCTTATCAAGGCATAAAGGTGACCTAGACGTTCGTTAATGCTAAGAAGTTTGCTAGTTGCGTGTGCTGTAGCAAACCTCCTGGGTAGCATCCCCACGAGCATGGCTTTGCTTGTCTTTGAAAGAAGATCCTCTGCAATCTTTATCGATGTCTAAACTATATGTTCCGTACATTTCTGACTTCGTCTTGCAGCACCTCGTTATCCCTCCCGGGAAGACATCATACTTCCAATCTGTGGCACTTCCCTCCACCCAGGTGGTACTGAAGACTTCGCAGCTGCGAGTCTCCCACCACTACGCATCGCGCGCCATCGTCCGATAGGATAACAAAGCGATTTAGGGTTCTCAAGGGGTACTATGTGGGAGGGCAGATCGTCCTCTGCTTCCTCTTCTTTTTACCATTTTTATTTTTCCTTCTTACTTCCTGAAACTTTCCTTCGTTCGAGCTCGCAGCCCTAACCTCCGGTGAACCCTCCACTGCCGGTGTCGATGTGCTCGTCTCGGTCGGTTCACTGTTGATCAATGGTGCTTCCCTCACAGCTACTACCTGCCTTTTCTTCTTTCTTCTTCGTTTCTTTTTCTTCTAATTGGTCCGAAGATTTCTGCAGCACCTTTAATGGGAGCACCTGCACCTCCAGTGTTATCGTTCTCGATATTTTGTGGGTTTATTCGAGCTGTGCCTGACACAGGAGTTCCCGCCGTCTCGAGGGTTGCCGTAGATCTAACGACGTCAGCATAACTTGTCTCCGTTCTTCTACCCCATCTTTTAGCTCTACCCTGGTCTTTTCCGCGAGCTTCTTGTCGGGATTGGGCAGTACTGCTCTCTTGGATCGTGTCTGCAGCCTTACTGTCCGCCACGATAGTTCCTCTAGTATCATTCCCATTCTCTGGAGGTGACATGGAGATGACACACCTCCTGAATTCGTCAACTACCTCTTGAAGTTAGCCCACCTGATTCCTCAGGTTAGTCAATTCCACAATGTAGTTTTCTTCGAATTGACCAAGTTGATTCCTCACGACGGCCAGTTCACGGTGGTGAGGTTCTTCCGCTTCCCTCATCTTCCTCTCCATTAGCAATTCTATTTTGCAGAACTTTCAGACACTCTGACGAGTGATGTTCTTAAAGTTTCCCTATTTAAAATCTATACATCAACGAATGCCTCCGCACCTAGGACATTCAATTTTTAATTGTTGGGCACCAGGCATTTTTCTCTATTGACATTTGTGCTTTTATCAGCTGACTAGGCGTGCGCTAATATCTTCGATGTTTGTGACCACTAAAATGAAAGGGAAAGTTTTAGTGCTGGGTTTCGCGCCGGCCGCATCCGCCTACCCCGCAGGTCTTTCCAGCCCTTCCCTAGCAGACCTCCCAATTCCCCTGCCACACTACCCGAAAGGGTTTCTCCATAGACTGGACGGTCTCAAACATGGCGCAGCTTATGGGCCGCCGCAACAAGTGATTTCTCATTGGTTTCTCGCCAGGAGTGATAGGAGGAGTGAAGCCAAGGTCGGGGCCGTACTAGGCCCTACCGAGCGGCCAGACTTTTAGCCCAGGCACTCAAGGGATATCTTGCCATGTCTAGTGACCTAGCCCAAGACCTTTCAGTTAACCTAGCAGGCAACTAGGTGGGGAAGTTGTGACCAGTATCAGCCCAGCCTAAATCACCAAAGGACGGTCACAGGCGCTGGTCAAGCATTATGTGTTAGTGGTGGGCTTTTCAGGGCATACTAGCCTTACCACAAAGACATTATTCCGTCCCCTGTCAGCCTTAGACTCAGTCACAGTATCTTACAACCTGTGAGCGTCAAATGGTGTTATTTATAGAGGTTCCAAAGCCTCTCTTCTGGTGCATGAGGTAGCCACCAGGTCCTCACATGTTACTAGCATAGAGATGATATATAAGGATAGATGAGAGTTGTTAGTAGGGGTGATACACATATACACACACTTATACACATACACAGATACACCGAAACATACATTTATACAAAGAGACACGATAGCTCCCCTTTTTTTAGATATTGAGATGGGTTGAGGAAATGTGGGGAAGTTAGAGGAGAGAGAACCAGAGATGACAAAGGAGAGAGTAAAGGAGAAAACCCAATATATAGAAAAAGAAACAGAGATAAATTTACATGTGAGAGAAGAAGAGAGAAATGAGAGGAAAAGAGTAAAGAAGATGAGCCATTGAGACTGACTGAAAGAGAGAAATAGCTAGGTGAACAGATATAGGAGAGAGAGAGAGAGAAAGAGAGAAAGAGAGAGAGAGTAAAAGGAGGTAACAGGGAGTAACAAGGAAAAGAGGTATCCTAGTAGAACTTACGATCCATTCAAGGAGAGAACCTTTAAGTGAACACTTGAGCAAGCGCAGTCCTCTAAAAGGTCAGATTGACGCTCTAGAAGAGCACTAACGCCACACTTCAAGTCTCCAAACAGCTATTTTTTATGACTTTGTCTAGTCTCGACTTGAACTGTTCAACAGGATGCTGTTGGCCAACTTCCACGGAAAGCGCGTTCCAATGGCCGCCGAAGCTAGATGTGAAAGATGTCCCACACATATCACGCTGGTAACGCTTTACTTCAAGTTTGTAGCCGTGATTTCTTGTTCTGCTCTGGCTAAGCTAGAAAATATCCCTATAGTCTACAATGTCAAAGCCTCGATGTATTTTAAACACTACGATGAGCTGACCACGCAGTCTACAGGTTTCCAGCGAGAACAGATCTAATTCCCTTAGTCTATCCTCATAACTTTTATATCGGATAGAGGAAATCAGCTTGGTTGCCCTGGCTTGTACGCGTTCCAATCTCGCGATGTCCTTTCGCAATGAAGGACTCCAAAATTGTACGGCATACTCCAGGTGCGGTCGGACAAGTGAGTTGTACAAAAACCGTACAATCTCCTTGCTCAGATATCCAAACTGGCGCTTTATATAACCTAGCATCCTTTGGGCTTTTTTCTCCGCCTCAATGCACTGTTTAAAGAACTTGAGGTCACTAGTGATTGTTACACCCAAGTCCTTCTCAGTGTCGGATTCAATAGCAGTGCCCTTAATGATATACTAAGATTGGGGGTTTCTGTGGCCGATATGCATAACTTTGCATTTCCCCACGTTAGAAGGCATTTTCCACGTGTCCAACCACTCTTCAATCTTCCCAAGATCTTACTGCAGGCGGGCAGTATTTCTATCCTTTGCAACGTTCATACCAAGCTTGGTATCGTCGGCAAATTTAGAAATCTTGCCACTCAAAAGAAAGGGGGTGGTGAGTTCGCCCCGCGTGAGTCGCTCCCGCCTATCGATCGGAGAGGTTTCGGATCTTTCAGAAGGCACGCTTCTTGTGCTGATGTTCGTCCCACCGAGTCGTCAAACCTCGGCGTGCCGTGGCTCCCAACCAAGCAGCACTGACGGTCCCCGAAGGAGCCATAGATTTCTCACCAGGTGAACAACGGAACACACCCCGTACTAAACTCCTACTAGTTCCCTTCACGACGGCCAAGATCTCGGAGCAGCGTTCAATGGATATCCCGCCACACCAAGAGACTCGACCCAAGGCTTTTTATTGACCTGGCAACCAACCTGGGAAAAAAGGTCCGTCACCTCGGACCGATGCTACCAGAGGCACCCGTCAACGGTCACTGGGAATGGTCAATAATTATGCGCCAGGGAAGGGGTTGACGGGGTTCTACCCTCATCCCATTCATCGTGCCCCAACGTCTAGGACACTTCTAGTCTTAGTCTCTCGCAACCAGTGAGCGTCGATGGGTGTTGTTTATTGAGGGTCCATGGCCTCTCTTCTGACGCATGAGGTAGTTGCCAGGTCCTTATATGTAGATAGAGGGAAAAAAGGGGAAGAGTGACATGATAGGAGTAGACTTTTTTTTTCTTTTTGTATAAATAGGAGAGATGGATAAAAGTAAAAAAGGAGAAGGATAGAGTAGAAAAAGGAAGGAATGACGCACTTAGTCTGGAACCTCGTTTCCGACCAAATCGACAAGGAAGGCCCTACCAGGGGTACCCAGAAGAGGTACCCTCGCCGACAAAGCTTGAAAAGTCAAAGGTACACACAAGCTCTCTTCCCGCGACAAGGGGGCGTCACCTCTCAATCTACTTTCTTTATGAGAGAAAGGGGGGGGGGAGAGGGAGAGGGGAGGAAGAGTGAGAGAAAGAGAGAGAGGGAGTAACAAGAAGTAACAAGGAAAGGAAGTACCCTAGGAGACCATACGGTTAATTTAAAGAGGGTACCTTTGGACTAGCAATCGAGAAGGCACATGGCTGCTCAATTGTTTTGCATCCCTAAACGGCTACTTTTCAAGACTTTATCTAGTCTTGACTTGAACTGGTCAACAGATTCACTGTTGACAACTTCCACTTACCGCAGATACTGTAAGTGAAAAAAATTCCACACAGGTTGCGGTTGTAACGCTTCAGTTCAAGTTTGAAGCCGTGATTGCGCGTTATGTTCTCACACAGTGTGAAAATATTCCGGTAGTCAACATTTTCTAACCCACGAAATTTTTTTAAAACCTTGATGAGCTGACCACGCAGCCTACGGGTTTCCAACGAGAACAGATCTAATTCCCTTAGTCTATCCTCATAACTTTTATGTCGCATAGAGGGAATCAGCTTGGTTGCCCTGGCTTGTACGCGTTCCAATCTCGCGATATCCTTTCAAAATGAAGGACTCCAAAATTGTACGGCATACTCCAGGTGCGGTCGGACAAGTGAGTTTTACAAACACAGTACCATCTTCTTTTACGATATTAAAACTGGCGCTTTATATACCCTAGCATCTTTTGGGCCTTTTTCTCTACCTCAATGCACTGTTTCGAGAACTTGAGGTCATTAGTGATCGTTACACCCAAGTCCTTCTCAGTGTTACCCGATTCAAGAGCAGTGCCCTTAAGGATATACTAAGATTGGGGGTTTCTGTGGCAGATATGCATCACTTTGCATTTGTTCACGTTAAAAGGATTTGTCACGTGTCCAACCACTACCCAATCTTCCCAAGATCTTCCTTCAGGCGGGCAGTATTTCCATCCTTTGCAACGTTCATACCAAGCTTGGTATCATCGGCAAATTTGGAAATCTTGGCAACCATGTCACCGTCCATGTCGTTGACGTAGATGATGAATAGTAGTGGTCCCAGGACAGAGCCTTGAGGCACCCCGCTAGTAACGGGCACCCACTCACAAGACTGTCCATTCACCACCACCCTTTGCCGTCTGCCACTTAGCCAGTTCTCGATCCAGCCGGCTACCTTTCCGTATATGCCCAGTGCTCGCACTTTCCGGAGAAGGCGGCGGTGTGGTACCTTATCAAAGGCTTTCTGAAAGTCCAAGTACACCACATCCACCGCCTTGTCCCGATCGAGCTCACTGAAAACGAAGTGGACGAATTCTACAAGGTTCGTCAGGCATGAGTGTTTTCTTCGGAAGCCGTGCTGGGAACTCTTCAGTAGCAGGTTTGAATATAAATACGACGTCATTTTGTCCACCATCATGCTTTCCATGAGTTTACCAACTATCGAAGTCAGACTGATAGGTCGGTAGTTCGACGGTTGGTTACGGTCTCCTTTCTTGAAGATAGGAGTCACCTCCGCCTCACGCCAGTCTCTAGAAACGCATTCGGTCTGGATTGACATGTTGAAGATTGCGCTCAGGTGTCGTGACACTTGATCGCGCACTTCTTTCAACACTTTAGGTAGAAACCTTTCCGGGCCAGGTGACTTATTCGTCATAAGGTCAGTGATCTTCATTTTGATTTCTTCTCGGTGAAGTCCATATCCTCCAGCTTTTTCCCCGAGTAGGAATCCGTGGGCTGGGAGATCGGACCACACTCTTTAGTAAACACTGAAGAGAAGTAGTCGTTGAAGATGTTAGCATTTTCTGCATCTGAATGCTTTAATGTCCACTCCTCATTCCTCAAAGGGCCAATCGTTCGACGGATTGGTTTACGTCTGTTTACATATCCAAAGAACTCCTTGCGATTCTCTTTACAGAGTCTCGCCACTCGGAGTTCTTCAGACCGCTTAGCCGCCCTTATGCTGGACTTCACTCTCCTGGCTAGCCTCTGGTACTCGTCAAAGGCACCCGAGATTTCTCGATTAAACCACTTTAGTTGAACAGAAGACCGACGGAGGCATTTCAGAGGGATGAAACTTGATTGAAGACTCATGAACTTATTTTTAAAATTCTTCCACGAATCCTTAACCTCTTTGCATACCGCTAGCCTTATATCAGTTAACTCAGCACGAAGGCTTGCAAAGTCTGCTCTTCTCAAGTCAAGTTTAATTGATTGACTGGCAACAGACCTTACCTTCGGGATTTTGACGGTTAATCTAACTAGCTGGTGATCAGTGCCACTGAGCTCTTCGCCTACAGATACATCCTCAACAATATCATCCTCAGAGGTGAAGACCAAGTCAAGCATATTGTCTCCTCTCGTCGGTTTTCTGACCCATTGAGTGAGGAACTCGTTGTCGGCGAACTCCAGGAGTAGCGCGCTCTCGCCACAGGGTTCTCTGGTTTCCTAGTCAACTTGTGTGTTGAAATTATCCATGACGATACACACTCTGTCTTCGACAAGTTCTCCTAGTAGCTGGTACAGATCCTGTCCTTTTTAACGAGTTGGGCAGGAGTTCTATAAAGAAACAGGCTCCTGTATTTGGCAGGACCTATCTCTAGGTAAACACCTAGTAGTTCATGGTCGGATACGATGTTGCAATACGTCGAGTTGAGAGTATCTTTGATATACAACATCACCCTGCAACCCTCTCTGCCTGGCCTATCTTTCAGGAAGAGCTGGTAACCGGGAATCGTGAATTCACCTTCAAAATCTAGACTTGAGAGAGAGAGAGAGAGAGAGAGAGAGAGAGAGAGAGAGAGAGAGAGAGAGAGAGAGAGAGAGAGAGAGAGAGAGAGAGATAGTGAGAGAGAGAGAGAGAGAACGCTACAAGGAGATACAAGGAAAAAAGTACCCTAGGAGACCTTACGGTCCATTTAAAGATGGTACCTTCGGGCTAACTGTTGAGCAGGCACAGTTCTGCTCAACGGCTTACGTGCCCAAACGGCTACTTTTCAAGACTTTGTCCAGTCTCGATTTGAACTGATTAACAGAATTTGCAGTTGACAACTTCCACTGGAAGTGCGTTCCAGCTACCGCAGGTGCTGTATGCGAGAGAGAGAGAGAGATATAGATAGATAGAGAGAGAGAGAGATATAGATATATAGATAGATAGAGAGAGAGAGAGTGAGAGAGAGATAGATAGATAGATAGAGAGAGAGAGAGAAAGAAGAATAAGTTCGATTGGATAGCACGAACTCATCGTTCGATGAAATTTGTTTTTTAACTGCTCGATGAAGTTATTAAAGAGGCAAACGCGAAATAATCGTAAACAAAAGAGGGATTAACTGAACAATGCGTTCCATTACTTAAAGTTGAGCCCTTTTGTCGGTTGAGGAAATATAAAAACCGCATTTTTCAGTTGTTAAAAATAGATTGGTTTGTTCATTTGGCGATTGGAAAAAAATCATACTAAAAATACATGGAATGAAAGAGTATTGGCAATATTCTTTGTATATATTTTGGAAAGTTGATTTTTAGCGATCTAAAAACCTAACACAGGTCTCAATAAAGGTATACACAGGTTATTTTTTAAGTTTAAATCTTTATTTTCCGATCCAATGCAATGTGATTTAACACTTAATCATCAGGTTTATTTAGGTTACTTGGCCTTATCTAATGACGATGCTTTATAAACTTCACAATACTCTATAGCATAAATGCTATAATGCACTTTGTACATATATATTATTAAAGTTTTTGGTTTTTATATAATTTTCAAAATAAATTTTAAGTTAAAATTGTATTGGAACCTTTTATAATTTTTTCACAATCTAACCTAACCCTGTTAGCTTTTTTAAAGTTGCCTATGCTTTATTTTCGAACATATAAGGATGGCATTCTTCAGTTGGGAATATTTGAGAATGTGATTTCTTCAGTTGCTAATTTTGAGGAGGCTTATTCTTCAGTTGATCCCAAAAGTGTAAGAAGAACAGGTCTCCATAGGTCGACCATTAAAACTGAACCTAAGTTTGTGATTTAATTAATGGTTTCTGTTTGCAAGGGAGAGTTATGGTCTATTGAATTAATATGCAATTGATGATAGAAGTTTGCATTACTTCGGCACGAAAGTCACAAGGTCTCTTGAACAGCAGACCTTTCTTCACTAATCTGTTTAACAAAGTACTGTTGTTTTTAGATAAAAGTCAATCGGAAGTGCAGCATTACTGCACTGAATAGGCCGTAGTTTCAGAATCCCTTTCCAAATTCTTAGCTTGAAAATGGTTATGTACATAGATTAGAGAACATTTTTTACTACCGTGTTTCCCTGCTGATCCATATTTGACAGCGGGTGAAACGTCGTAATATACTTCGAAATTAGATGGCGCCCCAATACGTCCGTACAATGAAAGCATATGTTTGTTAGACTGCCTCATGTGGCTGCAGAGGGCAGAGATAATGGTACCTTGATGGAAAGGACATGGATGAGAAGCAGATGGTAGAAAATTTACATGTGTTTGGGTGAGCAATATTGACCGCGAATTATCTTAAAAGATGTAAAAAATTGTGATTGCAGGTGATGCAAAATTAAGGCACGCGCTAGATAGCTCATACTTTGTGGCCACATCACCTGGTCTAGGGGTGAGAAAAAGCTCAACTGCTGAGGTTAGGACCTTGTGGACCTAACCCAACGAAAACTGAAAGATGGACGAGGTGTGACTGAATGCGCATTCGCTCCTCCGATAAAAGGATACAGTGTAACCTCAGGACTTGTGTAGCTTGCCCGAGGGATTGAGTTGTTTGGTAACTGTTAAAACTGAACATAATTTAATGGATAACCAAAGCGACCATGATCTATGAAAGATCATCCAAATCGTTCAACCAGCCACTGCATCCAGTCGCAGACTATATAAAAAACGACTTTCACAGAATTATATGTCCAGAATACCGCTATAATATCTTTTACTCTAGTTGTCAGATTTATATACGAGATTGGTATTTTTAAGATCTATTTTGTTCTTTAAAAATAATCATTCTTTCGTTTCAAAAGTTGTGGAAAGAAAGGAAAGATAATGAAATTGCAAGGCGTTCATTCTCATAATACTAGTCAGCGACCAATTTTCCTTAGCAATAACGTCTTGTGGTGATATAATTTTTTTCCGCAGATTTAAAAAGTGAAACCTGTTTGCTTGTATCAGGTTATTTTCTCTGAATAGATGAAAGCTAAACAATTACCTTTTGTCCATTTTAGCCATTATTGCTATCAACAATATCCGGCTTGGGGGGTGGGGGGAGAGTAAATACATACATATCGAGAATATTATTAAAAGAAACCAAAGCGGCCATCTTCCGCTAAAAGTTTGTAAGGTGAGTCTGTCAAGAAAGTTATGAAGATATGTAGAAGAAGTAAAAATCTGGCGAAGAAGTTTGCAAACAAGAAACACAGAGCCCCCCTCCCCCCACGCATATATTGATGAGGTGGACCAGGAGGCTTTTCTTTTGGCTCTGTGATAATTTCTTCAGAAACAAAATATCTCCGATTTTAAAGTTGGACCAGAAAACCTGAAATCCTACGCTCTACCGAATGTTAGGGTGGTCAGAAAGTCTTGTCACCCCTACCTAAAATAATAATAACAATAGAGGAACAATATAATAATATCAAACACCTCTACCGGTTTTAGTGTATTCACTTTTAATAAAGGAACACTATAATAATATCAAACTCATGTGAAATATAAAAATAAAACAATATTTGAAATGCAAAATGAAAACAAATTTACAAGGGGTGACAAGACTTTCGGACTACTCTGTACGTTGTCCCTCAAAGAATGCTTCATCCATTGACATATGACCGTTTTGTGCGTAACCTTGGAGCAATGCATGGCGAATAAGAAGACCACTTCCATCCGGACAATAGCACGATGGAGCATAGATACCAGGGTTTCAGGAAGGAAGAAATGCTTGCAGATTACTTTGGGATGTTATTACTCAAACGAACCTGTGTAAGAGTAACGGAAGAGGTCCAAAACTCAACGCTTTTAACTTATCAATAGTAGGTTCTATGTACATATACCTTCTACGTAGGAATAAGTATTCTTTTACTTTCTGCAGTTCTATTTAATTTTAATTACTAAAATAAAGTTTTTGTTATTAGTTCTCAAACACATTTGCTAGTGATAGTTCTTATTCATAGTTCTTAAGCACATTTGTTATCCCTAGTTCTTAAAAATATTTGGTTTCTTAAACATATTTCCTTGTGCTAGTTCTTAAGAGCATTTTGATAGCGCTACTTCTCAAAATATTAGCTAGCGCTAGTTTTATTATTATTTCCATAGATAACGAATACTTGATTGGTACAAGGGGCGGTCAATAAGTTTTACGAATCGGTAGGGTAAAACAGAGAAAGGGGGATGGCTGTTTGTGGGGGTGTTAGGACAGGTTATGACAAGTAAGGATCTGCAGCTGCACGCTACTGCCTCGTCTATTTAAGAAGCAGTAGCTGATCGCAGATCGTCAGTCACAAATTTTTCAACAATGAAGAAGGTTGAGCACCGCGCAGTGATCAAATTTTTGACCAAGGAAGGCAAGAATGCAAAACAGATCCATGAACCCATGGTTGCAGTGTACACCGATACCGCCCCTTCCTATGCAACCATTGCTCGCTGGAATAGATAGTTCCGCCATGGTCGTGAGTCCCTTGAAGAGGACCCCCATCCAGGACGCCCGTCAGACGTGACCAACGAGGACAATGTGGCCCGTGTGGAGAGGATGATCCTCGAAAATAGACGGGTGAAGGTCGAAGAAATCGAGCGAGAACTTGGAATATCACATGGAAGTGTTATCAACATCATCCACGACAATTTGGCCATGACCAAGGTGTCTGCTCGTTGGGTCCCTAGAAACCTCACGCCCCATGATCGACTTCAACGTCGTCAAAGTCCACAAGGCTAGAGTTGCACAAGCTGCCCTGCGCGAGTGTGGATTCGAGGAGCTCAACCATCCCTCCTACAGTCCAGATCTGGCCCCTAGCGACTACTTTTTATTCCGCCAGCTCAAGGCTGCACTGCGTGAATGCCGGTTTGGGGACAATGAAGATCTCCAGCTCGCCGTCCAGGAGTGGATTGAACAGCAGTCGGGAGATTTCTGGTTGTCGGGAATTCGAAGCCTCAGGGACAAGTGGCGCAAGTGCATTGAAGTCGAGGGTAGTTATATTAAAAAAATAATAAAATATTTTCCCTCATATCTCGTTTCCTTATATCCGAATTGCAAAACTTATTGACCGCCCCTCGTAGCCTCAGCAAATTCCAGATTCTGCTACTTCCATAGTCGAGTGACACTCAGCGCGGTTGTTTGCCGCTACGCCCACCAGGGGGCGATTCCAGTAATTGTTATGACTTACTTTGGGTGAGACACTGCTTGGAAAGTTTTGAAATCATAAGCTAATTGTATTTATTTGCCGTTGTAGGCCTGCTAGCTCTAGTACTTGTAAGTAGTGAAGATGTGGACTCCTGCTATTTAAGTGAATAAGTTACAATGTGTGTTAAATAAGGGAAGCCAGCATATGATATATATATTTTGCTTGTGAGGGACGTTATAATGATCTAGAAATTGCAAACTTAGCCTTAAGCCTCACAATGCACGCGTTAATTTCTAAAAAAACTCAAAAGTTATAGCAATAATTACGTAAATAGTACACTAATTTCAATTAATAGTGCATTTACCCTGCAATAAACTTAACTATTATCCAATGATTTTATTATTCATAATATTATATACGTTTGTAAACAAACGAGGACGATTAGGCTTAGCAAGATTGCGATCGTCTAAAATTGTCAGAAATGACGTCCTTGAACACATTTTTTTTATGCGGCAATAGCTCGACCATTCGGCAAAAATATTCTCAAATATATATTTTTTATCTTGCATTCGTTAACCTTGTATCAGTCGATATATCGGTTATCGGCTAATTAGCATATCGGTGCAACCCTAATCTATGGTATTGTTTATCCATAGATAACTGTTTATCATAATTGTGATATTAAAAGACGTGACTACGATACACACCCTAAACTACACCTTCACCGATGCCTTGGTTTGATCAAATCATGTCTGGCTAGTTATTACGGTAAAATTATATTTTATTGTCGTTTATCATCACTAACTCTATAATTTAAGAAGGGTATTTTTTTGAGTATTTGAATAATAATTTCATCTTAGTTTGGTTATGACTTATGTTTTTTTATCAAAGTTATTTCCAACCATTCTTTTATAATATCAAAAACAAAATGGTGAAGTTCAGAAAAAAAATATAAGTATCGAAATTTTGCGAATTTTTTAAAACCCAAATGGTGAAGTTCAGAAAATAAATTTATATATGTCTTCTTCTATAACTATATTTTAGCAACATGATATTTTGAAAGGGAGGGGAATTTAGTTTAGAGGTTTTTTTTAAATTATTATAATTGGCGAAGTTCAGAAAATATATAAAAATTTAATCATGGCTGCCTTTTTTTAGATTTTAAATTTTAATCTTAGTAGGGGAGCCATTGCCTAGTAAATTTATTCAACACGGGTTCAAAGACAGCAATAAAATCCAATTAATAATCCTGTTCTGTTATTCATATGATTATAAATGGTGCATTACTTTGCCAGAAAGGCCCACAGCCTCCTAAAGTGTGTTTCTTGCTAGGAGGCTCTGGTAGAAGGCAACACCCTTATGCCCTCACTGCAGGTGGCTGACCCCGACGAGCTACCAGAGACTTTCAGAGAGATGATTAAATTCCAGGACCGCGGCGGTCTCCTCTACCCCTCAAACGAGTGCATCCACATGTCCATGATGACCGTGGAAGTCTTCAAGGCGATGACAACACCAGGCGAAAGGAGGGCCAAGTTCCTGGCGGCCTACTCTTCAGACGAAGTGTTCGTGAGTGTCTACAAGTAAATAATGAGGAATGACTTAGGCATGTCCCTGCTGGACTGTGAAAAGGGTTGCAGCCTGGTCAACACCGTTGTTCCTGCCATCGCCAGGTCTATCTTCCATGTCATGGGCAAAAATATGGCGTCAAAAGCTAACAGTCATTCCCATGCAAAAGTCAAAAAAAGAGTCATAAAAAGAGGTAATCCGGATTGTGATAGAACGGGTTGAGGCCGCATTAATTTCAACCACTATCACGTGTTATTTAGAACCACGATGCTCCCCACGTGCATCTTCGCTTTGAAGCTTGGGGCCTTATCGCAGCCACCCGAGTCAATGTTTAAACAAGGAGGTTTATCTTACCCCGTTCGCCCCCATACGCCGACCTCGCCAGATTGAGTTAGGCTTAGGGCAGATAAGGCATTGTTTCCAGGCTCGGCTGTGCATTCCCTCGAAGCTCCCAATCCATTGTACCCCACGCCAAGGAAGTGTCTCGACTATTTAGATGGAAACTTTACCACTAAGAGCAGATTGGAGATCCAGATTTTTGTCGCGAAACATCACCACGACCCTCTCTCACCTTGTGAGCCAAGGGACAGTGACCTCGAGATTCACCATAACTTGTCCAGAAGAAGGACAATATCCCTTGAGTGCCAAGGTTCGAGCCTTCGAGACGCCGAGTCCACAAGGCTTCCCCCTTGTTGTTCAGAAAGAGAACAACGTTAGAACAGCCATTGTTCGTTCGAGCCCGTTGACAAGAAACGGTTCTCACCCTTCCCCTGTTGTTCAGAAAGAGAACAACGTTAGAGCATCCATTGTTCGTTTGAGCCCGTTGACAAGAAACGGTTCTCACCCCCCCCCTTGTTGTTCAGAAGAGAACAACGTAGAACAGCCATTGTTCTTTTGAGCCCGTTTGCCAAGAAACGGTTCTCACCCTTCCCCCTTGTTGTTCAGAAGAGAACATTAGAACTGCCATTGTTCTTGAGCCCGTAGACAAGAGACGGTTCTCACCCCCCTTGTTGTTCAGAAGAGAACAACGTAGAACAGCCATTGTTCTTCAAGCCGTTCGTCGAGAAATGGTTCTCATTCCCAAGACGCCACGTCAGGATCATTTAATTCCCCCCTTTCGGCTGGAGCTCACCAGCGGACCGAAAATTCCTTCACGTCACCTACCTCTGCTCAACAAGTATAAATTACGTAAGCCGAACGTTACCTTTGAGTATTTAACCCCTTTGTCAATTCTATCCTGTGCTTTAAATAGTTTAGCGAATCATAACCTCCCTTTAACTTTATATTTGTTTTACCTTTTTAAATCTTTTAATCCTCGGATTAGCTCGAGTCCCCACGACCCTTTCCATTCTCTGTTTATGTCAATATTTTCCGTTTTGTGTGTTGTTGATAGTTATTATTAATAAAACTCTATTGTATTAATGATAGCAATATTATTATCCTCGAGCTCAGTTCCACTTCTTAAGCATATCGAAGATACATAATATCGGCCAGCCAGACATCCACGCACTCTAAAGATAATTAAAGAAGTTCCCTCAACGAATAGTTATATATGGTATATCGTCGAGAGTCCATTCTACGACATATATATATATATATATATATATATATATATATATATATATTATATATATATATATATATATATATATATATATATATATATATATATATATATATATATATATATATATATACTATTTAAATTTGGTATCAGGTGTGTAAGGTTTAACGCTATATCTTTGCAAACACTGGTCTCAGTCGAGTAAAGCATAGTGTTATTCGTTATAATAATAGAGTATAGTAGTTCCCTTTTGTTTTAACGATTGCTACCCCCTTTTTTTTGGAAACTTAAGAAGCTGGAGTAGCTCAAGGAACTGTTTTAATAATTTGTTTGTGTTTTTTTTTGTGTGATTTTAGTCAGTGGTTATTTAGATCGAGAAACCAAGTACGAATAGGTCTGTGCCCATATTTAGGTAGGCTAATTCGCTAGAAGGCATCATTCTTGTTGCAAGGAATTTTAGTTGGTTGACTAGTGCGCCCCCAAGTGCAAAGATGACCCAGTTCGAAATCTTTACAGCGCAAGGAGAATCCTTGGGACTCTCCGGAAAAGAACTAATTGAGTTCGTTCAAGAGGAGCAAAGAACGGAAAGAGAAAAGTTAAGAGAAAGAGAAGAAAGAGAAAGAGAAATCGAACGAGAAGAAAAAGAAAGAGAAACAGAAATCCAACGAGAAGAAAGAGAAAGAGAGGAACGGATAAGACAAGCTGAGCTTCACCATCAAATTGAATTAGCTCGTGTTCAAGCAGAAACTTCTTCCCCTCCGTCAGGCCACCAGGTAAATTTTATTTTTGATAAAAATTCATCGGGAACTTTGAAATTTGAGGAGGGCAGCGTGAACGGCTGCCGAGTATCGACTCTCGTCAGGGACACAGGATGTACGTGTTTCATCGTGTCTGACGAACTCTTCCCCCCCAGTGGACCCTAACCACGAAAAATTTGCGGTGGTACATGACTACCTTGGGCGGGCGAACCAATTCCCCGTCGTTAGATGTTACCTGCAGTGTCAATATTATGATGGCTGGGCTGAAGTCATTTCAGCACCCATTCAATTCTGTTCTGTACTTATAGGACAGAGCCCCCAAGTAAGTTCCGACCCTGTGTCTCAGGCCACCCTTCCTCGAGGCCGAGCTAAGAAAGAAGCCCAGGAGCCCGTCTCCATCAGAACCCCGATACCGTCCGATTTCTCGGAGACCCCTAACCAGGAATTTAGGACGGCACAAAAGGAGTGTGAATTACTAACACCCTTAGGCGATAAGGCCCAAGACAAGGACACGGAAACTGTCCGTGGACCCAAAGAAAAAAAGTACCCCCAACGCGCCCATGGAGATACCTTCGTAGCACTGGACGAAACATCGGCGCTTGAAGAGGATTACCCTGCGGAGTCCCTTAATGTAATCCAGACAGTGTGCATCCAACCTGATGCCGATTACCCTCTTCCTTCCCTACCAGGCGAGCTTTTTCAACCCTCTGACCTGGATATCGACGCGCAGCTGACACCACATCAAAGGAGTCAGCTACAAGAACTAATTGAATGGAGTCACCATTTAACCACCCTATTATCTCTTTTCGAGCGACTGCGCGAAAATGGCCTCACCATTGGCCCCAGCAAATGCCATTTTGCCCACGAAATCATAAAATACTTGGGTTTCAAAATAGGACAAAGCAAGTTAGGTCCACAAGAGGATAAGATTAAGGCAATCGCCGACATGCCCCTCCCGATTACAAAGAAGCAATTAAGATCGTTCCTAGGATCAGCTTCGTACTATCGGTGATTCGTTCCGAAATTCGCTGCAATTCCGGCGCCCCTCAGCTCCCTTTTAAAAAAGAATTCCCCCGATCGTCTACGTTGGAATGATGTCGCTGTTTCCCATGTTAATCAGCTCAAGAATAAGTTGATTTCTGCCCCCATTTTAAAGTTGCCCAACCCGGAAAAATCCTTTGGGATTAAGACCGACGCGTCCAACGAGGGCATTGGAGGTGTACTCCTTCAATACGAGGATGACGGAACGAGTCATCCAGTTGTATATGCTAGTCGTCAATTATTACCACGCGAAAAGAGATATGCCACTATAGAGAAGGAAGCTCTATCAATTATCTGGGTTATAGACAAATTCAAAATGTACTTGATAGGAAAAGAATTTCAGATAGGAACCGACCACCGTCCGTTATCCTATATTAGGAATGTGCGACACTCCAACGGCCGAATCATGCAATGGGGTTTACTCTTGCAAGAGTATCAATTTAAAATATATTATATAAAAGGTTCCGATAACCAGGTCGCTGACGCACTCAGTAGGAATGCGTTACCGAATAGCGTAGAGTAATTGCATTCATAGGATTAGTATCTCCATGTAGGTATATATCGTCTTGTAAGACTTAAATTAGATTCTCTTGTAATATAATTAGTTAATGTATATGTCTGAATTTTGTAACGCTCAATGTCTATTTTTTTGTATGTATATATATATTTGTACCCATTAATTTACGTATAAATTATTTTGTCCCGTATGTACTAATTTTATATCATTTCATTGTTCCATGCCCCTTTTTTTTATTAAGTTGTATTAAAGGTTATTTTCCCCTGTAATCAAAAGATCAAAATAATCATATGTATTGAGGTAATAAAAGTTAGGTGCAGGAAGGTACGGTTGGTACAAGAAAACGAGTTCCCCACAACGGAGGTCAATCGTTGTCCCTTCTCTCTTTTTTTCGAAGTGACAACTTCCCCCGGAATGGAGGGTTGTGATAGAACGGGTTGAGGCCGCGTTAATTTCAACCACTATCACATGTTATTTAAAACCACGATGCTCCCCACGTGCATCTTCGCTTTGAAGCTTGGCGCCTTATCGCAGCCACCTGAGTCAATGTTTAAACAAGGAGGTTTATCTTCCCCCGTTCGCCCCCATACGCCGACCTCGCCAGATTGAGTTAGGCTTATGGGCAGATAAGGCATTGTTGCCAGGCTCGGCTGTGCATTTCCTCGAAGCTCCCACTCTATTGTCCCCCACGCCAAGGGAGTGTCTCGACTATTTAGATGGAAACTTTACCACTAAGAGCAGATTGGAGATCCAGATTTTCGTCGCAAAACATCACCACGACCCTCTCTCACCTTGTGCGCCAAGGAACCTCGACCTCGAGATTCACCATAACTTGTCCAGAAGAAGGACAATATCCCTTGAGTGCCAAGGTTCGAGCTTTCATGACGCCGAGTCCACAAGGCTTCCCCATTGTTGTTCAGAAAGAGAACAACGTTAGAACAGCCATTGTTCTTTTGAGCCCGTTGACAAGAAACGGTTCTCACCCCCCCCCCCTTGTTGTTCAGAAGAGAACAACGTAGAACAGCCATTGTTCTTTTGAGCCCGTTTGCCAAGAAACGGTTCTCACCCTTTCCCCTTGTTGTTCAGAAGAGAACAACATTAGAACAGCCATTGTTCTTGAGCCCGTAGACAAGAGACGGTTCTCACGCCCCCTGTTGTTCAGAAGAGAACAACGTAGAACAGCCATTGTTCTTCAAGCCGTTCGTCGAGAAACGGTTCTCATTCCCAAGACGCCACGTTAGGATCATTTAATTCCCCCCTTTCGGCTGTAGCTCGCCAGTAGACCGAAAATTCCTTCACGTCGCCTACCTCTGCTCAACAAGTATAAATTACGTAAGCCGAACGTTACCTTTGAGTATTTAACCCCTTTGTCAATTCTATCCTGTGCTTTAAATGGTTTAGCGAACCATCACCTCCCTTTAACTTTATATTTGTTTTCCCTTTTTAATCTTTTAATCCTCGGATTAGCCCGAGTCCCCACGACCCTTTCCATTCTCTGTTTATGTCAATATTTTCCGTTTTGTGTGTTGTTGATAGTTATTATTAATAAAACTCTATTGTATTAATGATAGCAATATTATTATCCTTGAGCTTAGTTCCACTTCTTAAGCATATCGAAGATACATAATATCGACCAGCCAGACATCCACGCACTCTAAAGATAATTAAAGAAGTTCCCTCAACGAATAGTTATATATGGTATATCGTCGAGAGTCCATTCTACGACACGGATGCACCCGAGAAAGCTACCAGGAGCAAAAGTGACTACAAGAAGAAGAAACTTTCTGGGTGAAAAAAAGTCCTAAGTCAATTTAAGTGTGCGTAGCCACTGACATTTTTTTATGTATCTTTATTTTGTAGGATAGATATTAGAATCCAGGTTAACCATGAAATAGGTTACTAGTACAGGGTGTCCACACCTTAGATTCTTACTAGCTATTACCTTATTATACCTATTTCATAATAATATAGTCAGTACTCACCCATGGGCTATGAAAAAGATTTATAAAGTTAAAAAAAAATTAAATAAAATGAGGGGGTCTAGCTAAATGATACCTAATGGAAATATTATTGTTTGCTAGATTGGTCAGGTGTGGTCCCTGGATGGATTTCTTCTTTTTTTCTTTAATTGATGCTACCTACTTTATTTCATTTCTTAGAATATACCTTGAAATATGTTTGTAGTTAAATGTAATATATCCATTTTTCATTACAGTTTTAATTAGAGATTTTGCCATTTATTTTCTTTTAAGTACCTGGAAAACCTATGGAATTTTGAAATTTGATATCAGTAGACACCCTGTAGTATCTAAGAATCACATTGTACACAGCCTTATTAAATAAAATTCAATTGAATATAACCAACATCGGTTTTAAATATAAGGTTTTTATTTTTTCCCTTTCATTAAATAAGTCACACTTTCGTTCGTCACGCCGAATCTGTTCGTCGAATAAAAATTTGACTTCACAGCTCGAGGTACATCGGTCCCAGGGTGCTTCATGCCAAATTTGGGGTGAATGTCTTTAAAAATAAAGAAATGAGAACGATTTTTGTTTTTTCCTGGCTAGCCCGACTATGAAATCACCCGATTTTGAGCTACCAATCAAGTATTCGTTATCTATGTATGTTATTTCTTAAGCATATTTCCTCATGATAGTTCTTATCTTTAGTTTTTAAGCAGATTTTCCATTACTAGTTTTATTAATAGTTTTTAATCACATTTATGTTATTTTTTCATATTATTTCTTGAGCACATTTGCTATGTTTCTTGCATTCTCAAATCGGAAGCCAAATGAAACCCTTTCCTTCGCCTTTCAATGACAGGACTGAATTTCAATTTTCAACACCTTGATTATATAATGAGGAGGCATAACATTCTTACGAGGAGATATTGCGATGACTAATCCTTTATTGTTTATCCCATGATGGAATCTGGAATAATAATAATAACTAACAATAACTAATAATAATAATAAAACCGCGAGGAGAAATAACCCCAAAATATCGTCGTCGTCGTCGTGGCATTTCCTCGAGATCGAGGATAAGAGTTTTCATTGTCATGAGACAGACATTTATGAAGACGCTTGGGTGTGAGTCTGCGGCACCTTCAGTAAGCACACAGACTTCAAAGCCTTCAGCTGGGTCTAAAGGCAGGGTGAGACCGAGACGATCGGAGCTAACAGACTTGTTGCAGCCTTCTTCCGCCTTCACAACCGTTCAGTTTGATGAAAACTTCGGCCGCCTGTTCTGCCTTTATGCCCGTTCTGCCCAAATATAGGAATTAAAATTAAATCTATCAAAAACGGCAATTTCATGTGCCTTGGCGTTAATTACAGGAGTTGTATGTGTAGGCTGCACACAGTCACACAATTTCAATTGCACCTAACTCCCCCTCCCCTGCCCCTGCGAACTATTCTTTAAATCGTACTATCCAAAATTCCCTCGTTGGTTTTCTTTTATTTATTTAGAAGAAAAGTTAATAAAATTTGTCCACTCTTGTAATTCTATTTTTAGCCTTTTATTTCTTTCTTTATCATTAAGATTTTCTTTATTTCTTTCAGTTCCTCCTCGGATTATTATTTTTTATCAAGGGCACGATTGCTCCTTCTTTTCCATGTTTTCCTCCTTCATGTATGTTCTTTTCCCCTCTCTCCATTTATTATCGCCATGATACAAGTTGAGCGTCGTAGCAGGCGATTAAATATATTATTCTCTGCGAGGAAGCGCTGGTAATCGCTAGCGTGTATAATAATCCCATGGATGCGTTACGCCATCTTGGACAGGGTCGGGAGACTTCCGCTCGACCTCAAGATGGCCGCTTTTTTCATGCTATGGCATTAGGGGAAACATGGCAACGTTGTCCCATTAGGCTTAAAGCAAGGGTTTGCCACTGTTGATGATGATAATGGTACTTTTGTTGATGATGGTGATGATGATGATAATGGAAATGTTTATGCTGATAATGGAGATTTTGTTGTTGATAATGGTGATGATGATAAATGTGATTTAGTTGATAATTCAATCATGCTGATGGTGATAATGAATAAAATGATAATTTTGTTGATGATAATGCTGATGATGATGATGATAATGTTAATATATGTGAAGGATGATATTGATCTGATATGATAAATGGGTTAATAATGATAATGGCGCTAATAACAATTTTGTTCATGGAAAATCTGTTGATGACAATCTTGATAGTGGTGATGCTGATAATGATAATATTTTGAGGATAATGTTGATGATGACGATAAAATTGATATTTTTTTATTTGATATTGATAGTTTTGTTGATAATGATTTTTATAATAATAAGAATTTTATTGTTAACGATATTTCCAATTAACCAATATCCTTTGTTTTTAGGTTGTAACTGAAATATTTCAAATAAATAGATTTTATGAGAATAATGTATTTCCATAGATTGTGTTTGCTTTTAACTATTTGGTGGATATTACCAGGAATTTTCTCTAACATTTCTCAACCCTACAAAAGTACCAAAGTTTTCCCTAAATCAAAAGAAATTAGACTTAACCATAAGAAATCAACTTGGAAAATGCCTCTACCGTTTGTTCGGACACCAATACAAAGGAAGAATCTTAAGGTCTCGACAAATTCCAAATTGGACAAAGAAGAGTTGAGAAATGGTAACAGACAACCTCAAGAGGAAATAAAATCTGCATCCGAATATGATGCTACCCATGGAAGATCTACTGAGAGGTTGTTTCCCACCTCCCCTTTCACATTACCTATGCCAGTACGAATGCGACACGCTCGTATCTGTTCTTTGAATGAAACCAGTAACCAGACCATTGATAGTAGTAAAATGGCTCAGACTAAGACCTTCTCTAAACGAGAGTCCTTATCGTCAAGCTGGAACGAAACCAGGTTAATAGTTGCTCTTTCGCATGCCTTAAACAGAAGTACTGAAGATTTCCTAATGCTTTGTCTTCGAGAACGAGACCAAGATCAATTGTGTTCGAACTGCAGTGAAAAGGGGGAAGAACGAGGGCTCCCCTTTCTTCTTGAATATGATCAAAAATCGCTGTTAGCCTACTACGAACACGTCTTAGAAACTATGTGCGGGCGTAATACGACTAGTATCCAAATTGACCACAGAAAAGGGCAGCGGGAAGAAGAAAATAGTATATCACTGTCCGTAGGTCAATGGATAAGAGTGGGAGCATACATTGTTATTTTCTTGATTGGGATTGTAGGCAACTCTCTAGTCGTTGTTACTCTTATCTATCACAAGAAGATGAGATCCGTCACTAACATCTTCCTTCTAAATCTGGTAAGTTTTATTTTTTATCCTTAGCATACAACATATGTTTATAGTTCTGATTTGCTTCTTACACAGGAGTCAATGCATAGAAGCTCAAAGAGATTAGGAACTCAAAAAGAAATCAGTATTGCATTTTAGAAGCTTGTTCTTCTAACTTCTAATACTAGTCTCTGGGATGTGAACTTTAGAGTCCAGAATCATACTTTCAATCTCTGACAAATTTTAGAGAAATAAGTATTTCCTTATGGACCTTAGATCAACGAACAAAAAGAAATCATGAAATCGGTCTTAAAACATTTTCTTCTACTCTATTGACGAACACTTTGATCAATATCCCCTTTGTCTCGACTCTTTTTATCAACTCCCTTTAAAAGGATTCGGATGTTTTTATAACTTTTAAGTTATAAAAACATAACAGTTATAACAGTTGGTATTTATTTTATACAACCTGTAACGTACGTAGACCATTTTCTACCACAAGAGGAGTTCACGGCAATAAAGAGGAAAGACAGGATGCTCACACCAAAGTCGTTTGCGAGAGGTTCTCCTCTACTATTTGAAACTCTGAAACAGCAGCGACACGAGCGATCCGCAGTCTACATGACTGTTTTTGTGGAGTTTATGTTTACGATCACAACTCTCAAAAGGATTATACGAAGTTTTCAACTGAATATAAATCCTTGGCAGTTGTATTTTCGGTAGAAAAATGGGGAAAGTTACAGACGATGACTTGAATTTATAAAAATCTATTAAACCTCATTTAAATGTGTTAGATGATTACATTAGTTGTCAACATAGGTGACAAAAAATCGGTTCTTGCACTAGATTCAGATACTAATATTAAAATTCATCCTCATAGAATCCTCTAAACAACACGAACTTTTACTGCCCTGTTATTATTTCTACAATATTGATCTTTATGGTTATAATGAATATCGAGAAAGATAAGCCGAAAACACTGACATGACGTCAATAGGGTGACAACTTTAGTTTCTTTTCTATTCCTTCAAGCTCAAATTCTTCAGTTTCATTCTTAGACTACAATCGATCTCACACCAGCAGGCGTCAGAAGAGTAGTTGATTGAAATGGTGTCAGAATAAAGATTTCAATTAACTAGACGGACAAACCCATAATCACTTATCTAACACCAAGTCAATTTAAAACAGTGTGAGAAATAGTCCTCTCCAAAGAAAAGGAGCTCACAAAAGTCTGGTTAGACCGGAAATAGAAAATAGGACTCGAAGAGAGACGGCCTTTAGAAAAAGGATTTGAATAGCTATCGTCTAGTGCTTAGTCTCGTTAGATCGGGAATATACATCTCCGACAGGAAATATAAAGTAGGATTCGAAAAGCTATCACCCCGATGCTCACACGATGTTCATAAAAATAACAGCTTGGAAATGCATTTACTTTTAACTCTGTGTACATCATATTCTCTTTAATATCTATAAACCTCATGTCTTTTATCCTTCCACAGGCGATTTCCGACCTTCTTCTGGGTGTAGTTTGTATGCCATTCACGCTTGTGGGGTCTCTGCTACAGAATTTCATCTTTGGGAAGACCATGTGTGTGTTTATTCCATACATGCAAGGTTGGTGTCACATATATGTTTGTTTATTCTGAACATGTAGGGTTTTTGCCATACATGGTTTGGTGCCACATATATGCTTGTTTATTCTGCATATGTAAGGTTTCTGCCATACATGTGTGTCGTGGTATAGTAAGGACCGAGGGATGGTGTTCGTACGTATAGGTTGGATACGTACTTCAAAACTTCGTGATTATGTTTTCTCTCTAAGAATGCTATATTTGATTATAATGATTATTATTACGTTATTTTTTTTTTCTTTGAAGGTTTCTAGTGCCATGCTCAGCGTTTCGAGGATTGAATAAAAAAATGTTTCTAAGAAAACTAGACCTTTAATTAAAAACATGAACCAAAATTGAAATTTAACAAACAAACTACACAGTAATGAACTAAACAAATTTACATTTGATATTGCAACATATTGGTTTTGCTATCATTTAATTAAAAAATATATGATGGTATAAGGAGCATATATTATGTAGTCTGGGGACGTCACGTATTCACATTGATATTAACATTAACATTGATACTCGTGATGACAAAATAAAGCCTCAGACTATTAAGGCTAAAATCGTTGAACAGCCATTATTGGACGAATGTTTTAACGTAGAAAAAGTATATTTGTAGTCGCTGGCGATTCTACATCTCACTATTTCGGGCGGTCGGGTCTTTATTTTGTTTTTGTAATAACAATGTAACTATTCGGTCGATTCTAACGAAATTTGAAAACTTTATGTTGTTTCACATTCTCTTTAGAATGATATAAATGTCAAAGTCCTCCCAAAGATAGTCAGGGAATTATTCTGTTTTCGGAATAATATCATAACTATTCAATATATTCTAACGAAATTTGAGACCTTATGTTGTTTTAAATTTTCGAATGGTATAATTGCAAAGTCCGCCTAAAGTTAGCCCGGGAATTATTTTATTTGGGCAATAACATCATAACCATTCGGCCGATTCTAACGAAATTTGAAATCTTCATGTTATTTTAAATTATCTTTCAAATGATACAATTGCCAAAGTCCTCCCAAGTTTAGCCCGGGAATAATTTTGTTTTGGCAATAATATCATAACTATTTGGCCAATTCTGACGAAATTTGAAATCCTGATATTGTTTTACATTTTCTATCGAATGATATAATTGCCAAAGTCCTCCAAACGATAACCTAGGATGATATGGCTTATGCAATAACATCATATCCTTTCGACCGATTCAAACGAAATTTGAAACCTTATATTGTTTTACATTCTCATTCACTTATATAATTGCCAATGTCCTCCCAAGTTTGACCAGGAATTGTTTTGTTTTGGCAATGATATCATAACTATTGGGCCGATTCTAACGAAATTGTAAACCCTTATATTGTTTTAAGTTCTCTTTCGAATGGTATAAGTGCTAAAGTCCTCTCAAAGTTAGCCTTGGAATTCTTTTGTTTTGGAAATAACATCATAAATATTCGGCCGATTCTAATGAATTTTGAAACCCTTGTATTGGTTTAAATTATCTTTCGAATAATAAAATTGTCAAAGCCCTCCAAAGGATAGCCCGGGAATGATTTTGTTTTGGCAATAATATCATACCTATTCGGCCGATTCTAACTAAATTTGAAACCCTTATGTTGTTTTACATTCTCTTTCGAATGTTATAATTGCCAAAGTCCTCCCAAGGTTAGAGCGGGAATTGTTTTGTTTTGGCTATAACATGATAACTATTGGCGGATTTTAACGAAATTTGAAAACCTCATGTTATTTTACATTATATTACAAATGATATAATTGCCAAAGTCCTCCTAAGGTTAGCCTGGGAATTCTTTGGTTTTGGCCATAACACATAACTATTCAGCCGATTCCAACGAAATTTGAAACCCTGATATTGTTTTACATTCTCTTTCGAATAATATAATTTCCAAAGTCCCCCCAAGGTTACTCAGGCAATTATTTCGTTTAAGCAATAACATCATAATCATTCGACCGATTCTTACAAAATTTGAAACCCTTATATTGTTTTACATTCTCTTTCGGTTATATCATTTCCAACGGCCTCCAATAGTTAACCCGGATTTTTTTTTGTTTTGGCAATAGTAACATCATAACTATTCGGGCGATTCTAATGAAATTTTAAAACTTTATATTGTTTTACATTCTCTTTTGAATGATATAATTGTCAAAGTCTTCCCAAAGTTACCCCAGGATTATATTGTTTGGGCAATTACATCATATCCACTAGGCCGATTATAATGAAATTTGAAATCTTCCTGTTATTTTACAGTATCTTTCGAATGATATAATTGCCAAAATCCTCCCAAGGTTAGCCCCGGGAATTATTTTGTTTGGCAATAAAATCATAACTATTCAGCTGATTCTAACGAAATTTGGAAACCCTTATATTGTTTTCATTCTCATTCAAATAATTTAATTGCTAAAGTCAACGAAAGTTTAGCCAGGGAATTATTTTGTTTGGGCAATAAAATTATAAGTATTCAGCCACCAACGAGCCACTTGTCCCTCGTGATCGAGGGAAGCGCAGCCTATTGCGCAGTCTCGGCTCGACTTCTTACCAAATTGCAAGTGGATTGGGCATAAATTCGGGTTACCCCCCAGGTGGGGGAAATTTACTTATTT
Source organism: Ceratothoa steindachneri (assembly GCA_963969495.1). Lineage (NCBI taxonomy): Eukaryota > Metazoa > Arthropoda > Malacostraca > Isopoda > Cymothoidae > Ceratothoa > Ceratothoa steindachneri. The sequence continues at coordinate 161,178,323 of OZ018318.1, forward strand.
TAATTTGAAATTCAACTTTAAAAATTTTAATGTCAACTTTTCACATTTAAATGTCATTTTTTCCAAATTTGAAGTAACATTTTTTTAATATGAATATCAACGTTTTAATTTTCAAATTATTTTTTTTTTTAATTTAAGGCAGGCCTGCGGTGATGAATGTGCCGTAGAAGAACTCAACGGCCTCAGCAATGACTTAAACTCTTCTACTGTAATAAATAAATCAGAACATTTCTCAAACAAGGACTAGTGTGTTTGCTCCAATCACCATCGCGGTTACCCAGTAACAGATATTTGAAGGGATAAGTGTTCGCTGTTATTGGATCGTTCAGTCATCACTTGCATCAGGAAAGCTGAGGGAGGTGTGATGGTTGTAAAAAAGGTTCTAGGGCAGAAATACAGGAATGTCTCGACAATAAGAGATCTCTAGTCCGTAAGGATCCGGCTGCTAAGAGTGATCATGTAGTCGAAGCGGTTCTTGGACATATATACCTGAACTCTTCTACATCGACGACACCGATCTTCAGCACTTGGTCTGTTCCGTTAGGAGCCACCCACTAGGTTTGATTGTGTAGTCTTTCTACAGTCGGTGTTCACCTTCCAGGTCCTCGAGAAGCAGAAGGGACTGTGCAACCGAATGACTAGACTGTGGAACTCCGCTGCATTGATGTCAGATCAAGTAGAAGATAAATATCCCGGTTTTTGCAAAAGTTATATTAGACTCTGGTTTTTATCTCTCAAAGTGTTTACGTGTGTGATAGAAAAAGTTCCGTCTTTACCATTGTGTAAAGATGTGTTGAGATGAATGTGAAAAGAATCGAGATCTCTGCTCTCCTTTGCGCGGGACACAAGTCCGATATCGACAAGCTGCTCAACTCCAGCCAGATGACCGTTCACAGAGTCGTGTAGAGGCTCAAGAATGGGGAACACATCAAAGATTGACCTTATCCAGGCAGACCTCAAGTTGTAAACAATTTGGCTGTCAGAAGGGCCTTCAAAATTGCTTCCCCCGAATCTCAAAATGACTGAGCTCGCTAAGAAGAACATTTCGGTGGCCACGGTGTCCATATACCTTCTCAACGACTTGAAAATTCATGGCATTCAATTTCTCACTTTTACTGATAAAAAAAACAACATTCATGTTCGATCAGATCATCAACAATCAGAACGAGCGCGTAGTAATATTCACCCAAGACGTCTCCTAGGTCCGCTACGTGTCCACGATGAAGCACTCAGCCTCCGTGATGCTGCTCCACGTCGTGACTTTGAATAGCGAGAAGATGCCACTGGTATGGCTCGTGGCCGGTTACAGGCTCACCGCGACCGATTAAAGGAACATCTTGGTCACAAAACTCTCCAGCCCTGGGTGGGAAAGATCGCGAAGAAAGCCAACTATTTTCTTTAGGAAGACGGTGCTCCGGCCCACACGGCCAAGACCGTTCAAGAGTGGTTACGGTAGAACATGAGCTTTTGATCGAAGGAATTTTTCCGCCGCAGTTGCCCGACCTCAATCCGCTCGACTACTGCGTTTGGGCACATGTTGGGCGCAAGGCCTGCAATGTACACTCCAGCAACGTTGACGAGCTGAAGTTCTCTGTCAACCACGTGTGGGTGAGCATGGGAAAGGACTTCGTCCACAATGTGTGCGTGGCCTTCAGGTCTATCCTGGAGCGCATGCTCGCTGCAGAGGGTGGCCACATTAATTAATATTTCAATTTAGACATATTTAGATGATACACAAAACGTCTATAACTGTATCAAAACTATCTTTGTGTTATTTGTTGAGAGCCTCGTAACGAGTGTTACAGTAGTTTTACAATACCCACTAAACAAGAGAAAAATTCCTATCTTGGCGGAGCTGGTGCGTTACCGCCTAAAAGGAAGGATTGACAGGCAAATATAGAATAGGGAAAATTGCATCAAGTATGAACTGCATACCAACCTGTCTTGCCTCTTTCACCAGTAAGGGTGATCTTTAAACTATCGCTCCTCGAGATCGTGAGCATAGAGCACGTACCGAACAGTATCTCTGTGAGGGAATTCCAAGTGGAATTTCCTTTCCAGCACGGAAGTTCCATGTGCTGGAGAAGGTTCTGTTAGGCTCAAACTGGTAAGCCTACCCCCCTCCCCATTCTACAAGCGGTAGCCTCGAACCGCGTCCACCACGGTCCACCTTTACACGGGTTAGAATCTCCTCGGCAAGAAGAATTGAGGCCATTCGAGATTAAAGCTGTTTCACACTCACCCCCGGCGGGGAGAGCCTCAGACATATATAGTGCTCGTTTCCCATGAAGCAGATACATAGTTGAGAAGTCTCGCCCGGATCCAAGAAGATTCCCCTAGTTCCAAGTCAGGTGCTAACAACAAAGCAAAGTGACGGCTGAACTATTTGTGTATTGGAATTAGCCCCAGCTAGTGAGGTAATTCCATTTAACAATAGCTACCGAGCGATTTTTCCGACTTCACTCATCAACTCCTGTCGAAGCCCTCCTCGTTCGCCCCTCGTTTTCGGGTGGCCTAAATAGTCTACCCTGGACCAGACGTTCCCCCCCCTCCTTTTGGAAAACCGTCATCACTTTAACTTCCCGCTCAGAAGCTCAGAGCGGCCTCGCCTCACGTGCAGAAAACATCCGTGAAGCCTTACCCCGACGTCTCACCCGGAATCCTCCGTAAGCCAACCCCTCTCCTCCTTCAGTAACGCATTTGAATTAATTCCCCCCATTTGAATAGTCTCCTCCTGTAATACATTAATTTTTAATTTCATAGTTTGATGCATAACTCTGCATTTCCGCCCTCGTTTACCGATGTAATTTTGCCCATTAATTCTCTCATGTAATTTTTCCCAGTAATTCTCTGATGCCGTTTTGCCCATCAATGATCTCATTTTTATGTAAATAAAATTATATTTTTTTACATGCCTCTTTAAATAACCTTGAGCTTTGCCTTTGCCCAAATTCTACCTGACCTCGTTGCACTCTTATCTCGCTATTCCGCCCGTCGAAACTCGTGGTGTTCCGTCCCCTTGTGGGTTCGCCTTTAAGTTATTGGTCCCTCCCCCATAGATATAATATGGTATTAATGTAATGTCATACCACAACAGTCTCCAAGTTCAAAGGTCAGACTGTTAGAGGTGAACGGAAGGAGAAAAGCCTTGGATACAGACTCTAGAGGGTTATTAGCCCTTGAGGGTTATTAGCTCTCCACGAAAGCCTTCTCCATCACCTACTTCGATCCCTTCGCCTGGCCATACGCTTTGCGGGAAGGCGCTTCCTTGTATACTGCAGGAGGACGTCCACCCGTTTCGGGCCGATCAGCTTTGGACAAGGGCGCGGTAGTTAGGACTCCCTAATTGTTACACTCCTTACGGAAGTTAAACTTAGAAAGCCTAGGCGTGGATTCATTTCCACCTTTCTGGAATTTATTTCGTCCCAGTAAAGAGAATCATTTGGTGAATAAGCGTAGCTGTTTCGTATTCGAGGGCGGCACCAAGGTCAAATAGAAGCCGTAGAAAGGTTCGGGTTGTGTAGGAAGAATGTAAAAACGAAGAACAGGGGAGCCTTTTTCTTTCTTGAAAGGAGTAGGGAGTGCCTGGTTGCTCAGATAATGACAGGATTATCTCCTTAGCCCTTCGAAACGAAATTTGGTCCTCAGATTGGACAATCAGGACTTCCTTAGAGCTAGCAGGTTACTATCTCCCACATTTTTCTACCTAGCCTTGTACAGCCTCAGTGCAGTTAAAGAAAAATTGGGATTTATTAATTTTCGCTCGTTGGCAAGATTAGTTTGTATGGCCGAAGCGGTGCAGTGATAACACCATCCTAGTAATGGCATGAATAAAGTCTGGGTCGAATACATGCCCATTAATTATTCTTTCCTTTCAACTCACTCAACCTTGAATGTCCACTAGCAGGCCAGCTTTTAGTAATCACCTAAGGGGAGTATAGTAGTTCCGTCGCATAGATTACATCTTTTCCGAAATTCAAAGTTAAGTAGTGGGTCACTGGCACAGGTGTGCCATTGAGTGGCTGAAAGGTATTTAGTTTGACACTTTTGGCTAGATTGACCACGTTAACCATAAGGGTCTTTTTTAATAAACGAAAGACAGTTAGTTTTCTACCAAAGAACGAAGCTACCTTTTACGCTAACGGAACATATTCCGTTTGGACAACTTTCTCTGCCAGTCGTTAAAATCCCCTGAAGACTACGGGCCCTAAGACTTCCGACAACCTATCAAAAAGGGACACAACGTCTTTGAGACTCCACTCATTTTCCTGTCGTATTATTTAGTTTATTGGGGAGGGTGTGACTTTCAAACCTTTATATTCCTCTCCAGGGGGGCTCCAAGACCAGACGTACTAGCCGCTACCTGTTCCTTTGCCGAATAGACGAAGGATCTGTCCGTCAAAAGAACCCACGGAAAAGAAGAGAGAGCCTATTTGTCATATAGTTCTTCTTTCTCCTGGAGGGCATTGGTTACTTTAGGAGTCTCTCGATCAGGAGTATGATCGGGCTTAGGAATTGATTCCTCCAATCCATGATTGACTTCCGGGTAGGAATCAACCTACCCGGACGAGGCTGCCCCAGTCGCCATAAAATGCTCCGCGATCACTTCGGAGGCAAAGTTCTGTGGGAAATCTCCCTAGGGTTGACCCTAGGGAGGTGCCACTTAAAATAATATGCTGTATCCACATCCTGCATGATACTCACAGCCACCAGCGCAAAAATCGAGTATGAGGAGAACCAGTAGTCCACCGACTCCTATGAGCATGACCTCTCAAGGTCAAAAGATGGAGGGTTGCTCCACCGATAGTCCACCCTTTAAGGGATCTAAATATGGCTAGGACCTCCTTTTGGGAGGGAAAGATTCATCTTCTTACACACATATTTATTTTCTTCTGGACGGGCCCTTGAGACAGAAAAATGGTGACCACTTCTGCACCAGCAAGAGAGACGCTTAGGGAACTCTCCCAAATAAGAGGTGAGAAATAGAAAGCCCCTTTTTCCAAAATAAGAAAATGGTAGAGACCAAAAAATGATCATAAAATATAGAATATGTTAACATGTTCGGATCATGGTACGAACATGGTTACTGGCAGCGATTGTGAAATCTCCCATAGGGCTTCGTCTGAAAGACAAACCATATTGGATGAGAATCTTATGAAATAAACGGTTGAATCAGATCCTCGTTTGAGCACAAAGAATTTGGTGCCAAAGCTGACTCTGTCATCTTCAACTGCCTGCCATCATCTTGCGCGAATTGGGAAAATAGGCAGAAGGAAACTGGCTTCCTCAAGAGCTCACGCTCGAGAACAAATGCAACGTTTTACCATGTAAACAATAATAACAATATCACTTTTTGGAGACGATAATTGGGCGCTGAATGTAAACAGAAAAAGGAAATTACAGTGGCTATCGGTAACTAAGAAACAGGTGCCAACAGCAAAACTAGTAGTCTATCCACGGAAGTCCTTTTGCTATGCGTTTGGGCGAAGGTAAGAGGGCTTGTTCATTATGAGGTACGGAACCAGGAAAACCATTACTGCAGACGTTTATTGCTGGCAAAATGAACGTGGATAAGACGCAGTACATCGATAGAGGTCATCTTTGGAAAACAGAAAATTTGTTAGTCTCTAGCTTGACAATGTTAAGATTCATTCTGCAAGGCAAACAAAGTCCTTTCCCATCCCACATACAGGGTGCGATGGGGGGGTTGTCGCCGATGGAAACTTTGTCTTCCGCGTATGCGTGTTGTCAGTTATCGGTTCTTACGAGTCTTTACCAATCTAATTTTTCGTTTTCTGTTGAAGTTTAGGATCAAGTAAAGATAGTCCCTCCCATTTTACAAAGTAAAGATCATCCCTCCCTAAGTTACACTAGTAAAGCTAATCCCTCCTAAGGATAAAATAAAATAAAATAACTATTAAAAAATTTATTTAGGAACATATTTTTTTCTAAAGTTGATTTTTAAACTATTTAAAAATTGTAAACTTTGTAGAACTCTATGAATTAAATTTTAATAATTTAATTAAAACGGCATTGGCTGGCAATCGTATCGCAAAAATCATTGAAAACATTGTATTTATGTCTTTCAAGCCACATCAATTCCTGTACATAAGAGTTTAGCATTTCTCTCTTACATCCTAATATGCGTTTATGCTTATTCCAGTAGCTTTAAAATGACGATGTCATAACAGAGCCAGACGTACGATAATCTCTGTAAGTCTACCACAGGCCCAAGCTTCAAAGTTATCAATAAAACAAATGGAAAAAATTACGGCGATTTCAGTCATGGGCCACAAATTGCCTCCCTATAAATAGATAGAGAAGGGAGTTGGCCATTGGGCCGCGAACATGTTTAACTAAGTAAAGTTAAACCCTTCTTTTTGTCTTAAGAGGGAGTATTTTTACTTGATCCGGGGTTTCAAACGTTAACCCGTACAAAAGACCTCTTTAAATTTCTCTTCTTAGAGAATTGGATAGTAGCACACTCGTATGGGTGGTGCTCTTGAAGATATATATATATATATGTGTGTGTGTGTGTGTGTGCGTGTGTGTGTGTTAAAAAACACCTTGCAAGAGCATAAAATTTATTTACGGAGGTATAATGGGAATAGATACATTCGCACCAAACATTTAATATATAGTGAAATTTATGGTCATTAAGGATATCATCTATCAAAATTAAATTTGGGGTATAGTGGCTATATTTTAATTGACCATCCCAGAGGTTGAAATTCGGGATTTCGCCAATATGTAGGGATTAAACTAATTTTTTTTGGCGAAAAACATTACACGGGTAAACTATTTCAGCTTGGGCGAAATCTATTAGGTGGTTAAAATTAGTGGTATGTGTGAAAATGCTAGAAGTTGCGCTTGTACCCTGATATCGCCTCTGTGCTCGTAAATCCTCTTTTGCAGACTCCTATGTAAAAAAAAGGGACTGTTAATGCCTTTACAAGGGATTAAATAGACACCTTCGTTATTAGGTTCTTCTGTGGATTTGGTTACAGTGAACGATTTTTCGATTTTTTTTTTTTAAAGGAGACGTGGTTGGGGAAAATGATACTATTCAATCCTTTCGGTAATGGAGAAAATGATAGGGATAAACAAATTCTCTTAACATCAGGAATCCTTCTTTTGGGGCAATAAAAGTTTGATCTGGTTTTGGATAAGCTTTTGTTAATGATATGGAGGGGATATTTGAATTCTATAAATATAAGGAGAGTGAATGTAATTTTATCGGACCAAAAATATCCCTTCCCGGTATGTATGTATTGCATAAAACCCGCAAACCTGGAACCCCTGTTGGGCCCATTGTATGATGTATCTGCTTTAAAAATGGCTAGCCATTATTCTCTCAGACGCCGCTGGATTAAACGCATCACAACATAGTTCATTCATCAAATTTCATTGAAAAATTTAGAAAAAATTGACATCAAAGGTAGTCGCTTAGTTAGCTTTAATATAGATCTTTTCACCATTGTAAACGTTAAAAAATCCAAGATTAAACCCCCCATTACCTCAAACTAAAATTGTTAAACTTTGCGTTACTGAAAATATTTTTAGTGGAGCGCGAGTCTAGTCGCAGGAGACTCTATATCTCCCTATGTCGGTCGGTCGGTCAGTCCTCGTTTTGCTTATTTTTGTTTTGGTAATAACATCAGGACTATTCGGCCGATTTTAACGAAATATGAAACCTCTATGATGTTCTGCATTTTCTTTCGAATGGTATAATTGCCAAAGTCATCCCATGGCTAGCATTGGAATTATTTGGCCGTAACATCATATCTATTTGCCGATTCTAACGAAATTTAAAAACCCTTAGCATGTGGAATCCACTATCGCCTATGCTTTGCAATCCTTTCTTGGAACATTTTGAAGTGTCTTTACTCCCCTCTGTTATTCCATTCCCAGATTTTGTATGGTACAGCTATGTTGAAGACGTCATAGCGATGTGCTTTTAAATCATGATAGTTTCTTAAACAATCTGAATAAATTACATCCCACAATTAATTGATTGTGAAGATAATAAATGTTTTCCTTTCCTTGACTTCAAAATTGTAAGAGTTAATAAGCAATCCACCTGTACTGTTTACCTGAAAACCACCAATTCCAATTCTTACATTCATTTTTATTCATGTCATGATGTTAAGGGCAAAAAAGCCATTATAATGTGTATGTTTTGGGGAGCTTTGAGAATTTGCGCTCTCCATTCTCTAAATTCTAACCCTTAGCCCCTACCATTACGTTTTAGTGGGTGAACGCGACTCTTTAAGTTACTATGTGGGTCGGATGGTATGGATTTTACTTTTCAATGAGTTTTTGAAAGTTTTGAAGGTCGTAAGGTCAGATGATATGTTTATTAATTGATAATACTTTTGTTGACTATTTTTTTTCAAAACTATTCAAATATTTGAGAAGAAGCGACTTAGGTCTGTTGACCTTGTTATTATTATATGGTAATAATAATTATTATTATTATTTAAGATACATTTTATATTTCTTAGTGTAAACCTTCTGATTAGTGTGGAACGCTAATTACTGTTATCTACAGCCTCTAACAGCTACAGGGCCCAATCCGGCGAGTTACCACATCCGATGTCGCTTAACTTAAATATAATCAGGTGTGGAATTTCTACTTACTAAAGGAGAGCGTCCTTCAAGCCTTCGAGGATAAGAAAAGCCTCCCTTAAATAATTCCAGGTTAAGATACGCGTCCCCAAAGTCGTTGGGGAAGTTTTTTTTTTACCTGATCCTGAAATTCTGATTACTTTTTATTAATTCTAATTTTCTCACAATTTATCCTTTATACTTAATTTGAGATAAATATCCTTCTCTTTATCGACTCCAATCTTGTAATGTTAATGAGATTCTCGAATTCACTATGTTGGAAAAGCATTTTAAATATTAAGGATTATTTCTAATTATCTTAATGGATACGTATTTTTAAGAGTAATCGATACTCCTTTTTTACATTTAGTATTTTATTTTTACGCTTTCAGATTTAGCTCCCATAAAACGTAGTTATATTTCACATATATATTTTTTTTAATTAATCCCCAGAGTTATAAAATTACAGTGTGTAGTCCACTAAATAATGAAATAAGGGCCCCTTGAAGGCGGTTAGATGAAACTTTAATATCTATATAATAATATGCTCATGTCGCATCCATCCGTTCGACCTTTACGCTATGACGTCAACACTCCCAGGTCGCTCTTCTCTTAGGATGGATAACACTGGGGAACAATGTATTTGGTGAATTGACAAAAGTACATTTTCCTACCTAATTCGAGCATACTGAATTCAAATCTGAAATCAGATTCTCTCTAAATGCTATAGATTTTTCGTAATATCAATAACTAATATTATACAATAATTTTCATGTTATCACGCCTATCATCATGCCCTGAAGTAATTTTGAATCATCCTTTTGCGTTATTGATAGTAAAGCAGGTTTTTTTTGCGCAAACATTTTATTGCATGTGAGAAGAAACCTGAATTACACATTAGGATTACAAATATTGTAATCAAATAGATGCTAATTTATTAATGACCCTACATCAAGCTGGAGGACCTCTTTTTGATTTCAATCGGGCAAAAGTTTGCGTTTGTAACTCTTTCTCTCGTAAGTCTTATCTGGCTGATCTCTTCTAATCGTCTAGCAGTAGTCCGCCATCATGTGTCTATCTCAGTGACCTTGGCAGCGCTCTTCCATCGTCATCAAATCCTGATGGAAGCGTTCCCTTTGTTCGTCGCTCACGGCTCCCAGATTCTCTGGGAATCGGTCAAGGTGTCTATTTAGGAAATGCAGCTTTACACTCATGTTGCATCCCAGATCACGATATGCTAAAAGCATATTATTAACCAGATCCTCGTAGTTATGCCCTTTGTGGTTTTCCAAGAAGTTGGGGACCATCAAATACTCCTGCTTTTATTTTTTTTCGTATGAAAAAGCAGGAAACTACGATACTATGTACTGAAAACAATCATTGTCAGTGCTCAACGACTTGACATACTGCTTCATCAACCCCAGTTAGAGATGAAGTTGAGGGAAAACGATCTTTTCTCGACTTGCGATTGGCTCAGTAACAATGCAGCTTCCAAAGTTTCCCGAACTGGCCAATCTTTTGGGGGCCAGTGTTTTTCACGGGCTCGGCTGTCCCTCATCCAGATATAGCATGGAAACTTTGTATATCCCTTCTGCTGGCCAAGGAGGAAGTTGACCATCTTAAGGTTCACACTTATGATCCAATTGTGTTCATGGTACTTAAGTAAATCCATGATCATTCTTATGTCATCGTGAATTTTTTCGCAGATGGACAGAGCAATCGAGAGGAACTGCATCAAAGTCATTGCCATTATGCAAAAGGACACACTTGAGGCTACGCCTGGAGCTATCCAAAAACAGTCTCCACTCACCAGAGCTAGAGGTGCCAAGTCCCAACTCGATAAACAGACCACGAACATCGTGGCCGTATACAAATTGTTTGTCCTCAGAGAAATACTTAACAAATGTACTTACCTTGTTTGGTAATATGATACCCGTACCGACCTGTCAAACATATGTCTTTCACTCAATCTGGAGGCTAACAGTTCTGCAGCTTTCTTGGAGAGCGCCAAATCACGTATCAAGTCATTCAATTCATCTTGATTAAAACAGTGAGGAGCTTATGACTGTTCAGCATCTGATGATGAATCTGCAGACTATGAATCAATTCCGTGGACATCCATATCAGGTACATCATTTTCATCCTCGGAGGAAGCATATCCACTGAAAATCGGAACTGGTAAAGACTCAGAATGAGGTAGTGGCCGGATCGCCAAGGAAAGGTTGGGGTAGTCGATCTTGTGCCGATTTTTCTTATCATCCCTTTAGTATTCACCAGACAGAAATAACAGTCCGATACATGATCCTTTGGCTCTCGCAACACCATGGGGATTCCAAAAGGAAGACCATTTCTCTTTCTTTTCGTCCACTCACGAAGATGTTCCACACAACTATGGCAAACAGCATTTGAGGCACTTCTTATCTTGATCGCTAAGAGGAACATCAAAATATGCATTATGAGTGCGGATCACAATGTTTTATATATTGCGCCTTTGACGAACTAGCATGTAACAGCCACATATGTAGCAGAATGTGTCTGGATCATTAACGCAATTTCCTCTTGACAAAGCCATCACTCTAACATGAGACCTGAAAAAAGAAACAATAATTTTAATATTTTGCAAAATAACACCTATTACTATCGTACTACTATGTACTGTGAAGTATTTGCTTTCTACAAGCATTCTCTCTGTACGTCCGGAGGGCAGTTTTCGGGAAAACGAGAAAATAGAAATTACAGAATAACTATAGCATGTAGATAAAAATGGATTATATATTTGAAATCAGGATGAAAAAACGAATTAAAATTGGCAGATAAATCTAAGTCATCAGAAAATGTGATTAAAATTGTTGCCCTGTGTAATTAATGGGTGTTTGAAATTAAATATTCGATGGATATGGTGTGTTTGAAATTAAATATTCGATGGATATTGGGTGTTTAAATTTTAATTTTCGATGGATATTAGGTGTTTGAAATTAAATATTCGATGGATATTGGGTGTTTAAAATTTCATATTCGATGTATATTGGGTGTTTAAATTTATTATTCGAATAATATTAGGTGTTTGAAATTTAATATTCGATGGATATTGAGTGTTTGAAATTTAATTTTCGATGCATATTGAATGTTTAAAATTCAATTTTCGATGGATATTTCGTGTTTGAGATTTAATATTCGATGGATATTGGATGCTTGAAATTTAATATTCGATGGATATTGGGTGTTTGAAATTAAATATTCGATGGATATTAAGTGTTTAAAATTTAGATTTCGATGGATATTGGGTGTTTGAAATTTAATACTCGATGGATATTGGGTGTTTGAAATTTAATACTGGATGGATATTGGGTGTTCGAAATTTAATATTCGATGGATATTGGGTGCTTGAAATTAAATATTCGATGGATATTTTATGTTTAAAATTTATTATTTGATGGATATTTGGTGTTGGAAATTAAATATTCGATGGATATTGGGTATTTGAAATTTAATATTCGATAGATATTGGGAGTTTGAAATTTAATTTTATGTGTTAAATTTTCCAAATTTACTAGAAGTACAAAATGTACTAAAATACTAAATGTGATTAATTTCCTAGAAGTATTTAATTTGATAATTGTACTTAAACTACTAAATGTACTAAAAGTGCTAAAGTACAAAATTTACTAAAGTACTAACTGTACTAAAAGCACTAAATATTCTAAAAATACCAAATTTACTCAATATACTAAAATTACTGACTGTACTAAAACTACTAAATGTGGTAAATGTACTAAATGGTATCAACGTAAATATGTACTAAATGTGATAAAAGTCCTAAATGTGGTAAATTTACTAAAAGTACAAAATTGACTCAATATATCTAAATTACTAAATATGCTAAAAGTACAAAAAATACTAAATGTTCTAGATATGCTAAAAGTACACAATGTACTAAAAGGGTTAAACCTGCTTAATATACTAAATATGCTGGAAGTAAAAAAACTAAATATACTACATGTGCTAAAATTACAACATTTATTAATTGTACAAATTCAACTTAAAATATTAAATGTAATAAATGAGCTAAAATAAAAAAATGACTAAAGGTATAAAATGTACTAAAAATACTAAATGTGCTAAATGTGATATAAGTAAAAAAATTACTAAAGGTACTAAATGTGTTAAAAGTAGTAAATGTTGTAAATGGTATAAACGTAATAAATGTACAAAATGTACTAGAAGGGCCAAAATTATTAAATGTACTAAAAGTACTAAATGTTTTAAAAGTAAAATCTACTGAATGTGTTAAAAGTACTAAATATACTAAATATCGAATAAGTATAAAATGTAATAAATGCACTAACAGTATTAAAAGTAGTAAATGTAATAAAAATACTAAATGTACTAATAATATATCATTCGAGAACCACAAGATGAGACTATAGAGCTTGCGTTTCTGCTCGAAGTGTTGCGCGTCAAATAAGAAGTGATTATTTATCTTTGCTCTCAGTCTAGTAACGTTAATAGAATATGCAGAGAGTGACATGATTAGGATTTTGCTAGAGAACAATTTGAAAGAAGATTTTGTATTAATAACTTTGTTACTTTGTGTAGAGAAATGGCTACATTAAGCATCCTGGAGGAGTATAGGTACATTAAAGCCCCCCCTCCCCCCCGCCTCATGAGGAGAAGCGTGGAAAAGGTAGCCGGCGAATAACCATAACTGCTCACCCTGATGATATCCCCGCCGCTGTGGGCAGTTGGAGCTAACATCTGTTTTAAGGCGACCACATAAGGTCCTTAAACGACGCTCTAACGTTCCAATTACCTACGAGACCCATAAACCAGTGGTTATGGAAAAAAAGCGGTGCGAGTCAAAAGGCACGCCAAGTAGCGCTGTGGTTGTGAGCCTCTAATTTGCGAGCTGACTTGGGCACCCCAGTGCCACCTCAGCAATTCTCGCTCTTCTCAGATGCTAACTCACCATTCGCGTCCCCCATTCACTTTGCCTCCGTGGCCTGGGCACTTCCCCCTTTAGATGGGGCGGCTATCCGCCTATAAATAAGCCCCGCAAAGAAAGAGAGGAGATTATCAGAAGTCGATACGCCAGAGAAGGATTAGTTCGTGAAGATCGATCCTTCAGCCAGACAAGAAGATTAGAAGTCGATACGCCAGAAGAAGGATTAGTTCGTGAAGATCGATCCTTCTGCCATACAAGACTATTTTCGTGAGAAACAATAGGATCAGATTGAGAAAATCGATCCACCCCTTTTCGGGCCGTTCTGACCTAAATAGTCAAGCTTTATATCGGTGCCATACCGAAGAATTCTTTACAGACGGCGAAGAAGTCTGACTGAAGAAAAGCAAAGCCACTCACACTCGAGTGACTCTCACATCTCAAGCTCCGTAAGAGTGAGAGGAGAAGAACCCAGCCCGAACGAGCTCCCGTTCTTTAATTAAGTTGAAGAATCAGCCCCCTTTACGACGAAATTTCGACCCCCGGACACAACACTTCAAAGCGAGAGATAAGTCCTCCAGCGACATCCGGCAATACCTAATACCTTCTGTCATGTAAGTTAAATAAAGAACATTTATATTCATATTGCGATAGTAGAAGTTTAGTACGTCTCACGTTTTAAAGGGGAGTAGAAACCATTGTGAACCTAGGTCATATGTGCTAGTAGACGAGAGTACGTTAATTTAATGTTTAACGCTAATCAAATAGAGTCGCGATAAAAATACTAATCGGCAATTGGTATGTTTACGGAAAGCCTATTTGTTTATTTTTTGTCATTGTATCCGTGCGAAAGATCTTAGAAGCCAAAGATAGGAATGTGTTAACTGTTGGTTTGTTATAGTTAAGTGTTTCATTTAAAATACATGTTTATTTTGGTAGATATCTACTGTTTCCTCTTATCCTTATGTGTTTAAAATAGCTCTTCCTTAAAAACACAACTACTGAATTAGCACTCTTAGAACAAAGCCTACTTCATCATAGAAGTAACTCACGCACCACAAAGCATACCGCTACTAAAAGGGTGTCAAAGAGTATAGTGATCAAAACCTAGAGGGTCATTCTACGACATATTATAAAAGTGGTGTCAGGTGTGGGGTTATATTAGAAAGAACCCAGCAGTGTCTATTTAAGGAAGAGCTAACACGTAAAAGGATTCCTAGGAATAATAGAATATTTGACGAGAGGAAAACTAGTAAAGTTAGAGGTGGAAACAATCTAAAGGTAATTGTTAGGCCAAGTGGTAATTTCGGTGGTGGAGTAGGTCAGGCTTGATTTACAACAAGGTAGATGACTGACATAAGCGCAATGGCATTGTTTGACCTTTATCGAAAGCAAGGTCAAAGCCTCCGGCTGGAAGGAACCCATCTGAGCTCGTTTATTCAGGAGAAAGAGAGAAACGAAAGAGAAGAAAGAAGAGAGAAGACGAAAATGGAGGCTGATGAAAGAAGAGAACAGACGAAAATGGAAGCTGATGAAAGAGAGAAGATAAGGACCCACGAAAGAGCTCTTAGCAAAGACCAGCTAGAGGTGCAGTCAGTGTCATCCAGAACAGGAGTGTTACCAGCGGCCAGCATGAAACTCCCTGAGTACAGGGACGAAGAAGATTTATGCTCATATCTCTCCCATTTTGAGAAAATATTTGAAGTCAATAATTGGGACCTAGAAGAAGATGGGGTCGCCAGACTGTTACCGCTACTAAATCGTAGGATGAGAGAGATATTCGTATCTTTACCCTCAGAAGCGACTGTGGACTATTCCACTCTCAAAGCTGAACTTCTCTCAGGAACAAACCTTAACCCGGAAGAATATAGGATGAAGTTCAGCCAGGCTCGTATAAGACCTGGACAAACATACAGACATTTTAGGCTTGAGCTTCGTCGAAGCCTACAGTTTTGGATGGAGTAAGAAGGGGTAGAGAACGAAGTCACTGCGGTCGTCGACTTCATGATTAGAGATCAGTTACTAAGTACACTACGCCAGGAAATCCGTGCATTCGTTAAGGACCGAAAAGCTTCTACCTTCAACGAGTGTCTGGACGAGGCTGACCTCCACGCGGTAAATCATCGTTTATATCTGAGGGAGTACAAGAAAGAGAAGGCTCCCTCCCCAAAGAAAAATGGGCCGCCACCCAGGCATTTGCAGAAGAAGCCCTTTAAGTTCTCAGTAGCAAAAGGAACTTATAAGCCAAATTTTGGGGGAGAAAAAAATCAAAAAGAAGTTAGGATTCCACAAGGATCATACCCTAATACCGGCACGTATCCCAGCGAGCCCGTCACTTGTTATACCTGCGGGATAATAGGTCACCTGAGTTTCCAGTGCCCACAGAACTCCCGACTGAGGGAGACCTCGAGACAACAGGTGCAAAACCTGACTGCCGCGATCCCAGCAAGACAAGCTGATTCGTCGTACGTCCCCGCGCCAACATCCGAAGGGCCCCAGCAACAGGTAAACTTTCTATTCAACAAAAGTTTGCCAGACGGCCTACAATTTGAAGAGGGCACTGTTAATAGGTGGCGAGTATCCACTTTAGTCAGATACACCGGATGTACTTGCATAGTGGTATCCGACAAGTTGCTGCCCCCAGTAAACCCTAGCCATAAGAAATTCGTAATCTTCCACGACTTTTTAGGACGCGACAATCGATTCCCCGTCGTGAGATGTCATATACAATGCAGATATTTCACCGGTTGGACGGACATGGTAGTAGCCCCGATTAAGGGGCGCCAATTCACCTCAGAATTTATGGAGTATTTTAATAAACTACTGCCAGTTAATTACTTGATAGATACCCCAACAGGGCGAAGAACCTATCCCACAAACATGCTAAAAAAATATCACCGCCGCGCGTGCATAAAGAAGATTACCCTTCTAGACGAAGAAGAACCGATGGATGCCGTTTACCCGGGTATGCCCCGGCAAGTCATACACACCGTGTGTGTGGAAAAAGACGAGGAATACGAACTTCCATCGCTCTCACCTACCCCGGAAGACCCTCGGTTGGATTTAAATATAAATCCCCACTTAGAGATTCAACAGAAAGCGGAAATGTTGAACTTGCTCATGGAATTCCCAGAAGTCATTTCTGAAACCCCCGGATGTGCCAAAGATTTCATCCATGAAATAAAACTGAATGATTTGTTAAAAAAGACAGCGTCAGACCCTGTCACGTGAAACCCCCATGCAATAAATCAGTTGGAGGTTCTAAAAGGAAAACTCGTAACTGCGCCCATTCTTTGCTTACCAAATCCCAACAAGATCTTCGGCATTCGCACGGACGCTAGTCAAAACGGGTTAGGCGGAGTATTGCTTCAATACGAAGATAACGAAACAGCCTATCCCATAGCTTATGTCAGTAGGAAACTTTTGAGTAGAGAAAAAGCCTACGCTACAATCGAAATCGAAGCTTTGGCCATAATATGGTCCATAGGTAAATTCAAATATTATCTAATTGGGCGCGAGTTTAAGTTGGAATGCGACCATAAACCATTGTCATATTTAAGTAAAAATATGAATAAGAATGGAAGACTCCTGAGATGGAGTTTACTCTTGATGGAGTACCAGTACTCCATTCACTATATAAAAGGGTCCAACAATTGTATAGCCGACTCATTAAGTCGGAACCCTGTTGACGATTAAGGAGCAGCCCAACTATTGTATTATAGCAAAGTTAAGTGTAAATCAGTAGAATTGTAATTAAGTAGGGGCGAGGAACCCCCTAGTGGTAGGTAAGAAGATCCTAAGTTGGCACAGTAATATAGGAATTAATGTAAGGTCAGGTGAAATGATATCGAGGCATTCCCGAGTGAACTAGAATTTATTGTATAATATAATGCTCCGTATGTTACCCATGTATATTATTGTAAGCGTCGGATTGGAATACCCCCCCCCCCTTTAATTTCTTTAGGAGGGAGGTTAATGTAGAGAAATGGTTACATTAAGCATCCTGGAGGAGTATAGGTACATTAAAGCCCCCCCCCCCCGCCTCATGAGGAGAAGCGTGGGAAAGGTAGCCGGCGAATAACCATAACTGCCTACCTTGTTTGATCTCCCCACCGCGGTGGGCAGTTGAAGCTAACATCTGTTTTAAGGCGACCACATAAGGTCCTTAAACGATGCTCTAACGATCCAATTACCTACGAGACCCATAAACCCGTGGTTATGGAAAAAAAGCGGTGCGAGTCAAAAGACACGCCAAGTAGCGGTGCGGTTGCCAGCCTCTAATTAGCGAGCTAACTTGGGCACCCCAGTGCCACCTCAGAAATTCTCGCTCTCCCCAGATGCTAACTCACCATTCGCGTCCCCCATCCACTTTGCCTCCGTGGCCTGGGCAATTCCCCCTTTAGATGGGGCGGCTATCCGCCTATAAATAAGCCCCGCAAAGAAAGAGAGGAGATTATCAGAAGTCGATACGCCAGAGAAGGATTAGTTCGTGAAGATCGATCCTTCAGCCAGACAAGAAGATTAGAAGTCGATACGCCAGAAGAAGGGTTAGTTCGTGAAGATCGATCCTTCTGCCATACAAGACTATTTTCGTGAGAAACAATAGGATCAGATTGAGAAAATCGATCCACCCCTTTTCGGGCCGTTCTAACCTAAATAGTCAAGCTTTATATCCGTGCCATACCGAAGAATCCTTTACAGACGGCGAAGAAGTCTGACTGAAGAAAAGCAAAGCCGCTCACACTCGAGTGACTCTCACATCTCAACTCCGTAAGAGTGAGAGGAGAAGAACCCAGCCCCAACGAGCTCCCGTTCTTTAATTACGTTGAAGAATCAGCTCCCTTCACGACGAAATTTCGACCCCCGGACACAACACTTCAAAGCGAGAGATAAGTCCTCCAGCGACATCCGGCAATCCCTAATACCTTCTGTCATGTGAGTTAGAAAGATCATTTATATTCATATTGCGATAGTAGAAGTTTAGTACGTCTCACGTTTTAAAGGGGAGTAGAAACCATTGTTCTTGAACCTAGGTCATATGTGCTAGTAGACGAGAGTACGTTAATTTAATGTTTAATGCTAATCAAATAGAGTCGCGATAAAAATACTAATCGGCAATTGGTATATTTACGGGAAGCCTATTTGTTTATTTTTTGTCATTGTATCCGTGCGAAAGATCTTAGAAGCCAAAGATAGGAATGTGTTAACTGTTGGTTTGTTATAGTTAAGTGTTTCATTTAAAATACATGTTTATTTTGGTAGATATCTGGTGTTTCCTCTTATCCTTATGTGTTTAAATAGCTCTTCCTTAAGAACAAAACTATTGAATTAGCACTCTTAGAACAAAGCCTACTTCATCATAGAAGTAACTCACGCACCACAAAGCATACCGCTACTAAAAGGGTGTCAAAGAGTATAGTGATCAAAACCAAGAGGGTCATTCTACGACACTTTGACTGACTCCTAAAATCTTCCTTGAATACCAATTTTTGTCTTTTGAATCTTCTTCAGTTCACAAAGAAATATAGGCTATTACTATTTTTTGAAGGATATAATAGATTACTAAGAGAGTGTTTGCTGATGATTCTGTGGAAGCTGACAGATATCCAATGGAATTTATAAATTCATTAACACCCTCCGGAATGCCCCCTCACAAACTCCAATTAAAACTAGGATCAATAATCATGGTTCTTCACAGCATTTCAATAGAGAACGGTCTATGCCACGGCACAAGGTTAGAAGTTGTAAGATTGCATCAACATTCCATTGAACCTTCCCACATCACTGGTCCTTTGATTGATAGGCATGCTTTAATCCCAAGGCTGAAGTTAGCTCCCTTTTACATTAGAAAGAACCCAGCTTCCTGTAAGACTGTCGTATGCAATGACTATCAACATATTATCACTCCTAGTTGTTTTTTTACACCCTGTTTAAGAAAATCATCCTGCACCATATTTAAAATCTCATCTTGTGGTTCTCGAATGATAGATTATTAGTACATTTAGTATTTTTATTACATTTACTACTTTTACTACTGTTATTGCATTTATTACATTTTATACATATAGGATATTTAGTACATTTAGTACTTTCAGCATATTTAGTATTCTTTACTTTTAAAACATTTAGTATTTTAGCACATTTAGTAATTTTAGTACATTTAGTACATTGATTACGTTGATACTATTTAATACATTCACCCCATTTAGTACTTTTAGCATATTTACTACTTTTAGTACACTTAGTACTTTAGTAAATTTTGTAATTTAGTACATTTAGTATTTATAGTACATTTAATACATTTATTACATTTTGTAATTCTAGTAACTTTGTAATTTTAACACATAAAATTAAATTTAAAATTCCCAATATCCATCGAACATTAAGTACAAACACCCAATATCCATCGAATATTAAATTTCAAACACCCAATGTCCATCGAATATTTAATTTCAAACACCCAATATCCCTCGAATATTAAATTTCAAACACCCAATATCCATCGAATATTAAATTTCAAACACCCAATATCTATCGAATATTAAATTTTAAACACCCAATATCCATCGAATGTAAAATTTTGAATACCCAATATCCATCGAAAATTAAATTTCAAACACCCAATATTCATCGAATATTAAATTTCAAACACCCAATATCCATCGAAAATTAAATTTTAAACACCCAATTTCCATCTAATATTTAATTTCAAACACCCAATATCCATTGAATATTAAATTTCAAAAACCTAATATCCATCGAATATTAAGTTTAAAACCCCCAATATCCATCGAAAATTAAAATTTAAACACCCAATATCCATCGAATATTCAATTTCAAACCCCATTAATTACACAGGGGAACAATTTTAATCATATTTTCTGGTGACTTAGATAAATTGCCAATTTTAATTCGTTTTTTCATCCTGATTTCAAATATATAATCCATTTTTAACTACATGCTATAGTTATTCTATAATTTCTATTTTCTCGTTTCCCCGAAAAGTGCCCTCCGGACGGACAGAGAGGGTGCTTGTGGAGAGCAAATACTTCGCAATATTTTGTTATTGTGCAAAATATTGACATTATTGTTTCTTTTTTCAGGTCTCATGTTAGAGTGATGGCTTCGTCAAGAGGAAATTGCGTTAATGATCCAGACACCTTCTGCTACATATGTGACTGTTACTCGTACATAGCTAGTTCGTCAAAGGCCCAATATATCAAACTTTGTGATCCGCACGTATATGGCATATTTTGATGTTCCTCTTAGCGATTGAGATAAGAAGTGCCTCAAATGCTGTTTGCCATAGTTGTTTGGAACATCGTGAGTGGACGAAAGAAAAGAGAAATGGTCTTCCTTTCGAAATTTCCATGGTGTAGTGAGAGCGAAAGGATCATGTATCGGACTGTTATTTCTGTCTGGTGAATACTAAAGGGATTGGCAAGAAAAATCGGCACAAAATAAACTACCCCAACATTCCCTCAGCGATCCGGCCACTACCTCATTCTGAGTTGTTACCAGTTCCAATTTTCAGTGGATATGCTTCCTCCGAGGAGGAAAATGATGTAACTGATATGGTCATCCACGGAATGGATTCATAGTCTGCAGATTCATCATCAGATGCAGAACAGTCATTAGCTCCTCACTGTTTTAATCAAGATGAATTGAATCACTTGATACGTGATTTGGCCCTCTCCAAAAAAGCTGCAGAACTTTAGCTTCCAGGTTGAGTGAAAGACATATGCTTGCCAGGTCGGTACGGGTATCATATTACCAAACAAGGGAAAGTACATTTGTTAAGTATTTCTCTGAGGACAAACAATTTGTATACTGCCATGATGTTCGTGGTCTGTTTATCGAGTTGGGACTTGGCACGTCTAGCTCTATTGAGGGGAGACTGTTTTCGGATAGCTCCAGGCGTAGCCTCAAGTGTGTCCTCTTGGATAATAGCAATGAATTTGATGCAGTTCCTCTCGATCACTTTGTCCATCTGCGAGAAACTCACGATAACATAAGAATGTTGATGGATTTACTTAAGTACCATGGCCAGCAGAATGGATATACAGTTTTCATGCTATATCTGTATGTGGGACAGCCGAGCCCGTGACAAACACTGGTCCCCAAAAGATTGGCCAGTTTCGGGAAACTTTCGAAGCAGGAATTCCAAACATTGTTAATGAGCCAATCGTAAGTCCAGAGAAGATCGTTTTTCCTCAACTTCATCTCAAACTGGTGTTAATGAAGCAGTATGTCAAGTCGTTGAGCACTGACAATGATTGTTTTCAGTACATAGTATCGCCGTTTCCTGCTTTGTCATGCGAAAAAAATAAAAGCAGGAGTATTTGATGGTCCCCAAATTCGAAGACTTCTGAGTGATTCTAGATTCGTGAACACCATGAATGAAAAAGCGAAGGCAGCCTGGCTCTCATTTTCTGCCGTTGTTTGTAACTTCTTGGGAAACCACAAAGCGCATAACTACGAGGATCTCGTTACTAATATGCTTTTAGCATATCGTGATCTGCACATCGTAGCATATCGTAAAGAGAAGGATATTTATCTCAAATTACGAGGGGCGGTCAATAAGTTTTGCCATTCGGACTTAAGGAAACGAGATATGAGGAAAAGTGTTTTGTTATTTTTCAATATAACTACCCTCGACTTCAATGCACTTGCACCACTTGTCCCTGAGGCTTCGAATTCCCGACAACCAGAAATCTCCACACTACTGTTCAATCCACTCCTGGACGGTGAGCTGGACATCTTCATCGTCCCCAAACCGGCGTCCACGCAGTGTACCCTTGAGCTGGCGGAATAAAAAGTAGTCGCTAAGGGGCCAGGTCTGGACTGTAGGGAGATGGTTGAGCTCCTCGAATCCGCACTCGCGCAGGGCAGCTTGTGCAACTCTGGCCTTGTGGACTTTGACGACGTTGAAGTCGATCATGGGGCGTGAGGTTTCTAGGGACCCAACGGGCCGAGACCTTGGTCATGGCCAAATTGCCGTGGATGATGTTGATAACACTTCCATGTGATATTCCAATTTCTCCCTCGAATCCTTCGACCTTCACCCGTCGATTTTCGAGGATCATCCTCTCCACACGGGTCACATTGTCCTCTTTGATCACGTTTGACGGGCGTCCTGGACGGGAGTCATCTTGAGAGGAATCACGACCATGGAGCAACTCCCTATTCCAGCGAGCAATGCTTGCATAGAAAGGGGCGGTGTCGGTGTACATTGCAACCATGCGTTCATGGATCTCCTTTGCATTCTTGCCTTCCTTGGTCAAAAATTTGATCACTGCGCGGTGCTCAACCTTCTCCATTGTTGAGAAATTTGTGAATGACGATCTGCGATCAGCTACTGCTTCTTAAATAGATGAGGCAGGAGCGTGCGCCTGCAGTCCTGACTTGTCATAACTTGTCCTAACACCCCCACAAACAGCCATCCCCCTTCATCTGTTTTGTCCTACCGATTTGCAAAACTTATTGACCACATCTCGTAAGTATAAAGGAGAAATTGTGAGAAAATTAGAATTAATAAAAAGTAATCAGAATTTCGGGATCAGGTAAAAAAAACTTCCCCAAAGACTTTGGGGACGCGTATCTTAACCTGGACTTATTTGAGGGACGCTTTTCTTATCCTCGAAGGCTTGAAGGACGCTCTCCTTTACTAAGTAGAAATTCCACTCCTGATTATATTTAAGCTACGCGACATCGGATGTGGTAACTCGCCGGATGGTGCCCTGTAGCGTTCTACACTAATCAGAAGGTTTCCACTAAGAAATATAAAATGTATCTTAAATAATAATTTCGTGGAATCATCGGACTCTCTCCAAGCCTTTTGGAGCCTTGGTTCGAAGTTAGTTTAAGATTCCACCTTGCCGGTTCGCAAACGGGAAATAGTTAAGAATTCAGTGTGGATGGTTTACCTTTTAATTTTGGAGTCCCTTCAAAACAAATAATTCAGAGTGCAAGTTGACTAAAGCTTAACAGGTAGCTGGTACTCTTTTAGGGTTGCAAGAAAATGACGACAACAAAAATATACCTTTACTAATAAATAAAATAGATTTGAAATACATACAGACACAGGGTTTAAAGGGAATGATCGTACATGTTAAATTAAATGTCGGCACGGGACAGAAGAGGCATAATATGGGATTAGTGGTCTGGTTCAAGTCGGTGATCAAAAAGGCGATTTTAATCCGGGGATCTCACACAAAACATGGGAAGATTTGGGTAGACCAGATTATAAAATAATATGTAGGCGTCTACGATTGCAACTGCTTACGTGTTCGTTGAAGGGAAAGTCCAATCGGAATAAGATGAATGCGATGAGGAATATGATTTACCTCACGGGGCGGATGAGGGAGCACACGTAGTTTGGCCTTCGGAGATAGAATTCCTCGTTAGATACTCGCCGATTGACTAGGGGAAAGTTCATAGATGAATGTCTATTTAGCCTTCGTCCTCGAATCGAAATCTCCGGTGTCTCCGATCGCGACCGGTGGGCGTGTCCTTTGTTCATGCGCGGTGTTAGGCGGGATAGTCTTGAAGTGCTGCACGCTAAACCGAGACAGGGGATTATATGGACGCCCCACTGGTGGCTGGGATTGCCTGGCGTGAGCCGCCACGACTAACGCGATCTTGGGGGGAAGGGAGCGGCTCCTTGTGAGAAACAGAGATAAAGTTGGCGTAGAATGTTGGAAGAGCTTCGATCTATGCCGGAGAGCAGGAGGTTTTACGAGGAAAATGTGCCCACAAGTAAATGCAGCTGGGCTGCATAAAATGGCGTGGATCGCATCCTCGGCTTAGATCAGCCTCGCTTTCAACGCTTCATGTGCTGATCTCAAGACCAAGTGGGTACAGAAGGGCACGAGGTCGCCCTTCGACCTTATTCTTCTACATCTCGTCCCATCCGAAAAGATGGACCTCTTGGAGTTGGGGAAGAAAAGTGACATCCCCTAAGACCGATGATTTGGGGGAAGCCAAGTCTTCCACACGAGCGGTCAAACGGGAGGGTGGGGTAAGAAAAGGGAATTACTGACCTGACTTCGCGCAGGTGTACAAGCTAATTTCAACCGACTGCGTGTACATATGAAAGGGAAAGGAAATGAATTATTACAAGTTTACGCCGACTATAAGAGAATTAAGAGAAAACGTAATTAAAAAAATGAAAAGGGTATTTATAAAAAAAGAAAGAAATGGATATTCAAAGATACATTATACACAAGTGAAAGGAAGATTACGGTGGTACATACATTCATATAGTGGTGTCGGACCAGAATTATAAATAATAATTTTATACATATATACATAGACGATGTGCGTCCTACATACATAGAGAAATAATTGTCCTTTAACTTATATCTATGTGGTGGTTACATAATATACAAAATACACAAATGACCATGGAGCAATTACTATTATAATTTAGCAGGCGTCGTCGTCCAAAGGATTACGGCTAAGGGTATCGGCGATACAGTTTTCCGACTTTTTTATATACAATATCTGATACTGATACTGATATCTGATACTCGGCGGTGATCTGTCTCTATAAAAAATTCTCGGAAAACCAGGTACAGTTTAAAATTTTGAACACTCCAAATGAGAGCTAAAGCTTCCTTTTCTATCACTGCATAATTCCCCTCATGTGGGAGTAATTTGCGACTCGCGTAGGCCACAGGGTGACTCTCACCGTCATCTCCGTACTGAAGAAAGACACAACCGATGTCTTTGTTGCTCGCATCCGTCTGAATCCCGAAGGGCCTACTGGGGTCAGGCAACCTGACAACGAAGGCAGATACCAATTTACCCTTTAACTGATAGAAGTGAGCAGTAGGCCTCGAATTCCAGACGATGCAAAAGATGCAAAATTAGGGACGAACCTCCTATAAAATGAGGCAGACCCCATGAAAGAACGAAGATGTATCGCCCGGACCTTGTCTTCTTGGTGCTTAAGTTGGTCGTTTCCAATATGGAAACCCAGATATTGAATCGAATTTTAGGCAAGGTGGCACTTACCGGGGCCAATTGTAAGGCTGTGCTCTCGCAAATAGCTTAAGAGCGCCTGAAGAGAGACCAAGTGTTGGTTCCAGTGACAAGTGGCAACGTAACTGTTGTCAAAGTAAAACGTGACATTATCCAATCCGTCCAAAATTAAGCGGATTATCCGATTATAATAGCTGAAGGCCATCATTAACCTAAAAGGAAGTCGACGGAACCGCATAAGGCCTTTTTCAGTGGGGAAGGCGGTGTATTTTCATATGTTCTTGTTCAGGGGGATCTGATAATACGTCTTACAGATGTCGAGCTCGTTAATATATTTTGCCCTTTCGAACAAGTGAAGATTTTGGTCGATTGATGAGATTGGTTCCGCATCGAAAATGGTCACTGAATTATATATGCAGAAATCTACGCACATGAGGTAAGAGTTATCCGGTTTTCGCACCATAACTATTGGGGAACAATAATTTGATGCGGAGGGTTCAATGATTTCGAGGTTGAGCAGATTGTTAACCGCGGCGCTAAAGGCATTTCTAGGATGAATTGGGAGGGGGTAAGGTTTTGAGCGAACAGGTTCCTGGGTAGTGAGGGTTATATCATGCTCGAAGTTAATAGCACACCGAGGGTTCTCGGAAATCACGTCCCCAATCTTAATTAGAATAAGCTGCAGCTGGCTAATTTGGTCGGGAGATAGCCGCTTATTGATATCCACACTGGCGGATGATGAATTGGTGGTGCCGGGCAAGGCGGGTAGTGGGTAATCCCTATCTTGTTCGACGCACACGGCCTGTATAACGTTCAGGGCATCTGTTATGCTTACGTGTTCGTTGAAGGGAAGAGCCAGTTGGGATACGAAGACTGCAATGGGAAAGCTGGGCTACCTCACGGGGCGGAAGGGGAAGCACACGTGTTTGGCCTTCGGAGATGGAATTCCTCGTCAGGTACTCACCGATTGACTCTGGCAGAGCTCACGGATGTTGATTTAGCCTTCGTCCTCGAATAAAAATCGTCGGTGTCTCCGATCACGACGGGTGAGCGTGTCATTTGCTCGTACGCGGTGTTAGGTGGGATAGTCTTAAAGTGTTGCACGCTAAACTGAGTCGGGGGGGTAATATAGCTGGTGGCTGGGATTGACTGCTGGGAGCCTCCACAACTCGCGCAATCTTGGGGGAAGAGAGCGATTCCTTCAAGGGAACCGAGATAAACCTACTGCCGAAGGGCAGTAGGTTGGCTAAAAGTCCATGCGAGACGAGGAAAATGTGTCCCTAAGTGAATGCAGCTGCGGTGCAATAAAACGGCGTGGACCGCATCCTCGCCGTAGATCAGGCTTGCTTTCAACTCTACATGCGGTGATCTCGAGATCATGTGGATGCAAAAGGGCACAAGGTCGCCCTTCGACCTTATTCTTCTACAAATAATAATTATTACCATATAATAATAACAAGGTCAACAGACCTAAGTCGCTTCTCAAATATTTGAATAGTTTTGAAAAAAAATAGTCAACAAAAGTATTATCAATTAATAAACATATCATCTGACCTTACGATCTTCAAAACTTTCAAAAACTCATTGAAAAGTAAAATCGATACCATCCGACCCACATAGTAACTTAAAGAATCGCGTTCACCCACTAAACCTTAATGTTACTGGATAAGGGTTAGAATTTAGAGAATGCATGAATCGAATTTCATCGGTTCGAAAACATGGAGAGCGCAAATTCTCAAAGCTCCCCAAAACATATATATTATAATGGCTTTTTTGCCCTTAACATCATGACATGAATAAAAATGAATGTAAGAATTGGAATTGGTGGTTTTCAGGTAAACAGTAAAGGTGGATTGCTTATTAACTCTTAGAATTTTTAAGTCAAGGAAAGGAAAACATTTATTATCTTCACAGTCAATTAATTGTGGGATGTAGTTTATTCAAATTGTTTAAGAAACTATCATGATTCAAAAGGCACATCGCTATGACGTCTTCAACATAGCTGTACCATACAAAATCTGGGGATGGAATAACATAGGGGAGTAAAGACACTCTGAAATGCTCCACGTAAAGATTGCAAAGAATAAACGATAGTGGATTCTACATGCTAAGACCGTGTTTTTGAAGGAAGAAGCCTGTATCATAAGGTCTGCTAACCAAAAGTCGCGTGCTCTCACTTTTCTGATTTATGACCTTACGATCTTCAAAACTTTCAATAATTCACGGAGTAACCTTGTGAGGGTCTTGGCAATTGTATCATTCGAAGGAAAATGTCATACATCCTTAAGGGTTTCAAATTTCTTTAGAATCTGCCAAATGGTTATGATGTTATTGCCAAATAATTCCCAGGCTAAACTTGGGAAAGAGAAAGCAAAATAACATAAGGGTTTCAAATTTCGTTAGCATCGGCAGAATAGCTACGATTTTATTTGTGTGGCTCTCCGCACTTGCCACACACGATTTAGACTTATCATTTGCGACCTTGGAACAACTTACACATACTTTAGGTAATCCCATTTTGCGCCACTAGCGGAGCAATTTTTATGGCGGAAGCGGTTGCAGTAGTATCACCTCCTCGATACTTCGGTAGCAATACCAGTCGGCACGCTCCGCCTGAAGGAGCTTGTCATAGTTGAACGTGATGAAGAGTATAGGGGTGGGTCTCAAGGCCCCTCCCTGTTTTCTCATCACACGTTCGACCTTGACCGCTCCATGGTCGGCCAGCTCTAAGGTGATGTCATCTATGGAGTAGTCCACGAGTTCCCTCGCATAAACTACTCCTTTCACGAAGTTCATGGTAGAGTGTAGCGTCACACTCAGGGTATGTCATCAAGTGTCCGAAGGGCACTAATCTTTGCCACCTCGGAGGGGAGGGACGCATTCGCCAGAAAGCTCCCGTCCGAGAAACGAGTAACCTTTGGCTCTCTACCAATCACGCTAGCTACAGCTCTCCTTTGATGGATCATGTTGCTCTTAGCCAACATGCTGCCATCAGTAGAGAGAATAACAACGAAGCGATTGAAGCCACTGGGCTCGAAAACACCAGGTGCCTCTGAATGAGAGGAGCCACTACGTAATCGAGACTCCTCTCTGCGCACTTTTGAACTTTGTCAGGGACTCCCCACCCGGGGGAGCAGCCGTTCCAGACGTGCTGCTCTTGGCTTAGGGGCATGCCGAAACGGCAGTGGCCCCATCCGTCCCCACAGAGGAAGAGGAGACCACCCTGAGTCTTTTTCGTCTTTTTCTGTTCTTTTTTTTCTTAGGAGAGGCAGGCGGGGAATGAACCCACTTCTCTCCGCTGCCGGTAGCATCCTCTAGGCCAGATGGGCCGGCCCTCAGCAAGATCCTTCTCTGAAATGGAAAAGGTTTTGGCTGTCACAGGGCACCAGACGGGGGATAAGAGTCCTCCTCTCCTTGTAAAGCCTCGGATGTCCGCGCCGCCATAGGAAAAGCCTTTACAGGGGTGGACTCGGGCTCTGTGCAGGGCATCGAGCTCGTGTTCGACCCCATGAAAGGTTCTTCCGTGTGGAGCTGAACCACCTTAGGGACCATGTCCATCTCAACGGAGGGGGAGGGGCTTCCATGTGGCCATCCTTCCAAAGAGACACGGGTCCCCTTCTAGGTACCTGTCGTCCTATCCTGGGCCGGCGAACGTGCATCCGTCAGGGAAGAGAAGGGGGCATGCATGTACAGTGACCCCCTGTAAGCTTGATATGCGAGCCGACGGGCTCTGTCATCCATCCCTCGCTTCCCCTAAGGAGGTTAGCCTTATCGAGTCGCACGTACCGGTAACGGTCAATTATGGGCCGACTCTTTGGTTTGTTGGCAGGCCCCTTGGAAAGCAAAGGGAGGACTGCCGTGAAAAAATTGGTTCGCCCAAGGGAGACTCCAGATATTGGGGTGAGGGGCAGTCTCCTGCACTCGTATGCATTGGATAGAAGTTTGGAGGGTCCTCTGTGAAAGCACAGGGTCGGCGGGGGGAAGGGAAGAACCTCCATTTTCTCGGTGGAACTGCCTGGAGGCGGCTCCATTGATATTCGAGGGGAAGTATTTTTTTTAATAAATTCATCATTGGGCATGGGGTGACCCTATAATAATCACGAGACGCAAACGCTCATCACCCCCACTCAGTAGCCCGCTCTGCAAGGGGTGAAAACAGGGCCGGCAAAAGTAGCTACCACCATTTGAGCTCACTCCACCCGCCTAGTGACCTGGCAGCCCATCGGCATAGAGGCCCCACCTTGGGCACGAAGTAAAATTGATAGGCAAAGAAAGGAGGAAGAAAGTTTATGCGAGGAAGGTGTTGGTGGGAATGAAGCAGGTTGTTATAAATCCACCAGGTCAGGCCGAAGTTCAGGGGTGAGAAAGCGTTGTGCCCTCCTCCCTCAGCCCCGATCTGCGCGCAAGAGAGAAGAGATCTCGATTCTTTTCACATCCATCTCGATCGAGAGACCTACATTTTAGGTTGAGGAATAAGTTCTTGCGTTTTTTTAATGTTGTGTTGATTTAAGTTTTGTTGACGTGATTTGTGCACATAAAAAAAAATAATAAGACCAAAATTTGCAAAGGTTAGGCTACGTCTCTTAACAGCGTAGACTATTAGGCCTTTGCTTAGGCTACCTCTTGAAGTTGAGTAATAAGTCATTGCGGTTTATTTAAAAGTTGTGTTAATTTAATTTTTGTTCTGTAGCCTCAAAATGGAATGTCAAATTGAAAGAAAGGCGCATTTTTGACACTTGTTGTTATTCATTTTCAATGGAGACGGGAACAATGCAAACGCAGCCAAAGCTCGTCGCGATATTTGTGCTGTGTACGGAGAAAATGCTTTATCAGAAAGGGCAGCTCAATGGTGGTTTTCACGTTTCAAAAACGGTCATTTCAATCTTAATGACGAAGAACGTTCTGGTCGCCCTATTAAGTTGGATGAAGATCGATTGAACGACTTTCTTCATGAAAATTCCCATCAATCGACTAGAGAATTAGCTGTACAATTGGCGTGTGATCAGCAAACTGTAGTAAATCACCTTCATTCGATGGGGAAAGGTCAAAAACTCGGTGAATGAGTTCCGCACGCTTTGAGCGAAAGCAACAAACTTCAACGCTCCACGATTGCCGCAGGTTTGCTTGCTCGTCACAAGGCTACTCGTTGATATACGGACAGATTTCTTCACCGTATCATCACTGGCCACGAAAAGTGGTGTGTTTATGTCAACATGAACAATCGAAAACAATGGCTTAGCCCCAATAAAAAAAACACTTTCGCGATTAAAGCAAGGACTTCATCCACGAAATACGATGCTGTGTGTGTGGTGGGATTGTGAAGGCATCATTCCTTATAAGCTCTTTGCGAACAACGAGATTGTCAATGCAGAACTCTACGTTCAACAAATGTATCGACTCGCCGAAGCTATTCGTGAAAAGCGACCTCATCGACGTTATGGAGTCCTTCTGCAACACGACAATGCTCGTCCTCACATTGCTAATATGACAAAAGACGCCATCCAAACGCTTAATTGGGAAATCCTGCTGCGTCCTACATATTCGCCAGACTTGGCTGGATCGGATTTCCATCTGTTCCGATCGCTCTCCAACAATTTGCGCGGTGTTTCGTTCAATACTGATGTGGAATTAAGAACCTGGTTAGATGAATTATTCGAGTCAAAATCCAGAGATTTTTATTACAGAGGCATCGAAAAACTAGTTGAACATTGGGAAGAAGTCGTAAATAACAACGGAGAATACATTATTGATTAAATTGCATATTGTTATCAATTAAAAATGAGTTTTTTTCTAAAATTGTTAATGGTAATGAATAAATTTGATAAAACCGCAAGAACTCATTCCTCAACCCAATATATAGAATGGAAAAAACATTTTAGTGACATATGATGGAAAAGTAGAACTTTAAGTTTCTTAGACAGAAAATTTTCTACCACACACGCAAACATTTCTAAAGATAACCGAGTCTTACAGAACTTCTTCAAAACTCGGTAGCGACCATTGTAAAATTAGATTTATGATAAAATGGAACATGGTTCTCAGTAGGAAAAAAAAAAAAATCTTATACTTTAGAAAGCGGATTATAGTGTTCCAAGGACGGAGATGGAGATTATTCTTGGGAGGAGGGGGTAGCGAGTGAGATAATGTCAGGAAATCTGAGCTCAATGGAAGCAGTCGAGTGGGAGGATAACCATTTGGTAGAAAGAAATAAATTAAGCTATGAATGTTCCATTTATGTAAATCAGCACTACGGCTATGGATCCTAAATGGATGTCAGATAAATTAAACATTATAAAGGCATTAAAAGGGGTGTTTTAGGAAAATAAAAGAGCGGTAAAGGCCAATTAAGGCAGAGTTACAATGAGCTAACTCGGGACATTAAAATGTTAATTTTAGAAGCAACCGATAATTTATGAAATTAAAGTGGGCAATAAATCAAAGGAAGATCTCAAAGATCTCAAGTTTTACAGGAAATAATTATGACCACATGAAACTAAAAATGCAGAGTTAGTGAGTGATAGTAATCCAATGGCTAGAATGATAAATAAATATTTTCTTTTAGTAATTACATTTAAGGATAATCTAATTGTGCCCAAGAGGAGGAGAAGAAATTAGAGGATATTTTAATTACAAAGAAGATAGTGTCAAAAGAAATAAAATCAAATTTAGTAAAGCACCGGACCCTGATGATGTTTTTACTAGGATTTTGAAGAAAGTAAAGATGTGTTAAGTCTATTTAGAAACTAGCATTTTACTAACAAAATGGAAGAAAGCTAATGTGACACCGATATTTAAGAAGGGGATAAAATGATCATCTATAATATTAAAACCAGGCAATGGCTTTTCCACTCCCCCCTACGGGACGAGGTTGCGTTTCGCTACTAAAATTAAAATTAAATTTTTCTAAATTTTCTGAACTTGGCCAATTATAATAATTTTAGAAAGGAACTCTAAGCTAAATTTCCCCCCTTTCAAAATACCACGTTGATAAAATATAGTTATAGAAGAAGATATATAAAAATAAATTTTCTGAACTTCACCATTTGTAATTCTTTGGGTTTTAAATAGTTCACAAAATTTCGATACTTATATTCATTTATGAACTTTACCATTTTGCTTCTTGATATTATAAAAGAATGATTAGAAATAACTTTGATAAAAAAAACAAGTCATGACCGAACTAAGATGAAATTATTATTCAAATACTAAAAAAAATCCCCTTCTTAAATTATACATTTAGTGATGATGATGATGATATATTGGGGAACATTTAGATAAAAATAAGTTAATTAGAGAATCTCAAAACTAGCGGCAAATAGTGTTTGACTAATTTCTGTTTTTATATAGAAACGTGTACGATGCTGGCGATAAAGATTAGAATTACGACATGATTCATTTCGACAGGGTGCCACAATTACGACTTTGGCATAAAGTTAAATTTGCATGAGATCGATGGAAGTATTTTTAGGTGGATTCAGTTGTGGCTTAGTGACAGACAGCAAAGAATTACTATAAACAGGATTAAATCTGAGTGGAGAAATTTTAAGAGTGGCGTTCCTCAGGGGTCAGTGCCCGTTGTTGTCTTTGATTTATATTAATTATCTATTTTCTGTACGGGTTAAAAGCTGTAATAATTCTTGAATAAGTGTAGTTAACATATCAAAGAAGTATGAAGTGAAGGCAAAAATATTTCTTCTCTGTATAGTTTACTGATGATTGACATAATTTAGTCGAGGACATGTAGCAGGTAGCTAACCGAAGACAAACTTGTCCCAACAACGATAACTTAACGGTTGATTGATATGGTTGAGTTCTCTTTTCAATACGTGTTATTATTTCTTTTAAATGGGTGCAGTGGAACACAACAAACAGAGCGACCTCGAGATAAAGCTTGGAATACCTTGCCTCTTACAAGAGTCTCTAGCACTTCAGTAAACATATTTAAAAATAGGCTGGAAAATTACTTTTTCAAATAATACGTTATATAAAATAAAAATAGACCTACCTGTAGGCTCTGGGTGTTGCGAGTGATGACAAGGTAACCTCCTTGCTTGTGGGCTAGCCTCGTGTTGAACCGGTCTTTACCAATTCCTTGTATTTTAATACTATAAAAATTCCCCAAAGATAAAAAATGGTTGATTTATATACTATAATAGAGTTGCACCTTTTAGTTGATAAGAACTATAATAATTCTTGAATGAGTAAAGTGTCACACATCAAAACTGTGCCTAACAAAAAATAAAAATGTCTCAGCCATACATAAAATGCAGAGTGAATTAATTTCTCGTTGAAAACAAAATAACCGAGAAAAGTTCTAAAGCAAACCTATTTTTGGACGTTGTTTCGAAGGAAAACTTATTTGACTACACATTGCAGGCAAAGGGAGAAGCAGTAGATGTAAATAGATGTTCAATTTAATTATACTTTTCATACAGTTATCACTTTTTCATAATGCAAGGAAATGGTTATTAAGGGAAGATAAAATAAGTTAAATATCCAATTGGATCGGCATTTAAATAATTTCAATACTGTCATATGAAGATTGGTAAAGTGGTATTTTATATTTATTCTATTTCCCCCATATAAAAGAAATAATGATTTTATATATGATGCTCTTCAAGGCTGGATGCCTTCACAAAGCGCCTATCTGTCCATGACCAAACTAAGAAAAGCTTGAGAGGCAAGGAGGGTCTTCGAAGCATTCTTAAAAGAACCGGGAGGGGTGGATGTGAAGAAAAGGCAAATCATTTAGTGGGCATAAGAGGCCGAGCAACACAACGACGAGGGACTAGGTCGCGCCCAGCAGTTCCTTCACCACGTCGTTGAAAACGCCGATTGGCACTAGAAAATGTGAATCGCTCGTATGAGGCGCAGAATGCACCTCAACCCCCGTTAACTAGATCATCAACATCGGACGAAGTACGCAACCTATCTCTAGCCTCAATTCCTCGGATGTGGTCCAACGCCTCTTTCTCCTTGAACTCTGACCAAATCTCAATGTCCAAAACGTCTTCTCCCACTCCAGCATACCTTCCAACCCCAGGATGGCCTCCTCGGGGATGAATTTCCTCCACCTCCACCTTCCCCACCCCACAGAATTGACGTTGCGGAATACATCAATATTAACCTGGAGGACCAGGTTAATCTAGAAATCAATAATCCCGACGAACCCATCTAACGTATGAGTGACTTCCTG
Source organism: Ceratothoa steindachneri (assembly GCA_963969495.1). Taxonomy (NCBI): domain Eukaryota; kingdom Metazoa; phylum Arthropoda; class Malacostraca; order Isopoda; family Cymothoidae; genus Ceratothoa; species Ceratothoa steindachneri. Next base: position 161,213,050 of record OZ018318.1, read on the forward strand.
GATGAAGCTGCTTTTCACCTGGGAGGTTTGGACATCGGCGACCCTACGCCACCCACCCTTGAGTCAATTTCACATATCCCCATGCCCGGACCTGCCATCCCGGCAGTTATTAACATTCCACCACCATCTCCTCCTCCTTCCTCAGAATCTTTCACCCATCCCTCGGAACAGGGAGACGTCCTTAGGGACATCATGAGCGGACCACCGGACGTTGTGCTCCCCGGAGAAGTGCGAAATAACAACAATAATAATGAGCACAACCGGAACAACCGGAAGTGAGACAACAACCAGATGGACGGGGACAACCGCATGAAATGAATCACTTGGAACCTCCACAAGAAGTTATAGACCCGGATGCCCGCCTGGACCTTCTTTCCCTAGGATCCCTGGCATCTGTACCTCCCATCAACCATATCATCCAGGTGGCGCAGAAGGATGGCGTCCGTTTCTGGATCAAGAAGGGATACATACATTGGGTGGCTTCACCCGCACGAGTACTCCCCTTAGTTAAACAATTGCTACAGAACGGCATCGTGGAAAGAAGCGACATAATCACTCACGCCCATCGCATCTTTTCCGTGCCAAAGCCCAACGGAACCGTGAGGATCGTATACGACATGAATACCATAAGGGAATTTTATGACCCTCCTCCCTTTCATCTCCCTTCAGTCAAGAAGGTTCTACAAAGCGCTCCGATAGGCGCCAGTTCCATTAAGATCGACCTAAAAGATGTTTTTTACCATATCCCGCTGTACAAGGCTGCTCGAAGATTTTTCGGCATTGTTATAAATGGGATTAAATATCGTTTTACCCGTCTCTCTATGGGATTCCCTGGAAGCCCTTATATTATGCAGGCTTGCCGGGCTGCTATCGTTAACAACTGAGCTAAAAAACCAATTGTTTGACATATACGTACCTGGACGACGTAATCATCCTAGAACACCCTTCCAACGTCAAGAGATGCCTTCTCCTGGCTCATAACTCAAGCTTTTCTATCAACCATAAGAAGAGTATATTGCGCCCCACGCAAAAACTTACGTACTTCGGCATACATATCGACCTGCGAACCAGAAAGTTTGCAATCACGCGTGAAATGCGAACTAAACTCAGGGTGGCCCTTGAAGTCGCTCAAACCCACTCTCTGTCAAATAGAGGCTGGAGACGATTGAAAGGCTTACTCAATTTCATATTTCCTACAATACGATTACCCTTTCTTTGGGTACATAAGTGACTTCTAAAACTCCCCTCCCTATCGACTGCACCTCTGGAAGGCCTAGCACCCCTCATTACCACAAGATGGTTTGGGATTTTCCAACCCCGTGCATACCAACGTACAGTGTTTACAGACGCCTCCGAATCATGCCTTAGCATTTGAACTGAGAACCTGGCCCTCGCTATTCGCCTCCCGGTGAAGGAAATAGATAAAATCTTTGTGTCCGAATCACTAGGCCTTATGGTTGAGCATGCTCTTGTTTAAATCCGCCAGATTATTCACGGATAATATAGCCACATTGTATAATACGCTACTCGGTAAGCTCCCTATCTCTTGCCTCCTAAGGGCTTCAACAAACACCCTGGTAGGTCTATCCAAAACCTTCAGGACAGAAGTGGTCAACATATGTTACGTCAAGATGGCACCTTCAGAGTCTTCCAGCAATTAAATTTAGCCTGGCTGGTGGGCCTTACCTGACTCGGGTACTTAAGGACGGCTCTCGCCAGAAGATGCCATGGACGTTTTGGACCTGCTGCTGTCGACATCTCCGTTCCCTCTTCACCCGGCCCTCCTTCCTGCCACCTTCAAGACCTTCAAATGGGACCTTGTTAAAGTGCTTACGAGTTTTGTTTATCTGCCTGGAACTCCTGTTTCTGTTTATTGTTAACGAGGACTCCTGTCCTCCGCATTGTCCTTCTGCCTGGGATTTCTTTCCCTTCTTTGTTAAGCCGGACTTCCGTCCTGCAGATTTGTAATTCATAATGTAATTCACATTTGTAATACAAAAAAAAAAGGAAGGGTCCTTCTCCCATCACGGGAGAAGGACCACAAACAGGCATATATCTAGAAAGTCCGATCACTAATGCAACACATATGACTACGAAGAACGATCAGTAGTGAGGACAGAGCCAGAGCTTACGGGTCTGAAGAGCTGAGATTAGTTCAAGGAGGATGGCAAGTAGGAAGGAGCTGTGTAACCTTAGTTCTCATATGTTCGAAGGAGGACCTTGTAAATGATTATGTAAGGTATTGGGAATCAGTTCAAATCGGGAAAGAGAAGAGTTGCACGCGAGAAACGTTCCCAGCTTCAAAGAACAGAGGCTGTAAAGTTTTTTATCAGTTGGAGAGTTTGAAGTGTGGAAGCCTGTGCTGCAGCAAACAAGGAGTCGCATTAGTAGTCAAGCCGAGGGAGGGGGAACGAAGGCATAAATGACACCCTTTTAGCCAATGTTGGTAAAAGTAATAGAAACAGCTGCGGCTGAGATCAAAGGTGATGCCCAGATTTTTAATTCTATCAAAAAAAAGAAACAAGAGAAGACCCATGGTTAAGATAGGGAGAAATAGTTTTGTCGTGAGCCACGTCCTTAGGAGTGACTACCATTAGTACCTATCCCTTGTTATTATTAAGTAGTAGGATAGTAATAGGTTTCTAAGAGTCCCACGAAACGAGACTTGGGAAAAGGAGAGATAGAGATAGAGAAAGAAAAGAGAGGGAAAGGGTAGGAGGAGGTGGAGGTGGAGGTGGAGGTGGAGGTGGAGGTGAAGGGAGAGAGAGATAGATTTTTAAGCGTTTATCTTCTGACTGCTTACTAGAGCATAAGTCGCCTTAAACATCCATGACCTACTACTATGTTAGATACAAAAAGTGTGCAAAAAACACAAAAACAAATAAAAAACATTAAAAGACCAACCAAAGAAGCAAATAATAAAACAAGAAGCAAGAAGAAGAAAGCATGCTCCATCGCTGGATCATGCGACCAACTACAAAGAGATTAAAATAAAAGGGAGAAGGCCAGCATGCTAAAAAAGTAAGGTAATACACAAGTCCGTTTGCACGAACTCGTTCCAAGTATGAAGGACCAGGGATAGAAACCCCACTCGTCCCGTTACCGAGACAGGAAACGTGCGCAAAGATCACCCAGACTGGGACTTTCAACAAGAATATATCGAACACTCTGTGGGACACCGCATTCGTTGCAGTACGGTTTAGGCGAGCGCTCCATAAAATATGCTGCGTCACACGAGTGTACCCAATACAAAGACGTCAGTAAGCAAACTCACGCAGCCAATGGGGTGCCATAATACCTGCCATTTAGTAGGTGTGAGGAAGAGCGAAACGCTGGTCTGGTCGCCAGTCCTTGTGGACTTCTTGGCTCCACTTTGGTGGGCTCATACCTCGCAGTTTCCACATGTCTAGGATCCAGCAGAAATTAATCTCTACATCCGCCCGGCTCGCGGAAACCGTGGCGCCACGGATACGCGACGAGAGGTAGTGGAGATGCCAATGCCTCTAGAACACTCATTGCCCTTGTGAGTCGCTAAAATTATAATCATTTCTCAAACGGGGCACGTCCCAATATCTCTCTTATCAAGCGGTGTATAGCAAATCGCTGGGCCATGAAGATAAGGCAGACCCTAATAGAGCCATGCTGGCACTGGCACGGATCCAGGCGTTGTAGAAGCTTTGAGAGCGAAGAAGGCCTGGCAAAAAAGATTCAAAGGTGGTACCCTCCAAAGTGATGTCCTGGGCAGAATCAGAGACACCACCGGCCCGAGAGCTACACCGAGCTCTCGAATGAGTTTCCTAAACTCAACAAGTTTTGTTGACATAAGTCTCTCGGTGACATAGGCAGCGTCGAGATCAGCCGCGCATGCAGTGAAGGCCGTTGGCAACTGAGAGAAACACCGCGTTCGCGTGTACAAGCATAATGCACTGTATACGTCGTAGAGTGAGTGGTGGATCGAGTTAGCCTTCCGCAATATACGCTCAGTTGCGGATCCATCAAACTCGCATCTGTAGTCAAGCTTCGAAAGAACCAAGGATTGGTAGAAAAGCAAGCAGTAACCCTATCAGCACCCCGGGATCTGAACGTTACGGAACGAAGAATGCCCATAACGCTGGTAAAAGGAACCCCGAGGCTGCAATTATAAGCTTCCCATGTGAGGCATCGATCAAAAACAAGACCAAGAAAACGGTGCAAATCCACAACTTCCAGTTGAACCCAGTTTAGGAACAAGTCCAGGTCGATGTGGAACCGTGGATGGCGGCAGAAATGCACTACCTTAGTTTTGTTCAAAGAAACAAGAAATCTGTGCATTTCGGCATAGAGAATGGTTCAGTTTAGTACCTGTTGTATTCGACACTTGAATTGACATGTGGATCGCACCAAAATATAAAGAAAAGTCTTCAACTTTAAACGTAGAGAAAACATCTTCCGGAAACACAGAGGCGATGCCTTTGATACTTATGGCAAAAGAGTGTGACACTGAGGATATTTCCCCTGCAGAAAATCCTATTCCTGATCCATTGAGCAGGAGAGGGCTCCACACACCCGTACGCGGAATCGACGATCTTACATAAATTCAGAAAAAAACTCGAAAGCGACCGTTGTTTCCGCCGTGTGGAGAGTCTCCATAATACAGTATTGCCATGCGTTGTCATAAGTCTTCTCCATATCGAAAACAACGTGGCGTAGTTTTGCCTACGAGAGAAACTCTCCATATAGCATTTGCCAGGTGGAGTAGAGCATCCGATGTGGAGAGGGACTTGTAGTAGCTGCAATGTTCAAAAGACAGGTGGCCTCCGCTGTCCAGGAAAAAAGCTAACTTATATTTACTAAATTCTCCATCAAATGCACATACAGGATGATAGAGAGATTGGGTGGGAACCGGTTGTGGTAGTGATTTCTCCCTTATTTTGCGAAAAGAGAGCACAGCAGCCATTCGCCAGGAGTCCGGTAGGATACCCTCTGACCAGGTCTTGTTGAACAAATCTAACAGAAAGGCTATGCCTTGCTCATCTAGATGTTAAAACATGACATACGGGACATGGCTAGACCAAGGGCAATTTTCACGCATGAAGCGAGAGCAGAATGCAATTCACTCAATGTAAACTCTTGTTGAAGGGTTTTCCGTCTCTGGAGTTAAAGCCGAGTCACCGGCTTATTGATAACACGACGTACATTAAATGGTAGCGGGGCAGCATCCCGGATAAAGAATGCGCAGAAAGCGGTCGCAAATAACTTAGACACTGAAATGTGTTCCGAGGTGCGAGCTCACTCTCCTGGAGAACGGGAGCCGGGTTCTGAAAGAACTGGATGCAAATCCTTACAAGAATGGTCTTTTTCGTTAAGTAAAGATACGTAGGCAAGCAGGGAGAGCAGCGGGAGTGCTTAAAAATATACCAGAACCTAGTCCTAGCTTGACGAAGTTCATGGACAGTGAAGTCGTTCGGGGAGGAATCATAGCGTGTGTAGGTATATCGCTCCTGTCTTATGGCCACTCATAATCGACCGAGCAGCAAGGAAACGGACTGCGTGAAAAACGACCAGATGCTCTAGAAATAGTATTTAAGACCACAGCGATGAGGTTGCAGGAGGAAAACTCAACGGTATCATTCACCGACCAAAGTTCCTTAGCTGGGACAAGCAAATCATCCATTGCCTGAAATGCAGACCACCGCGTCCGCTCTAAGCACTACCGGGGCTTAGAAAATGATATATGAATGGAATCGCTCAACTCCCACCCCAAATTAGGCTGTGCATCCGGAGATTAAGGGATAGATCAAGACTGGTAAATGAAGCGATTCTCGGGCAGTGATGCGTAGACTCATCCACATTTTGGAAACCTATTTCCATTTCGTCGGTCAGATCGGCGAGGACCTGACACCTGGGATTGATTGAGTAGAATACGCAGAGGGAGTGTCTACCGTTCAAATTAAAGAGAGGCAGTGGAAGTCCCCTGCGTCAAAGTCGGCTGATGATTGAATGTACACATAAATAACAAGATGGTTTCTACCAAGGTGTAGCTGCACATCCACTGCCTGAAAAGACATTTAAAGCAGATAGAAGAACGGAAACTTCATGTCGGGTGTAAATGGCGCATCCTCTTGCCCGGCCTCCATCCCGTGGTTGTGGGGTCTCAAAACCTTTTTACTCTTGGAGGTTGGGCAGTGGCACATACCCAGGATTGTCTTCTAAAGAAAAAGCTAATGGGGAACGTGGGGAGACAAGCATCTGCAGCTCATCCAATTGGACCGGAGACAACGGCTATTATATTGAAAGAATATGCCCTCCAGGCCTAGCTCGGAGGAAAGGCAGGGACCCTCTTCGAAGAGAAGACCCTCACTGGAATGGCCTTACGCTTCCCTGCGGCAAAACTTTGGGCACTGTTGGCCGAAAAAGGCCCTGAAGGCGCTGTCATTTTTGAGCACTAATCGAGAAAAGTTGGACTAGCACTGCGAGTATTTTCCTCCATCCATCAGCCTCGGAACCTTTGGCTTGCGGAGCGGCTTATGAGGCAGGTGTCACTCATCTGGAGAATCCACATTTTCCGAGCCACCCAGTCCAGCCTTGGGGACAGGGGGTAGGAGCTGAAGCTCCTTTGTTGCTGTCCTTCTTTCGGGAGCGGAGGGAGCTTTAGGAACCCCAGAAGATGACCTCAAAACCACCTTCATGGGAGCTTCATCTGTGACTCTACTAACTCGGTGGAGGCCGTTTCACTTTTGAGGGAACGCTCACGCTTGGGGAGAGAGAGGAGAACCCTGATTTTATCCGAGGTTGTGTGTGAATACTGTGTATCTCATGCTCTACCACGGGAGTGTCCGTTTGGAATAAACCAGCACGAGGGTTCTGAATGGGCGCAGAAACGACCCTTGAAAGAACCAGGAGCAGATGGTACTTTTGAAGCAGAGTGCGGCTATCAGCAATTGACACACTTGGCTAATCACGAAAAGGACTTCGGGTAAAACCGACTTTGCACGACTACATGAACGGTTCGCATGGCCTAAGCTATGACTCTAGTAGCACTTCTGTGGCTAGGACACGAATCCTTTCACAAGGTAGCTATAACAACCGGGACGCAACCACTTAGGAGGCGTGTCACATTCCAACGTGAAGAAAATTGTAGGGGTGGGTCTCAAGGCCCTACCCAGTTTTCTTATCGCATGTTCAAACTTTAGCGCCCAGTGGTCGGCCAGCTCTTGTAAAATGCATTCTAGCGAGTAGTCTACGAGTTCCTTCGCATAAATTTATACTTTCGCCAAGGCTATGGTAGAGTACGCGTCGCAATCACTGGAGATCTATTGAGTGTCCTAAGTGCACTAATCATAGCTGCTTCAGCAGGGTCCAACGCATTTGCCAGAAGGCTCTTGTCCGAGAAAAGGGTCACTTTAGGCTCTTTACTAAGCACCCTTCCTAATGCTCTCATCTGATGGATCAATTTGACTTTGGCCAACATGCTGCTAACTATGGAGCAAATATCCATAAAGCGTTTGAAGCCAGCGAGCTAAAAAAAGGCCAGGTAGTCTCTGAATGAGGGGCACCGACGCAATCTAGGCTCTGCTTAGCGCACTTGCAATGTTGTTCTTTCTAAGGGTCTCCCTGCCAGAGTACACCTCAAGCTCGAACGTGTCGTACTTTGCCTGTTCCTTTGATGAATCGAAAGCGCACCCCATCTGTCCCACGAGCCCCTGGGGAGGAAGAGGACCCAAAGTTCTCTTTGTTTTTTTACTTATTTCTTTATAGAGATGGGGGCGGGGAATGAACTCGTTTCTCCCTTTCCCCCCAGAAGGGGCTCCATGGGCGGAACTACTGACCCCAGATCTCAGCAAGATTCTTTTCCAAAATATAAAAAGGCCCGGTTGTCAAAGGAATAGCTATCTCGGAAGGAGGTCTCACCTCTCTTTGCGAGCACTCGGAGGCCCGAGCCTCGCGAGGAAAAGATTGCACAGGGGCAGACTCAGTTTTAGTGTTTGGTACCGATCCCAGGTTCGCCTACATGTAAGATCGTGCGATCTGAGACTGGTTCACCTCTGGGACCATGTCCAACTCAGAGGCGCCTCCAAGGGGTCATCCACCCCTAACTTGTCACACATCCAAATCAAGGGCTCTTGACTCTTGTCTTAGTGACTCTCTTGGGTCTATAAACAGGCATCCAGGACAGTAGGAGGAACGGACCGTGGGCCCTGATATACCTTGCTCCTCTAAGGGGGTTGGTCTTATCGAGTCATTCCCACCCGATAGGGTCAGATTTCGGCCACATGCGTGCTCTTCTGCTAGTTCCCTGTGAAAGAAAAGGGGGAACTTCTGCTGGTGCAGAGATAGATCCGTCTAAGAGCGTTTCCAGAGAAGACAGAGAAGAGGGTTACAAGGAGTTACAAGGAAAAAAAGTACCCTAGGAGACCTTACGGTCCTTACGGTACCTTTGGACTAGCAATCAAGCGGGCACATGGCTGCTCAATTGTTTTGTGTCCCCAAACGGCCACTTTTCAAGACTTTGTCTAGACATAGAAGAGGAGTAAGCCTCCTCTTCACTAGAATAAAGTTGGCGGGGCTAATGGAAATGCATGGGGGGGCGGGCACCTTTTTTTCCGTGGTTGAGCTGTCCTGATGCGATTTTAAAGATGGCAAAGGAAAAGTCCTTTTGCGGTGCAGGGTTGATAAGAAGAGAGCCCCTTCACGGGTTGTAGGGGTGCCTCGTATTACCTCGTCCTCCTCGACACCTAGGGAGGTTGAGGCCACGCTTGGAGGCGGCTTCCCGTGCAAATCCGGTCGCCCACTCTTACATTTTATTGTTGCCATGATTAATATGAAAAGAATGCATGGGAAGTAGATACTATGAGCTTTCAATGTCTTGGGAGGTTTTGAGAGAAGTCTCCATAGGATCAGAAAATTCCAGAATGTGATCATTTACACATACTGAGCTTACGGCTTTGAGCTAAGATTGACCTTGACAAACCGATCCGCGATTCAGCCGAAACTGTCCTAGAACTTTGACGATAAAGGATGGTAGTGACGTAGCCAACTTATATGTGTAGAGGAGGTAGATGACCAGAGTCGACAGCCCAACACAACACGTAACTAATACTTGCTTTAGCCAGCAGGCTTTCAGCCCTCGCATACCGAGGGACCCCATGGTATACACTGTCACTCAACTAAGGCTCATAAGAGGACGAACAATAACCTCCCTAGATAGAAAGGAAAGTTTGGTATGATAGAGGCGGATATGTAATGGAGATAAGTATAGGTAGCTGGGTCCACAAGCGAGTAGAGTGGTTGATCATCTATTTTTATCATACTCCAGCGCTTTGTGATCCCGGGATGGCGTGCAGTCCACCCAGGCACCATGTCTAGCGAACCGAAATCTGTTCATGTAGAACAGTTCCTCCTGATGACAGGTGCGGGTAAACAAAAGGTTGAGGGGGTAGTCGTAAAAAAATAAATGAAGATAAAGTATCGCTGAAAGGGAACAAGGGTCAAGCGCACCATCAACTTTCCCAGGAACAATCAGAGAGTTCTTCTCAACCCAGTGTGAGGGCTTCAATAATTTCCACACTTGCTGGGGTGATAAGCAGCGTATCCGGGTACCATAACAAGTGTAACAGGCTACATATTGTAGCCCCCAAGAAGATTATTAATGCGAACCTGAAGCGGGCCAAGAATTCACCCTTGAAGAACAACATGGTAGTCATGGACTTTAAGTAAGAAGCTCGTAAAGAAAGTACTGAAGTTACGGGAAGGGGAAATTTATGGAAGCTAACTACCTCAGCCAAGGAGTGGGAGGATGCGAAACTCTCCCAACTGCGCCCCATTTCCTAATAAATGTTGGTCCAGTTGGTCATGCTTATCAGTACGAGGACCCCAGGCAGTTTTACCTTTGGAGCGATGTACTTATCTTCACATGTTCAATTCCACTAACTTCATTAGTGGGATTCAGTCGGTTTGCACCGGTTAGTAAGAACCTGTTCTTAGAATTTCATTAATCCATAGAACTAGCTGTTAGCTTAAATGAGGGGTTCTCATTTTTTTATGAAGTTGGTAAAATAACTAAAATTAATAATTTCACTTGCGAGACTATAGCATATGGCAATCCCTTCTGCTGGGTGACACAGCCCTGCATCTCTTGTTTTTCCTTACTTTCCTAAACTTTATTCTATCTTAATTCATTGTATCGAAATATGACAGTACTACATTTGGCCATGGGCCACAGTCCCCAGCAGGCATTCAGTAGTCAAGAGGTGCTAAGAATCTCTGGGTTGGTAGTTAGTAGTTGTTTTTTAACTTGTTGTTGTTGTTACTTTCTAAGATTCTCTGTCTATTAGTTTTTGTCAGGCATTATTCTTATTTTGTCTGGCGACATTAAATCTAACCCTGGCTTTATCTGTCGTAAATTCTGCAATTTATTCTACTGCAACATCCATGGTCTCTATGGAAACTTGGTAGAGCTTTCTGAGGCCTCAACTAAATATGATATTATTTGCTGCTCTGCGACTCTTGTATCAAATAGGAGACATACCTCAGGACTCCTTTTGCTAAATTTTAATAAGCCTATTCAATTTCTGAGGGACTCCTTAACTCAAGCGCAATGCTTGTGTGTATATACTCGAGCGGGATTTAATGCTTCATGTTTTAGTAAGTATGAATGTGGGTGTCATGAGATCAAGATTATTAGAGTATGCAACCGTTTTAATAATTTTTATATTTTTAGCCTTTATAGAAACCCCGGCTTAGATGACAGTATTTATGATTGCCTTCTAAACTCTTATATTAATATTCAGGAGGAGGACAAGAAATCTTGCTTCATTTTTATTTGAGATCTGAATGCTCATCGCAGAGACTGCTGAATTCAGTTTCCCCAACCAATCAACATGGTATTGCTGCTCTTGATTTTTCTGATATTACTGGTTGTGAGCAGTTAGTTACTGGTTCAAGTCAAATATCCGGCAATTGTCAAAAACCTTTTACCACTGCACGATTGATTCCTTAGATCATCGAGGTTTGGCTTGTAAAATCCGGTTAGATTTCCCTATTCCAGACTTTACCATTTCCAGAGAGGTTGTTAACAAATCTAGAATTAACTGGGATGGGATTAACCGTGCTTTTAATAGTATTGTCGGGAGGGATATCTATGATGCTCCTAGCCCCATTACTGCATTGAATTTAAAGTTATTAGACTTAGAGGTAGGTTTGTACCAATGAAAAACCTTAAGGCTCGATCTCACGATAAAGCATGGTTTAACTAGTGTCGCCTGACCTATCGTGATAAGCATGCTGCCTATAAACTTTGGTTTGATAACCTCTCACAGTTGTGTTGGGAAAACTATGTTGCGATAAGGAACACGGCAAATAATGTTTATAAAGATGTTGAAGCTCAACATAATGCCCATTGAAAAAAAGTCTTCACAGGTGCGGCTCAGCTGCATATTTGTTGGTCAGCACTCAAATCTGCTTTGTTTGGTGTTGAGCTTTCTATTCCTCTCTTAATGAAGCCTGATGATAGTGTTACACATCATCCTTCCTAGCAGTTTTAATTCCAAGCAAAGTAGGGAAGAGATTCAGCTGTCCTTAGGCTGTCACCCGCTACCTAGTTTTAATGCATTTGCCTTCAGAGCCGCTGAAATAAAATTTCTTTTATCTAACTTGGACGAGTATGGGAATCGATCCTATTGGTCTGTTTGCATTGATTTATAAAGATTTAGCAATCAGTTAGCTCCAAACTGGCAGTTATATTTCGTATTTTAGTTCGTCGGGGGTCATTTTCTGAATGCTGGCGTCCAGGCAATATTACCCCAATTCCCAGAGGATTATCATCATTTCGATCTCCCAGTAAATATATGCCCATTTCTATCACACGATTTTATCTAAGACTTTTGAACGTCTGCTGTCCAAGCGTCTTACTCTATATTTGAGACAGTTTCTTTTAGTTACTCAATTTGGCTTTAGAAAGGGGCTTAGACGCTACTGAGCACTATTATTGCAGGTACATGAAATACAGTCTGCTTTAGACAATAATTGTCAGTCTAGGCTTTTCTCTCTTGAATATAGTGCCACCTTTAACACTGTCAACCATAATCGTTTGATTTTTGAATTAAAGTCTGTTGGCATGGTGGTAGAGTCTTAAGTATTTTAGCAGAGTTTTTAATTAACAGACAACAATGTGTTGGTGTCGATGGGTGTTTTAGTCTTTATTCTAGAGTATATTCTGGAGTTCCTCAGGGTAGCGTCTTTGGCCTTTGCTTTTTATATTAAATACTAGTGACATTTGGTTTAATATTACTAATAAAATTCCAGCATATGCTGATGACACCTCTCTCTATGCTCATGTTCCATCTCCTGCAATGAGACTGAGTGTTGCAGAAAACCTCACTGAGGATTTGAATAAATTCATTCCTGGTGTCTTCAGTGGGGTATGAAAATGAACCCTAGTAATTCAAAGCAAATGATTGTGAGTCGTTCTAAATCTCTCTAACCTGAACATACAATTTGTTAATAAGTGGAGCTTTGATTAACAAGGCTGACCAGCTCAAGCTCTTGGAAGAAAGTCTAGATTCGAAACTCACTATTGAAACGCACCTAAGATTTATATTTCGGGATATCTCGCAAAAATTGGCATTCATCGTAAATCTAAGAAAATTTATGAGGATGATGTTCTTCGCAAGTGTTTCTTTCCTTTTATTCTACCTCATTTTGAGTATTGCTCTGCTGTATAGAGTTCTGCTGCAGACTCTCATCTGAGATTGCTTGATCGTTCATTTAATTCTGCAAAATATTTACAATCAGTGGTGGATTTAGACATTGAGCATCGTAGAGATGTTAGAGCTCTTTGTATTTTATTTAAAGTAGTGAAGGATGTGAATCATCCTCTGCATAAATTTTTTCAGAGATTTTATCAACCAGCCAGAATTACTAGGTATTCTGAGACTGTAAATTCCATGGCATTCGAAATTGGGCGTCATTCTACATCTCAGTTTTTTAAGTGCTTTTTACCGAGCATATGTAGATTATGGAATACCTTGCCCACAAATATTGTGACTGCTCCTACGCTTCATAAATTTGAAAGATTGGTTAATGTCTTTTTGTTGCGTAACTGTGGGACTGTTTAATTCTGTTTCCTTTCTTTCTTGCTGTGCTTTGACCTGTACTGACAACTCTTGGTGGTATAATTTCCAAAGGTTTCAGTATAGCTCTTTGCATGGTTTATATAATAATAATAATAACAACAACCTTTGCACTTAGATTGAGCCAGCCAGCCTCGTTTGCTGCTAGAGACCCATAGTGAGAAAACTTGGTGTTAGTGGGACTTGTAGTGAGAAAACTTGTTTTTAGTAAGACCTGTACTAAGAGAACATGTTGTAAGTGAGAGCTGTAGTGAGAGAACCTGTTGTTAGTAAGACCTGAAATGAGAGAACCAGTTGTTAGTGAGAGCTGTATTGAGAAAACCTGTTGTTAGTGAGACCTGAAGTGAGAGAACCTGTTGTTAGTGAGACCTGAAGTGAGAGAACCTGTTGTTAGTGAGAGCTGTAGTAAGAAAACCTTTCTTAAATTTTGTTAATCCAACCACTGCCTAACCTTATTACTTTCTTTAAATTCCCTTTTAAGAACTTCCAAGAAGCGTTCGTTAATGTCTCCCATATTTTAAAAAAAATGTTTACGCTTCGTTAAGTGCCTATGACCCCGCTCTTTTAGAAACGCTTCAAGCATTATTAAAATTACCATACCTGATTCATGAATATAAAATTTTAAAGTGACATTTAGCATTCTTTAAAGTTTATTGCAAAGAAAAAGATCCAATGTCATTCTCTGTAAAATGGTCCTCACGCTTCTAAATTTTATTTTATCATGCTAATTCTCTATTAGGGGAGACGTGTTTTTTATTACCGATTGAACAAACGAAATTCCAGACAAATTGCCTTCAATTCTAATCAGAGATTCTAATCATTTTCATTAAGAGTTTTAAAAGAAACTTTGTGTAACTTTGTGGGGCCTTTAGATGTTAGGCTTATAACTTTTCAACAAATATTCTCTTAATGAAAACATTCCACCCATTTTTAATTTGCATATATGGATAGAATTAGGCGTGCTTTAAATTGGATATTAGCGCCGATGTATACATCGGTGCTAATATATATATATATATATTGCCCGATACTTAATTCGGGTTTAAAGTACTCTTTTTATGGGGCACTGGCAACGAGAAGGGTTTTAAAAATATTCTTGAGTTATTAAATGACAATATTATGGAGATTTTAGTCGTTAACAAGACTCGCAGCGCGGTTTTCTACGATCCAGTTCATGTTCCAGTAATTTTCCAGCTTTATTTTCACGAAATTATCAAAATTCTTTAACAAAACAAAGCTGATTTTAAAAATGCTTTTAATATCGTGAATATACAATGTTCATATTAAAACAAAAAGCACACAGAATAGAGTGCAATGTACATAAATTGAATGAAGAATGGCTGGAAAACAGTAAGAAGAATGTTGCTGTCAATTCAAATAGTTCCTCATTGGCATCGGTCACTAGCGGTGTTCCTCATATATATATATATATATATATATATATATATATATATATATATATATATATATATATATATATATATATATATATATATATATATATATATATATATATATACATACGATCTTGACATCACTTTATAATAAACTTTTTAAAAATCTTGAAGACACGACCCTGTATTGGAGTGCATTTTCCTGAAGAAGGAGGACACCCTTTCGGTTGACCAGGAAAGGACGTTATTTGGTTCAAGGGCTTCATTTAAACGTTTAAAAAAAAGAGAAAAAAAATAAAAAATAAAACAGTTTGCTTATTATTGCTTCCTAACATCCCTTTTCCTCTCCTCTTCACATTATATCCATTTTTACACCGCGTCTAAGCTGGAGCCGTCGTGCCGATGGACTGCCAGACCACCAGGCGGGAGAGGTGGTCCCAAATGGTGGTGCCTGGCTCTGCCAGGCCTGTAAGAACATCATGCAGTGCGGGCAACTGCGAGAGGTGATTAGCGTATGCATCCCGTAATAAAAGGAGGGTCACCATGCCCAATGATGAGTCTAACAAAAAAAAACTTTAACTCCCCCTGTACAAACGACGGAGCCGCTCTCGGGCAGCTCCACAGAAAAAATGGAGGCTCCCCACCCCCTTACGCAGGGGACCCTCCATATTTCTCTAACCGGAGAGGAGATTTACTCTTCTCCGTTTCCTACGGGTGCAGGGGACTCCCCCTCACCCCCTTCTCTGGAGGTGCTTTCGGGCACCTCCCTTTTTCCAGGTGCAGTCGCCTCTTTTCTTTCCAAGGGGACTGCCAAGAAAGCCAGCAGGAAGCCTAGAGCCAGCAGCTCCCCATCGAAGCGGCTCAGTAGGGCAAACCCCCTTAGGGGGGAGAGGGAAGCCAGGCCCCTTCGGTCGCTTGCCTCAAAAGACCTGCTGGCAAGAATCTTAAACCTTGCCGGGGTCAAGGCCTGTGCCTCCCCACAAAAGACTGGTGATGCTGCCAAGGGGACCTGCGATGTCCTGGAAGGGGATGGCCCACTAAAGGCCCCTCCTGTGATAGAAAGGGTCCTTGAGGAAACCCATCCTTAGACGGCAGGGCCTTCCATGTGGGAAATCCCGGCTCGGCGCCAAGCATCGAACCCAAATCCGCCCCTATGCAAGGTCCTCCTCAAACGGCTGGGGCCTCCGAGGCAGTACAAGGAGAGGAGGGATCTCCTCTGACCGGTGCCCCTACGACCACCAGGACCCTTTCCATTTCGGAGAAGGACCTGGCTGAGACCGGTCCATCTGGCCTAGGGGCTTCTGTCAGCGGAGGTGAGAAGCGGGTTCATTCCCCCCCCTCCTCTCCTAAAAAGAAGAAAAAGAAAAGAAAGACAAAAAAGACTCGGGGCTCCTCTCCATCCGCGGGGGCTACGGGGACAGATGGGTCTGCTGCCACTTTGGGAAGCGACCAACCCAAGATCGGCACATCCGGCCCCTCGCTCCCTTCGGGTGCGGAGCCCCGGACTATGACAAAGACGAAAAGTGCACAAGGCGGAACCTCGATGACATCAGGGCCCCTGATTCAGAGGTTACCTGGCGTTTTCAAGCCCGCTGGGTTCAAACGCTTCCTCGTTATTCGCTCCACTGATGGCACCATGTTGGCCAAGGGCAACATGATCCATCAGAGGAGAGGATTAGTTAGTGCAATTGGTAGAGAGCCGAAGGTGACCCGTTTTCGGACGGGAGCTTTCTGGCGAATGCGGCGAATCCCGCCGAGGCGGCCAAGATAAGTGCTATTCGGACACTTCATGGCACCCCGGTGAGTGTGACGCCGCACTCTACCATGAACTTTGTGAAAAGAGGTAGTTTATGCGAGGGAACTCGTTGACTACTCGATCGAGGACATCACCTTAGAGCTGGCCGACCATGGGGCGGTGAAGGTCGAACGTGCAATGAGAAAACAGGGAGGGGCCTCGAGACCCACCCCTACACTCTTCGTCACGTTGGACTGTGACAAGCTCCCTGAATCGGTGCGTGCCGGTTGGTACCGCTACTGCGTGAAGGCATTCGTGCCACTGCCACGTCGGTGCCATTACTGTCACCGCTTCGGCCATACGAATCGCTCATGTAGACGTGCAAAGTCAGGGTCACCCGAAGTCTGTGTAAATTGCTCCAAGGTCGCACACGATAAGTCCAAATCGTGTGTGGCCAAGTGTGTCAATTGCGGAGAGCCGCACCCCGCTTCTTCGAAGCAATGTCGTGCATATCTCCTTGAGAAAGAAATCCTGGCCGTTCAGGCCCAGGATCGAGTCTCATTCCGCGAGGCTAAGGACTTGGTCCTGGCGCCCCCGGCTCTGCAGGGGACGTCATATGCTTCAATAGTTAGAAAGGCACCCTCTGCTACTGGCCAATCCAGGCCAATTAGAACGGTTGTTTCCGCGCCCTTCTGCGGGCTCTACTCATCCCAAGCGCTCCCATGGTAAAGCTGGCGGCAAAAAGGGTTCACACCCAGCCTCGACTAAAACCAGGGATCCCCCCTCTTCCCCAGTGTGACCGTTTCCCGTAAGGCAAAACGGCCACGCGCCTTCACCGAGTCGTTAGACTCACGGGAGGCAACACCCCTGAAGATGTTCGCTAGGCCATCTTCCAGGGTTCCTAAAGCTGTCCTCCGAAAGGAGGACAGCAACAAAGGAGCTTCGGCTCCTTCGCCCACGCCACGAGGTGGGGCGAGTGGCTCGGGGACGGTGCTTCCTCGAAAAGAGGGCCCCCTGCCTCCGAAGCCGCAACGCCCGCCTAAGGTTTCAAGGCGGAGGGAGGTAAAGACTCGCATGGCGAGCCTAACCTCCCCAATGAGTACTCAAAAACAACAGCGCCTTCAGCGCTTTGTCCGTTTAACAGCGCCCGGGGTTCTGCCCCGGGAAGCGTACGGCCATTCCCGTGAGGGTCTTCAGTTCGAGGAGGGCCCCCGCGTCTCCTCCGAGCTAGGCCTGGAGGGCATATTCCTTCAATGGAATTGCCGTGGACTCCGGGCCAACTGGGAGGAGCTGCGGAGGCTCGTCTCGCCCCGTTTCCCGTTAGCTATCTTTTTGCAGGAGACCATGCTAGACGCCAGCCCCCCACCCGCCCTCCCGGGGTATAAGGGTCTAAGGACCCCACCACCGCAGGATGGCCGGGCTGGGGGATGCGCGGTTTACACTCGGCCTGATGTCTCCGTTCTTCCTTTCTCTTTAGATACCTCCTTTCAGTTAGTGGCTGTGCAGCTGCACCTGGATAGGAGGTATACTATCATTTCTGCGTACATTCCACCGTCAGCTGGCTTCAACGCGGGGGACTTTCACCGCGTCGTGGCACGGTCGCCGCGGCCCTATCTCTTGCTTGGAGATCTGAACGGCAGGCATCCTCTCTGGGGAGATTACTCCATAAATCCTAGGGGACAAGTCCTTGCCGATCTGATCGAAGAGCTTGAGATGGATGTTCTAAACGTGGATGAGTTTATGCATCACTGTCAGAGAACCGCTTCATTTTCTTGCCTTGACCTATCTTTGTGCTCTTCGGATGCACAGCCTGATTTTGATTGGGGGGTGGTCGATGACCTCCATGGTAGTGATCACTTTCCCATTCAAATATAATTTTCAGGGCAACCGCCTGAGAGCCCACCTCGGTGGTGCTTGGCGCGGGCGCGGTGGCCTGCATTTCAGGAAATGACTGAATTCTCTATCTCAGTCGAGGAGTTTAGGTCGGTAGATGAGGCCGTTGAGTTTTTCCCTGGCAACCTCATCGCCGTGGGCCTGACTACTATTCCTAGGACGTCTGGCCGTTTTGCACGCCGACCACTCCCATGGTGGTCGGCCGAGTGGGAGACGGCCCTCAAACAAAAGCGTTATGCCTACATGCGCTATAAGCGCCGCCCGAGCGATTTCACTGTTGCTGAATTTCGTCGGGCTAGGGCTAGGTTCCGGTATATTTCGAAGCACGTCCGCCGCTCTTCTTGGCGGGCATACGTGTCTGAGGTGTGGAAGCGAGTCAAAAGAGAATGGGACCACAATCTCGGACCCCGCGTCCGTGGCGGAATCCTTAGCGACTGCTTTTTCCGCATTCTTTAGCCGGGATGCGCCTCCGCCAGCATTCAATGCACGTCGTGATGTCACGGAAGGCCACTGGCTGGACTTTACCTCCAGAGGCGGAGAACCCTTCAACGACAAGTTTACTGTGGGTGAGTTGCGCCCCGCTCTCGCTTCGTGCGCGGACACCGCCCATGGTCCGGACGATGTCCCGTACGCCATGCTTCGACACCTGGGTGAACGAGGCATGGCCTTTCAGTTAGAATTGTTTAACAGAATCTGGGTGGAGGGTCTTCTCCCAGACGCCTGGCGAATCGCTACTGTGCTCGCCTTTCACAAACCGGTGAGAGATCACTCTACTCCGACCGGTTTCCGCCCAATCTCTCTAACCTCTTGCGTGTGCAAGTTGATGGAGAAATTGGTAAATGTTAGATTAGCCTATTACCTGGGCAGCATAGGCCATCTGTCTTCTACACAGGGCGGCTTCCGCAAGTTCCACTCCACGTCGAATGCTCTGCTCCGACAGCACTACCCCACGGTGTTTTTCAATCTTGAGAAGGCCTATGATACCGCATGGCGATACGGTATCATGGAGACTCTCCATACGATGGGGGCGAGGGGACGCCTCCCAATGTTTATATCTGAATTTTTGCGAGATTGTCGATTCCGCGTACGGGTGGGGGGAGCCCTCTCCGGCCCAAAGGAGCAAGGGGAGGGTGTCCCGCAGGGAAGTGTCCTCAGTATCACACTCTTTGCCCTGAGCATCAACGGAATCACCTCGGTGCTGCCGGAAGATGTTCTCGCTACGCAATACGTAGACGACCTTTCGATTTCTTTTGGCACGGCACAGATGCCAACTCTGGAGCGTCGACTCCAACAGGCATTGAACCGCGTCTCTTGCTATGCCAAAGCGCACAGGTTTCGGTTTTCTTTGGCCAAGACTAAGGTGGTGCACTTCTGCCGCCATCCACGGCTCCACCCCTACCCAGATTTGTTTCTTAATGGGGTGCGCCTGGATGTGGTGGAATCGCACCGTTTCCTTGGTCTTATATTCGACCGGCGCCTCACCTGGGAGGCTCATATTTGCAGCTTTAGGGTCTCTTGTACCCGCGCCATGGACATTCTTCGTTTCGTGACATTCAGCGCTTGGGGCGCTGATAGGGCTACCGCCCTACTTTTTGTTCGATCTTTTGTTCGTTCGAAGCTCGTCTACGGGTGCGAGTTTTATGCATCCGCAGCCAAGCTTTTATTGCGGAAGGTGGATTCGATCCACCACACCGGTCTTCGCCTTGCGACCGGTGCCTTCCGCACTTCCCCCATTGAGAGCCTGCTGGTCGATGCAGGGGAGATGCCACTCGCTCTGCGCCGCGTGCAGTGCATCACTCGCCTGTACGCGAGAGCCCGGCGCCTCCCTCAGTCGCCAACAGCTCTCACTGCATCCGCAGCTGATCTCTAAGGTGCCTATTCCGCCGAGAGACGCCAGTCATACCATAAGCCCTTTGGGTTTAGGGCCAAGAAACTCCTTCGAGAGCTAGATATAGCTCTCAGGTCGGTGACGCCCCTGGTTCTGACCAGGACGCCACCCTGGAGGGTACCACATTTGGCTATTTGTCGCCACGCCTCTGCTCCCAAAGCTTGTACGGCCCGAGGAGTATTGCTTTTGACCTTTTTGGAGCACACATCATGTCACGCTGGAACCGTGCCAGTGTATACGGATGGCTCCAAGTCCCAAGAGGGGGTCGGCTTCCACGCCGTATCCCCTCTGTTTGAAGTCAGCGGGGCTCTACCAGGCGCTGCGTCTGTCTTCACGGCCGAGCTGGTGGCAATACACCACTCGGTACGGGAGATTACGCGACGTGCCCGGTTCGGAGACCGGATTGTGATCTATAGCGACTCACAAAGCGCCCTGAGTGCTCTCGGGGCATTGGAATCTCCGCATCTCCTAGTTCGCGATATCTGTGACGCCACGGTCTTGGCAAGCCGGGCAGATGTCGAGATTATCTTCTGCTGGGTTCTTGGAGATGTAGGAATTGCGGGGAATGAGTGCGCCGATGAGGGCGCCAAAGTGTCTGCGAGGACTCTGCGACCGGACCAGCGTTTTGCTCTTCCTCACACCGACTACATGGCAGGAATACGGGCAGCTCTTCGGACTGCTTGGCAAAGAAGATGGGAGACGGTTCAGGGGAACTTAAAGTTGCGTGATATTGCGCCGCTACTGTTCCCATGGACCTATCCCCCAATGCCGCGACGGCTTCATATCGCTTTCTGTCGTCTCCGAATCGGGCACACTCGTGTGACGCATCGCTATTTGATGGAGCACCACATGCGCCCTATTGCAACGACTGCGTTGTCCCCCAGACTGTGCGGCACATTCTTGTCGAATGTCCCAGTCTGGGTGATCTTCGCGCACGATACCTGTACCAGTACCGGGATGGGCGGGGTCGCTACCGCCTGTCCCTTGTTCTCGGGACGAGTTCGTGCACATTGATTTGTGAACTTGTTGACTTTTTTTGGGGGGGGGGGGAGGCCGGGCTTCTCCCCTTTATTTAAGGTTATTTTTGTTTTTTGTTTGTTGTTGTTGTTTTGTAGGTTTCACTCTCGTGCACCGGGGTGAGAGGGGACCTTCCTCCGATGCTGGAGATTGCTTCCTGGTTGTTAAGTTTTTCCAATTTATATCATTGTTATGTTTTCATATTTTCATTTTAAAGTAGCCTAGTTCTAGGCTGTCGTGTTTTTCGGCGACTTATGCCCAAGTGGGCAGTTGCCAGATGGGCTCTATAAATTTTATAAAAAAAAGATTGCTGATTATTGAGGAACTTATAATGAATTTCTCCTTTTTAATAACAACAAATGAAAGCATAGCTTTCGGCTGTTGAAGGCCATGTTGAGGAATATAAATAGGTTCTATTTGCCATTAAACAATTGATTTTTAAGCGTAATATTGCAGTTAAGAACTTATTTTTCCTCTCATGGAAAAATTCTGTCCATAAATAGACCATGGCTCTTTCTAGTCAATAGAGATGAGCAAACTTTACAAGTTGTAATCTTTGTCTCACATATACTTCATTCTGGCATATATGTAAACACCATTTTTTAAGACTTTTCCTATCGTTACGAAATGTCTAAGTCCTGTTTCCTGACTAAAATTTAGTTTATAAAAGACCTCGTCATTAATACAATTATCGTTAGCAACTTCAAGGAAATTTGAAAGAATTGAAATAACTCCCAGAAACAATTTTTGTCTTCTAAGAACGGCAATAATATCTTAGAAACGAGGAATAGTTGAGAGATCTTCATGAGTGTTGAGCTTGTTGGGAACATGTTTGTCGTGAGGAAACAGCCTAATTACAAGTTGAAATGTTCCTGAAAACTCTTGATTAGAATCGTGGTATAACGAAAATAAATCTCTTAAGAGCGCATAAGATGTCTGAGCGAGCAATATTTTTTAAGAAGGCAAGGAAATTGTTGTACTCGGGACAGCTTAAAGATGGGTTACGATACGTTTATGTCTGAGTACAATAATTCCTATGAAACGCAATGTAATTTTTAAAACAAGTAAGAACGAAAGAGGAATAAGGTTAGAGGGCAATCCGCTGACAAAAGGGTTGCCAGTGGGTGCTTAGTGATAAAGTAACATTGTTTATTGCATGGGTGGGTGAGGGTTTTGCATAGTTTCTCTTACGAGGATAGTAAGAGACTGCAAACGATGCCCTATACTGAAAACGATCCCTTATACTGAAAACGATCCCCTATACTAAAAACGATGTCACATACTGAAAACGATCTCTTATCCTGAAAAGGATGTCCTATACTGGAAACGATCCTCTATACTGAAAACGATCTCCTATACTGAAAACGACCCATATACTGAAAACGAGCCCTTATACTGATTGCGATTCGCTATAATGAAAACGGTCACATATACCGAAAATGATCCCTAATACTGAAAAAGATCCCCTATACTGAATACGATCCCCTATACTGAATACGATCTCCTATACTGAAAACGATCCTCTATGCTAAAAACGATCCCATATACTGAAAATGATCCGCTATACTCAAAACGATCCCTATACTAAAAACGATCCTCTATACTGAAAACGATGTCCTATACTGAAAACGATCTTTTACCCTGAAAACGATCCCCTATACTGAAAATGATCCGTGTACTGTGCTGGCAAAGGTGAAGGTTAAATTGCCCATGTAATACAGTTCTTTTTACGGCTTTGGCTTAGGTGAAGAGCGTTCTCCAGATGAGCCCCGGTGTCGTGTGAAGGTGGCTCCTCGTTGCCATAGTAACCGGCTGCTAGACAAAATTCCTTATAAAAACCAAAACAGTTTTAGTCGCTCTTTTTCAATCATTCTGGTAGTTCAAGTTACGAACTTAGGTTTAGCTCACATGTAACATCCTAAAATACATGATTTTTTCATCTGAGATCTTCTTGATTACATAATAATCGAGATTAAAATAAGTGCAAAATTCAAACTTCAGTTTACGTTTAAATTATAAACCCCTTCCCCCCTCAATTTAACCTGAATTCATAGAAATGGAGACCACTAAGAATAACAGTGAATTTGTATGATTTAAAAAAAATTAAAAATTAAAACTCTAAAAATGAAATAGCGGCAAAGGAAAAACTGAAGTTCGAAATTTTGTTAAAGCATATATTGTTTTTTAAATATTTGTTTTTGATACAATTAATGCTAATTGTGATACCAACGCTGATATTTTGAAAAATGGCATTAAAAGTCTTGATAATTAGACCCTAATACCTCCACAAATTTCATTTCCCCGAACTCACCCCTCTTAAGAATCTATATTCAATATTTTTGGTGTCAGATTTTCCCTGTTGTTTTTGTAACTTTTTTCATTAAATAAATTAAAGCAAAACTTCCGTTTTTTTGTCTCTTTTCAGCCGTGTCGGTCTCAGTTTCTGTGTGGACGTTAGTGTCAATTTCCCTAGAGCGTTTTTATGCCATTTGCCAACCTTTCTCCTCAAGGCAGTGGCAAACTAACACGCACGCCTATAAGGTGGTTGGCTGTGTGTGGTGTGGCTCTATATTAGCGATGGTTCCTATCGCGGTTCTTTCAGAACTCGTTGCTTTCAAGAACGCCAAAGGTACGTAACCAAATCTAAACCTCAATTATTTTAGTCTAGTCAAATAAATTTAGCATTGAGAAAGACTGAGTGTCTGGAAGGACTGTCTCTTAAGAGATATCTGATGCGTTTTCGGGTCGAAAGAGATTTGAGGTTTCTGCGTTTACAGAGAGGCACTCTTCAGAATGGAATTTGCAGTCTTTTGGGAATTCGATGGGATTACGGACGACTAGAGTCCTTAGATCTCTTTTACCTACTTATAACGGAAATGAGTGTCGTCTAGGGGCTTTAATGCGAAAAGGACCATTAAATTTGTTAAGGAATTTAGGGGAATTTTTCATGTTTCTAAGGAACAGATCAGTGTAGGTTTAGAGTTCTTTAGGAATGTACATCTATTGACCAGGAGGAAGCTTGCGCGATTACGTGGGGCGCGATTCTTCCATGTGAATTATTAGAGCCTCCACAAATTCACTAAGGCGAACGGAGGCATCTAATGGATTTTGATAGTGTATGCGGAAAACGGATATTTCAACCGTATTATGCCAGGCAGGTGATGTTCCAGAGTCTTCTTGTTTTAGGACAAGGACAGGAAAAAAAGGTACCCTAGAAGACTAACGGTCCATTCAATGGGGGTACCTTTGGACTAGCTGTCGAACGGGAACAGCCTCGCTCAATTGCCTTACGTCCTCCCTAAACGGCACCTTTTAAAGACATTTTCTAGTCTTGTCTTGAACTGGTCAACAGAATTGCTGTTGACAACTTCCACTGGAAGTGCGTTACAGCTAACGCAGATACTGTACGTGAATAATTTCCAACACATATCGCGGGTGTAACGCTTCCGCTCAAGTTTGAAGCCGTGATTTCTTGTTCTGCTCTCATTAAGGCTGAAAATATTCCTGTAGTCAACATTGTCGAACCCTCGAAGTATTTTGAAAACTTCGATGAGCTGACCACGCAGTTACGGGTTTCCAACGAGAACAGATTTAATTTCCTTAATTTATCTTCATTACTTTTATGTCTGATAAAGGGAATCAGTTTTGTTGCCCTGGCTTTCACGCGTTCCAATCTCGATATGTCCTTTCGAAATGAAGGACTCCAAAATTGTACGGCATACTCCAGGTGTGGCTGGACAAGTGAATTGTAGAAACAGAGTACTATTTCCTTGTTCCGATATCCAAACTGTCGCTTTATATAACCTAACATCCTTTGGGCTTTCTTCTCCGCCTCAATACACTGCCTCGAGAACTTAAGATCACTAGTTATAGTTACACCCAAGTCCTTCTCATTGTCTTTAGATTCAAGAGCAGTACCTTTAAGGATATAATGAGATTGGAGGTTTCGGTGCCCGATATGCATCACTTTGCATTTGTTCAAGTTAAAAGGCATTTGCCACGTGTCCGTTTACTCCCCAATGTTCCAAAGATCTTCCTGCAGACGGGCAGTATTTCCATCTTTTGCAACGTTCATACCAAGCTTGGTATCATCTGCAAATTTAGAAATCTTCGCAACCATGTCACCGTCCATGTCGTTGACGTAGAAGATGAATAGTAGTGATCCCAGGACATAACCTTGAGGCAGCCCACTAGTAACGGGCACCCACTCAGAAGCCTGTCTAGTCAGCACCACCCGTTGCCGTCTGCCACTTAGCCAGTTCTCAATCTAGCCTGCTACTTTTTGGTCTATGCCCAGCGCTCGCACTTTCCGGAGAAGGCGGCGGCGTGGTACCTTATCAAAGGCTTTCTGAAATAGTATAAAGAGACCACATCCACTGCCTTGTCCCGATCGTTCTCACTGAAGACGAAGTGAAAGAATTCCACAAGGTTGGTCAGGCATGACCTATGCCTCCTGAAGCCGTACTGAGAACTCCTCAGTTCAGGTTTGACTCTAAATAAGACGTCATTTTGTGCACCATCATGCTTTCCATGAGTTTACCGACTATCGAAGTCAGACTGATAGGTCGGTAGTTCGACGGTTGGCTACGGTCTTCTTTCTTAAAGATAGGAGTCACCTCCACTACACTCCATTCTCTAGGAACGCATTCGGTCCGGATTGACATGTTGAAGATTGCGCTCAGTTGTCGTGGCACTTGATCGCGCACTTCTTTCAACACTTTAGGTATAAACACATCGGGGCCAGGTGACTTATTCGTCATTTGTTCAGTGATCTTCTTTTGTATTTCTCTTTCGGTGAAGTCCATATCCTCCAGCTTTTTCTCCGCGTAGGGATCCGTTGGCTGGGGGATGGGACCACCCTTTTTAGTAAACACTGAAGAGAAGTAAGCGTTGAGGAGGTTAGCACTTTATGCATTTGAGTGCTTTAATGTCCCCTCCTCATTCATCAAATGGCCAATCGTTCGACGGATTAGTTTACGGCTGTTTACATATCCGAAGAATTCCTTGGGATTTTCTTTACAAACTCTCGCCACTCGGAGTTCTTCAGACCGCTTATGCTGGACTTCATTCTCCTGGCTATCTTCCGAAATTCGTCAAAGTAACCCAAGATCTTCTATTGCCGGTACACATTTCTCTTCTCCCTAGGCATTTTGCCAATTTCTCTATTAAACCACTTTGGCTGAACAGAAGACCGACGGGGGCATTTCAGAGGGATGAAACGCGATTGAAGACTCATGAATATGGTTTTGAAACTATTCCACGAGTCCTTAACAGCCTCGCACACTTCTAGCCTCGCGTCAGTCAGTCCAGCACGAAGACCTGCAAAGTCTGCTCTTCTCAAATCAAATTTCCTCGATTTACTAGTTGCAGGCCCTGCCTTGGGGACTTTGCCTACAAATTTAATTAGTCGGTGGTCACTGCCACCGAGCTCTTGGCCAACAGAGAGGTCCTCAACGATGTCATCCTCAGAGTGAAAACCAAGTCGAGGATATTGTCTCCTCTCGTTGGCTCTCTCACCAATTGAGTCAGGAACTCGTTGTTCGCAAACTCTACGAGTAGTGCGTCTCGCCACAGTGTTTTCTCGTTTCCCAGTCAACATGGGTATTGAACTCACCCATGGTGATACACACTCTGTCTTTTACAAGTTTGCCCAACAGCTGGTACAGACTCCTGTCCTGTTCTAAGAGTTGGGCAGGGGGTCTGTAAAGCACCAGGGTCCTCTATCTGGCAGGACCTATCTCTAGGTCAACATCTACTAGTAGTTCATGGTCGGATACGATGTTGCAATCCGTCGAGTTGAGAGTATCCTTGACATACAACATCACACCGACACCCTTTCTCTCTCTCTCGCCTATCTTTCAGGAAGAGCTGGTAACTGGAAATCGTGAATTCACCTTCAAAATCTCGGCTTGAGTTTTTAATCCACGACTCCGTTATGGCCACCATCTCAGGTTCCTCTGTTGCTACGAAGCCACGAAGTTCAAGAGACTTGTTCCTGATCGACCTTGTATTAAACAGAAGAACTTTCAGGGAGTTCCCGAATGTAAGACTCCCTACTCTCTTCCGTTTCCTAGCTTATTTATTTGTTTGGTGGCTCCCCTCTTTGCGACCTCCGAGAAGGTCGTTCCAGGGGTGACACGGGCCTACTGGCGTACGTCCGCCTTCACTCTGGGACGGACACTCCTTTGGGTCCTCTCTACGACATCCTGGATCATGTTCGGCAGAAAGGCCTTTCCTTTAAAAGAAAGATGTACTCTATCCCTTTGGTAGAGATCGTTTCTACCATAGAAGGTGCGGTAAGGGTCCACAAAAAAGACCCCCTCCACCGTACACAAATCTCCGAGGCGTCGATTAAGGGAGACGTTCTTCGAGTGAGCGGTCCGTGTTGGACCTCTTCTTGGGAGCATCTCGACCACTACACGTCTGCGTGTTTTCGGCCCACAGTCGTCCACAGCACCCATGACTGTGTTGAGAATCTTTTCTGTCGGGCCTATCCTTCCTCCTCTGAGGTAGAGGTCGTTGCCACTTACCATTAGGGCAACGACTGAGTTCTCAGAAATCTGAGATTTATCCTCCTCCTTTACTCTGATCTGCTGGTTTTTCCTTCCTGGTAAGCAACTTACCTTCACACTCTAGCGAATGCGTGCTGCTAGCAGAGGTTGCAGGGCCCGTGCTTGAGAGTCAATAATAAGGTTGACTCTCGCGCATTTTTCTGCACTCTTTTCTTTCGCGAGAGACTTATTATCTCTTTTCTCTTTCGTTTCCGTATTTCCCTTGTTTTTCTTGCTTTTCTTCTTCTTCTTCCCTTTTTTTCGATCTTCATTTGTCTTTTCTTCTGTTTCTATTTTCTCTTCTTCCCTTTCCACTTTCTCTTGCCCACCAGTAATGCTCGAATCCTCTACACTGGGGTGAGCTGCATTAAGGTCGTTGTTTTTCTTATTTTTTTCTTTTTCTTTCTCTTATTAGTTTCTCCGCATGGCTGAAGTGGCACTGCCAATGCAGTTTCAGCTCCTTGAGTTGGAGTCTCATCGGCTGAACCACCCAAGTCAGTGGGAGTTTCGTCTCGAGCTTGAGCTGACTGGGCCTCTAGTTTAGAAGGTAGCTCTTGGATTCCTTCCTCGAGACGCCGAATCTTAAGCGCGTGCTCCGTTTCTAGGGTCTGTAGTTTACTTTCCAGTGCCATAGATTTTTCCTCAGAGGTTATAAAGAGATCTTTCAGTTCATTGTAGTAAGCCACTGCCTCTCAGACCTCTCTTTTAAGGATGCACTCGGTGCATATACTTCCCGGGTAGCATTTCGAAAAACATCCCTCCGGGTAGTCCACGCACCACTTGTCCTTCTGGCATATATCACATGTATATTTGAGTGCAGCTAGACCTTTTTCCCTGTCATTTTGAACACTTACTCTCTCTCAAAACTTTGCTACCAATCAATAGTAAAAAAGGGGGTTGGTGAGTTCTTCCCACGTGAGTCGCTCCCGCCTATCCATCGGAGACGTTTCGGATCTTTCAGAAGGCACGCTCCATGTGCTGCTGTTCGTCCGACCGAAGCGTCAAACCTCGGCGTGCCGTGGTTTCCAATCAAGTAGCACTAACTGTCCCCGAACGGACCATCGATTTCTCACCAGGTGAACAACGGAGCACACCCCGTACTAAACTCCTACTAGTTCCCTTTACGACGGCCAGCATCTCGGAGTAGCGTTCAATGGATATCCCGCCACACCAAGAGACTCGAACCAACGCTTTTTATTGGCCTGGCAACCAACTTGTAACAAAGAGCCGTCATCTCGGACCGATGCTATCAGAGGCACCCGTCAACGGTCTCTGGGAATGGTAAATAATTACGCGCCAGGGAAGGGGTTAACAGGGCACTACCCTCATCCCATTCATCGTGCCCCAATGCCTAGGAAACCTCTAGTTCTAGTCTCTCGCAACCAGTGAGCGTCGATTGGCGTTGTTTTTAGAGGTTCCAACGCCTCTCTTCTGACGCATGAGGTAGCTGCCAGGTCCTTATATGTAGAAAGATGGAAAAAAGGGTAAGAGTGACATGATAGTAGTAGGTTTTGGTTTTTTTTTTCTTTTTGCATAATAAGTGGAAGAGATAGGATAGAAGTGAAAAATGAGAAGGATAAAGTAGAAAAAAGAAGGAAGCACTTAGTCTGGAACCTCGTTTCCGACCAAATCGACAAGGGAAGCCATACCAGGGGTACCCATAGGAGAGGTAACCCCGCCGACATAGCTCGAAAAGTCAAAGGTACATACAAGCTCTCTTCCCGCGACAAGGGGGCTCCACCTCACCCTCTACTGAGAGAGAGAGAGAGAGCAGTAGGCAAGAAGCATCCATGGTAATTTATTGAACCGTCGACCAGGCGCGAAACCGGTAAGCAAGAAGCGTTTGAATGTAGCATGAAACGACTCGACAACGCTATTCTCCCTCGGATTCTAAGGAGAAGTCAAAAGATAATGAATGTCAAGCGTCCTGGTGACGTCAGAGAAAATGTGAGAACGAAAATAAGTCCCATTATCAGATATAACGTTTTGCTTAAGTAGATGTAACA
The DNA here is from genome assembly GCA_963969495.1 of Ceratothoa steindachneri. Classification (NCBI taxonomy): domain Eukaryota; kingdom Metazoa; phylum Arthropoda; class Malacostraca; order Isopoda; family Cymothoidae; genus Ceratothoa; species Ceratothoa steindachneri. The sequence goes on from OZ018318.1 coordinate 161,242,643, forward strand.
CCATATAAGCCTCGCAAAGGTCGAGTCTCTACCCATTTGGTATATCTATCCACGATAAATAATAAGTATAATAGTTAAACCCAAGGGTTAGTGCGTTCAGGTTTCTCTAACGCTTGCATGTACTACGATTCGCTATGAGTCTGGCAGCGAAAATCGCCTAAAGCAAAGTTTGGTTAATTTGTTCGTGCGCGTTTGTGGTCATGAAACACAGTCCCCAAACAAAATATTTAACATCTTTGCGCATTTGAGGCAACACAAAAATGCTTGAAAAGTATAGAGAGTGTGCAGTTAACACCAGAGGGAGAAGCAAAGAAACCGGTCAGCCTTGGTCGATAGACGACTGCACACGCGAGGGCGTCCCAAGGGCATATCAGACGCGACTTAAGAAAACATGGACCATGGTCATTTCAAGCATCGACGAGACGAAGGGGAAATAAGAGAGATTCCCTTCTACTCCGAGAGGGGGAAGATGGACACGGCTGCTCCCTGGGAGCGGGACAGCGTTATCAAACTGAGGGGAAAAGACGGTCTTGACCAGAGAAATTATGTGTGATAACGCCGTATTAAGTCTAATGCTCCCATAGTTAACATTATTTGTTTTTTAGGCAATCAATTTCAAAGGCCCTTACATAACCTAATTAATTAATGTTTTCGTTTCGTTGTTTTGTCAGTGTAAGCCCGCCCACATTTTAGAGTATCAATTTCATTGTACTTTATTTTGATCACAATTATAATTTTCTGCGATCATAGCTATTATGTTCTAACTCTATCTATTTTATAGAACCAGATAATGGGTAGTGTACCCGGAACGTCGTTATGATTAAATGAGAACTGTTACCTGTCTCATTCTCGGATTCATCCCATCTTTAACTTAAAAATAAGACTACTTAAAAGCAAACCGATTGAATATATATATATATATATATATATATATATATATATATATATATATATATATAAACATGGGTATAATTACGAAAGGTAATGCGTGATAAGAATCTATTTGTGTATCCGCGAAAGAAACAGAAAGACAGGATAATTTTTACTTTGGAAAAAGTTATTTCTTAATTTGAAAAATTCTGTACTGGAGTGAGATTCGAACCGAACACATTGAGGTAGTGAGCAACCGCTTTGATCTTAATTAATCAGAGCCTTAGCCCATTCGGCTACGCGGAGGAACAAAAAATCCTCCGAATAAACAAGCTTTTAAGGCACAATTCGCAAGGTCGATCGCGACTGTGAAAGAGAGAGAGAAATTAATTTGGAATTCAAAGGACAAAGGAGAAATTGAGCTAAAAACGCGGCGAAAATATAAACATGGATGTAATCACGAAAGGTAACGCGTGATAAGAATATATTGTGTATCGAACTAAGACCATACAAAAATTATCATTCATGCTGATTTACCCTATGGCGTATTCCAGCAATTACGACCATCACGTTCAGGGCTGCCACTGAGAATTTAACTTAATCGTAAGATTTAACTTAAAAAATAGGGTGCATATTAGCAAGGGATTATTTTCCCATATCTACGAAGTTTTACAATTTATGTACATTGGTTAATGAGTTTAATTTTTCAGAACGCATATCAAGGTTAAGGGTTTTCTATATCTTAGAAAAATTGGTTAGGATGGCAAAACTGGGTCATGCATGCAGTGTATGCCTCCCTTGTCCGTTTTCTGCATTTTGGCTTCATAGAAAATAGGTTGTATTTTGCTTTGAAAGACCACCCGAAAAAAAAGACGAATATATATATATATATATATATATATATATATATATATATATATATATATATATATATATATATACGAGGGGCGGTCAATAAGTTTTGCGAATCGGTAGGGTAAAACAGAGGAAGGGGGATGGCTGTTTGTGAGGGTGTTAGGACAAGTTATGACAAGTCAGGACCTGAAGCTGCACGCTCCTGCCTCGTCTATTTAAGAAGCAGTAGCTGATCGCAGATCGTCAGTCACAAATGTTTCAACAATGGAGAAGGTTGAGCACCGCGCACTTATCAAATTTTTGACCAAGCAAGGCAAGAATGCAAAAGAGATCCATGAACGCATGGTTGCAGTGGAAACCGACACCGCCCCTTCCTATGCAACCATTGCTCGCTGGAATAGAGATTTTCGCCATGTTCGTGATTCCCTTGAAGATGACCCCCGTCCAGAACGCCCGTAAAACGTGACACGAGGACAATGTGACCCGTGTAGGAAGGATGATCCTAGAAAATCGACAGGGTGAAGGTCGAAGAAATCGAGAGAGAACTTGGAATATCACATGGAAGTGTTATCAACATCATCCACGACAATTTGGCCATGACCAAGGTCTCTGCCCGTTGGGTCCCTAGAAACCTCACGCAACATGATCGACTTCAACGTCATCAAAGTCAAAAAGACCAGAGTTGCACAAGCTGCCCTGCGCGAGTGAGGATTCGAGGAACTCAACCATTCCCCTAGCAGCCAAGATCTAGCCCCTAGCGACTATTTTTTATTCCGCCAGCTCAAGGCTGCACTGCGTGGACGCCGGTTTGGGGACCATGAAGATGTCCAGCTCGCCGTCTAGGAGTGGATTGAACAGCAGTGGGGAGATTTCTGGTTGTTGGGAATTCGAAGCCTCAGGGACAAGTGGCGTAAGTGCACTCAAGTCAAGGGTAGTTATATTGAAATATAATAAAACACTTTTCCTCATATTTCGTTTCCTTATATCCGAATTGCAAAACTTATTGACCACCCCTCGTGTATATATATATATATATATATATATATATATATATATATATATATATATATATATATATATATATATAAATTAGTGAAGTGTGGTAGTAGTCTTTCTTGAATATAAATTTTGTTGAAGACCAGTGTGTATTTTGCCTTAATTAATTTCCTTTGGCAACTTTATCTTCTAACTATTTTTGTTATTCCATCTTGTAGATGGTGGATTACGTGTCCAGTATTTATCTCTTTTTTAATGAATGTGTTTGGTAAAAAACAAACTAAAATTGCTAAGCTTTCGATCTTATTCGATCATCTTCGGAGCGTTTTGAAATGTTCTTGCCTCCTTTACCCATGTAATGAGTGGAGTGAGGATCTGGCAGAAAGTGAAAGATGATGATGTACTCAGATTTTTAGTAGAAGATGGGAAAGTGGAAGATATAGTAGGTGAAAATTAAAGATGGGGAGGGGAGGGGGGGCATTTTGCCCTAGTAGGGAGGGCATCGCTTCATTTTTAATTTCTTTCATATTGCCTTTTTTTATTTTGTGTTTTTTAACGTCTGTTTATGTTTCTTCATGTGTTTCTTAATGTTCTTCTTGTTGTATTTTGCTTGTTCTCTGCTTTTTTAACTTGCAGTGGAAAAAAGGTTTGTAGCATTCAAGCCTTTCATAGCTTTCTTGCCGACAATTTCCCTTGTAAAGCTATTTTAGTGTTATTTGTAATGTTTGATAATCTCATTTTTTTGTGTTTTACTGTAGTGATTTTGATGTGATGCTTTGTGATATTTCTATGTGTATATTGCTAAAATTACTTCTTGTGAACAAAGTTTTGTGCTCGGGAACCGGCTTCGGCGTGAGGCTTTCGCCCGTAGCCACGCAGGTATATTTAGCCTGCCGCCTGTTCCCTGCAGTTCTGGAATGACACCATTCGTTAGAGTGGAACAGATCTTCTTGCCCAGTTTCTGGGTGACGGCATTGATGGGCTCCAACCGTTTCCTTCTGTGCAAAACGCTTTGCCTAATTTGATCACGACCTCTTGCTTTGTTAATTAACAGAGAGGCAGTGTTCTAGATACGTTGGAGCCTTTTCATCGAGGTTTTATTAGCCGCTTGGAAGACCACTGCGGGGTAGATCAGCATAGCCCGGGCATACATCATATATATTTTCCTAATGTTGGCCGAGCTAAAGTCTCTAAACCTGTAGAGATTGGAGATTTCTCTCCTTGCCAAGCTTCCCTTTTCGTGTGGTGTCTCGAGTATCCATGGTCGGTGGTTTTAAGGCCCAGGACGGTGCCTTCGACGGAGTAGCTGTATCTCCTCCCATCTATGATGACGGGCTATGTTAACTCGTGGTTCAACGGGACAATATTGAATTTGTCCCTGTTGGTCCTGATTTTCCATCGTCTCTCGAATTGGCTGATGTTGTTGAATTCCGCTATCGTGCGAGCCACCTGCACCCTTTCTTTCCTCTCCAGGCACGGGACAATTTGTGTGACGTCATCTGCGAATTGCAGATACATCGTGTCATTGTGCACCGGAGTTGGGAGGTCGATGGTGAAGACCAAGTAAAGCAGAGGACTCAGGCAGCTTCCCTGAGGAACGCCCGCCTTTAATTTGAATTAATTTGAATCATGAGACACGCCCTTCTGTCCATGATGAAGTCACAGAGGATCCTTTCCAGGATTGGGTCTAGCTGATGGTTCAGGATCTTGTATTGAAGTTCTTCCAGCCAGACTTTATCGAAGGCCTTTTCACGTCCCTCAACACAATGTCTACATAGAGCCTTGTTCGCTTGGGTGTATGCTACTTTCTCAGTTAGGAGCGCCAGGGCTACTCGCTCAATTAAGCTTGTAGCCTATTCGCTAAAATCTTTTCAAAGATTTTACCCTGTATCTCAAGAAGAGAGATCGGGCGATAGTTTGCCACCTGGTCTGGCGGCTTGTTCCCCTTCGGAATAAAATGATTTTGGCCATCTTGTTTCCATCAGGGAAGTAGCCTGTATTCAGGGCGGCGTTTATTGTGTTCGCCAATCCCTGAATAATTTGCCCTGGGGCATTTACGAGGTTGTTTTTCGTAATCCCAGACCAGCCTGGAGCCCTCTGTTTGAAGGACCTTATGACGTTCAAGGTCTCTTCGACAGTTATTGGGCATCCGTGGTCAACCATCACTCTTTCCTGAGATACTTGCAGATGGGGGTAGGTTCTATGTATCATTGTCCCGAGGTCATCGAGCAATTGGTCTTCGAAGTCCTTGTCAAAGTTGTCGTTCTCCTCCGGTGATATAGCAAAAATCTCTTTCTAGTGTCATCTAAATCTTCTTTCGAGAAACTCTGGGTCCCCTCTGATGTCGTCTCCTTCTTTAATTCGGGTTCTGGGTCTGGGAAGCAATCCTCTAATTCTTCGGATGTTATTCCAAAATTTTATAGGATTGCTCTCCCTGTCCAGTCTCCCAATGATGTCATTCCATATTGTTCTTTGTTTTCTGTTATGATGTCTTTCAGTTCCACGCTTAGATGCTTCATTCTGACCGTCTTTTCCCTATTGGTTCCTGTCCTGCCGATCTCATCATAGATTACTCTATGTTCTCGGGCGATTTCTTTCATCTCGTCCGTCCATTCAGGTTGTGGGAGCATTTTATAGGAGATTCTGGGAACACATCTCTCGTCGGCTTGAATGAGGAGATCTTTGATCATGTTAATCTCCTCATCAATCTCCTCGATATTAGCGTCTCCCAGATCAGTTAGTTGGTATGTACTCAGTATCTCTCTATATAGCTCCTAGTCAGCTTTCGCATAACCTTTCCTAAGTGCAACGGGCTTGAATATTGGTGCAAGCGAGATAGTAGTGATAATCGGGATATGATCGCTCGGTACCACTGGTCCGGGCTCATTGACGATGTTGAAAGGGAAGTTTTTAGATGTCAACACAATGTCTGGTTTTGTTCCCGAACGTTGTCTTAAGAAGGTCGGGGAATCTCCCCCGGCCCTCTGGAGATTGTCTCTTTCGAGTAGCAGCTCCAGATTTCCTTCCCTTTGGTCGGTGCTTCCGTAACCTGATGCACGGCATCTGGCATTAAGATCACCGCCACGCAATGTCAGTTTCCTGCGCCCGAAGAGGTTGTAAAAATTAGGGATCGGCAGATAATCTCGTCGCGGAGGTTGATAGGCTGCCGCTACGGTCAGGTCTCCAGCCAGGGTAGGTATTGATACTGCGACGAATGATTCATCTAAACTTAGAAGTGTTTTGTAAGTAATGTTGTTCCGGATCGCGATGGCAGCGCCATCGAAACGTTCTGGTGTGTGGTTTTTGTTTATGACTGTGTAATTGGGTATCTTGATGTTGTTTGTGTTCGAGTTAACGCCGTGTTGGGTGATGAGGATTAGGTCGGGATCAACTTTACGAAACATGTTTCCGTAAGGAATGTATTTCCCTACCCAACCATCAACGTTAACTGTGAGAAATTTTAGTGCGTTGTTATTATTTTCCATTTTTGTATTCTGTAGTGTTTGTGTGTGTTAGTTTGTTCTGTTAGTGGCTTTCGCTGTGTGAGTATTTCCCGTTCCGAATTCTTCTGAACTCTGCCTCGCTTACGGCAAGGCAGGAGGAGTCCCTATACAGCTTGATTTTGGCCTCCATGAGCGCTGCAACTACCATCGCTTCTCGGTCTGGGGAGTCGTAGGACCATTTTAGTAGCCCTGCTTTCACTCCTTCTATTATCTTCCCCACCTTGGGGTCTTTTTGGAAGGAGGTTTCAGACGTTCTGAAGAACTTGATGTTTAGTTCCTTTCCATCGTATTCCTTGATTTTTTTTTGGATTTCTGCCTTTTTTAGGAGGTTTAGAGACCTCCCGTTCGTCCTATGATGACGAAGCCGAACTTAGGAGATTCCCTTCAGCCTGCTTTATACGTCTAGCTGCTATCTTCGCACTCTCTTCCCTTTTCTTTCTTGCTTCTAGTCTTGGGTCTTTGTTAGGTGACCTATGTGGGACAAGCTTTTGTTCCATTTTGTTGCTACTACCCTCTCTCTCCTCGGTTTGACGTAGAAAGGGGGTCGCAGGTTCCTCTTTCTTTGCTCCAATCTGCACTTGTAGGACTTCCCCAAGCCATTGTGTTTCAGCATGTTATTAATCTCTTTGGTGAAGCAGCCTGGGTTGGTCAGGTTCCTTACATAGAGAAAGTGAAGAAAACTATTTTTTAGGGGTATTTATTCCGCCTTGGTTAATCCTAACGTTAGAGAAAATGAGCCACTCCTGTGAGTGGAATTTTTAAGTAGTTTTAATGTGCGATTCCATCTTGTCGTTTGACTGTTGATGGCTGGCTTATCTTCATTTATTATATGGCTTCTAAGATGTTAAGCCTCCCTTTATTAACCTCTTTTCTTTTAATAATGGTGTTATCAACGAGCGTATCTCTCGTTAGGTTAATATTAATGACACTCTCCATATAGTTCTTACGCTCTCCGCTTTGTAGATGCATATTTAACCGTCTCGAAAGTGTGGTAGTTGTCATGCCAATATATTTTGAGTTTTTATAAAACTAGCAGTCTTTATCGTGGCAGATGAACTCGTAGACTATGTTGGTTGACTTGAGATTCGAGGAGTTTAGGCAGATGTTATTTTTCATCAGAAGATTGCTGCCATTTGTTGTTTTATAATAGATTATGAGTTGGATTTTATCCGTTTAATTTTTAACCTTGATTTTACGGTTAATAATCTACTGGATGTTATTTTCATCTATTTTATAGGCCGTGGACATCTGGTTTCTGTAATACACTCTCATGTTGTTGACTTCTCCATGATTACTTTCTGTTTTATCCGCATGTTTGTAATGGTTATTTAAAAATGATTAGAGTTGTTTGTCAATCATGCTGTTTGGGAAACCATTATTCATGAGTATTTGTTTTACTCGTGCTATCTCTTGGTGAAAAAGTTACCACGTAGAGCAGCATTTATAAGCTCGGCGGATGTATGAGCCGATTACGCTTATTTTGTACCTTTCAGGGCATTCACTCTCTGCATTGAGGCATCTTCCCATGTCCTTACTTTTCCTATGTAGTTTAGTGATGTAGCTGCCATTGATATTATGAACCTCAACGTCCAAGAAAAGGAGTTTATTGCCCGTGCTCAATTCATAAGTGAATTTTAGCACGGAGTTCTCCTAAAAATGTTGCTTGATGTTAACGAGATGTTCTTCGTTTTGGACGTTGATGTCGATGTAATCTACGTATCGACAATATGTGTGTGGCTTATTTTCTATGGTGTCCAATAATCTTTCCTCGAGTTGACCCATGTAATAGTTGTCGAATGTCGCCCCTAAGGGTGACCCCATAGCCACTCCATCCACTTGCGTGTATAGATTACCGTCCGGTGTCCTGAACGGCTCCTCTGATGTTCATGAACGTAACATGCTCCTTAAGATGTTTTGGTCAAGATTTGGAGAAGACATTGTAGGATGGTGGTACACGTTTTTTATAATGATGTCGATGGTCTGAGCGATAGGCACATTTGTGAACAGGCTTTCTACGTCAAGGGATGATATTAGTCCTGACGGTCTTGTAGCGTGGAGTATGTCGATGAATTCCTCCGTGGATTTTCTGCTATATTTCGAAGGGATGTACGGTTATATTAATGCATTTAGAGTTTTAGCTAAACAGTACGTATGAGTCGTGACTTGAGAGATGATGAGCCGCAATGGGTTGTGCGGCTTATGAATTTTTGCATTGCCATACAGATAAACTGGTGTGTAATCACCGATGATCTTTTAGAAGTGAAGTCCCCCGATGAGTGCATTAGCTAGAGTTATTTGTCCATTTATTTTCTTTCACTTTCTGTCAGATCCTCATTCCACTCATTACATGGGTAAAGGAGGCAAGAACATTTTTAAAACGCTCCGAAGATGTTCGAATAAGATCGAAAGCTTAGCAATTTTAGTTTGTTTTTTACCAAACACATTCATTTAAAAAAAAAGACACGTTATCCATCAGCTACAAGATGGAATAAAAAAAATAGTTAGAAGAGAAAGTTGCCAAAGGAAATTAATTAAGGCAAAATACACAATATATATATATATATATATATATATATATATATATATATATATATATATCAGGCAATGGCTTCGCCACTCCTCCCTACGGGACGAGCTTGCGCTTCTCTACTAAGATTAAAATTTAAAATCTAAAAAAAAGCAGCCATAGTTAAATTTTTATCAATTTTCTGAACTTCACCATTTGTAATTCTTTAGGTTTTTAAAAAATCACAAAATTTCGATACTTATATTTATTTCTAAACTTCACCAATTTGTTTTTTGATATTATAAAAGAATTATTAGAAATAACTTTGATAAAAAAACATAAGTCATAACCAAACTAAGATGAAATTATTATTCAAATAGTCAAAAAATCCCCTTCTTAAATTATAGAGTTAGCGATATATATATATATATATATATATATATATATATATATATATATATATATATATATATATATATATATACGGTTAATGTAATAGCATTATTATACAACTGCTCTACTTCAGGTCCAGCGTGACACCCTTCGTCCTCCAACTGGAAGACATCACTCAACAAATACTTTACAATGCCCCCCAAAGCAAATTCCAAAGTATCCCCTTTATACTTGTCTCGTTTACCATCGTAGAAACCCGTTTTTATTAATAGAATCACAGTGTTAGCTTAGCCAAATACATTATTAAACAAGTGCGCTTTGAGATGTGGCAAATGTTGAGTTTCGTCTACATATGAGAAAACGAAATCCAAATCACCCGAAACATGATTGATATACCTTTGAAATGTTTGTGATGAGTTTGACATTCCCTTTCGGAGAAAGGCGTCTTGGCCTTTCAGCAACCGGGGGACTCTCCGTGAGAATGAAATGATGAGATGAGGGGGGAAACGCTATGCCTGCTTTGAGGATTAACACGTTTATCACTTGGTTTATAAATACCACTATATTTGTTTAATAATTGGTCTATCGGGGAGACATTGGAAATAAATGAAAGGGTGGGAAGAATTGAATCTTCCTTTTTTGGCTTGAACAGATAAATTCGTTGTACCATCAACTAAACACGATTTCCTTAAATTAACTAAAAGATTATAGTTTGCCAGGAATTCGGCACCTAGTATAGCACATAAAATTGAAATTTTCAACACAAAATTGTGCCTAATTCTTAGTTAGAGGTTCAAAGTTTGAGTGCCAAAAGTATTAATAGGATGCCAGAAGCTGTGGCGAGGGGAATATGCGATTCTTCGTCTTTCTGTTTTTGTACTAGGGTAGTGGGTACAATGCGAATTATATAACCAGTATAAACTAAAAACCTCTTACTCGTTATGGTATCAGTGACGGATAAACAAGGGTGGTCAGAACACAATGACGCAACGTTTCCATCACTGCTGCCTGGGAAGATCCGGCATGGCATTCACCTGTTGACACCCGACAATACAGCGACGTGCCATTTGACCGAAATTCCTGTGATACCAACAAATACCGTTTTCAAGTATAGGAGAGTTGCGAGAGTAATTGGAGTTTGTGTGAGGACGAGCAGGAGAGCTGTGCCGCCGCGATGGTGATCGTCCTCTTCATGGGTCCCTAAAGTGTTCTAAGGATGCTATTCGACGGCAGAGGTTTACCAATTCCTCTTTTATAAGGACAAGAGCTGCTTCCATTTGTGACTAAAAGTTTGGGAGGGGATGGAGTGGCGCTTGGCAATCGCCGTTACGCATGCTTGGGAACGACAATTGGGGCACGAGTGGCCCTGGTCGCAAGTTGGTCAATAGGGGTATCAGGGGCCAGAATCTAGAGGGCCTCTTGAATGTGGAGTGGACTTTCTTGTCTATCGAGTTGTTTCACAAGGCATATCTCCCCAACAGGATAAAATCACTGCTATTAAAGATTATCCTGTCCCCCAAACGCTGCACGAGTTGCAGAGATTCATTGGTTTGGTGAATTTCTTACGGAGATTCATTCGACAAGCAGCCCTGAACGTGTAAAGGGTTTCGTATTAGTAGAATTAAATATGGAAAACCTTACAAATGGTAAATATATTTCTGACTCAGATTAAACGAAAGGTCGATAAAGAAGTAGTAAAAATGAGCACATATCAAATATATGTTATGAAATCAATTAAGAGAAAGAAAGAGAGAGAGAGAGAGAAGGGAACGAAATATCTCAACTCTTTTACTCGTTAGAGAAAGTGAAAATTTTTTGAGGTTCAAACATTTCCATCAAGCGCTTTTAGTCTTTCAGGCCACCTCGGCTAACCAATATGCCTAAAAGGTGAATTTTTTTACTCTAACGAGTAAAAGGGTTTATTTTATTTTATTGCGTTTGCTCATTTCTAACGAAATTTGAAACCCTTATGTTGTTTAACATTCTCTTTCGAATGATAGAATTGCCAAGGTCCTACCAAGGTTATTCCGGGGTTTATTGAAAGCTTTGTAGGCCGTAATCTCTTAAATCAGAATAAGTGAGAGCATGCGACATTTTGGTCAGCAGATCTTGTTTAATGACATTCTTATTCCGATAATTAATCTTTTTCGTCCTGACATTTAGCCCAAATATTTGTTCGGCTCATTTTATTTTTCAGGGTTGTGTGATAAATCTTCTGATGTTTCAGATATTATCTAACTTCTATCACCAGAGTGTTTCGTTCAAACATACCTGAAATTTCTAGTAAAGTCCTAGCTTTGCGTTCTATTGGGGAGGGCGGTAGTCTATCCTTATAGCAGCCACACACACACACACACATATATATATATATATATATATATATATATATATATATATATATATATATATATATATATATATACATATATATAAGAGCAAGAGAAAATTGGAAGCGAATGAGCAATGAGACAAGAAACAGGAGTTTTTTAGAGGTAAGAGAAAGGGACATTAGAAGAAGACTAGAATCAAAGAGAGCAGAGGGCGGCACAATGAAGGCAACCCTTTACCGAGAAGACAGAGATAACGCCAGAGAAAAAAAATGAAATTCCTGGCCGGGACTCGAACCCGAGTCTGCTGATTGCCGGTCAGATGCTCTACCGCTAAGCTACCAGGAACAGTACCTATATTTCGCCCAAAGCGTTACCGCATCAAACCCAGTATCTCCCTAAGCTAGGAACCTCCAAGGAATTTTTATACCACATCCTCTTACCCGCTCACAATTTAAAGGCTCATTATCCATGTCACATACAAAGAAAGAGCAAATACAAGTTCTGCGGGTGATAACAACCACCGCCACAGGGCTTTCGCCATATTTTTATTTTCTGCTTTTCAAATAAATTTGAATAGTAAAACGCTGAGGGGTTGATGACTCTTCCGCAGTAGATTAGAAGTTTTCGGCTTCTGCACCATGTCTTAGAACTCCCTATCAGGTTTACTGTTCTCATCTTAACAGGAGACATAACCCTTATAAACTGGAACTTACTCAGAATGCCGAATAGGTCGAAATGCAGAGGGGATGCTGGGATAGGAGATATTATACCTGTTTTTCTTGACAAGACCTTTAGTGTTAACCAGGCAAAAATATGTCCCTTATGTGGTACTTTGGCTCTGGCAAAAACATGGGGAATCTTAAAGGTAGACCTTTTCGTTTTCATGTTGTCTAGTCAGAGACCTTCCTCGCAATTATGACAGTCTGTGGAACCTATTTCTTGTCTAGGCCTTATAGGCACGGTGACAAAGCTTGTTATTCTACGCCTTTGACGGACTTAATGTAGCAGCTTCAAATATAATAGAATTTATTGGCTCATTTATGCATTTATGTCTACTTAAAGAAGCCATTATTAGATCTGAAACAAAACATGAATCCGGTTATTTTCAGAAAAATGTTAAATTTCAAATTGAATGAAAACTGGAGCATACAGAGAAAAAAATCAAATCAATTTGAAGTTTGAAATCAGCATTGAAAAATTATTTCAATCATTTAAATAATCCCATGAAACAAAAAATAGAAATAAATGTTCCCTAGTGTTATTTTTGTTTCCATAATGAATCCCCCCAAAATTCTATAGTTCCTTTCCTTTTTGTGTGAAGTACAGAATTTCATATGGTTCAGAGAAAAATGCAATTATAAAGCCAGAACGAAACCTATCCGGATGCTTATTCTTTGTAAGATGAGACTTCTTGCAGTCCTTTACGACTTGAAAAGTCTTTGTTGAAAAGTCTCCGTCTCACTGCGCGCGCGGAAGCGTTCACACCTGCCTCTTTCGCATCGTGAGTTAGCTTGTCGTTGGAGGCAACCCGACCCTTGAGCTACGACCTTAACATTTGAAGCTCTTAGGCGTCCAAAATCTTCGTCACAGGAATCTTTTTAAGGTCATTAATGATACTAAAGATGGGGCTCCTTGATGCAATACTCTTAGCAACTATCTCTTTGCACTTCAGGCCACTATGGCGTAGGGCATCAATGGTTGAACGATTTTATTTTACAAAGAACCATTTCTAGAATTATCAATAATTCAAACATTTATTTTAACAAAAATATTTCGAAATAGAAAATAATAAAACAACATCATTCTTTTCACTCATATTTGTCATCTTTTTACCCTTTTGATTGAATAGCAAAGCTCCATAGAATAAAACTCACCTCCTACAAGAACAAGGCCACAGCACAATTATGGATTCATTGAAGAGATATACAATTTTCCTTATTATTTTTTGAAATGCTGACTTTTAGTTAACATTTTTTCAATAACGCATTTTACGCTTGGAAATGACGACCTGTTCACTAGTGCCTTTTACCCTTGAAAAGAGCAACCTGCTCACTAACGCAGCTTACGCTTGAAAAGAGCGACTTTCTTCTTCGCTTCTTTTACAAACGACGAAGGATTAATCCAAATTGGCTCTCATACAAGCAGATTATCACGACTCTTCAGAGGAAGGATAAACATTAATGTCTCTTTGTGAATAATTGAAAGTAGCTGTACCAATTTCTTACTGTCCCCCTCCCCCAATGAGATAAAAGGAAATTAATCTTTCATATGCAAAGGTTTACCCCGCCCTATTCGCTTTCATTTGAATGGACCATAAGGTCTCCTAGGGTACTTCCTTTCCTTATTTTTTTTATGTAGGGTCTCCCTGAAGGTGACTAAGGAGACCAGGGCTGGTTTTCCTCTGTTACGGTGATAGAAGAAGGGTATTATTATTTGTTTGTCCCAGGCAATCGAGGGTGACGAACTCATGGTGGCTCATGAGAGAGCCATCCACTCCAAGCCAAAGGACGCGAATAAAAACGTGGGATAGGAATAGAGATCTATTGAGTATGTACGGGGAGAAGAAGAGGGGGAAATACCCCATGATGTAATTGGCTATATGTGTGATGTAAAAGATAGGTGAAAATACCTGTGCACGGATTGGCCGCGAGAAAGGCTCCCCACCGTATTTTTCGAGGGTTCCATACACCACTGTTTTGTGTCCGCTACCGTCGATTATCGAACTGAATAGACAGACAAGGAAATCCAGGGTCCTATCCGGTAAGCCACGAAGGTCTCGGAAAAGATTTTGGTCACAAAAAAGGTTTTTTAAAGAGGTCTACTAAGCCTTAATCCAGAGGATTTAATTCGTATTCTTTAATTAGAGAATTTGTTTAATCTTTTGCTTCGAAGCAAATTCCATTTGAACTTCATTCTAAATTTTTAAGAATAGTTTAAATAAAATTTGTGAAATTTGATTGAAATTAGAAATTAACATTTTCTACATAAAATAAAATCTAACATTCTTTACTTTAAAAAAATGTAACATTCTCTATAAAAAATAAAATTAAGTATCTACATAAGATATAAACCTAACATTCTTAACATTATAAAATTTGACATTATCTAAATAAGTTCAAATTTAACATTCTCTATATTAGTTAAAATGTTCTATCTCTATATAAGATTAAATTTAATATTCTCTACATTAGGTAAATTTTCCATTATTTCTCTTAGATAAAATTTGACAGACGCTATTTAGAAAAAAATATTAACATTTTCTACATTGAATTAAACTTACCATTCTCTATATTAGATTTAACAGAAAATTCGCTACATAGGATAAACTTTAACAGTATCGATATAGGATGAAATTTAACATTCCCTACATAAGGTTTAACTGGATAATCTCTACATATAACTTTATAATTTCTACATTAAATCAAATTTAACATAAAATGTATGAAATAAATTAAATATTCTCTCCTTTAGTTAAATCTAACATTCTCGATATTAGATAAAATTTTACATTTTCTACGTAAAATAAAAATTATTATCGTGTATATCAAATGAAAATTAATATTCTTAACATTAGATTAAATTATAACATCCTCAACATTAAATAAATTTTAAAATTTTGTACTTTATATAAAGCATAACATTCCCAACATTAAATAAAAATTTACATTCTCTACTTTAAATATGTTAACAGGCACTTCATTAGATATAAATTAGATTGATCCTAATAATATTAAATTTAACACATTTGATAAAATTATTATAAATAGATCAGATATAATTTAACATTCTCTAAATTAGATCAAATTTAACATCACGAATTTAAATGAAAATTTAACAATCTCTACAATACTTAACCTTCTCTTCATAAATTTGAACATTTTCTACATTAGATCAATTTTAACATATATACATTAGTTAAAATTTAAAATTCTCTACATTAGATAAAATCGAACATTCTATTTTTGAAAAAAATTGACAATCTCTACATTAGGCAAATTTTGACATTCTATCAACAAAATAAAATATAACATTCTTTACATTTCTTAAATTTAACATTCACTACATAAAATAAAAATAACAATTCTTTACATTAAATCGAATTTAACAATGCCTATATAGAATAAAATTTAACACCATTGACATTCGCTAAAAGTTTAAATTTCCAACAGATTTAAATGAAAATAGGCTAAAAAAATTTTTCTACATTACATCAAATTTAACATTCTGTGAAATATTTTAATTAAATATTTTTTTAATAAGATACAATTAAACATTTTCTACATTAGAAAAAATCAACAATCTTTACATAAATAAAATAACACATTCTCAATATTAGATAAAATTTAACATTCTCTATATAAGATAAAATTATCATTGTATTTATTAAATAAAATTAAACATTCACAATAATAAATAAAATTTAATATTCTCAGTATTAAACAAAATTTAGCATGAATTTATTAGATAGAAATTGTTATTCTTTGAATTATACAAAATTTAGCATACTCTACATTAGATGAAATTTAACTTTGTCTGAATAAGCTTAAATTTAACATTTTCTACATTAAATAAAATTTATTATTCAATATATTAAATATAATATAACTTTCTATACATTAGCCAAATTCAGCAATATCTACATGACATATATTTTAACTTTCTTTTCATAATATTAAAGTTAATATTATCTACATAAGTTAAAATTGAACATTATCTACATAAGATACAATTTAACATTTTCTACCTGTTAAATTTAACAATCCATGCATTAGTTTCATTTTTTCAATCTTTATATTAGATATAATTTAACATAGCCTACACTAAATCAAATTTAACATTATTATCATTAGATAGGATAAACCATTCTTAACTTTAGATAAATTTAACGGCCTCTACGGGACATTAAAAAAATCATTCTCTACGATTTTCTACATTAGATAAACTAAAAGTTCTCCAGGGATCATTTGCTCTTGAAAATTTTGGTGTATGTATAGTCAATATCGGTTGTTTCTTTGTTTTTGTTTTTACGATAAGGAATTATACAACAGGACAGATGAACCATTTAAATAAATAATTATTTAAAAATAAATGTTCAGATAAATCCTCTTCCTTACATTCTACATTGTAGCTGAAGTTAAATTAGGATCTTAACATGTGTTGCTAATCAACATGTGAGGAATGAGTATTTCTTGAATCGGTGTGATCAATCTTTCTTTTCCAGAGAGTTATGACGTCATACAGATCAGCAAATATTAGTGGCAATAAATAACAAGATTGTTGAAAATCTATTTTCCATTATAACAGCATTGGTATAGATTTCCACAGCTGAGCTAGTGAAAGCGATATATATATATATATATATATATATATATATATATATATATATATATATATATATATATATATATATATATTTATAATATGTATATCTATGATATTTAAGGTTGGAACGATATTAATGTTCGGTTTTAGAGTATATATTAAAAACGAAAAAAAAACCACGAGTATGGAAATATTTAACCATAACGATAATCTTCATTGCTTTCTAGAACCTCATTTGATCTCTCAACAAGCTGATAAATGCCACACTTTGAAAATTCTTTAGGTTTTGACGCAAAATATTAATCCAACTCTTTTTCAACCTCTTCTATTGATTTTATCCTAAGATCGTTCAAATGGTTCTGTAATCCGCTAAATAAGTGATACTAAGAAGGAGAAAGGCAAGGATAACTCTTAGGAATCAGTTCTTTTGGACGACCTTCTTTTGCTCCTTCTTTTAGACTGAAATCCCGACTTCGGAAACAGGGAAAAAGAACTCCTTCTACTTCTTTCATTCATTGCATTATCTTCCTAAGTTCTCTGAATGGATTTTGCCGCTGTACTTTCATTAACACCTTTATGAATCCCATGGAGATAACTTGTCTAATGTGACCCTTAGATGGGACGGACGTGGGGGTGAATACCCATGAAGATTGTGAACAATATTTTTTAAACCTGAAAGATAAAGTATAAATTATTCATTGAGGCATTCTTAAAAGATAACAACAAGAGGCACTACTTTAATAAATATTATCGAAAACTTTACTCTAGAAAATCGGGCATTACTTGCTTTCCAACTTGATATATATATATATATATATATATATATATATATATATATATATATATATATATATATATATATATAAAGAGCAAATAAAGTTATGCGGGTGGTAACAACCACGACAGGGTTTTGGTTATATATAATTTCTGACTTTCAAAAACCTTTGAAAACAGAAAGAAAGATGCAGAAGCCCTTTATTGCAGACCATATAACAATAAAGTACAAGGGAAGATAAGTTTTGAAGTAAATGAGCCCATGAGACAAGAAACAAGAGTTTTAAAAGGCAAGAGAAAGGGACATTGGAAGAACACATGGATCAAAGAGAAGACAAAAATAACACCAGGGAAAAAATCCTTTAGAAATTCCTATATTGGGGAATAATGGGTTCGATAGTGGTTTAACGCTTTAAGTGGAGTTCAGTCACTGTGCCTGATAGCGTATCAGCAGAGCATCTGACCAGGACTCAGCAGACCAATCTTCGAGTCCCGGCCAAGATTGTTCAAGCTTTTTTCCCCGGGCTTTATTTCTCTCTTCTCAGTATGAATTGCCTTCATTGTCCTATCCTTTGCTCTCTTTGATCTTTGTATTCTTCCAATGTCCCTTTCTCGTCCCTTTAAAAACTCCTGTTTCTTGTCTCATTGCTCGTTTACCTCAAATTGCGATTTACATATATATTAGGATGGTCCCCCCCAATTTTTTTTAGTTTTTTATCTCCACATGCATGATTGCATTACTACATTGAACAGTAAGTAACATACTCAATTTCATCAAAATCGAACAATATTTACTGGTTGCTATATGGATCTTAACTTATTAGTTTGCTGGTAAATTAATTTTTGGGATAGAAATGAACAGTCTTTGCAAATACTAGTTTATTTGAAACAAATCTTGGTGTTAAAAGACAATTTTTTACAAAATATTTATATTAAAGTGAAAAGAAAATATTTAAATGGCAAATGATTTCTTTTTGACACAAATTATAACTAAAATTGCTGATTAAACATTGATCCTTTTCAGTATGAGGGAAATTTTTGTGATGTTTTGCCACAAGTCTGAGAAGCAACTGTTTCTGTTCTTCATCTTTTGTTAGAGATGCATTATACGATTTGATAAGTGCAATACCTCTTTCTGCTGGATCGTTAACAACCATTAAGTTAATTGCTCGACGTTGAAATTCTTGAAAGCACGTATTCTCTTCCCAAGAACTTGGGTTAATCTTCAGGAATGTATCCTCTGCAAACTTGTATCCATCTTTCATTAGGAGACTGAAGATTAGCTTAGTTTTTTGAGTTACCAGTTCATGCAAGTCCAAATCCTCGATGTTTTTTGTAAGATTCAATCGGCGAACAACTTAGGTGTTTTCATTACGTTGGAGATTGGAGACCATCTACTGTTTGGTCTCAGCATTAATTCTATGATCGAAAAATGCAAGACCAACAAGATAGTCTCCAAGATACCAAAGATGTCTTTGAAGGGATGTGGTTGCTTATTTAGATATTGTCTGATTTGGATACTTTTGCAAAGTTTAAAGCTGCAGAATGTCATTTAAAGGAGCATTAATTCCAAAATGGGCTTCATTCCAAAAACGCGAGTAGACCAAAGCAATAAATAGAGACCACTCTGTAATATTGCCCTTTTCACGTTCCGTTAGTTTCAGTTGATGTTTAAACAAGTATTTTTCCAGGACATATATAGCCTTAGCCATCCAGCGTGCATGATGAGTCGCTCCTGGGGCTCTTAATGTAACTTGTGTCTTATCAATGCCCCCAAGAAAGATGAGACTGAGTCGAAGCAATTCTTCATAATCGTCACGCAACTAACGAGATTTAAAAGCTTCCTGAGAATATGAGACCATTTCTCTTCGAAGATTATGCATTACTGGATTGACGAATAAACTGCTATCCACCTCTAAAAAAGAATCCTTTTTAATGACGACCATTGTTCTTTAAAACGTTCAAAGAGACTCCTCTTTGGACCACTTGTAGGCCCAAATAAAATATTGCAAGCGCATGAAGACAAAATTTCGAAAATATGATGGCGGCACCCAATCCAAACAAGATACCCTTCCTGATACTTTCTCAATTATGGTACAGGCTACTTTTTGTAGGCCTGTATTTGATGCAGTTGTGTCAAATACAATCCATTGAATTTCGTCACGAAGATTCCAGTCATTAATTGATGAAATGCATGCCATAGCCTGTTCTTTTCCTGTTGCTCGTGTTATTTTTGGCACACCAAGAAGTTTTTCCATTCCATTTACAGAAACTATTATTGCAATTCGTTCTACTGTTACCTTTGCCCATCAATAGCAGGTAGTAGTCTTCCATCCCAGTGAAGAAGGATCGATCCTTTAACAGACAACGAAGCTTTGTCTTCATTATATGTTGCCTCTCTTACTAGCTTTCTGGAACGTCGTATAGAACTATTGGAAAGTGTCATAAATCAATATCCTAACCCAAGGCTTGTGCTATTGATCCAGCAACCAATGTTGCTTTTCTATCCGTAATATTTGCACGATCAAGAACAGCAGCCACACCTGAAGTTGTAAAGATATTATTGGATTTGAAGGACTACATTGTGCATTTTTTTTCTAGTTGAAGAAGGTGGACAAAACTCTTTGTCTGCTGCAATTAAAATTTCTTCTTCAGATGATGATGACTCGAAATCTGCATGAGCAGCAGCCTCTGCTTGATTTTTTGAAGTATATACTTTTTCTTTGTATTGTAAAACTTTCTCATGTCGATATCTTTTGCGGGATTCCTTGGCTGAAGTAATCTTATCACGGCACGACATACTGCAGGAGAAAATGTTCTCTCTCTGCATCAACAGAAATTAGCGGTCTTCTTGATTTTTACCACATTTAAAGCATTTTTTGAGGCTATGTCTAAATGTTTTGAAAGAGTAGATTCGAAACTACGTTCATTCATTCTACATGAGTACAGTTCGGTTTTGCGGTTCTTCTTCAAAGAAAGGTATTCTTCATACAACCTTGAGAGTTTCTTAAAGTAAGAGTCTATTCGCTGTGTGGGAATTCGGGCTCTTTCCCATACTTTTATGACTTTTTTGCAAGCGAGGTTGTAACTTTGTGTCAAAGTCATTGACTCTACTTGATGGTGGTACTGAACAACACGAAGCACATTACCACATGTTGGTAGTCTTGCATATGAAAGCCCACTAGTAGGATGCCTTAAAAGCCAGATTGCCGCAGATGAACCAGTACTTCCAGCCATAATCTGAAACAACAGAAATAAAAATTTATTGTAACTGAGTGAGCTCACGGTTCCCCTCCATTTAGTTATACTTAGAAGATATTTTTTATATACTCTAAAATATCTAAATATTCAATATTCATGAAAGAATAAAGGTGCATACACACTGCGCTGATGACACGTGTTAACACGCCATATGACGTGTTAACACAAAGCAACAGATTGCATCATATAACACAACAACGTTTTCATTTATCTGATGCATGTTACGTCAGAAAGATTTGATTTTTTGTGGAGTGAGCACGTTCTTTCTTTTTTATCCTCTAATTTTGTGTTGTAGATATTGAAAATGAATCATAATATGTTAAATGAACTCGATGAAGAAGAGGAGCAGTTAGTAGCAATAGCTATAGCGCTTGTTACTTCTGGAAAAAAACTCAAACAAATGTTATAAACGCCAAAAGGGAAAGTTTAGGTGAGTTTCATCACCTATTTCCTCAACTACTGTCAGAGGAAGATCGTTTTGTTATGTACTTTAGGATGACAAAAGAAGAGTTCTACAACCTTTTACACATTATAAAACCAGCAATTACAAAATCCAACACTCAACTAAGGAAATGTATACCAGCAGAAGAGAGACTTGCTGTATGCTTGAGGTGAGTAAAACTTGCACAATGATGTCTTAATTTTATTTTCAGCTAATTAGGTACATGAACCACATAAATATGTAAGATATTACATAGAAAAATATGGTGTGGCCATTCCTGTAGGACATGTAGAATGTTCCATTTCGGGTAAAGGGGTAGAAGGTGCTGTACTCGAGGTAGAATAGCAATTGGGGTTTGATTCACCAAAGGATGTAATGGAGGATGTGGGAGAGGGTGATGGGATTGGTACTACGGGTGGATGAAAGGGGCCAGATGCAGTGTTTTGATAAAGGTTCTGCTGCTCCATCTCCCGAATCTGGGCCTTGAACACCATATTGCTTATTTCCATCTTTATTCTGGCTTGTTCAATGGCACTAAGTTTTTTAACAGAGCTGGCAATACTTGAAAAGAACATTTCCGTTTCGTCTCTATCCGTTTTGTGGCCTTCTGAAAGTTGAAGAGTTTGGGCCCGCATACGGCTGTTATTCTTCATGATGTTTACTATTTCACTCATGGATGAATCCACCGTCTGCCTTTTCCTATACTTTGGTTTGGGAGTTGATGTACGATCTTCAATTGTAGTTTCTTGATTACCATTGTCATCGGCACCCTTCTCTGATGCTGCATTTTTGTCTACTTGGCTTCTGTTTAAGTCCTCTTCAGTAGTTTCATTGATGACCGCATTAGACACATCATCAACACTTGGACAAAGTGGTTCCACATTGCCATGGGTACTGAATCAATAGAAAAATAAAAAAAACAATTAATAAAAGTATGTAAAAGCACAAATTGTTTTCAACTTTGGGGCTTTCCTCCAACCACTGCAGCAAAGGACATTAAAAGAATGATTAAATTTCACGTGAAATTAGTGTGTTTAAATGATTTATCATACATACCTTCGTGGTTCCGATGTTGGAATCAAAAATGACATTTGGTCTTCATATTTCCACTTAGGAACATTCTTAGCTGCTTGACCAGATTTTGTGTTCCTTCTCTTTCTGGCATTTGTATAAGCATTCCGAAGTTTTGTCCATGTGTCTTTGCATGCGTCAGCTGCAAAAGATAACTTTATGATTAATAACGAAATTAAAAATATTCATATTTTATTATTATGATAATTATTGTTATAAGAAAGGAAGCTTCATTTTTTTATTTTATCTTTTTCAGGTATTTGGCGACAGGAAATTCATACAGATCACTTGGATTCTCCTTTCGAATGGGCTTCAGTACGGCTGGACAAATAGTGAAAGAATGTTGCCAAGCTATTTGGGAATCACTTAAATCTATTCATATTCCAGAGCCAGAACAAATAAAGTGGAAAGAAATTTCGAAAGATTTTGAAGAGATATGGGGAGTTTCCACATTGCTTAGGAGCAATGGATGGTAAACACATTCAAATGCGATGCCCTTACAATGGGGGATCTTCTTACCACAACTATAAAGGAAATCATTCCATTGTCTTGCTGGCGTTGGTAGATGCCAATTATAAATTTATTATGATTGATGTAGGAGCTTTTGGAAGGATTAGTGATGGTGGAACATTTGAAAGGTCTAATTTTGGTAAAAAATGTGCCAAAAATCTGCTTAATTTTCCTAAAGCTGAAAAACTTGACGCTTCTGGTGATCCATGTGACTTTGTCATGGTAGCAGATGAAGCGTTTCCTCTTAAAACGTACATTATGCGACCTATCGCTAAAAATTCAATCAATGGAGATGAAGAAAAGATTTTTAATTATAGGTTGTCGAGAGCAAGGCGAGTTGTGGAAAACGCCTTTGGCATTCTTGCTGGGCGGTGGAGGGTTTTCCTGAAACCGCTTGAAGTTCAACCAGAAACAGTTGATTCAATTGTACTGGCTTCCTGCTGCCTTCACAACATGCTTCGTGTTTCCAGGAATACGAATTTCGAAGAAGGTATTCAGGCATCCGAGACAGAAATTCAGGCATTAGGAGATCTACAATCAGTCAGAAGAAATCATGTGCGAGAAGCTGCTGCAGTAGGAGAAAGTTTCAAGAAGCATTTTGTCACACAAGAAGGAGCTTTAAAATCCCCATGGCAGTGGGACGCTATTCGTAAAGGCAGGAATACACATTAACCAGAAAGGAATTCAACGGTGAATTATTGGGACCTTTAAAAATAGAAAATTCTCAACAAACAAGCGAGCAAATGAAATTAGTATACTACTGCTTAAAAAGCTATTTGAAACTGCTACCGAACTGTATTCTTTATATATTGTATTCAATAAATAAAATAAATATAATGTTAATTTACCTGAAATACCAATTCGTTCGCTGATTTCCTCCCAAGCTTCTCTTCTGGCCTTCAGGTCCCTATAATCCTTGTTTTGTGGATTAAATAAGTGATCGTATCCTCTAACATATTCTATTAACTGTTCCTCCATAACGAAAACACTTTTACTTTATTTTATCAATTTGTCACCATACAATAGTACCCGCTGAATAAAATCGAAACACTAGAATAATTTCAAAATATACAATAATATCGAAACACTATAGAATACTTCAAAACATACAATAATATTAAAACACTATACAATAATATGTGCCTACTACACCTATCTGACGCAGATTTCCTTCTGACGAATATCTGGGAGTTTTGATTTTCATCTGATGCGTGTTAACACGTGATATGTCGCGTAACACGTCAGCTGACGTGTTACGCGACATATCAGACCAGTGTGAACTTCATTATGAGAACGCATGTTCCAGATTTTTTGCTAACACGTGTTAACACGTGTCATCAGCGCAGTGTGTATGCACCTTAAGCTTTCATTTGACATAAATAAATAGGCTCCTGTGTTTGTAAAAAAAATACGGCAGTCATGCTTAATTAATATATATATATATATATATATATATATATATATATATATATATATATATATATAATTTGCAGTTTTTTATCAATATCAGACTTAGAATTATATGTTAACACTCTTTATGTTCATATTTTAATTCAAAATATGAACATAAAGAGTGTTAACATATAATTCTAAGTCTGATATTGATAAAAAACTGCAAATTATCTATGCACTTAATAAACAAAGTATATTACTTACCTAAATAATTATATATATACTTGCATAAACCAGCACTTGTATTCACTTGTATTACGTCAACTGTTAAACTTCAAACTACAAATGAACAATTAATCAATCCTCGCTGACTTATATAGGATATGGTGCGATTGCATCACCATTTGAAACGAGGGGGTGTTATTGCGTCATCACTTTACAAATGGGCTCAGAAATCAACAAGCTGAAACAACAATTATTATTGCATCATACGCCGAGTATGTGAGTGTCATTCCACTTTTCAGATAATGCAATATCTTGATTTTTTTGCGAATTATTGTAATTCATAAGGAATGAGTTATCAATGACAAATATATGATAGTATATAAGTAACAACCAATAAATGCCTACTATTAAAAAGTTCCAATATTTTGACTGAAATTTAAAAATATGGAGACACATAGCGACCTCTAAATATTCACCAATTTAGTCAATATTTTGACTCGGCTCTTTTAACATCTTATAGCATAATTTTAGCGATGTGGAGAACAGTTCCAACTAATTTAAATTTTTTGCATATATTTTTGGACCACCCTAATATATATATATATATATATATATATATATATATATATATATATATATATATATATATATATATATATATATATATATATATATATAACCATTTGTGTATTGCCCCGACACCAACATGCACCAGATGTAACTAAATCCCAGACAACATCAAACACCTACTTATACACTACCCAAACACTCACACAAGAACGCATTAAACACAACACCCATATCTTAGGGACCCGTGAACGCACCCAAGGAGCGTGATGACCTTCTAGGGGCCGAAGAGAGGTGGGGGGGGTAGGGAATAAGTTCAAATTACAAAGATTTTAACCGAGCGCTAAAAATGTAACTTCTTCTGAGCTTTCATCAAACCACTACCCTACCCGGTGAGGTCGGATCGCATCACTGCCATACAAAATACCACCACCTCTTTTTTTAGACTTTACATAAAAAAATGTCGCTTTCATGCTTCTGAGCTTTCCTCCTTTATCAACTGACACTTTTTTCCATGTGTGGTTGGATTGCATTAACGCAACCAAAATATTGCCACCCCCACTTTGTGATGTCTTATTAAGTACCCATCATTTTGTCTAAGCACAGGGCTGCTTATAGCGATGGGGTCCCTTGTGCTATTGCGTGTCCTCCAGTAAGGGTTCTTCCCTGGGCAGAAGGCCCCGAGCACACCTCAACCCCTTACATACCCCCTCCATGCACACCTATCATACACAATATCATCCACTTCATCCTCGGTTTTTCAAACAAACTCTCCATGTTCCTAACGCCCCCTGTAGTTAGTCAGGGGAGGAGGGGGGGCGGTGGCTCGCACCTCACGTCGATGGACAATTTTTTGGAGGTTGCTGGAGAGATGGTGGCAGCGAGTCTTGTTTCACAGAAAATTGATGTGCCTTTTCGACGGCGTGGTAGTTGTCTGGTGGGAAGCCATCATGGGGTCAGCGGTCCCTGGCTGCGCCACCACTTTACCCCTATCTTACCTCAACACCTAGTCAATTCTGGCAAAATGCCACCGATGGTGTTCTACTTTAAAAATAATAGACGCCTACAATATTCTTTGATGCTTCTATCATGGGAAGATCGGCCACTGGAGGAGCGTGATGGTCAGGGGCGGATTTAGGAATGGTCAATATGGAAAACTGCTCAGGGCAGCATGAATTGCCGGGAGAGGAAAAAGATGGGGTGAGGGAAGCAAGGATAATTATGTGTTACTGTTGCAAATAGATGAATAATAGTAATAATAAAAATAATAGTTGCTCCCGACTAATTTAAGGGCCCCATAGGAGTATTTCGCCCAGGTCGCCAGAACCTGTCTGATTGTCATTGTAATCTTTATGTAAAGTTCATTATCCTATCGGCGAAGAGCGTCCACGATTGGAGATAGATGGTTAGCGTAACTAACTCCTAGCTAGCGTGCAATCTCCTGGATAATTTAGGAAATCTGTGATGTGATGGCAGGATATCAGAAAATGTGCAAAATCTTTTACTTTTCCTTTTTTCCGTTTCAGTAAATTTTGGGAGGAAATCATTTTCAGCGGATTTTATAGATTTAAAATTTTCATTTAAACTTTTAGGAATTTTCTCTGGAGTATCTATACGAATTTAAAAAGATTGGTCATTTTGTGTACATATGTGAGCGTTTGAGAGGAAGAGAAATGAGTCTGGCAGAGGCACTTCTCTGCTTGTGTTTGAGAGAAAGGGGTCTAGCAAGAGGACTCTAAGGGAAAACGGTTGTAGTTAAAAATTTATGATTGGGTGAACTATTGCTATAACTAATAATTCCGACGTTCTTATTCTCGAAGAAGACGGATTTATTGACCAATCGGTGAGTGGACTGGCCAATGACAGCTAAGAGTCTAGGAATAACTAATTTAATTAATTAAAATGCTTTTAAAATCGTCGCATCAAGATTCGAATTTAATTGATGCATGACTAATCAATATGCAACGCTGTGACTTAATTTAACAAGGCTCACTTAAAGTTACTAAATGTAATTATCTTGGAATATAGTTCTTTGTGGAGTCAAGCTAATGGGTAATAGGATTAATTAAATTAGAATGAAGCGGGAGTGGATATCACTTAATGAAAAAAAGGTATGTGCTTACTAAAGGCAAAAATCCAGGTTAATTATCCAACACATGAGAATTTAATGCTTTCGGTTGTGAACTTCTCCATCACCTAAATAACATAGTTTACTCTGATATGAAGAGGTGTTAAAAGATATTGCATCGTATGTACATTGCATCCAAACCGAATGAATTCGTGAAGAAAGTTAGCTATTGCTAATTTAAGCGATGAAAATGCATTCACAATAATGAGAATATGAAACATATTTCTCCCTTTCTTGTTCCTGGATTAATACTCTGATTCCCAGTTGTTCCTAACTAAAGTAAATGAAAGAAAGTCTATTTTGACCAAAAAAACTTTGCTTTTGTAGGTTGGGAACTGAATTTTTAAATTTCCCAATTTGAAAAATAATGTTAGGGTTTTTTTTATTCCTGGAAAAATTGAGAATATATTAATAGGCGGTAGGCTTTATTTTTTTCGGTTAATTTTGGGATTATGCCCGCCCTCGAATTTTGTTGGCGCTTTGTTATAAATATCTCTATTGAAAAGAAAATACACAAATCCAGTTAGGCTTTCGAATTAGGAATATTACGAGTGTATATAAAAATTGTCGGAGATGTGGGGGGGGCAACCCTCAAAGAATATGACCACCATTTTGAAATTGCGTTAAAAATGATATATAATTCAATATGTATGCGATTGCAAGAGCCTAACAAAAAGGCAACCCCTAAAGCAGTTTTCTTTTGTAATTTGCCCAAGAAAAAACATTGTCTACAGTAAAAATCAATCTTTTAAACACACACACACACACACACACAAACATATATATATATATATATATATATATATATATATATATATATATATATATATATATATATATATATATGGTCGATGACCTCCATGGTAGTGATCACTTTCCTATTCAAATATCATTTTCAGGGCAACTGCCGCCTGAGAGACCACCTCGGTGGTGCTTGGCGCGGGCGCGGTGGCCTGCATTTCAGGAAATGACTGAATTCTCTATCTCAGTCGAGGAGTTTAGGTCGGTAGATGAGGCCGTTGAGTTCTTCTCCGGCAACCTCATCGCCGTGGGCCTGACTACTATTCCTAGGACGTCTGGCCGTTTTGCACGCCGACCACTCCCATGGTGGTCGGCCGAGTGTGAGACGGCCCTCAAATAGAAGCGTTATGCCTACATGCGCTATAAGCGCCGTCCGAACGATTTCACTGTCGCTGAATTTCGTCGGGCTAGGGCTAGGTTCCGGTATATTTCGAAGCACGCCCGCCGCTCTTCTTGGCGGGCATACGTGTCTTCACTTAATGGGAAGACCCCTTTTGCTGAGGTGTGGAAGCGAGTCAAAAGGATTCGGGGCAAGTTCTCGTGGGACCCCCCTCCCGTTCTCCAGGAGAATGGGACCGCAATCTCGGACCCCGCGTCCGTGGCGGAATCCTTCGCGACCGCTTTTTCTGCATTCTCTAGCCGTGATGCTGCTCCGCCAGCATTCAATGCACGTCGTGATGTCACGGAAGGCC
This sequence comes from Ceratothoa steindachneri, assembly GCA_963969495.1. NCBI lineage: Eukaryota > Metazoa > Arthropoda > Malacostraca > Isopoda > Cymothoidae > Ceratothoa > Ceratothoa steindachneri. The sequence continues at coordinate 161,271,281 of OZ018318.1, forward strand.
GCCGGCTGGACTTTACCTCCAGAGGCGGAGAACCCTTCAACGACAAGTTTACTGTAAGCGAGTTGCGTTCCGCTCTCGCTTCGTGCGCGGACACCGCCCATGGTCCGGACGATGTCCCGTACGCCATGCTTCGACACCTAGGTGAGCGAGGCATGGCCTTTCTGTTAGATTTGTTCAACAGGATCTGGGTGGAAGGTTTTCTCCCAGACTCCTGGCGAATCGCTACTGTGCTCGCCTTTCGCAAACCGGCGAGAGATCACTCTACTCCGACCGGTTTCCGCCCAATCTCTCTAACCTCTTGCGTGTGCAAGTTGATGGAGAAATTGGTAAATGTTAGATTAGCCTATTTCCTGGACAGCGGAGGCCATCTGTCTTCCGCACAGTGCGGTTTCCGCAAGTTCCACTCCACGTCGGAGGCTCTGCTCCGACTGGAAAATGCCGTCTGCGAGGCTTTTCTTCGTAGACAGCACTACGCCACGGTGTTTTTCGATCTGGAGAAGGCCTATGATACCGCATGGCGATACGGTATCATGGAGACTCTCCACACGATGGGGGCGAGGGGACGCCTCCCAATTTTTATATCTGAATTTTTGCGAGATCGTCGATTCCGCGTACGGGTGGGGGGAGCCCTCTCCGGCCCAAAGGAGCAGGAAGAGGGTGTCCCGCAGGGAAGTGTCCTCAGTGTCACACTCTTTGCCCTGAGCATCAACGGCATCACCTCGGTGCTGCCGGAAGATGTTCTGGCTACGCTCTACGTGGACGACCTTTCGATCTCTTAGGCGCGGCCCAGATGCCAACTCTAGGGCGTCGACTCCAACAGGCATTGAACCGCGTCTCTCGCTATGCCGAAGCGCACAGGTTTCGGTTTTCTTTGGCCAAGACTAAGGTGGTGCACTTCTGCCGCCATCCACGGCTTCACCCCGACCCGGATTTTTTTCTTAAAGGGGAGCGCCTGGATGTAGTTGATTCGCACCGTTTCCTTGGTCTTGTATTCGACCGACGCCTCACCTGGGAGGCTCATATTCGCAGCCTTAGGGTCTCTTGTACCCGCGCCATGGACATTCTCCGTTCCGTGACGTTTAGCGCTTGGGGCGCTGATAGGGCTACTGCCTTACTTTTTTATCGATCCTTTGTCCGTTCGAAGCTCGACTACGGATGCGAGTTTTATGCATCCGCAGCCGAGCGTTTATTGCGGAAGGTGGATTTGATCCACCACAGCGGCCTTCGCCTTGCGACCGGTGCCTTCCGCACTTCCCCCGTTGAGAGCCTGTTGGTCGATGCTGGGGAGATGCCACTCGCTCTGCGCCGCGTGCAGTGTATCACTCGACTGTACGCGCGAGCCCGGCGCCTCCCTCAGTCGCCAACAGCTCTTACTGCATCCGCAGCTGATCTCGATGGTGCCTATGCCGTCGAGAGACGCCCGTCATACCCTAAGCCCTTTGGGTTTAGGGCCAGGAAACTCCTTCGAGAGGTAGATATCGCTCTCGGGCCGGTGGCGCCTCTTGTTTTGCCCAGGACGCCACCCTGGATGGTACCACATTTGGCTATTTGTCGCCACGCCTCTGCTCCCAAAGGTTGTACTGCGCCGGGAGTATTGCGTTCGACCTTTTTGGAGCACACATCGTGTCACGCTGGAACCGTGCCAGTGTATACGGATGGCTCCAAGTCCCAAGAGGGGGTCGGCTTCCACGCCGTATCCCCTCTGTTTGAAGTCAGCGGGGCTCTACCAGGCGCTGCGTCTGTCTTCAAGGCCGAGCTAGTGGCAATACACCACTCGGTACGGGAGATTACGCGACGTGCCCGGTTCGGAGACCGGATTGTGATCTATAGCGACTCACAAAGCACCCTGAGTGCTCTCGGGGCATTGGAATCTCCGCATCCCCTGGTTCGCGATATCCGTGACGCCACGGTTTTGGCGAGCCGGGCAGATGTCGAGATTATCTTCTGCTGGGTTCCTGGACATGTAGGAATTGCGGGGAATGAGCGCGCCGATGATGGCGCCAAAGTGTCCGCGAGGACTCTGCGACCGGATCAGCGTTTCGCTCTTCCTCACACCGACTACATGGCAGGAATGCGGGCAGCTCTTCGGACTGCTTGGCAAAGAAGATGGGAGACGGTCGAAGGGAACTTAAAGTTGCGTGCCATTGCACCGCGACTGTTCCCATGGACCTATCCCCCAATGCCGCGGCGGCTTCAGGTTGCTTTCTGTCGTCTTCGAATCGGACACACTCGTGTGACGCATCGCTACTTGATGGAGCGCTCGCATGCGCCCTATTGCAACGACTGCGTCGTCCCCCAGACTGTTCGGCATATTCTTGTCGAATGTCCCAGTCTGGGTGATCTTCGCGCACGATACCTGTCTCGGTACCGGGATGGGCGGGGTCGCTACCGCCTGTCCCTTGTACTCGGGACGAGTGCATGCACCATGACTGGTGGACTTATTGACTTTTGGGGGGAGGCCGGCCTTCTCCCCTTTATTTAAGGTTCCTTTTTTTTGTTATTGTTTTGTTTGTAGGTTGCACTCTCCTGCACCGGGGTGAGGGGGACCTCCCCCCGCTGCCGGAGATTGCTTCGATTGTTAAGTTTTTCCACTTTATATCATTGTTAAGTTTTCATATTTTTTTTTTAAAGTAGCCTAGTTCTAGGCTGTCGTGTTTTTCGGCGACTTATGCCCAAGTGGGTAGTTGCCAGATGGGCTCCATAAAATAAAAAAAAAAATAAAAAAAATGTACATCAATAAAATAAATCCAAACCTAAATAATCACTCCTCCTCAATTAAACTATTCACTATATAACCAACCAACACTTCAATACATTAACTAGCCAACCGACCAACCGAACAAATCTCTTAGTAGTTTTTATATCTTTGGTTGATTTCACAACTCCTACGATAAACATTGGATCCTCTGTTTAATTCATTCACATTTGTTTTCGGTTTTTTGTTTTTATGTTTCTAATTTAATAAAATAGGTTATTTTATTGTTTACTCCAGTTTGCTATAATTTTTGATATTCAGGTCAGTTTATGTTATAACTTTTTTCTATTATTTTTCAAAATTACACTGGATAGTATCAATTAATTATATATATTGTTATTTGTGTTTTACTTTAATCTCAATAATTGTCAATTTTATTATTTTTTTAATTTGTCTTCACCCGGGTTTTTAGCCATTATATAATGCATTCTTTTAGCTGTTATCGTTAATATTCCTTTCCCTTCTCATTAGTCAATACAGTCGCTGAAGTTGCTCCTAGTGAAGGTCCGAAACATCCGGCCAATAAATGATTAGTGTGATCACCTGAGTCTTCATATTTCTACTATATATATATATATATATATATATATATATATATATATATATATATATATATATATATATATATATATATATAGGCCCAGGACAGAATTCAAGAAGCAGGGTAAAACCTACAGCAAGAGGAATAATTTCAGCAGGACTTCGCAGCTCGCTGAAAGAGACTGTTGAGTGTTGAAACGCATTGTCATGAAAAATCACCGGGCAACTGCCTCTAAAGTGGCTGCAGAGTTGAATCAACATCTCATTAGCCCAATTTCGACCAAAACTGTTTACCGTGAGCTCAATAAAGCCGCCATCAAGAAAACTCTGCTTTCTTATCAAAACATTCAGAAAAGGCTGAACTGGTGTAGAGATCACAAGGAGTGGTTGACAGACCAATGGAAGCAAGTAATATTCTCCAACGAGTGCAGTTTTTCTCTTTTCCCTATTGCATGGCGAGTTTATGTGTGGAGGCAGCCCGGGAAAGCTTTTAATCATGACTGCTTTCTTCCTACAGTGAAGCGCGGAAGAGGGCCAGTGATGGTTTGGGCAGCCATGTCTTGGAATTCTCTTGGTCCAATCGTTGCCCTGCATGATAGGATCAAAGACAACGAATATCTGGATATTTTGTAAGATCAAGTCCATTCCATGGTCCAGACATTATTACCTTATGGTGTGTACTTTTATCAAGATGATAATGCCCCAATACACACCGCTCATGTGGTTAAGAATTATCATGAAGTGCATATGAGTGAGCTACAACACATGAAGTGGCCCCCGCAATCTCCAGCTCTTAATATTATTGAGCATTTGTAATGCGTGTTGGAGCGATAAGTTAGAAGTCGTTACCCTCAACCGTCGTGTCTTAAACAGCTGGAGCAGGTATTACAAGAAGAAGGGTTTAAGAATTCTCTTAATGAAGTCAAGAAGCTTTTTTGAATCAATTCCAAGACACTGTTCAGAAAGCAAAAGGAGGACCATCTCCATATAAAATAAATATTCATTGAATTTAACACGTGTTCTAATTATTTTGTCAAAACCCTGTATATGTGAGTGTGTGTGTGTGTGAATTTTCCATTTTTCTCGATAGCGGTGATAACATTAAAAGTTGAATTGAAACGTAAATATTTGTAGTTTAGAAACGTTGGCAAATGAGTTATTCTCTCGTTACTGTAACATGAGCTTCTTTCACAGGTTTGATGAAGAGTTTAGTTAGCTATGACATTGCCATTTTCAAAGTATTCGGAAGAAGCTCATCTTACAGTGAAGGGAGGATAACTCCTAAGCTAGCATTTCTAACACAAAGCAAAGTTTACTTGTCGATTCGCCTTTTTACTTGTTATTCCTGCTATTGAAGATAATGGAAAATTCATATAATCCATCTTAGCTCAGCCATGTAAATCGAGAATTATTTTTTGCAATGGCGCAATTATATTTATGCTGTTAATATGATAATGTTAAAGCTAACTAAGCTCTTTATCAATCCCTCAGAAGAATCTAATCTTATAGTCACGAGAGGATAACTCATAAGCCATAGAGTCCGAATGTTCCTTTTATTGTATATAAATAAAAGTTTATGAAGATAAGGTTTGAATAAAAACAGGAACCTATTATGACCACCCCCTTGGTCGAGCCACACCTTTCTAAAGAAAACAGAACCAAGTTCTAGTCCCAGGTCGCGCTTAAAAGCTTGATGATCGAGTACTTTAACAGATGGTGACCTTGTAACTTCGAGCCTTCACCTCGTTGCTCTTTTGCTTCGTATTGGTCTCTTTGTCACTGCAGATTATTCCCTGCATTCAGCTACTCTTCAGGATCAATTAATTCGTTCGCTACTTTTCAGAGGATGGTTTGGATTTTCCCGTCTATTATTGCCATTGAAGCGCCCTGCCATCTGATCCCACAGAAGCAGGAGCCACTTACATCTCATTGGCCCCATTAAAATACCGCGCAGTCTGCTCTCTAGCGCCAGAACACATTTTCCCTACGTTGTTTACACTTGTAGTCATGCTTTGTAGCCTAGGCTTCACAAACGCAGATTAACTCAAATTTCCCCTGCCTCTATCTGGAAGAGCCTAACCATAAAACTATCGGACTGGGACTTAAATCTTGAGTCTGCCCCTTTTTGGACCACACCAATAACTACCTCAGAATTCAACGGCCCTCGCCTTCGTATCTTACGGTATCGCCTTCAATTTTCATCAAAATCTGCTCAAGATTCAATTGCTCGCTCCGAATTCATCTTCAAGCATATTCAAGAAATCCAACGTCGTCTTTTCAAACTAAACCAACAAATTATACACCAGTTATACATTAAGTATTAATTAAGCAATCATTTTAAAATCAGTGAAATTTAGTCAAAATTTTCACGCGTCAAAATGTTTTATTTATTTTAATAAATTCAATCCATCCATGCATAATATTTATTCATTTTTGGTTTATAGCAACTCTTTTAATCTAGTATTTTTAGTAGGTTATTTATGTGTAAATTATTCTAAGCATATCTTCAATTTTGAGTGGTATAGAATCGAATTTATTATCTTTTCTTCTTTACCTAACTACCCATATACGAGGGACGGTCAATAAGTTTTGCAATTCGGATATAAGGAAACGAGATATGAGGAAAAGTGTGTTATTATTTTTCAAGATAACTACCCTCGACTTCAATGCACTTGCGCCACTTGTCCCTGAGGCTTCGAATTCCCGACAACCAGAAATCTCCCGACTGCTGTTCAATCCACTCCTGGACGGCAAGCTGGACAACTTCATCGTCCCCAAACTGGCGTCCACGCAGTGCAGCCTTGAGCTGGCGGAATAAAAAATAGTCGCTAGGGGCTAGATCTGGACTGTTAGAGAGATGGTTGAGTTCCTCGAATCCGCACTCGCGCAGGGCAGCTTGTGCAACTCTGGTCTTGTGGACTTTGATGACGTTGAAGTCGATCATGGGGCGTGAGGTTTCTAGGGACCCAACGGGCAGAAACCTTGGTCATGGCCAAATTGTCGTGGATGATGTTGATAACACTTCCATGTGATGTTCCAAGTTCCTGCTCGATTTCTTCGACCTTCCCCCCTCGATATTTAAGGATCATCCTCTCCACACGGGCCACATTGTCCTCGTTGGTCACGTCTGACAGACGTCCTGGACGGGGCTCATCTTCGAGGGACTCACGACCATGGCGGAACTCCCTATTCCAGTGAGCAATGGTTGCATAGGAAGGGGCGGTGTCGGTGTACACTGCAACCATGCGTTCATGGATCTGTTTTGCATTCTTGCCTTCCTTGGTCAAAAATTTGATCACTGCGCGGTGCTCAACCTTATCCATTGTTGAAAAATTTGTGAGTGACGATCGGCGATCAGCTACTGCTTCTTAAATAGACGAGGCAGGAGCGTGCGGCTGCAGGTCCTGACTTGTCATAACTTGTCCTAACACCCCCCACAAACAGCCATCCCCCTTCCTCCGATTTGCCCTACCAATTCGCAAAACTTATTAACCGCATCTCGTATTTCCTATCCACTAGGGTAAGTCGTCACTAACACAATATCTACCACCGCTACTAGAACTCTCACTTATAATTTCGCTACAGACGTTACATTCACTAGTACATTGAATACCTCTGGTTCATCCATAACCATACACTTATCCCTAATTATAAAACCAAAACTGTCGAACAAGCCTTGTTAGATAGGTAGTTAGCAATCATACCACTCTGTCTAAATTAGTTTCTTAAAATGTTACTAGTTTTACATCGAAAGTCTTTCGAGTTCCTTTGTAAATTATGAAAAATTAAGTATACCCATATTGTAGCTTATTACGCTCAATCAAATGGCCTAATGAAATAGTAAAATGACACAATAGAAAAATATTAGAAACTTATCGCCATCTAGCAAATTCCGTTCTTCAAATATTGGATGGATGTCTACCAATAGCACAGTTTGCTATAATCAATGAGTACAATGTGCCCATTCATGACCCGTCCCACTTTATCTTCTATGATTATGACAAAACATTTCCTTTCGATATTCCCAAACAAGAGTAAATGTTTTTTTATCATCTGAGATAAGCGAATTTATAGACAAGGGCATCGAGAGTGGTGTGATTACCAAGGATGATTTGTCACCGAATTTTGGTACCGATCTTGCGGCAGTCAAATAGGTTTCTTAATTCGGCTGAGAGGCTGCCTGGTTGCTTCCTCTGTGAATGCCTTGTATTCACAAGGCTATGACTTCAAAATTAGAAAGCTCTCTTCTTGCTTGGTAAGCTGGGTAAATGATGATCGGAAATATCGTCAAAAGATAAAAGGATTCTTGGAGCTGGATTCAATATTCTTTATTCGGCGGGAGCTTTGGAATCTTTCTTCAGATGTTTTTTCTTGATAAAAGAATTCATCTTTAAACAGATTCCATCTCCCTCTTTACACCAACTGCCCGCATACATGAATGCTGCCTTTTAAGAATCCCTTATAATAAATTTATCCATTTAATCAGTTCTTATAACATTAAATTTGCTCTCTCATCTTGCATTAACATATTTTATCAATCCCTACACAACTATCTAGTCTTACAATTGCTATATAATAATAAAGAAGGAATTGATACAATACTTTTTTATATCAAGACGAAAGAATGCCTTGCTTCTTAGGCCTCTATTGTTGCCAAATGTCACCGTTTCTCCTATTTCAGTGCCCCAAAACATATCCCTATATTTTCGTCAATTAAACTCGATTTATAATAAATATATTAAAAAGATAAGATTGTGATTATTTCCTGTAGACTTTTAGACTATTTTTATATTTATTAACTCGAAATTACTTTATCCCAATCTTACGTTTATTTATATAAATTTGTTAAATGTTTCTTCATATACAGGTAATGGAAATAAAATTATTTAGTTAGTGGTAAAAATAAGCAAATAATTTAGAAAATGACAATAATTTGGAGAAATATAACTAGGCTTTTAATTTTGATTATAATGCAAAGGAGAAGTATTTAGAATTTGTGAATAGTGCTCCCTTTACAACACTTAGCATTTGTATTCCCTTTACATGGAATGTTATTTTGGTTTACCGTGAACCCATTATAAGATTTTATAGGACTCCGAAGTGCTCATTTGTTAGGTCTCTTTTGTTGTATCATTCAATCTTGCAACGTGAGCACTACAAATTAACCAAAACTTTGGCCCAAAGATTTTTAAAAATCTTGTACTTTGTTAGGTAAACTTTAGAACTAAGGAATCAAGAAATAGGTGAAAAGAGTCAAGCAAAATCTTTATCCTCAAAATATAAGAGTGGGTCTGTGTTGCTATCTTAAAATCTGCAAAACCACCAAGCGCACATAGAAAACTATATAAGAAATGGATTGAATTTTTGAGAATAATAAGATGTGACAGAAAGAAGCCTTTTGAAATCGTAAAGCGTCGCGACCCTTCTAGGCGAAAAATAGTTCATGCAAAAACACCCCGACTAAACCTTAAATAGCACCAAGTCAAAAAACTCAGAATTTTGCTGATCCCACATACAATCAAACCTGTGAGACTCACGAATAATACTGTCATTGCACTGCAACCAACGCCGAGCAAACTTCCTTGACACTACTACTAATTGCAATATCAAAACGTGACACAACCTCTCTGAACGCCCCACGAACACCATCATCAGAGTTTTCTGTCTCTGAACGCTCGTGGTTGTAGAATCTCTACCATACCCAGTCGATGATGTAAGATTAGATCTTGCCACGAACGAGCGCCTACATAAAATATTCCTCCTCTGGAATCAAGACCTTTCCTTGCACCATACATTTCTTATTTCTTTTTCTTTTGAATATTAGTCTATATTGAGTGAATAAAAAATTAATATTTGATTCATTTATGATGCTTAGTGGTGGGAATAGATGTAAATCATTTCCCTCATTGCAAAGTTGGAAAATGTGAAGCGAATTCTTCCGAACAAACTCTGATAAAGTGCCCTGGAGAAAATAGAAAAGCTTGAAATTCTACATTTTTCCTAGAAGGCAAAATTATCTTGTCGATTTTAGGATTTTAAACGATTCAATAATACAAATAGAGAAAATTATCCGCTAATTCCCCAAATCAGCTATGGAAATTAAAAAAATTACGAACCTTATGTGAAAATTTCACTTTCTATTATCTAATATAACCAAATTGTTCTCAAGTTCCAATACTGTAGTACGAGTGCTCAGTCAACTGTTCAGTTCACTTTTATAGCTCTCATCACCTAACATATTAATTAGCTTAAACTAGTTTAACCTAAGACGACCTGACTCTGTACGCTCAAGCTTGTAAACAATCAAAGGAACTTACAAGGAGAGCACGATTATCCTTTTATATTCCCATCGCTGGATATACATAAGACGACTCGAGAATCGAACCCCACTAAAACATCAACCCGAGAGTCTTGAAATAGTTTTAACTTCTTTTAATTCGGATGGCTTAAATTCCCCATTATCCGTCTTGAAGCCCAAATAAGCCTGTGAACTGAGTTACTGCATCATAGCGCTCGCTCTAACTATGCCGGAAACTATGAGGTCAAGGCATTAGAGGCACCGGAAGATGCTGGTTTGTATATTAGCCCACTAGGAAGTCCAATGTCAGAGGTTTATTCCAGAATGGGACTTAGTTGCAACTTTCGGGTCAGGGCAAACTCTCCACATACGAAGGTCCAGCCAATACCACAAATGGAAGTAACACTTGTCTCTGCGCATGCTGGAAGTAACTATAATAACCGGTGTGAGAGAGGCACCTGCGTAGTGGCATTTGATTCCAACAAGACTCTAGAGGAGCCCTACCGGATCTATCTATTCAATTCATTCATTCTTTCATTCATCCATCCATCATTTTCATCTTTGCAGAACTTGGTAATGTAAATATGGAGCGGAAGGGGCAGAGACCCTTTTAAATTCACTTAAAGAAACGGTAAAATATAATTGCCTAACACTCACTCAGAACACACGTGCACACACGCGACAGTAGGATCATTATTCGATAAAGGAAACGGAAACAAGAGGAGAGAATAAGAATAACGAAGATCCTGTCTTCCTCCAAAGATGACGAACCAGACAAAAGGGGGTCCCTTAAGGACCCTCCCCTGCCAACACTACACCTCTTCGCGGTATTTAAGTTGACACTCATTAAGCTAATTGAGGTCCAAAATGGATACAAGAAGCAAGAATGCCATCGCTCTAAGTGACGGCCAACAGGAGCGTGTAATTTGCAAGAAGGTTGAACGATGGGTGGAAGAGAAAACAACGGAAGAAATCAAAAAAGAAATTCAGAGTCCACACAACTGAGCTAAGATCAAGGAGGGTATTAAATTCAATAATCAAACTAATGTCTTCATAGTAACCTATGAGAGGACCGAGAGGACCAAACTGTTGAATAATGAAGGCATTCTTGCCTTCAACATGGGCATACCGACAATAATATCGAGCAAGAAACCTTCCACAACATTCAAATGTTTTGTATGTTATATATTGCAAGACCATAATTCGACCAACTGATCAAACGAGGAAAAGATTCTGTATAGCAAATGTGGCAAGGAAAGCCACAGTTACAAGGTCTGTGACTCAACTGCCAAGGTAAATACTGAACCATGGCCATTAACTGCCCAATGAAGAAATAAATTATAAAACGGGAAGTTAAAGAGCCAAAAAGCGCAAAGACAAACGTACCCAAACGCAACAAAGCGCAACCGAGGATAAACTCAGAGAAGTAAAAAAGTTGTATTTTGTAACGTTTCTTCCATTGCCCGATTGATGGCGTTGCAATGAGGTCCCAAATGGGACCCCTTGCAGCAGACTTTTTCATGGCACATCTCGAAGGTGAAATGTTTTTCGTTTTGTGGATGACTCCTTTGCAATTTTCGAAAACCCTGCATATAGCCAACTTTTCTTAATTTTTTTTAACTCCTTAGACCTCAACAGCCAATTCGCCTTGGAAGTACAGTCTAATGATAGGATGCCCTTTCTTGATCGTTTAGTCACCCGTGATAATGAGCTGGGAAAATTTAAAACAACCTTTCACCGAAAAAAGACTCACAGGACTGGGCTTAATTACAAAATATCGACAATAAAAACCTTACTACATAGAAGATTCTCTCTATCTTTTAATTCATTAAGAATCTTTTTTTACTCAAAAATTATTCTATAAAAAATTTATTTCTTATGATATTTATTCGTAAGATAGAGTTTAAAAAAATTTGCTTGAAAAACTTATTGATCCCCACCTCAACTCTCCATAAATGTCCCTAAGATGCCACCGTAATTAGTAATTTCAGATATAGGCTTTTTAAAAGATAGTTTTAAAAGAAAAATCCTATTTAATTTAAAAAGATCCTCTTTCTAATGTCGTATAATGCCCCTTTTGATCACTGCACACCTGCCACCACTTTTGTCGTGGTATACCTTGTGGTCGTGATATACTTCTTTGATGAAGTGGGCTTTGTTCTAAGAGTGCTAATTTTGTTGTTTTAAGGAAGAGCCGCTTCAACACGTAAGGATATAAGGAAACACACAGGAATTCCCCAAATAAACTTATATTTTAAATTTAACAATTTACTACACGAAAACAAAACATGTACCACAGAAATACTACGAATTTTAAAATACACAAAAATTACTTCAATTAACTTGAACCTCTAATATTGGCTAAATTCGATACTCACTACAATATACAAGAAATAGGCTAATTGCCTCTGCTGGAGTTTAAATACCTTGGTTGCTCTGGCGGCGGGTTTGAGTTTGACCTTGAACTCAAAGAGCACCAGACACCACATGAATCTGGTGGGTCCTTTGACGCGTGCTTCGACCAGATTTTTGGAGGTGGTCGAGATCACGAGGTACTTTGGCGAGTGTAGCAAATGGGAGACCACACGGTATTCAATGGGGGGGGGGTTAAGGGCGAGACCAATCACGGTACTTTAGGAGGCACCAGGGTATGCGTGATCTCTCTGGCAAGAGTAAGTTAAACTTGGTACTTAAACCAAGTTAACTTAGAGTTCGGTGTGACTCCCTGGGTAACGGGCTCGAGGGGGAGCTTTTTCTCCTTCGTTACGTAATTCCTCATGGGCGAGGACTGTACTCAGGGGGAAGGGTCTTCTCCAAGGGCGAGGATAGAGGAGGGGGTTTCTCTGACGAGAATAAGTTGAACTCGAACAAGTTAACTTAACGTTCGGTTTGATAACCAGGGACTAGCTCGAGGATGAGCTGCTTCTTAGCCCCTCTGATAGCCCTGCCTTTCTTGCAGGGGACTTCGTAGCCTGGCGGCTCGCGTATTCTACCTGTCCAGTCTTGGTAGCCCGGGCTCAATCCGAGGTTTCGTAGCCTGGCGACTCATGTATTCTACCTGTCCAGTCTTGGTAGCCCGGCCTCAATCCGGGGACTTCGTAGCCTGGCGACTCACGTATTCTACCTGTCCAGTCTTGGTAGCCCGGCCTCAATCCGGGGACTTCGTAGCTTGGAGACTCACGTATTCTAGCATTTTTTTCCCAACTGTTTGTTATTTATACCTCGTCACTCCACTGGGGTATGGGTAGGAGGGGATGGGGGGCTTATGGACGGACCGCAGAGGAGTTCTTATTCCAACCGTTTTTCTCAGCAAGTATTACCCCGGCTCCCACTGGCCTTCGAGCTTGAGAGAAACGCGTCTCCAATTTCTTACTTGAGGTGAAATTGAATATACTCTCGTAGGAGAGATCTTGCAGTTTAAAACCGTTTGGCTTTTCATAGAGACGAGGGGCGACGGGCTGTGGTTACGAGTTTGCCCCACGGTGCCGGGCCCGGATGTCTTTGCGGTTACCGTCTCGTGTCTCCACTGAGAGAGAACGGAGGAGTGACGATTTCCCTACATCCAAATTAGCCTCCAAATTATAAATATTATGTTTCTTCAACACTGAAGATCCTATCTTTTTGGAGCTCCTCAGTGATGCTGTTTATATATTTAAATGTCCCAGTTGTACTGGCGCCTCTTACATTGGCAAAACTGTTGGGTCTCTTGGATCTAGGTTCTCTGCTCATATGGAAATTAGTTGGCGCACAGGCAAAATATTGAGTAGAATGAAGTCTTCTATTAGGCAACACGCCATAGATTGTAAGACCGTTATTTCTATAGCTAATTTTAAAGTACCAGCTTTTAATAACAGCCTTCAATGCCTAAGAACCCTTGAAACATTATATATAAAACACTACAAACCTGCTCTCATTGACGATTTTCCCTCTCTCTCAAGCGCAACTTTTTCGAACCTGAATCCTATAAATATTAATTCCTAGTCTGAATCAATTATTCAGTCTCTATAAAGGATCCGCCTCAGTGAGCATTGGAAGAATCCCGTTTTTTAATCTTCTTTAATTACTCTTACCTTCCCTTAAAGCTTTTTTTCCTCTTAGAATTGTTAATTATTTTTCAAGTTCTTAAACAAATTTAAAACATATTCTTTTTTGTCAATTTTGAAAACACTTTATTCCTCTTAAAGTTTTTATCCTAATAAACATTTCATTATTTTTTGATATTTAGTAAATTTAAAAAAAAATTAATTTCTTTTTGAACACTGCTTGTTCGTATTTCTTTTTTATGTATTAATTTTAGTTATCTTTTATTTTAGCATGAAGAAGAAAACTTGCAGTTTTCGAAACGTGGTGTGGATAATTAAATGATGTTGCATTCGTTTTTGGTGGCTCTGAGATTTCTCCTCAACATTAAATTAATGCAGGCTTCACAGCCAAACTCCTTATAAGTGTATATATATATATATATATATATATATATATATATATATATATATATATATATATATATATATATATATATATATATATATATATATATATATATATATATATATATATATATATAGCGCAGCAGGAAAAGGAGAGTAAGTACTGAATACAGGTTTGCAGTGAGCGACATCTGCTGAGGTGCCCATCAAAAGAACTTCACTTTTGTCATGATTGAGTTCGAGGAAGTTATCCGATAGCCATTTAGTAATCGTGTCATATGCGGAAAAAGATTAGTGACCGTCACGGCGAAAGAGTTGGGGGGGAAGGAGAGAAATATTTGCGTGTCATCTGAATAACAATAGAAGGAAAGACCTAGGCGACGCAGAAGGAGGCCAAGGACAGAGCCCTGAGGAACACCGTAGGACACAGCAGCTCGTCGAGTGACCTCACCCCCGATGTGAACAGAATGAGTACGATATGACAATTAAGAGTAAAACTAGTTTAGAGCAGCTTCAGAAATATCCAGAAAGTCATGAAAGTGGTGGTGAAGAACGGAGTGGTAATCGGTGTCAAATGTTGCCGAGAGATCAAGAAACATCAGAATTAAAGACCTCTAAGCGTCCGCGTCGCGGTGTTGTCGGTCACTCACATGTAAGACAGCCGATTCAGAGGTGTGACATGCCAGGAAGCCGGACTGGAAGGTTTCTTCGATGCTGGAGGATGACATGTCATCATTGATGCCTGAAGCTAATACCTTTACAAAATCCTTGGATAGGCACATATGTAAGTTAAAAGATGGCACGATAATTTGATGGATTATTAGAGTCAATATTTTATTTTTTTTAGATCGGACGGACACAGCATATTTAAGGTCAGAAGGAATCTCACCTAGCGACAAGGAGGCGTTGTTTTGGTCAAATTCTACTACGGTCTCATGGTCATTTTAGTTTGATATTTTTCACTCCCGTTGGGGAAGTCCCATCGGAATTACGAGTAATTATATTATGCCTTATCAGTCATAAAAAGCTCCATTATTTCTTGAAGGTAAGTTAATATGGTTGAGAACTTTCAAATTAGGACGTGAGTCACAACTATGCAATACACCTAACAAGGAAAATAAGGCAGATTCCGATCGCTTTTGTCTCTATTTACAAGGAGCTTTGGAGAAGAATCATGAGATCGAGAGAGAAAAAAAAATAAGCAGCTTAAATAGTAAGTTGGGATGATCCTTTAACGAAAGGGCCTTTTCTAATTTATGTGATTTATATCTATTTATGCCCTAATTTAAGTCCGTAAAACTAAATGAAGATGAATTGCATAGCTTATCCATGTATGTTTGGGTATCATGATTTATTATACCATGATAAATGTCATTTGAAAGATTGTATGAAATATATCTTTTATTAAAACTAAATTTTCGTCCTATTTTTTTATTAGGATTAAATTTTACAAATTATTGAATTTTTGGGGGTCTAATATTGAATGGATCCCCTAAATATCTGAAATCTATCTAGTTCAGTTGTTAAGTAAGAATTCTTCTCTTTGGATTGGAAAAGTAACACAAATTTATGATAGTCAAATTAGAAAACAAACTATTATCTAGTACGATTTTAGAGCCTTACACATGACACTGCCATTTTTGCGTCACGATTTCTTTTCTGGCATTCACCCATCCCACCAACAGATCTAATTCTCATCATGGACGCTCTTTAAATCGTGTTTCGTGTGAATAGCTACGTTAGTTTCCATTTAAACAAGTTGCCATAGCAAGCTGGTTTAGGGCCAAAGTAATGGAACCATTTAAACCAGACGAGAATTTGAATGCGACCGTGATCAGAATAAGAGGCGTTTGTGGCGTGCCTAGTGGCCATAAAAAATTATAACACCACTAAATATCTATTTAGAATAAATATCTATTTAGACTGAATTTTGTGAGGCATACGATGGCCCTCATTGCGTAAAATATTTTTTTTAATTTTTTGTTGCTAAATAAAAAAATAAATTAAATTTATTGCAATAAATAAATAATCTCTTGGTGAGTTCTTAATAGATTGGTCAAGTGCATAGAGAGCGAACGCAAGCCATGATTGCCTATACTAAGGCTCATGAATATTTGTGCCACACGCGAATTATGTTGCGTTGGCATTCCATCATTGACGCGGGCGAGAGAGGGGACTTACTAGGCACAATAACTCTATACTAACCTAAAGCTACAAGAATTAAAAAAATCATTCTCAGCCAAGCGTCAACTCTTTCCCTCGCTCGCCACGGAGTACAACAACCTGTGTCTCATTCCATAATGGATTGACAGAACGCCACTCGCGAACGGCCCTCTCTCTTCAAATTAACAACTCAAGGAGTGACACATACTGCCTCAAATTAAACCGTTTTCCCCAAATAAGATTTTATAAACATCAAAATACAGGATTGTATGAAATGGAAATATTCTTGCAAATTCAGTTGATTATATTCAGCGCTATGCATAGCCTGTGTGTCTCTATGGCAACGGGAATTCGGTTGGTTCATTCAACGCTATATGTTAGGATAGATATTCACATATGGACTTTGTACAAATGAAGATTAATTATGTTTGGTTTTCTTGAATAAATTTTATCGGGAATAGAAAATCCTGTATTTTCGTTGAGAGATACGACTAGATATGCTTGAAGAGAACCTGCAAAAATTTACTCGAACTAATAGAATTGTTGATCATTTTTTTAAAGAACCCTTCTGGCGACTGGCTACTAGGGCAAAAGTCACTCTAATTACCTTATAGCTTAATGCTTGGCTTGATAAAAAAAACTAAAAAACATATGCCTCCCCCTAAATTACAAAATACAATATCAAAACAAAAAGAAACGTAAAAAACAAGCTAACAAAACAAGAAGCAAAAAAGTGAGAAGAAAAAGGAAGCTCGCTCCGGCGTCGGTGAGAGCACCCCTGCCCCTCCGTGGCGCTGAAACATGTGACCTACAACAAAAAGAGTCGTATAGTTCACATTTCTGTATACACGAACCCGTCCCGAGTACAAGGGACATGCGGCAGCGACTCCGCTCGTCCCGGTACCCGGACAGGTAACGTGCGCGAAGATTACTCAGACTGGGACATTCAACAGAATGTGCCAAACAATCAGAGGGACAACACAGTCGGTGCAATAAACTGCAGGCGAGCGCTCCATCAAACGGCGGAATAGAAATATATGTAGTGTTGCAGCCATAACTCTCAAGTTTGCAGAGCGTGATATAAATAAAGACCTATCCTGAAATGTACCTTGACCCCAATCAGATAGATAAAAATCTACTTCTTTTCTTATCATTAAAAAAGGACAGACCTTTTACCTACCTCGTGGTATGAGACCTTTTTAAAAAATCTAGTGGATCGATGGACATGTAATTGCATTGGTATTTCCCACTCAAGAAGGATAAAAAGAACAAACTAGTCGCAGATAGTTGACGACCTAATCCTGCCAGGTGAGCGTCAAGTAGTCACCAGAGGCTCTCATTATTGGTAACGGCATTCTGGCCTTGTATCTATTGGTGGCTAATAGATATCTGACATTAAATAAGGTTCCAGCCCGAATTGCCTCTACCTCTACCCTTAACTCCTTTTCGGAAAATTTGCCATAATGGATCGCTTTTTAACAAAATCGTGAGAACTAAACCCGATATATCTCGGGAAAACCGGGAAAGGGGTTATTGATGGTGTATTTTGTGCATAACTAATACTGATATGGCTAAAAAATAAATAACACTGATATTTTATCATTTAGTGATATAAATACGCATATTTTAATATGTAATATTAACACCTGTATTTAGACTGATAACAATAATAGTTTAACCGAGAGTATCAACAATATTAACAAGAGTGTGATAGTGCAAACACCGATAACAATATTTTTTTAAAGCGATTTAAAGCGATATTGATAATTATTTTGGTTTTGATCGTTACAGATAATAATACACAAAGTAACATCAGTATCAGTAATTCCCCTAATGACTAAAACCAAAATGCCACATTTGAAGGACAGTAACAGGTTTTATAAATAGGAAATGTAATTTAAATTAATATCGTATCATATTTTTTTATATTTAATGTTTTACCAAGGGTTTCCTTTCAACATTTAACTATATTTGACCATTTTATTTTATTTGTCATAAAGTTTAAAAAATAACTTTGCTTTTTCCGACTCGATCACCGTTTTCAAGGGAACGTCCCTCCCTCATCTTCGGAAGTGTCTTCCCACCGTATGTAAACTCTTCTCTTCGGCAGGATGGGAGAAGCACAAGTGCCGCGAGAAGTGGCCCTCTGTCGATTCCGAGAGAGCCTTCAGCGTCCTGCTCTCCTGCTTCCTCCTTCTTCTTCCTCTACTCATCATGACACTGGCTTACTTCAAGATCGTGCGGCACCTCTCCCGTGGGATGAAAATTGAGAAGAAACAAGGTGAGAGACGCTGTGTTTCTTGAGTGCCAATCAACGGTGGTTTGCAGGTTTTGAGGGCCATTATAGAGACAATTAGGGGTGATTTCTAAATTATTTTGTTACCAAGCTTAGAAATACGCGGCCTCTGATCACAGAAGGAGTGCCAAGAGGTGAAAATGCATGAAATGTATCGAGTAAAAGGGTCTGCCAGGCCGAACAGAGACCGGAGAGAGTGTCCCCCCTGGTCAAATCACCACAGGTAGACTCAATCCTCTTATGTCGACTCAAGGTTGCCCCTTACACATAATTATCATTCTTCAACTATCGCCTTTTCCACACAAACTTTGTCGGTGAGCATCAACGCACTAAAATATCATCTATTACACTTCTTTGCCCTATTAAACACTGTGACAGATCCTTTTAGGTAGATTGGCTCTAAAGATCTAAAGGCAATGGATGTAAGCATAAGAACTAGAGGCAAGGGATGTTATCTAAAGATCTAGCGGCAATTGAGGTAAATTAGATAACTAGAGGCAATGGAATTTAACGTGAGAGAAGTAATGGATGTAAACTCGAGAAATTAGATAATGAATGTAACTATAGGCAATGGATGCAAACATGAGAACTGAAGGAAATGGATGTAAGCTAAAGAACCAGACAATAGATGTAAACTAATAAACTAGTGCCAATAGATATAAGTGAGAACTAGAGGCTATGGCCGCAAATTAGAGAAGTAAAGGCAATGTATGTAAACTATAGAACGAAAAACGAAAAGCAATGGGTGTAAATAAGATAATTAGAGGCAATGGATATAAACTAAAGAATCAGAAGCCATAAATGTAAATAAATAATGTAGAGGCAATGTATATAACAAACTAGAGAACTAGAGGTAAATGTTGCAAACGAAAGAGGTAGAGGCAATTGTTGTAAACCTGAGAGCCAAAGACTAGTGGTAAGGGATGTTAACTAGAGAACTAGTTGCAATGAATGTTAACTGGGGAACGAGAAGATGTAAACTAGACAACTAGAGGTAATAAATATAAACTAGACAATTACAGAGAACTAGAGCAATAGATATAACCTAGAGAACTAGATGCAATGGGTGTAAATTAGAGGCAAAAGATGTAAGTGAGAACTATAGGCAGTGAATACAAATTAGAGAACTTTACGTATTGGATGTTAAGGAAGGGAAAGATCCTATAATAACCACCCACATTTTTAGATCTCTCTTTCTTGGATACGAAATGAAGCTACTTGCGTACACCGGTGTAATTGTGTATGTAGAATTGTGCAAATTCATTGTATTATGGTAAAAGTTTGTGTGGTTCGTATAACTGTTGGAATTAAAAGAGCTAAGGAGCAATGCAGCAATGAGGTTCACCGATTTACTCCATCCTAAGACACATCCTAAACAAAATTATATATATATATATATATATATATATATATATATATATATATATATCGTTCAGGGTTGCTCCTATAAAGGCAGATCTTCAGACTCAGGATGAAAGTAAATACAATTGAGACAGGATTCATATCATATATTCCGACGTTTCGGTCTATACACGCCCATCCTTGAGATACTATAAAACAAAAAAAGGGATTTGTAAAGGGAATATAAAAGTTTAAACTAAATTTAAGGTTGTAAATTAAGACCACAGACAAATAAATAAAAAGAAAATGATTACATGAACACTGATTAATTAACGCGTATAAAAAGCTCACCTTTGAGAATGAAAAGTCGAAGAAGACTGAGAAGGTGACGAAAATTACTAACGAAGTTAATTGGTTTACGGTGCTGGGCAAGTTATTGGTTGGTTGGGATAACGGAATTGAAAGTGGGAATAAGGATAAGTCACTATTGAGGGAGGGACTGTATTGCTTGATGAACAGTGATTCCAGTTCCATCAGAGACGTACGGTCTAAACCTCACAACAAGATAATCGGGACTCCATTCGACTAGTACCTACACTTCCACCTACGCCAAATCATCACACAGACAAAAGCGAAACACACAAACAAAATGCTACGCAGCTTTTTCCCTGCTAGACGCAAACTAAAAATACACCTATACAAATCACTCTTACGACCACTCCTAACATACTCACCCATAACACTCACATCCTCGCGTTACACATGGCAGAGAGAGCACAGAGAATTCAGAATTATGTGCTGAAACGAGGATGTCGCTCTCCCCAATTCACATCTATGTCCACATTACACGACAACAACAAACTTACATCACTCCATACATGCACCCACACCCGCTTAACACGAAAGTAGCGGGAAACTCAAAAGAAACGCTAAATACACCAAAATACACGTCAGACAACACGCTGCATTTGCGTTGAGATACCCAGAAGCCCTTAATTAACCACAACTAGCACATAAGTTAACAGAATCATGAGTATCGCGTTACTATTACTTGTACTTCATCCTCTATACCAGCCCCTCTGCCGTTCCAGTTTGATACAAATACGAACACATACAAAAACACGACGCATCAATGTCTAGCCAGGGAACTTTAACTCTTCTTATCCCCTCTTAAGTTTTTTCGGCACCCTTCCCTCTCTTACTCTCCGATCTTTATGAACCATCACAGTCATCCTTCTGCTTTTCTTTCTCATCACATCATGACATGAGATCATTCGACTGAATTCACCGCTTTGACTACCTTTGCACTCAACGCTCACAGCTTGGTAAAGGAGGAAACCGAATCGGGATTTCGAAGAAATGTCAACCTATTTCATTCGCTTAAGGATTACAGCGATCTTAGCTGAAGATTTAAAAAGAAATGCTATTCATTCACTCCTACACCATGAATGTAGTTCAGTTGTAATTGCATAGTTGAAGCAGGTTTGTGGAATTGCCAACAGCTAAGACCCGTATTAGAGGTCCCCCGATAAAGGGCCGGGCTGCAACCCCTGATGGAAAGCCTAGTAAGGATCCGCCCGAGACCACTGGAGGATACACAACCGTCTCAGTATATGGTGAACGAACGCAACCGTGATACTCGCACCCTCGAGAGGTGCTACCCGTAGTTAGCGATGGTTGATTACGCAATAACCAATAAAAAGTCTGTTATGATTCATCCACCGATAGGGGCTCACTTGGCTCCACCCATCCATCAATATCATCCATTCTTCGAAGACAGCCGCAATTAGTAAAGGTGGGGTTGAAGGGGAGGGGAGAGTCCACACAGAAGCACAAATGTAACAGGCCATGGAGTACTGAAGATTGTTACTATAAACGGAATACGGAAAAACGAAACCGGAACGAAGATTAGTGATTAAGACGCTATACACGAAACTAACGATTGCATTAACAACTGACGTAGATGTCCTAAATGTCTGCATCGCCCTCCGCCACAATCAATATGATGTAGAAAGACTAGTTTGGCCGGATAGAACCAAACCAATCGGACGCTGACAAATTGAACATTTATTTGTAGAAAAGTTGATCACAACGTGGATCCCACACCAAAGACGAAGTAATAGGTAGAAGAGCTTAAAAGTGAAAATCGACAACGACAATCACGGAAGTAATCAAATTCGGAAACCACACCCGCGTCTTCAAAGTGATGGCTATAAATAATGGCTTCCTCTCTTTTGGAATGAGAATACCACCATAAAATATGAAAAAAAGATAAATTCGTGAATGTCCAGACATGCTTTCAATGTTATGCGATAGAAGATCACATAACAAGAAACTGTCTCAGAGAGAACGATTCAGTACGGAAGTAAACATCTATCGAGTATCCACAGAGGAAATTAATAGGGCATTACCTGCCTTGGGCCGACCAGGACAATGATCATTAACCTCACCAAAAGAAAAGAAATAATAACTAAAAAGGAACAAGAGGACAAAAAAAAATGATTAACGCGCCCACCTAACCTGCGCCTACATAACAAATAACATACTTAAGGAAGTAAAAGAAACACAAGAACAAAAATAGACATCAATGTAAACGAAGAGAGTGGTCTGGACATACTGACATACATCATGTTCGGACATGACCACAGCTTAGCGCTAGGAGGCTCATTCCAAAATACTTATAAGGTCCTACTAGAGAAAAACAGTCAGAAAAATGTGGGTCGCGCCCAATCCTCTATTGACCCACATATAGGGAGTAACAGCAGAAAAAACGCTCCAAGTAAAGGATATGCTCAAAACAGGAACCACAACGACAGACAAGATCAACAAGGAAACGGATAACTTATCCGAGGAACGAGAAATTCAATCTAAGAATAAAATTCTCAAGAAACACAAACAACAACAACAAAACGTCAGTTACAAGTTCCACATCAAACACAGAAACGTAAAAGAAGGAACAAGATTGCGTGTACGAAGCCAGAGGCTTCAAACTCCTTGACCAACCCCTTGCCCAAAGAGGCAAAACACACTGATATTAAAAAATGAATAGATAACAGGAAATGCAAATAGACCTACGGAACCGACCACGGCGATCAAGTAATAAAAATGGTACTGGGTGAAAACAGAATAAAAATACACCCCGTGAAGTAAAGTGACTGAAAAAGGATATATTTGAAAACAATAACGAACGGAAAATGGAAAAGCACAAAAACAAGACATGGAACTGAACCAACTAAAAAAACAGACAAGTAAAGGGAAAACAACGAAAAATGGAACACACATGATAGATTATAAAAGCTCTACACCTAAAAACTGACAGGTGGATAATAAAGCAATAAATTACAGTCATATATTCCGACAACTAGATCCCGGCCTAATCACCATCTCGGAACACGATGTAAAAGATAAGAAAATATTGAAATTGTACAACTAGTTCATAATAGCAAAGAATCATACCGGAGAAAGTTTCGACGTTGTTGCAATTGCAATAAGAAAGAAGATAAGGTATGCCCAGGAAAGAGAGGAGGACGAGAAATACACTTTGTGACAATTGAATTGGAGTATACTCCACTGCCAATATCAGAAGCTTATCAACTTCTTCGCCAATCGTACATTCGGATACACTTAGTAATTTAAATATTTAATAGAAAAACAACCATCTTACTGGGTGATCTAAATGCAAATTACAGAAATCGGGATATCAATCGAGAAGTAATTCAGGGCAGAATCTGGAATTACTCTTGGACAGAAATACCCTCCGATGAGTAGATCATATTTTCCTCCATTCGTTACAAGTAGAACAGTAACAAAACTTGTGCTGAAAATAACAACAACCAAATGTCATACAAATGTACACGGAGCCAATCCCTGTTCTATCTAACCACCACATTGGAATAATGGTAACCATCGATCAGAACCCAATATAGGTCTCAATCCGACCCAGGAAATCATATAGAAAGGAAAATATGGAAGCATACAAAGCAATACTGGAAGGATACATCCAATCATAAAGAGACAGAAAGAGAAATTGGTGTCACTGGTAACTAAAATAATGGTAGATGACGAGGAATAAGTACCAAATATCATATACAAAACACTACCATATCCGAGATAGACAAATGAAATGAAGAGAAAAGCAAGGATTATTAAGAAATAATACTCAGAAAAAAAAGAATGGTGTCTAGATGAACAGAGATGAAAGAACTGAAAAGTTTAAAAAGAAAGATGGTCTTCCTTATTGAAGAACAACAAGGGGAGCAATGGACGAAACTGCTCAAACTTGGAGTTGATAATTTTCTTTTGTAATTTGTCGAATTCTGTTTGAATAGCCATTTTCTTTTGCATTTTGCTGAATTCTCTGTTTGAAAAAGAAAAAGAAAAACTAATACCACTCTACTACAAGAACCAAATGACGGATACTTACAAAACAGACGAAAGAATACTACAAGATATCATAAAAAGTAACACTATCAAAGAAAATAACAAGTTATCCTTACGAATTTATTATAAAAACACAAAAGTAAGAAACTTATTAATAAGAAACAACCTCCGCGAAAATCAATCGATCTTAAAGGCTACAAATGTGGTATACAAATTCCAATGCCCCCATGAGGACTGCAAACCCCATCCAAATAATCAATATATAGCTATGACCACTACTACCATCAGCCGGCGCCTAATGATGCATTTGCAAGAAGGAGGAATAAAAACGCATTACAAAGAAAAGCATAACGCAAAAATGACAAGAGCAACTCTGGTCTGGTCGAAAACACTATCATACTCAGAAGAATCCCTGACCTTCGCTGCCTAAAGATTCTGGAAGCTCTTCTCATTAAAGAAATGGGCCCCAAACTTAACACCCAATGCACCAGTTCAGAGCGAGTACTTCACTTTTACTGCTAAAGGAACATGATATACCCACTTTGACCTATAAAAGCACCAAAGAACGAAAATCACTTTCAGACTAGAACGAGTGTTCCAACAAACAAAGTGAAAAAACAAGTGTTTTTTTAAGTAGTTGAGCCCACCACCGGAGAATTGAGTGTAATTATTAACAATCTACTTGCCCCGACCCCTTACCAAACCGTGTAAGTCAACAATCAGAAGAAATATCTAAAGGGATATATACTTATCAAAGAAGAAAACTCAGAAGAAAGGTACGTAGACAAGGACATATAAATTTTCTTTATTTTATATCTTTGCCTACTGCCCCCCTATCCAACTAGCACCCTAAATATAATTACATACAAATACAATTATATACAAGTAGGCAATTCATAATGACCCCTTCCCCCCTCCTTCCAGTGTATTTTATTAATACAATTGTAAGGGTATCATGGTTCACTAAAAGTCCACTACAAATATGCGGGAAACTACAAGGATCCCTCTCAAAGCCCTAACCAGGAAAAAGCCCGACAGAGGGACAGTTTTCCCAACAATATATTCCAAAATCAATATTGCTTTGGTTAGATTAATTGAAAATCCCCAAGGCTATGTAGCAATCTTCCAAAATTAGAAGGATGTTTAAGCCTGGACGGCACAAAAGTCAGTGGACGTGTTAAAAGGTATCGGACTAGCTCCCAAAATCCCTCCCCAAATACTGACCCATAGGAGCGTGATATGTAGGCGTCTAGACCCATGGGTCGGGTCTCATGACTCCGAAGAACTAAAAAAGGAAATTGAAACTCCAACCACAGCTGGGCGACAGTGATTGAAGTAATAAAATTTAGAGAACATACACATGTCTCTAAAGTCGTTTTTAGTGACAGGTATGTCTCAAAAAGCAACTGAGCAGGACTGTTGGCTTTCAACCTGAGGATCACTCCCGATCAAATAAAGAGGGAGAAATTCACAGAGATACAGATCTGTTTCACATGCTACCGCATGGACGACCAACCTACAAGAGCATGCAAATAAGATATAGATAAATATTCTGAAAACAGTGCGGATAACCACAATTGGAGGAGCTGCAATAGCGAGCGGAAAAGGTGCTTGAATTGCGGCGGAGACCGCCACACCATCGCAATGACACCCCCCTTTAAGAAAAACATAATAAAAAATAAAAAAGAGGAACAAAGACAAGAAGAAGAACAAAAGAGGAAAAACACGTGCGCCCAGGTGGCGAAAACATCCAAAGCAGAACCAACCAAGGAAAATACTGTGCTACACGTAGAGAACGAAAGTTCAACGCAGATAATGGCCTGTATTTATTATGCCCACATTGCGAACCTTTCTATACCAGGGACTTTCAATAAAAAACTAAATATGATGCTAAAAAACAGCGGAATGCCACAAATGTGGTTTTCTGACAATCCTCCATCAGAAGAAGTACTGAAAATTAAACTTGTGGAACCCACACAGGGACAACTACCTACTCAAGCAAGAAGAAACGCCTCCAACTGCAGGAATCCAAGGATTGCTGCACAGGAAGGGAGAAAGAAAGCGGAAACAGGCAAGAATCAAAAAATACAGGATCATAATGCGGAGGAGATGGTAACAGAAACTGAGCAGGAACAAATACTAAAAAAAAACTCAGAACGTGCAGCCGGAGAACAAAAGAAGTCCAACAGCCAACAGAGGAAAAGATCCCCAACGTCTACCCCGAGGAAAAAACATCAGATTAATGCAAAAAGAATAAATCTCAAACTCTTCGCTACAGGAAATACCACGCTGACGCCATCACCAAGGGAATTATAAACTAAAAAATCAAATTGCAATACGAGGATCAAATGCCAGACAACCAGGTCGAAGAGGCCTTCTCTTAAGGAAAAATTAAATACACTCCAGAAATATTCAAGAATATCTCTCAGAGTTAATTTAATAAAGAAACGAAACGAAAAATGCAGAACACATACCCAACCAAGGTAAAACAAATCAACAAGAAAAACAGAAGAAACATTCTACACAATAGACACTGCTCATAAAACCTTAAAACTAAGAGACATGAACGTAAATGGTTGTACAAGAAAAAGTTCCGAATATGGAAATATTATTCAGAACCTTGACCCAGATATTTTAATATCCGAACACGGTATCGATACGAAACACAAATACATTAAAATATTCAGGTATCAAGTGTATTCAACAAGCTATACAAATGAGGCCTTCGACGGAGCGGTGATAGCAATCCGAAAAGGCCTCATACACAAAGTTCTACCTTAATTAGACGAGTCATACGTAGCGATAGAGGTCCAAACTACCATAGGACCCCTAAATATCGCTACTGGGTGCCAACCCCCAAGAAAAGGGTACATTCCTATTCACAACTTCCTGAAGCTGTTTGCCCATAAGAAAACGGTGATGTTTGCTGGTGACCTAAACGCAAGATGCAGGGCCGCTGAGTACACCAGCACCAACGCGGCGGGACGAAATATAGAACTTCTTCTAGAACGGAACATAGCAGTGCGCATTTGACCAAAGTTCCCGACCTATTACTCACCGAGAGGTGCAACTAAGCCCGACATAGTTTTAACGAGCTCAAGATTTCCTTATAAAAATAGCATCGCCCCCGAATCCGTGATACCCAGCGACCACGAAGCTTTAACCATCGCACTCTCAACAACCCAATCCAAGTACCAATAAGAGAAAGGCAGTCATATGCGCGAACAGACTGGGAGGCCTACCAGGCTGTTTGCCAGAACCTCGTCACGGCAAGCCTAGAGGAAGCTACGCCAGAAGAAATAGATGAAGAACTAAACTACCTTACAACGAAAATATTGGAGGCAGATAGAAATACTATCCCAAAGATAAAATATAAAACCCTACGAGCTCCAAAATGGACACCGGAACTTATTGCAATTCAAGAAGAATACAGAGACTTAGTGGACGCAATCAACAGATGTGGACCAAACAGGGACCTCCACCAGATGAGGCGGGAAACAAAAGAACACCTCCACCAGCTGATCATACAGCAACAATCAGAACTCTGGGACCGACTCATTGAAGAACTCGATGACGAAATGCACCCCAGAACATTCTGGCAAACAGTGAAGAGGTTCAGAGGAAAGCCAGCAAAAAAAAAGCGAATATCAAGAACCGGGAAGGTGAAGTGATCACTGAACCTGAAGAGTTAGAAGTAAAATTTAGAAAATACTGGTCAAATATATTTAAAATTTCCCCTGAAGAATAAGAAAATTTTGACACAAAATTCTGGAACGAGATATTAGACCAGTTAAACGAAGAAATAGAACGAACATATCCGTTCAATAACGCTACAGCGGAAAGACCCATGGTAGGCCTAGGGAAAAAGATCTCCTTACAGGAGTTTAACGAAACCATAAAAACGTTTAAGCAGCGCACCCCAGGTCACTCAGGCTTAACGAAGGCAAACTTTATTAACGTTCCGACAAAATAAAACAAGGACTAATTAACATATTGAACGTGGCCCTCAATACGGGATACTTTCCCGATGTCTGGAAAATATCAAAAATGATATTCATTCCTAAGTCGGGGAATTCCCCAATTTCCCCACCAGACTACCGCCCGATCTCTCTTCTCGAATTTGGAGGAAAAATCTTTGAAAAAATCATCGCCAACAGAGTGCAATCCTACCTGGAAGCATGCTGATCTAGTATTGAGAAACGTCAAAAAAGCATTCGACAAAGTGTGGCGCAGAGGACTACAGTTTAAGATCCTCCAACTGGAACTTAATCCCAGATTGGAGAAAATAACATGTAATTACGTAATTGACAGAGGAGCATTCATCAAGATAGGGGAGTACCAAGGACCAGAATTTCAACTGGAAGAGGGCGTTCCTCAAGGTGGGTGTTTGAGTCCACTGCTCTACTCGATATACACTAGACACTACCCTATTCCTAGGCTAGAGGATTCTTTGTATATCCAGTTCGTCGACGACGTCACACAGATAGTGGTCTCCCCATACAAAAATGAAAGGACAATGGCAAGGATGACGGCATATGAAATAGAGAACCTAAACATTTACGAACGTCGCTGGAAAATCGCGTCTAATTTGAACAAATTTACCATCATTCCAGGCAAAAGAAGTAAGGACAAAATTAACGGCATAATTGCACGTACGGGGCAAGGTATAAGAGAATTATATCGATTTAAAAACCTAAGGAAAAAAATAAGAAGAAAATCTACTCTGCCTATGTCGAGGTTTAGTGAGTAGGTAATCCCAGTCCCACTTCCTGGACATATATTTTATTACCGCACCGAGGGGAAGCGGAGGTGAAGCGTATCCAATACACCTACCTTAGCCACTTCCGGTTAATAAGAATAACCCCACTGCGTACCCTTTTGATGAAAACTAAGATGATGATCCCTTGAGTGTGTTCCCCACTCAGTAAAACCAACCATGGGTGGGTCGTTGGAATATTGAGATTTAAGCCGAGTGGATTGCTTAATAATTGCCAAAGGATAGTCCAAATTTGTTAAACACACATTAACAAAAATAATCTTAAATGTACATGAATTTGAAATAAGCAACAGCGTATATAAATATAAATAGGATTAATCTTGCACTGAATAAATAAGTCTACAAAATGTCGTGGGGATTACTTGCAGATTACTCACTGGGATGTTTGCGTCTTAATGACACCAGGCAGAACGAAGGGAATATTATTATTGAGTTAAACACTGAATTAAGTAAGCACTTCTAATATTCGAGGGTATGGGCTTGGGATGAGAATTCTAGTTCACAAATAAACTGGTGAAGTTAGGGGAGGGGATAATTGAATTAACGATACCTTTGAGTTTGTAAGTATTTTTGAAGGGGGGCGGAGAAGATCTTCTTCTGGTGACGATGATCGCACCTAGTCCGGCCGTCCGAGGTTACCGAATGAGAGGGTAATCCTAGACCGGTGATATGCTGATCCTTTGCCGGATCACGAAGGTGGGCCACACGGTGACTCAAATCGGACTTCTTCCTTGAAATACCTGTATGATTATTCGGCTCCTCGAGTGGGTAGCCAAAACCGATTACCTAGCTACGTCCAGGCTAATCCGCAGAGGGAGGTCCTGTGTAACCTCAGACTCTGAAGGAGTGGGAGGGGGAGGCTGCGAGAAGTTTGGCACCTACAAGTACCGTGACGGCAACAACCAATCCCCCGAGAAGTTCCTTCCTTGCAACGGGCGAACGGTTTCCTATGTGGATTGAGTTTCACACACTCAACGTAGGTCCAAGAGTTTCTGCCTGATTCCAGGGAGAAGTCTTCCTTTTATTTCTCTCACGAGCAGAATCGAGAGAATTCGAGGCGAGAGGTGCGTTTTAGGGATACGAGAGGGCACGCAGCTTTGTGTCAGAGTGTTTCTGCGTACACCTATGTACGCGGTATTTAGAATTCTACAGCCTACATCAGACCAAAAGTATTGTATCTCCCCATGCCACTAGCGGCCATTCTAATGACTTGGATGATGGAATTGCAAAAAGTGCAAAATAAAGCACTCTTAATAATAAGCAACGCTTGGAGAAGGGACAGAAAACGCCAACAGACACTACAAAAACAAGCAAACATCAGGGCACTAAACAAAGACATAGGTACCAGAGACCTCAAAATTTGGCAGAAGGTGGAGAGGAACTCCTACCCAGATTTCATCAGGAATCACTTCGGAATTCCTGACCTACTACAGAACCAGGATTGGAAAAGATTTCCCAGCAGCAGAAGAGCTGCGCGGCACAACTAGGACCCGATCTAGAATAGACTACCGAGTAAGCAATATATCCCAAAGACAATAAATACAATCGACAAAGTCACAGAACACACACACAAAAAGGCTTGAAAACTACTATGTACAAATATTTTGTACAAACTAATAATAATAGAATTTAATTAAATATATATATATATATATATATATATATATATATATATATATATATATATATAATATATCAAACTAACACAAATGTTAGAAAACTTTAAAGGCTTTGAAACTAAATTAACAAAGATGTAACTAAAACAACAAATACACCAGCGTAAAGAAACACAGAGATACCCTTTCCCCAGAGACCTATTTTATCTATCCCATATTCCCAAATTTCACCACTAAAACCTTTTACTAACTAACTATTTATCTATATCTTCTCTATCTATCTAATTCCTCCACTTTTTATGTACAATGTCCAATTTCAGACAACTGATGAATTCATTGAGAAAAACTACGCTAATTCTACATCTCTTACCCGATAAAGGAGGAAAAGAAAGGGGAAAGGCTGCCTCAAAAACGTCAACATCCTCTTCACTTTCCCCACGCGGACTCTCCAGAAGACATTTTGAACCTCCTCCTAGTAGACTTTAGGTCGATCTAACCCCCTCCCCCTTCCCTCGACGGAGTTACGAAGCTGAAATGAACTGCCATTCATCTAGTCTCGCTCCAACTATGTCGGTCCACTTTGATAGACATAATTGGAGACGCAAAGGAAAGCAGGTTTGATGATTAGCCCACTGTGGAACTCTACGGAAGAGACCCCCCGGTTACGAGGCGATGCTGAAATCTTTGGGGAAGAGTTTGCTCTAATCTTTAAGAGTAGTTTTCTGCTAAGACCACAGGGAGACATGCAACCGCCCCTGTGTAAGTTGGAAGCAGCAACGATAGCCAAACCCCAGATGGGGCGGCACCCTCGGGTGGTGGTAGTTGATTCGATCACCACCCACCATTAAGTTCGCCACATTTCACCTGTCTGAGAGGCCTCCCTGGGTTCACCCATCATCATTCATCCCCCCATTTGTCTGTTCACGTTCACGGAAGCTGAGTGACGAAGTAGAGTTAGTCACCCAAAACAAATATAGAACAGAATACAATCGTAAGAAGAAAGGGAGCACGAACCTTTGCTTGAATCAAGTCACCACTAACAAGAGATCAAAGAGAAGAAGAAGAATACAGTCCAGATGGGCCACTCTCTCGAAGAAATAGCCCAAGACAATACAACCAAAATAGCTCTGCGGGCAGTCGACGGACAGCCCAAGCCCAGCAGAAAAAAAGTGTTCGAAGTTGTGTATGGCAAATTGGGCATTGCCATGGTTAGACTGTTGGAGGTAACCTCGGGGTATGTCGCAATCTGCGAAAAAGAAAAGTACATCGAGGTTATCCCCAAGGAGAAGGCAGTAGAGGTCCTTAGGAGAATTGGGCTGAACCAGCAGTACCACCACAGATCCTGGCCCACAGGAGCGTGGTGTGCCGGCGACTCGATCCGTAGATCGGGCAGTACTCCAAAGAGAACATCAAAGAGTAGATCCAGCTTCGGCAAATCTGGGCCAAGGTAGCCGAAGTGATCAAATTCAAAAACAAAAGAGATAATACCGATTACACTCACGTCTTGAAGATATTCTTTACCGAAACAACTATGGCCCAAAAGGCAAAAGAACATGGCCTTCTAATGTTAATGTCAAGGTTAGCGGGGACCAAATAGAGAAGGGAGAATTTCCCGAAAGTCCAGTTCTGTTTTAGGTGTTATAAAATGCAGGAACACGCGACTAAGAAATGTAAGGAGCCACAGGAAACATGCTCCAAATGCAGTGAATTGGGACACAATTGGAGTATGTGCACTAATAATTTCGAGAGGTGCGTTAAATGTGGGCAAGGACACATATCAATGGCCATGGCCTGCCCTGTAAAAAAAAGTATTATCAAACAAAAGCTTGAAGCGAAGAAGAATGAGGAAACGCGTAGAGCGAATACATCCTACTCTCAATCAGCAAAGGTGGCCCTCTCTGAAGTGGACACAAAGAAAACCTATCTTAAGCTTTAAAACGAGAACTCGGCGAAGATTATGACGTGCATCCTTCACGCGCACATCATGAATCTCACACGCCCTGGCACGTTCGCTAAAGAGCTGAACCAAATGCTGGCTCAAAACGGGATGGACCAAATGTGGTTCCCGGACAACCCCCCTCTGGGGATGTCCTGCAATTGCAGATGGTCCCAAACCAAGAATTAAATGGTCAAGATACCTTCAAAACATAAAACAAGAAAGAGAAAAAATAAGTAGTCGAAGTGAAAACTCCTGCCCCTAAACAAAGATAAGTAGTAAGCGAAGAAAAGGAAAATGCTGGGTCTGATACCAATGGTTCCTCGGAATTCTCAGACTCATCGGACACCGAAGTCCCACAAACAAAGAAGGCCAAGGGGAAGAAGCGAAAAAGCAAAAGATTGCATGCGGACAATATCAATCTTAAAGTGTACACATGCGACCAGTTTCCCTTTCCCAAAGAAATGGAGCCTAGGGATATATTCCATGCAGTAAAACAAAGGTGTTCAAATGGAAATACGACTACGAAGTCGACGCTGAATCGGTGGAAGAAGCTCTGCTCAGCCAGCATGTGACCCTAAATCACAATACCTGCGAACAGAATTCAAATGCTGAGTTCAGAAAGAAGAAAAACAGGAGGAAGAAGAACATCATCCAAAAACACTAAAGAGACAACATGGAAAGTTTAAGCAATAAAATGAGGATTCTGACACGCAACGTAAACGGATGGGAGGGAAAAGCTACGGCATATGGAAACATATTCCGAGTGCTTGACCCCGATGTCATTCTTATAACGGAGCACGGTATTGACACTACATCTGGTCAAATTAAAATACCGGGCTACAGAGTGGTCATGAAGAATCATTCTCAGGAAAGGTTTGATGGTGCTGCAATAGCTGTCAAGGGTAACATACCATAAATTGATGAATCCTTTGTGGCGGTTGAACTCCACACATTGGTAGGAGACCTCGTGATAGCCGCAGCCTATCAACCCCCTCGTCGAGCCTTTATCCCGTTAAATAACTTCTACACACTGTTTGGGCACCGCAGAATGGCAATCTTAGGGGGCGACCTCTTGGTTCTACCAACGAAAGAGGCCAAAACTTGGACTGATTATGGGAAAAAAAACATCCAGAGAATAGGGACAGATTTTCCCACCTATATCACTTCCATATCAGCAACCAAACCTGACATAATCTTAACAAGTGAAGGCTTCTCATTCAACTACCAGGGTGAGTCAGGTCCAACAGTCCCAAGTGATCACATAGCGATGCTTACTACAGTATCTCTCGCTCCGATCCAGCTTCAGGTCTCTCTCCGAAAAACTACGCCTTAGCCAACTGGGAACGTTACAAGAAACGACTCAGTCAATACGCCCCTGCTGACCTAAGCGGTGCGGCCTTGGAAGAGATAGGCAGGGGACTGGAGAGGATAACTACGTCCATACTAGAAGCCGACCGCGAGAGCATAACCAAGACTGAGTATAAAACACCTTCTCAGCCCAGATGGACAAAGGAGATGAGAGAGATCGCTCGTGTTGACAAGGAAGAGTACGAATAGATAAGACGGGAAGGTCCAAACCGGGAAAGAAGCTCGCTCCTTCGGTGCCTAAGCACCGAATTAAAAGAGGCTATCAACCTCCAACAGGTAAGAATATGGAACAACCTGATAGCCAAAGTCGATAGAGACCCAGCTAAATTATGGCGTCAAGTCAAGAACCTAAAGGGACTAACCGCAAGAACTAAGGCTCGAATAAAAGAAAACGGAGACTATATAGAGGACCCGGCGGTTCTAGAAGACAGATTCAGGAATTTCAGGAAAAACGTCTTCAGGATCACTCTAGAAGACAACGAAGAGTTCGGCCAGGAATTCGAAGGCCAACTAATCGAAGAACTGAATCAGGTTATGCACCGCACGCACCCACAACATCAAGCAGGGAGTTGGCGGACTATGGCCGTCCCATAACACCAAAGGAAGTCATGGCCACTGTAAGAACCTTTGAACAAAAGACACCAGGCTGGACGGGCATCACCAGAAACAACTTGGTAAATGCCCCACAGCAGATCATTCAGGGAATTACAAACGTTTTCAACGCTTCCCTGAATACGGGTTACTTCCCTGAGGGTTTTAAGATCGCTAAAATAACCTTCATACCCAATGAAGGTAAACCCCCGGATCAACTGGTCAAATACAGGCCAATCTCCCTGTTGGAATTCGTTGTGAAAGTCTACGAGAAGCTCCTAGCTAATAGGCTTCAATAACAACTACCCGAGCTAGGAGCTCACAATCCTCAGCAAAACGGGTTCCGCAGGGGACGAGGAACGGAAACCACCCTCACCCTCCTAACGGAAAAACTCGCATGCAGCAAAACTGAGAGAAAGTACGTAGACGTGGTGCTGCGGGATGTAAAGAAAGCCTTCGATAAGGTATGGCTGAGAGGGCTACAATTCAAAATCCTCAACCTCCAGCTAAACCCAATTCTGGAAAGGGTCCTTTCTAACTAGGTCACAGATAGGAGAGCCCAAATCGCGATCAAGGGCTGCAAGGGACCCGAATTCGAACTCGAGGTGGGAGTTCCACAAGGCAGCTGTCTGAATCCTTTGTTGTACCTCGTGTACACAATTGACCTCCCTGTTCCAGTGAGGTACGATTCGATGTATCTGCAATACGCAGATAACATCACTCAAATCGTCCCAAGTCCATTCAGGAACGCTGGAAGTCAAGCAAGGGCGATAGCTGCCGAGATTGACAACATCAATCGCTATGAAAAAAAGTGGAAGATAAAGACCAACTGCCAGAAGTTCACTATAATTCCAATGAACCACCGGAAAGTAGGCGACGTCCTCGTGAACAACGAACTCTATCTGTACTCTAACGAGGGAAAGGTCCTGGGCTTACGACTCTATAAAACAGGATACAAGGCCCATGTAAATACCAGTCTCCCTAGCCAAAAGAGAGCTGAAGAAACTGAACCGTTTTCGAAGCCTCAAAGTGCCAAACAAGAAAAAGCTATACATGGCCCTGGTACGCTCCATCCTGGTGTACCCGGCTGTGATCACGCAGATGGCAAGCTGTACCTCTCTCATGACGATGCAGAGGGTACAGAACAAAGCCACACTGCACATAACTGGCACGAAAAGGATCGACCATATTCGACAATCGGTTTTACATGAAAGAATCGGAAAATATGGAGATCCCTAGGCTAGGGAGAAAGACTTGAGACAAAGTCGACCACGAAATACTCTCAGCTATACACAACAATTTAGACATATCAGAAAACAGAAGACGCGAAGTAGAAAGAACATCTCTATTCCCCAGCGGAAGAACCTGTGCGAGAGAGAACATAATACCTATATACACATAGCGATATACAAAGGAAATTAACTTTAATAAAAAGAGAGGCAAAGTGCCCAAATTTAAAATTAAAATTTAAACCCAATCCAAATCAAACTCACCAAATTCAATTAACTTTAAAAAAAGAGGCGAAGTGCCCAAGTTAAAATAAAAAATAAAAAGAGGCGAAGTGCCTAAAGACAAACTCAATTCAAAACAAACTCAATCAAAGATAATTAATTTAACAAAAAGAGGCGAGCTGCCCATATTAAATTTAACAAACAAAAAGAAGTGAAGAATAAATCAACAAAATTAACTAAATTATAATAAGAAAATGAAGATAAGTTAACATAAACGAAAAGAGGCGAAGTACTCAAACTAATATTTAAACAACATAATAAATGAATAACTAAATATAATCAAACAAGAGATAATTAGCAGAATAAAACCAATTTAAAGGCTTGAAAGCCACGAGGGAAGAACAAATTAAACAAATCAAATAAATATATATATATATATATATATATATATATATATATATATATATACAAGGGAAGAACCTGACTGTCATCGACGGTCAGCAAAATTATTGACGGAGGACACAAAGTCTATGAAACTAACAAGAAGAAAGCATGCTAGTGATGCCCTAACACCCGGGCAATCTATTAAACATTTTCACACTTTTGAAA
Source organism: Ceratothoa steindachneri (assembly GCA_963969495.1). NCBI lineage: Eukaryota > Metazoa > Arthropoda > Malacostraca > Isopoda > Cymothoidae > Ceratothoa > Ceratothoa steindachneri. Next base: position 161,307,832 of record OZ018318.1, read on the forward strand.
ACCTACCACACATTTCATCACTTTCATTTAATTAATTAATTAATTAAAATCAATTTCATTCTTCACTGCTCACGACCAGCAATGAGCTACCTTACCGGTAAAGGAGGCAAAACAAAGGGTAACACAAAATCAACGCAGCCTCAAAAATAACGAAGACTTCCGCCTGAAGATTCCTTAAAAAAGGCGAAAGCTCATGGCCAAAACTAAAATTAGTTGCAAAAAATAAAATGGATCTTCTTTAACTCATCTTTAATCTCCAAACAGATACAAAAAAACTGCATTCGCCTGTTGAAACGTTCAAAAATAAAATTTATAAAATCAAAATACAACCTGGTCTTTAACAAAACATGTATAGATAAGAAGCTGCTCCCAACATACACCAATAATAATGAAGAAACTAATAATAAAGAAACTAGGCAAGGAACACAGTATATATAAGGCAAGACATCCTAAACAAAATGAACCAACAGAAAAAAATTGGGGAAAAAACTCGAGTGAATCTAATGTGAATTATAAGCTAAACAAAATGAAATGGAACCGGAATCAAACTGGAGAGTTGCTAATCCCTGAGACGCATTGCGTTCGGGGGCTTATAAATACGATTGGCGACTCTATTCAATATATATCTGTTAATTTTTTATTGCCCTTCAGATAAATTGAAATTATCAACTTTGTTGATGATGATGGATTCCGCAATTCTCCTCTCAATATAATTGTTTGATTTATAAATGATATTTGCCTGGTTAAAATCAATTCTATGGCCGTGCTTTTCTATGTGCGTACAGAGACTTGAAGAGTTCGTACACCTTCTGATATCAGCTAAATGTTCTTTCATCCTCTTATTAAAGTGGCCTGACTCTCCGATGTATGTTAATTTGCAATTATATATATATATATATATATATATATATATATATATATATATATATATATATATATATACCGGGTTTAGCAAAAGCTTTGTTACACACTGAGGGTTTTTATCTTTCGAGAGGTATACGTGTATGATAGAAAAAGTTCTCTCAAATAAACTTAAAGTTGTACTCTCTCAGCATTTGAATAAAAGGTCTTTTCCATTGTGCGTATGTGTGTCGAGATGGAAGTGAAAAGAATCGACATCTCTGCTCTCCTGGGCACGGGGCATAGCAAGTCCGACATCGCTAAGCAGCTCAATGTAAGTCGAATGGCGGTCCACAGAGACGCTGAGTGGCTCAAGAACAAGGAAGACATCGTTCAGGCAGACCTCAAGTTGTCAACAGTTTGACTGTGAGAAAGACCTTCGAAAGTGCTTGAAACTGAAAATGACTGCGCTCGTGAAGAAGAAAATCTCAGTGCGCACTGTACCCAGAGTCATCAAGAAAGATGAAAAACCTGCGTTCTCGTCTTTTTATGACATAACAAGGATCATAAATAGATTAAGAAAAAAGAAAGAGAGAGATAACTAACATAATTAATTAATATAAGGAATTTATTGTATGGGTTAATGAGAATCTACCAGGTCACGTACGTGTTATATATATATATATATATATATATATATATATATATATATATATATATATATATATAGTGAAGTGACTTGAGTAATTATTTGCACACTTAAATTCTTAATATTTTTTAAATATTTCGAGCTTCCGTCTAGTTATATAACTAACATGAAACTCAGTAAACATATATTTAATAGAAAAATACACATAAAGATTTTCTTTGTATATAACAACAATTACTACTAATATAATTAGTAGGCGACAAAAGTATTCAACCAATAATCATTTCAGTTATTTAATATTTCGTGGCATAACCTGTGTTTTCAATGCCTGCTCGATGTCTATTCTCATAGGTTGATATCCGCTTTTCGCAATCATTTCTTGAAATTTTGTTTCTCTTCTACGCTAATCTCCCTCAAAGAGCCAAGGTTCTGTAGGCTTTTCTTTCATATTGTATCCTTCAGTATTAGCCACAAATGCTTAATAGGATTGAGGTCTAGCGATTGACTTGACCAGGAAAGGCCATTTATTTTTCTCTTTTTAAACCATTACCTTGATTAATTTGTTTGTGTGATTAGATTAGTGACCCTGCTGAAATATCCAGTGATGTCGGGCGTAGAATCTTTTGGCACGTAGAAGAAGCGTTGCCTCCAATATGTTTCGATACATCTTAACATGATCTTTTATCGTTTTATATCTGACGAGAAATTCTCAATAGAGTTCAAGAGAAATAATATCATGCTGATCTTTAAAAACGTAGCCAAATCCGTTCCCTTCAACTTTCCTCCTATTAGCCTAATGGCGGTAATTGGTAGAGTAGGATATAAGATGGTAGCTCAGCTCGAGTCTAATAACCTAATCTTAAGAAATCAAGATGAGTAAGAACCAAAGGATTCTGCCTAACTAATCTATTGGACTTCTTTCACCAAATAATTCCATCTACGATTATAACAGAGCACTATACATAATTTGCCTCGACCTTTAAAAAACGTTTGACACAGTACCGAATAAAGCCTACGGTATAAGGAAAATATTCTTACATGGATTAAACACTGGCTTGCCGATCGTTCACAGGGTATCCTAAATGGGATAAACTCAAAATTGGGCCCAATAACCAGTGAGTTCACCCAGAATTAGTTCTTGGCCCATTATTGTTTATAATATATATGAACGACCTTGATAACCAGTTAATTAGTAAAATTTCTATGTTCGCCAATGAAACCAAGATAGGAAATAATGTTGCAGCTAGATGCGATATTGTGGGACTGCAGCGAGACCTAAACAAAATTGTGGAGTGGGCAAATAAATGCCAAATGAAATTTAACATACGTAAATGAGTGGCAGATCTTGGAATCCATAGACATGGAAAAAGATCTTAGGGCCATAATTTTATCGGACTTCAAAGTGTCCAGGCATTTTGTGTAAGTCTAGAGACAGTTTTACATCTATGTATATCATTGTTCGGCCGCATCTAAAATATGAGGTTCAAGGGTAGTCTCCGGGCCTTAGAAAAGCTGTAAAAATGTTAGAAAAAGTTGAAAAGAATTACAACCTTCAAAACTTTCAATAATTCCCTGACTAATCTTGGGAGGAGCTTGACAATTATATCATTCAAAAGAGAATGTAAAACATAAGGGTTTTACATTCTGTTAGAATCCGCTGAATAATTACGATGTTATTGTCCCAAAACTCATTGAAAAGTAAAATGGTTATAATTCGACCGCTCGACTTACGTACTGACATAGTAACTTATAGATTCGCTTGCACGCAACTAAGAAGTGCAACGCAGGTCAACCAAAGTGATACCTAAACTTAGGAATAAACTTACTAAAAAAATAATTTCCTTTTTAAACCTATTATCCCTTTCGAGTAGACGTTTGCGTGGCTATCGAATGGAGGTTTTTAAAATCTTAAAAAGTGTTTTCCAACATAAATTATTGGCTATTATTCAGGCTGGATTATAGAGCGGATACCTGTCAAAATGGATATAAATTAGTCAACAAGCGATTCACCAGTGGAAAACGCAAAGAAATTAGCTATAAAATCACAGTCGACTATTAGGATTAAGTCGGTTAATACTCGTATATTTAAAATCAGACTGGACAAATATTACTCGGCTGTAAGTGTAACCTAGTAGAAGCCAGGAGGAGGGAAACCTTATAAAATCAGGACTTAGTATATACACATAATTGTTAGTTGTTGTAGTGCATAAGTCAAAATGTGTTTTTCTATTCATTTCTGGTTATCCTGTCATTATAATTTTCAACACAGGCAGCAGCTGTGCTGCAAGAGATAAGAAATTGTTCTTATTATTTATTTGACTGCGAGAAGCAACATGCATATTGGCAACTGTTCTGTTATAGTTATACTAGTAGATAAGTGTGTACCTGATTAATGTACAATTATTAAATGCATGCACTGTACTCCCAAGGTTGATGTGATATTTACTATATTACCTCTCAGACTGGCATTGAGTGGATGTCGTAGAATTGCTTAGTCTGGTCCAATAATTATTCTAGTCCTTGATCTGGACACACCGCTTTTGTTTAAGTCGATGGTATTGACCCTATGACTCAATCTACGATCATATATATATATATATATATATATATATATATATATATATATATATATATATATATATATATATATATATATATATATAGGTAGGATTTAATTCCTACTGAACGTGCGAAAGCTGGTTAGAGGCGGGTTGTGCCGTAGCCAGGATTCTCACTATAAAAGTCCCACTTGTTACTGGGGGGAGGTTTGTGATTGTTGAATTCTAAGAGTGCATAATACAGGTTGGATAAATAAGCCGGAGGGATTCTTAATTAAAGTCTTGCCAAGGGTACGTCAAAAAGGAGGAGCCACAAATAAACACACATACAAAAAGATAAACTTTACTTTACACAAATATAATAATTAGCAATAGTTAAACGGGCAAAATTAAGGATTAAATATTAAACACTGACGTTAAGCGTTTAGATTTATAATGACTCAATGGGAGTATCAATCACGGTTAATTAAATAGGTAATTTAAGAATAGAGGGACACTGGGCTTACAGATTACCATTAATTGTGATGGATTGGAGAGACGACTACTCAGGTCCAGACGGGGTGGTTCGGGTGGCGTTAACACGAGTTCTCGGGGAGAGGGGGGATAAGACGACGGGTTTGGGGCTGCTGGCTGCAGTTCCGGTTAGTTCACCTCTAACTGGATGTGACACTAACAAATAGTAACTTCCGGTAACTATTTGGATGTTCCTTTTCTTTCTCAAGTTACGTTGAGCAACAGAGCGTATTCTTCTAGTCACAGACTCTGCGGGGCGGGATTTACTTTAGGAACACTTTGAAAAGGTGACCAAGTTGTCTCGGTGGCGCGTTGACATTTGATACGTTACGGCAACGACTCTCGTTCAACGTGAGGATTACGCGAGTAGGTTTGGGACACTGCTCTAGAGAGATGAACGGCGATATTATTTATACCGAGGATTGTGAGAAATCGAGAGAGAAATTCCATTCACGACAATTCGCGTATCGCAGCGCCTTCTGGACAGTCTCCATGCTATCATAAAGAAGGCAAATAGAATTTAGGCTTCTCTGTGAGATAGGCCTTCTTTCGTAAGACTTCCTGTCGCCAGCTGGGGGAAGGGTGGGGGGGGGGAGGAGACGAAGGTCAACTCAAACGACCAATTTCTTTAGTTCCCACGATTGTCAGGCGGCATGCGAGTATGTACGTTCCATACCCTCACAGTGGACCCTAGGATATTTGAGGGTCATAATTACCTAGTTTTCTATTACGTAGCACCATCTCTTTTTCCATCAATTATTTGGAGGGGTTCTGTGCCATGCGCAGTAAAGTAGCTCCAAACCACGAGACTACCTACTCCGTATTTCACAGTTGAGATGGGGGGCTTAAGATCATAGGCAGTTCCTTCTGCTCTCCAATCATGACGAACATAATTTTGGCCGAAAAGTTATATTTTCGATTCATCTGACCATTCACATTGTTCCAAAATTTACGTCCTTTTTCAAGATGCTGGCAAACTTTAAACGGTTTGTTATGTGCTTTTATTAAGAGGTGTAGTTTCGCAAGGAACGAGAGACTGCATATCATTACAATGGAACACTCTACTAATACTTCTACTCACTTTAGTCCCTGACTATTCCAGATCGCTTTATAAATATTTCAAGGTAATCATTGGATTATTTTTTAGCTTTCGAAGCATGTAACATCCAAATCGATCGGTTCTCTTGTGAGGAGCACCGGTTATTGGCAAGTTGAAGAAGATTCCATACCCGCGATGCTTTCGAATTATAAAACGTACAGTTACGAGTAGTTGTATAAGGAACTTCCACTCTCAGAAACATAGTTCTATAAGATAATCGATATAAATTAAGTTTAATTATTTGCTATCGAATAGATTAAGGAACTTCTTTGAACTTCGGCATTGCACAAAGTAAGTGTCCTTCTTTTATGGATTTTTATCCATAAATTTCTTGAGTCATCATTCTTACCATTTTCATCGAATTTATAAGATTATTTTGCTTAATGAGAATATTCTCTCATGTATTAGAGTGGTTGAATACCTTTATCGGCTGCTAAATCTCGTTTATTAGTAATTATTGTTATATATAAATGAAATCTGTCTATATGCATTTCTTCTGTTAAATATATGCTTGCTGAGTTTCATGTTAGTTTTCTAAGCAGACAAAAGCAGGAGCTTTTATCTTAATTAAAACTACCCTGAGACTATTCGGCTACGCAGGAGAATTGGAATTATCTCAAATACACGAGCTTTTAAAGGCACATCTCTTTAGGTTGATTAGAAGGACTGAAAGCGAGAGAAATTAATTTGGAATTCAAAGGACAAACGAGAAATAGAGTTAAAGGCACAGCGAATATACGATGTATATCTTCTTTCATAAACGCAAAAAATAATGGAAATAAGTCAATGAAAATGCAAGGAAATAGAGGATAAACTGATTTATTCCTCCCGAAAAAAAAATTCCTGATATATATATATATATATATATATATATATATATATATATATATATATATATATATATATATATATATATATATATATATATATATATATATATATATATATATATATATATATATATATATATATATATATATATATATATATATATATATATATATAAGGTTAATTTTTTATTATTTATTTTATTTTTCTTACTTTTTGACAGAACAGGTGCGAAGAGCTCCATCCCTCGGATGGAGCTCTTCGCACAGTTACGTGTCGATATCGCGCAAGCCATCCCTTCTAATGCAAACAAACGTTTGCGTATCATTTAGCTATTTTAAATATAATCTCTGCTTTCGAAGAGAATGGAAAATTTATTTTATCAATTTTAGCTTGGCCATATAAATCGAAAATTATTTCTAAGAACACAATTATATTATGCGGTTAAAAGGCCATATAGCTAACTAAGCTCTTCATTAAGCCCTAGGATTATCTCTTCTTACATGCCTTGAGTGAATTGTTGTTCGAATGTGTATATAAAATGAATTAAAAGTTATGCAAAGTTGAGATTAAGACTGACTAGAATTTAATTCAGATTCAACTTTCGATCAATAATAATTCCAAAATATTGGGGTCCAGCACTTATCCCCAAATTTTTGAAATTTGAGATGTAAATTAAGGAGTTGGAAGAACTTAAATGATTTTTTTCAGAAAATTTCGTTTAGCAATGGGTATATCTGCAAATGAAAACACCACTATATTACCAGATGCTCAGTTTTAATTGTAGTGCAGTTTTACCTAAGTAACGAGTTTGGCAAACTGCACACATGAATTGGTCGACAACCCAGGATCTGTGTCTCATCAGACAGGTATATTTGAAGAGATAATGTATTAATTGGGATAAGCTAAAAAATTTTTTTGTGGCTAAACTTTTGATAACAACTCTTTTAAGTCAGAGATTCATTTACTGATCAGTGAACCTATGAGAGGTATTTTAACAATACTCTTTTTAACATCAAATTTTAGGACAGGAATAACATATATTTTAGTTAGAAAATGATTTTTGAATTTATTAAGCAATGATGCTGGAAATAAGTTGAAATTAAAAAAATCATTAATGTAAGAAAATAATTCCCTGGCAGAAGATATTCTCTACGCACGATAAATTCTACAGCTTGCATAACATATTTTAAAAACGGACTTTTTAACATGACCGCTAATATATATATATATATATATATATATATATATATATATATATATATATATATATATATATATGTATATAAGAAGAGAAATTGGACGCGAATGAGCAACGAGACAAGAAACATGAATTTTTATAAGTAAGAGAAAGGGACATTAGAAGAAGACTAGAATCAAAGAGAGCAGAGGGTGGCACAATGAAGGCAATCCTCCTTTGCCGAGAAGACAGAGATAACGCCAGGGGAAAAAAGTTTGAAATTCCTGGCCGGGACTCGAACCCGGGTCTGGTGATTGCCGGTCAGATGCTCTACCGCTAAGCTACCAGGCACAGTGACTCTACTTCGCCCAAAGGGTTACCCCATCAAACCTAGTATCTATCTAAGCTAGGAACCTCCGAGGTATTTTTATACCATATCTTCTTTCCCGCTCACAATTTAAAGGCTCATCTTCCATGTCACATACAAAGAAGAAGGAGCAAATATGGCGAAAGCCCTGTGGTGGTTGTTATCACCCGCAGAACTTGCATTTACTCTTTCTATGAATATATATATATATATATATATATATATATATATATATATATATATGACCTCTATAGAAGACAACTTAGACCGACTTTGAAGGCCAACAAAGGTCACCATTGGTGGTAACTTGACCCTGGGAGTAACATAAGCTATTCAGATTTGGTGAATGATGCGCCACATGATTTTTAGGTTAGGATAGGTTCTAATATTTACCCTTTCTACGTTTTTTCTTAACAAGTACTAGCGACTAGCAGCTGCCATTAAAACATCAACATTTCCCGATAATACTGTAGAAAAATAAGGCCGAAGGGCGACCACGTGCCCTTCTGTACCCACGTGGTCACGACATCACCACATGGAGCTTTGAAACCACGGCTAAACCTGGGCAGCCTCCGTCGTTTATCACACCCCAGCTGTATTTGCTTGTGGACCGATTTCATCGTATCCCAAGCCAAGCCATATAAAGCCACCTCGCTGAGCGTCTATATAATCCTTCTACTCGGTTTAGTAAGGAACACTAATAGACTTTCCACCTACCACCGCGAACGAGCTGGAGGATGCTTGCGCCCCTTCCTCCTCTGAGATCGGAGAAAACGACGATTTTGATTCGAGGACGAAGGCTAAATAAATATCCGTGAACTCTGCCATAGTCAATCAGCGAGTATCTGACGAGGATTTCCATCTCCGAAGGCCATCTACGTGTGCTCCCTCCTCTGAAATGCGAGGTAACCCGACTTCCTCCATCGCAGTCATTTTACCCTGACTGGCCCTTCATTGCAACGAGCAAGTAAGCAATTGTAACTGTTGCCACCTGCAGATTGATCTAGAATCTGGCTTACCCAATCGATCCATTATTTGTGTTTAAATCTCCCTTTTGAATCACTGACCTGAACCCGACCACTTTAATCCCCTAATTAACCAACCTGTATCTCGCATAGACATTTAACTCCGTTTGTGTGACCATTCCCTTTAAACTCAATATCTGTGTATATATAAATATTATTTTGTTGCTAGTAAAGGTATATTTTTTGTCATTGTCTTTCTTTTGCAACCCCAACGTGTACCAGCTACCTGTTAATCTTTGGCTATCTTGCATTCTGAAATATTTGTTTTAAAAAGGACCCCGCAAAGTTAATAATAAACCATCCCCACTTGACTCATAACAATTTCCCCATTCACTAACGGTCTTCATCCAACTTCGGCCCAAAGCCCCAAAAGTACCTACGTATATATAATAGAGAGAGAGTCTGGCCCTTCTACGACATATACCTATTATCAGCATGCTCAAGACTCGAATAATTTAGATATTTAGTTAAAACTCGCGCCCATCTTCTTGAGGCGCGCTTTAAAGTCTGTGGCCGCCCCTTGCGTACTTATGTTTGCCTGCCCGCCCACCCGCTAGCTCGCCCTCTCACACTACTGTAATGTAAAAATCGTTCTCTCTTATTCTTTTACGATACACTACTCTATTACTTAAAATTAAAATAAAATTTTTTTTTATACTTATTAACTTGTTATTGCGTAATTTATCTCAAGCAGAGAATTTAATTTGTTCAAGATAGTTTTTCGTTTGCCGGGAGAACGACGGGCATCTTTGCTAGTGTAAGCTATAACAATGTTTGAAGAATCCATATGCCTTTTTCATGTTACTCTCATTCTTTTGATTCGAATCATACAATTATCTAATATGAGAGTATACACCATTTTACCATGGAAGGATATACGAAATTTCCTAGTCTGAATTCGAGTTCTATAAAGGAGATTGAATCTTCGTTTTGTGCCAACTGCATTAAGGATGAGAATATGGCATTTCAGGTCTTCTCAACCCGGGAGAAAGTGTGTACTCTCGTATCTTCATCATTGTCTAATCCACAACTATTGGCTAAAGCTCTGGCCTCTTTTACCACAGTAGCCATCCATATATTTCGCCGACCTTTCTTTACCACTACTGTTTTATGAGCAATTATAGCGACTGGAAACGCAAAACCCCTTCTTCCGATTAAGCCGTATTTAGAGAGGAACAGCTGAATGTCCTACTTTGATTTTTAATATTCGTACTTCACTATTAAAATGTGAAAGTCATCACTGAATAATAGGATTGGAATGTTTCCTTACTTCTTTCACATACTGTATATAGTTAAAGAGCGATCTTTTTATCCTCTGATGAAATGGTATAATTATATATTTTACATTTTCGTAATTATCATCGTCGAACTGCCAATGGATGTTAATATAAATCTTGAAAGACATTTTAATGCTTTCTCTCTACATTGACTCTTCTTTCTATATCAAGCGACACGGTAGTTATCAACAAGCGGATGATCTCGCTTAATCCTCAGTTAAATACTTATATTTAGGTCAGCTGCACTAATATTCGGATGACTTTATTCTTGTTTGCAGATTTCATCCGACACAGGTTATCTATCGAAGATAGACCAATTTCAGATGAGGGGAGATAGAAAAAATACATAATTCAGAATTTATTGAGGCTCTCGCCTGTTTATGTTTTCTAGAGACATAATTATCGCTTCAGAGGCCTAGAGTACATGACCTAGACGAAGATATACTCAATATAAATAAGACAATGATGAATGACAGAAATGCAAAAAAAAGTTAATGTTCAACTCTCCAGGAACTGCGTGTATTGTGGACCCAACATCTGGTAGTAAAGCTGTTTCTATAACGTCTTATAAGACACAGAGAGCGAATGTTTAGTAAAAGTGGAGATGGAATAATTTTGTGATATTCTGTTTCACAGAAATTATATGATGAATTAAAAAATGAGATTTTGTTCCACGGAAGGATATCCGAAATTTCTAACCTGCAAGCTGGCGACTATAGCTTACTCATCGATGACGACCAGATACATATAATTAACATGATTATATCTGAGACATTCACACTGTACTTTCATTATAAAAATGTTTGTGTATTGCTAGTTACATCAAAATCTATTTTATAAAGTAAGTTTTACGAGAGTTAATACACTACCGCCCCAAAAGATCAGAACATCTGTATTTATATCACAATAAATTTTACCAGAGAAAATCCAAGGTTTTCAAAATGAATGTACCGTAGGTTTAGGCTGCGTGGGATAAATTTTATGCAAATTTGGATGAATAAAACAAAATTATCAGCATAAAATAAATTTGCTATAAAAATTGGATTGCCCAAAGAACGATAGCAGAAACAAATTTTGATTGGAATATAACGACGAAATTATCAGTGAAAAACATTGTACAAGTTATAAGTAATTAATATTTAGTGTGGAAGCTTGATTCTCGATGAGGCTTTGACATCTCGTGCCACAAGAACGAACTAACCGTTAACACCCTTACGCAGTAATCTTGTTCCATTCATCTGAAAGGATTTACAAAGTTCTAAAAGTGTTTTAGGATTCTTCTCTTTAGTCCTTTCTCTGGGTGCCTTGAAGGCCAGTTTATAACAGCAACGGTCTTGTCGCCCAGGAAAGTCTTGACCTTCCCGTTTAATAAGGAGTGTTATCTTTCAAGAAAAATGCAGGCTGTGCTACGGAGGCTTGTATAAGGCGCAAAGCATGCTCTGGCACCAATTTCTTGTACACTTTTGCATTCACTGTGCCCCTTAAGTGCAAAAGTAGCCCAAGTGCCTTCGACCGAAATCAAACTCTGACCATGAGAATTCCTTCGTCAAACTTCAACTCATTTTGCTGCTATTGAGAGAATCTTTCCTCTGATCTGCGCCGAACGAACCTCCGCCCATTGGATTCGAACAAATTGAACTTAGGTTCGAAACTGAAGTGGACTTAGATCCATTGGTCAATCATACATGTAACGTGTTCAGTAGCGAATAAAAAATGAACCTTTATGTTCTTCGGACTGACTAATGGTTTGGCCGCAAAGGTGTGAGCGTGAAACCTGTCTTACTACAACCGACGGGACACAGAATCCCGATTGGGAGCCTACTAGTCTATGCTGGGAAGATGCCACTCGCTCTACGTCATGCCCATTGCATTATTGGGCTGTACGCGCGAGCCCGGCGCCTCCATCAGCCACTGACAGCTCTTACTGCATTCGCAGCTGATTTCGACGGTGCCTATGCCGCTGAGAGACGCCAGTCATACACTAAGCTTTTTGGGTTTAGGGCTAGGAAACTCGTTCAAAGCTAAGTATAGCTCTCGAGCCGGTGGCGCCTCTGGTTCTGCCCAAAACGCCAACCTGGATGGTACCATATTTGGCTATTTGTCGCCACGCCTCTGCTCCCAAAGCTTGTACAGCTCCGGGAGTATTGCGTTCGACCTTTTTGGAGCACACCTCGTGTCATGCTGGATCCGTGCCAGTGTATACGGATGGCTCTAATTCTCAAGAGGGGGTCGGCTTCCACGCCGTATCCCCTCTGTTTGAAGTCAGTGGGGCTCTGCCAAGCGCTGCGTCTGTCTTCACGGCCGAGTGTTCGCAATACACCACTCGGTGCGGGAGATTGCGCGACGTTCCCGGTTCGGGGACCGGATTGTGATCTATAGCGACTCACAAAGTGCCTTGAGTTCTCTCGGGGCATTAGAATCTCCGCCTTCTCTAGTTCGTGATATCCGTGATGCCACGGTTTTGGCAAGCCGGGCAGATGTCGAGATTATCTTCTGCTGGGTTCCTGGACATGTAAGATCTGCGGGGAATGAGCGCGCCGATGAGGACGAGTTCGTGAGGACTCGGCGACCGGATCAGCGATTCGCTCTTCCTCACACCGACTACATGGCAGGAATGCGAGCAGCTCTTCGGACTGCGTGGCAAAGAAGCTTGGAGACGGTCGAAATGAAATTAATGTTGCGTGCCATTGCGTCTCGACTGTTCCCATGGACCTACGCCCCCAATGCAGCGAAGGCTTCAAGTTGCTTTCTGTCGTCTCCGAATTGGACACACTTGCGGGACGCACCGCCATTTGATGGAGCTCTCGCCAGTGCCCTACTGTGAAGACTGAGTTGTCCCCTAGACTGTTTGGCACATTCTTGTTGAATGTCCCAGTCTGGGCGATCTTCGGGCACGTTACCTATCCCGGTACCGGGATGTTCGGGGTTGTTATTGCCTGACCTTTGTACTCGGAACGAGTTCGTTCACATTGACTGGTGTACTTATAGACATTTGGGGAGAGGCCGGCCTTCTCCTCTTTATTTAACTAGTTTTTTTTGGTTTTATCTTTGTAGGTCGCACATTCCTGTGCCAGGGGGACCTCCCCCCCGAGGCCAGATCTTGCTTCCTCCTTGTTGGAATTTTCCCTTTTTATTGTTGTTGTTTTTCATATTCATATTTTAGAGTAGCCTAGTGCTAGGCTGTCGTGAGTGCGGCGACTTGTGCCCAAGTAAGTAGCCGCCAGATAGGCTCCTAAAATTAAAAGAAAAAAAAGTCTTAGGAATTTTATTTTGACAACAGAACTTTTTAGAGTAAATTGTTTACCAGCTGATACCTTTTCTTATTTATCTGAACCCTGACCTTAAAAAACTGTTTTCACTGAATACCACATTGAAATTTTAAATAATTCCATACTAACTCCAGACAGACACTTAATCCTTTACCAAAAGTCACTACAATACAGTTTCTTAACCTTACAGTTTCCTATCCTTACAAGTAATATGAAGTTAAAGAATATGAGTTTTCTTATTTTCTGGGTCCTTTTAAAAGTTATATGAAACCTAAAGAGCATAAAGTGTCTAACCTGAATGATTTCAAAAGTGGTAATTGAATCTGAAGAAGATGTCATATCTAACTTTATCAGACTAATAGAAGGAAGAAGCCGTGAGAAGATGGCGTGAATTTATTCAGTTTTGAAAAAGGTGCAAGGATTTGAGTGGGACAAAGACGGTTTATTCTGAATGGATGGTAAGAAGCTTCACAGTCTAATCCCATAGATCTTACAAACTATATGGTTAAGTCATGGAAAAGGTTCACTCCTATATTCTGGGAGAAGTTAAAGCAAAGATGAATACTTCTTATCTTCCAACCTCTTTCCTTCAGAGTCGTCATCGTAAGGAAGAGTTGGATACACTTAAAGGGAATCCATCCGTGTTAAAACAACTTATGAAGCTTGGAAGAAAGGGAACTACACACACATATATACTAACTATAAATGAGTATTTAAATGGTTGAGATACTAATTTGAGGAAGTTATTACATAAACTTAAGATATACCATATGTACGCTGATTAACCTAAAGGAAATAAGGAAAGACGATACATAAGCGATTTTGTCTTTTTATAAGGCCAAACATAGATCAGACATAGACAGAATGAAGAGAGAGAGAGAGAGAGAGAGAGCAAATAAAATCAAGTAAAAACTTTTACCCTTAAAGAAAGTGAAATAATAGGTGCGGTTCCAAGCTATGCCATCGTGTGTTCTTCGCTTTTTAGCGTGGTGGCCTGGTGGTGAAAATGTGTCAACCTCAACTGATATTCATTAACATTATCAAAGAGGAATGGCTGACATTACTCGGATGATAGGATTTTATAGAAATGAGTAATCACATACTAAATCGAAAGAAATATTTTTCCAACCTCTTTTCATTATTGGAAACTCGGAATTCATATTTTAGATTCATATTTTATAGATGAAATTTATCATATTATCATATTTTGATTCTCGCGTCTACAGAGTTCGTCGTTCAATAATGGAATCGTTCTACGCTAGAAATATTATTCACGAAAAATAATATTGTTGCCCCGACGGACAACACAATAAATTGTTGAGTCAATGGAAGAGCTCCTACCAAGTGGTCGGAAAACGCGGCCCCGTCGACTACGTGAGTGAAACTCCATCAGGAAAAAAGCTTTTCCACATAAATGTGCAAAAGCCTTACACCGTAGCGTGCGCTAACAAGCTTGTGGCGATAGATGAAGAATCGCCCATGGAGTCTAATTATTCCTTGGACCCCCTTAGTGTAGTACAAGTTGCCAGCGTAGAACAAGACAAAGAATATCCTTTATACGTCTTGCCAGACGCAAATGATTCCTCGTCGGAAGAATTAAAAATAAGCGACCAGCTGTCACCTCTTAAGAAGGATCAATTGCAGAGGCTCCTGAAACAATTTTGTGACCTAAGCATGGATTCAGCACTTGACCACCCTCCAAGCCCTTTTACATAGACTCCGGGAGCATAATCTGACGATTGGCCCCAGCGAGTGCCACTTCTCTATTATTACAATAGATTATTTTGGTTTCCATATTGGGAATGACCGGCTACCTCCCCAGGAAGAGAAAATTCGGGCTATTGTGGAAATGCCCTTGCCCACGAATAAGAAAAAATTACGATCTTTCATGGGCTACGCATCTTTCTATCGGCGATTCATCCAAAATTTTGCCTTTATTTCCACTCCCTTGTGCGAATTATTGAAGAAGAAGGCCCCCGAGTGCCTCGAGGTAAAGGAAAATTAGCGTCGGCGCCTGTCCTCCACCTGCCCATCCCAATAAGCCGTTTGGCATTCGAACAGACACCAGCAATGATGGAATAGGATGTGTCCTGATCCAGTAGGGAAACAGCGAGAGCTTTCCCATTGCATACGATAGTCAAAAATTGATCCATTGAGAAAGAAACTACGGTGTGACTGAGCGAGAAGCCCTCGCAATAGTTTGGGGAATACAAAAATTTTAAATGTTCGTGGTAGCTAAGGAATTTGTCATAGAGACCGATCATAAACCGCTATCTTACCTACGTAATGTGAAAAATAATAATGGAGGATTAATGCGTTGGAGTCTGTTACTCCAGGAATTTCGGTTGAGAATTTTATATATAGGGAGCTCTAATAATTATATTGCAGATAGTTTGAGCAGGAACCCATTGGATTCCCCTCCAAACTAATCCTGACCCCTTTTATTTCGTTCTGATTTTAGGATTGATTTTGTTTGGGATTGTAAATATGCATATATAATAATGTATTATGGGAACGTGTAATTTGGTGTGTGTATTTTTTAATTCTTTTTCTTTATTTTAATGATTATTGTATAACTTTAGGATGCTATTAACCCGGGGCAGGTGAGCCTCCATTTAAAAGTATCAATGATAATTGTGGCTATTGTAAATTATTTTTTTGACCTTAGTATAATAAACTGTATATATGTATATTGTACCCCCCTAGTCCCTCTATTTTTGTGTTTTGTGTTTAGTTCCATGCATCCTTTAATTTTGTCCGTTATTGTCGCGAAACTGAGGTGAAACCCTTTTATTATTAGTCGAAGTCACTTCTTCCCTGGAAGTTCCATCTCGGGAGGGAAGAGATGTCAGAGAAAGAGAGAGAGAGAGAGAGAGAGACTAAGAGAGAGAGAGAGAGAGAGAGAGAGAGCACCACGCGGTTGGGAGAATCTTCAATCTGCGCCCGACCGAAGCGTTTCCTGCGATAAGAGGCAGCGATGGGGACGTCGTGAGACCCGAAAGTCGCAACGGAGGCATCACATGACTGTGTGAACCTAGCCAAGGTTCACTTCTTTCGGCGACGAGTCTGATAAACTGTCCCCACACCCCCTCCAACGACTGTGGAAAGCCGCTTCTTGCGAACCCGTATAAATTATCAGACGCTGTACTTTAGTATCAGCCTACCTTAATTCGACGCGTAACTCTCGATTGGCTCCCGCGCCCCAAGAGCCTGAAAGGTAGATTTATATTCAGATTGATTGATAGTCTAGCGACAAGAGACTATTATTTTGAATTTCGGCTCCATTCCCGTCTCGGCAAGATACTCCCTCGACCAATATTCTCGAGGTTAACCGTAGTGATTGTAATTCCTATTTGCAGTCTCTCTTCTCACTAAGTCTAACGCTAATTAGACTTAGTAAACGACTCAATCGCGATTCAAGTCTCTCGTTCTGTGGACAGTTTGTTAGTTTCTCGGTATTCGTAGCCATATCCGAGCGTCCCTTTAAACCATTCCCGAGACATCTTATCCGATTTGTTACCTATACGAAACCCCTTTTATTAATTTGTATATATTGGTTGTATAGTTTCTTTTATTTATTCAGTTTTGATATCCCAGAACCTCCAAGATAATAAAATATTTCGGCCAACGTTAAAATCGCACTCTTACGTATTTTTCTCATTACCCACGCACATAGTGGCTTAATCCGCTCACACTTTTCGTGCTCCTTGCGGACCAAGGAATCCTAGCAAAGGTTGGAATCTGACCTGACCTACGACATAGAAGATTTTTTAAAAAACACCTAAGGTAGAACAAAATATAATCAAAAGATATTCCTAAGTGAAGAAAAGTTCTGAGGGGTTTCCATACAATAATTATCTTAAATAACGCAGATTTTCCATTGTTAAACGAATACTAAAGAACTATGGAAACAAACAGTGTCCTGTGTGTCCTACTCATAACATAAATGTACACTTTGGGATATATTGGAAAAATTATGGGAACTTCCCCCCCAACACATTTTAAATATGTTACATAATGAGAATAGAATTAATACATCTTTACAACTAATGCAAATTTCAAACGAAAACTCTACGAGCTCAAAACCTTTTAAAACGTTGTTGATGCAAGTTATCTCGCTCTTGGTGATAGATTAGATGAACATCGAAAAGTAAATGTCATCTCACAGACAAGGATTATATAGGATCAATTTATATTCAAAAGTTTCAGTGTTTGATAATCAGAAGAGGTGCTAGTATAGTTCTTGTAAGAAACATCGATTTTAAGAGATTTCTTTTAATATATTACGATCACGTGTAAGGAATCTTGACGCGAGGTGAGGAACCATACTTCTCACCCTCGTCTATGAGACTTGAAAGACTAGAGCTCAAATTCGCCTTAACGGAAGACACATCGATTGGGAAAAGAGATGATAATGCAATATTTAAAGAAAATTATCAAAGTAATAATTATTCCTATTGATATAACATTTATTACATATACAATTGGCTTAAAAATATTTAGCTAAAATCTTTTCAGAGTAATAACATCATTATATTAAATAAATAATTAATGAATGTTACATATTTTGATATGAACATGTAAAAAGGACATTTACCCATTTAGCAACCAATAAAAGAAAAGGCTCATATTAGTTTTTTTTACATTATAGTGAGTGATTTACGGCTAGCATTTCATGATGAACCGACGAATGCCCGATTTGTGTACAACTGCGTGTCTTTCCTCAGTCTTTGGTGGAGTGAATCGCTTATTATATGCAGCCAAGAAAGACGCTAAAAGATCAGACGC
Source organism: Ceratothoa steindachneri (assembly GCA_963969495.1). Classification (NCBI taxonomy): domain Eukaryota; kingdom Metazoa; phylum Arthropoda; class Malacostraca; order Isopoda; family Cymothoidae; genus Ceratothoa; species Ceratothoa steindachneri. The sequence goes on from OZ018318.1 coordinate 161,326,225, forward strand.
AGAAAGCAATATAGTGTTATTCGTTTTACAATCCTGTCAGGAAGCAGTTTAAGACACCTTATATTGTTGCTAATGGCAGGAAAAAAAATTGCTAACGTGACTTATGTGACATACACAAATCACACAGTTTAATTTGTGGAAACACTTTATATATTTTTTAATTGATGTATACACAAAATACTTATGATTAATACCATTGAAGGAGAAGACGGCTCATTCGTTAGTTAGAGCTCTGAAAAAACATATGTTCGAAGGAGTGCGAGGATATTGGGGGGAGGAGGGGAACAGAAATGAAAGCATTGTTGAGAGATACAATATAGGGTAATATAAAGTACATTCAGTAGCGAGTCTTAGAGAACGCAGTCAAAGGAAAAAATATTCCGATATTTCAAATGGAGCTATATCGCTTTCTTACCAGATTTTGAATGGGTTATGCAAATTCTCCTCATGGAACGACTGGTTACTCCAATTCAAAAATAACGAATGAAAATAGAAAAGCCAAGAATTGATCAAACAAAGCGATTCATTGTATAAAATAAGAGATTATGTAAGAATCTCATGAACATTGAGAGTATTTTAAAAGTGTCATAAGTCAGGATAGAGAGTGGTTGTCAACGAGATATATAAATCTCTCATATACTTTATTTATATTATATTTAGGATTTCAGTGGTCATAAAATTAAAGGAGGTTTCTAGCAAAGAATAATTGCAAAAAATAGAGTTTGATACATGTAAAAAGCGTGATGTGATTGAAGAAATATGGGGTCTTAAATATCGTGGTTAGAATAAACAATATTTATTAAAATGGAGAGGATATCATGAATTATTTAACTCATACGTAAAAGCTAACCAAATTGTTATTTTTGTTAAAACACAATGGTGTAATCCTCTCTTTTCCAAAAGTTTATATTATATAAAGATAGAAGAAATTATTTAGTGAATATTCGCAAAATGGAATCGGAGAACTTCCACATCGCTTTGCCTTCATCTTGTTCTCTAATCTATCCATAAAATACAATGTTGCACTATGTTGTAGAGATGTATAAATTTAGTGCGACAGATTAATCGCAGCGTGAAATTGGTTACGTGCGTTTCAGCTCACGGGTTATATTTTCAGCATTGAAAATAACAAACACGCAATAAATGATATTCGTAAGCTATTTCTGTATGGAGTTGTTACGGGAGAATAAAATTGGGTTTTTTACTGCGAAATTATGGGCAAAAGACAATGGCTTGATCGCAAAAACCCGGTCCAATGCTAAACGTGGTCTCCATCAGTAGAAGACTATGCTTTTCATTTGGTGAGATGAGAACAGTGTTATTCAGTAAGAGCTCCTCAATGAACAAACGATCACTACAGACGTGCACATATTCTATGTTCAACGATTGCCATGTTTGAATGAAGCTCTTGAACATAAACGCCCTTCAGTGGTCAACCGAAAGGGTTGCTGCCTCTTTTCAGGCAATGCAATCCCAAGCGTGGCACGTAAGACCCACTAAATAAATATTGCATTAGGTTAGGAATTTCATCTCCTCCTCCATATTCACCATGTGATTACAATTTATTTAATTCATTACAACATCAACTAAATGCCAAAGTTTACTTTGGCAAATCATATATTCCATCCAAAACGAAATCATTCTGAAAGAAAGGAGGAATCCACCGTTTAGTTAAACTAGGGTTTCTCAACCTTTTTTATCCTATCGCCCCTTTTTTCCATTTTTTAACAATAATCGCCCATACTTATTTGTAATAATGATGAAGAGTTAAATTCCATTTTACTCACGTTGCTTGTTAATGAGATCCTTGTGGCTGATGTTTTGTTACTACAACTTTAATATTTGGCCGAAAATTTGTAAGTTTTAGTTTAATGTCTCCTCGAATATATATATATATATATATATATATATATATATATATATATATATATATATATATCAATTTTTTTTTTTTTTTTTTAGTCAAAATTTTATTGGCAGCACTGAATGCACATTCAACCAAATAAAAGGTTGGAAAGCATAGTAGTATTTTAACCATTTCAGACTTCATGTTTGGATATAGCTGTTTCGTTGTATTGGACAACCATAACTCAGTAATTCCATCTCTTTCAAAATTATACTGTCATTCATCATTACAGTTTAGCTCAAAAATTTCTTCTTGCATATTTTCATTGACACTTTCTATGTCGCAAACGAAGGGATCCATCATCCACGGCTGGACTTCGAATAAAAATAAATGTGAGAATCGGATATTGAAGCTTTCTCTCAATTTCACTAAATATTCTTCATATTTTCTATTGGTTTGTTCTGAGATCTGCTCACTTCCTTTAGTTAACTCGGGCATGTCTTTGAAATTTTTCTTTTGTATTTTTATTCGAAACTAGTGTAACTTTTCAGTAAAGGCTCTCAGAACACGTCTACAATCGAGCAATGTGCATAATTTGCCTTAAAGTTGAAGTGACACTTCACTGGACTATCTAAAAATCCATGCTAAAAAGAAAATGTCACACTTGTGGCATCTAATTTCTTCTGCTGGATTTTTCTCGTCGATATTTTCTAAAAAAAAATAACGATTGTATCAAATAAGTTTACAAATCTGGCCAGGCAATTTCTTTTCGAAAGCCAGCGGACTTCCGTGTGGATAATAAGTCTTATGTGCTGTTTTCGGTGGCAATGCAAAACTTCCAAAATGTCTATCAAATTTGCAGAGATTTAATTTTATTGACAGTTTTAATAACTACTCTCAATGGCTCATGCAGATCAGGACTAATATTTTTAGCAACTAAATGGTGACAATGTACCACACAATGCATTGCAATGATTGAAGTACATATTTTTTTCAATGAGAAATAAATCCAATCTGCTTACCAAGCATGGATGGAGCACCGTCCGTTGTGCAGAATACCAAGTTTTCTAATGGTATTTGATTTTCGTCAAATAAAGATTTTGTAACTTCGAAAATGGATAATCCATTAGTATCAGTTTCTAAAAGTTTCACAAACAACATATCTTCACATAGTTTGCAGCAATCATCTATGAAACGAACATATGCCATAACGAATAGCTCTGTTATCACTTAACGTTGATTCATCAAGCTGAATTGAAAATTTACTCTTTTTTAACTTTTCAACTAATTGGCTTTCTACATTTGATGACATTTCATCGATTTTTCTCCGGATTGAATAATTGCTCAATAGTAATGCTTTTAAGACATTCACTAAATCTTAGCGCAATACAGTTTTCATGAGAATTTCAAAGAAAGGCTTAATAACATTTTCAGCAACTGTATGTGCACTAACACTTTTTGCAATTATTTGCGCTATCTCATAAGATGCAATCAAGCCCCTTTCATTTGTTTCTGTACTTTTTTTTAAATAAAATGACATTGTAGTTCGTTGGTCAAAGTTTTTCTTTAAATTTTTCAAAATAAGAGATGGGTTTATTAACTTTATCAGGATGTTTTCTTTTTAAATGCTCTGCAAGCCTTAATGGTTTCATAGCTTCATTGGTAAATGAGCTGTTGCAAATAAGACACATTGGCTGTTTTTATCATGCGGGCTTTCTCTAAAGCCACAAGCCAAATACTCCTCCAAATACTGTTTATATTTTTGTGGGGTTGCCATAATAAGGGAAAAAAAAACTAAAAATATCACAATGATACTAATCACAATTGTTGTTCAATAACGGCTATTCCTGAAACGAATCAAGTCCGAGGATGTAATAATAAAAATGCACACAATCCATTGCACGTAACGAAATACACTAACTAACTAATATAATTAAATGTAATAATCAAAAAGTAGTTATTATAAAATTTAGTAATTAAATTTTAATTAATCCCCGATAAGTTTTTCAAATGCGTTCGCCAAATTTATCAGTTAACTTAGTTAATTAGTTATACCACAGTTAATGGCCTACAGTCCTCCACGTTTCGAGGTATGCTAAATAATTTTAAGATTCGAGGTGTTTACTTCCTATTAAACAATCTTTAAATTTAGAATACTGTAAAAACATCATAAGAACCTTATACGTTTTTTTCCTGAAGAAAGCGTCATCCGACAATAAGTTATCCAACTGCTCGTAAACAATACATCACTAGCGGCTTTTTACAAACTCATATTAAAATTAAAATAAGATACTTCGGGGGAGGTCATAAATATCTTAATAAAGCACTTTAATATAAGATTTAACTTATTAATAATCAATCCTTTAGATCATTATATATTTAACGGAGATCTTTTATTTACAAATGACGAGAGCACTTTTACTCTTCAATTTAATAAAGCGATTGAAAGAGGCACCGATCCGATATAGAAGCGTGGCTCACTCGTGTACAAAGGCAGAACATGTTTAAAACGCGTCCCCAAGCGCGCGCGCAAGCTTTATAATTGTATTATCGCCTAATGAGGTGCCTTAAAACACAGTTGTTGTAGATAAGGGCCTCAAACTCCTCATATAATAATATTATGGCTGTACAGTTCTCTGACTACTGAATGTTATAGCGCTTGCATCAGTATCGGAGTATATATTGTGCAATTACTTGATAGTTGTCTATTATTTTTTTTTGAAAATTGGCAGCCCTGTTTGGGACAATTTCTCGATTTATCGCCCCCCTCAATTGAACATTCGCCTACTGGATGGCGATATCGCCCCCGTTGAGAATGCCTGAGTTAAACGATGAGAGAGCATTGGAAATAATGAGCACCACCACTACCTAGATCATTCCCAATAATTATCGACATTACTTTGCTGAATAAATGCGTTTTTTATATATTATATGTAAATGATTTTCTTTTCTTTTAAAAAGTGAAAACCCGCATTAATTGCATGACAATCTAATATAAATTACATGAGAAATTACCCTTTTGATTTCAAATTAAAGGCCAATTTTATTTTACTTTGGTCTCTTCAAGATAAGGAAGATTGGATAAAGAGAGAATGAATATATAACGCCTTTCAAACCTCAGCAAACGCACCATTTCAATATTTCCCGATTTATTATTAATTGGCCAAGTTCAATTTGTGATGTAAAATAAAATTTCGTGTGAAAAAATAAAAAGTGAAGGCTTCAATAAAATTAAGTAACGCTTTTATTCCCCCGTTTCCAAGAAATATGCACACACACATACATTAGCTTACAGGGATTTCTTTTCTTCGCCTAATCTCTTAGTGTTTTGGAAATCTTCCTGAATTGTTATAGTATCAAATTGCGAACGAAGAATTACTAAAAATGAAACCTAAAGCTAAATAACTCATGCTGAGCGCGAAAGCCGAGAAGAAAAAAAGTAATTAGAAATTAATCGACATAACATTGAAACAGAAAAAACATCCATGCGTATAATTGCTCCTCCACTCTCGAAATCATAATTAAAACAGATAAACACAAAATACGTCCAATGAAATCTGTCAAATACTCGTAGTTTGGACAAACTCAGCGCTCACATTCTATCGATGCCAGGTTTCTTCCCTCGGAAACTACCCTAACATTGGGCGACTAAAATCCTAAAAATAGCTACAGCGCCATAAACATCGCTAGATCTAAGTAAAAGGACTCTTACTCCTCGTATGATCAGGGAACTCTATAGAAGTCACTTTTGAATGCAGGTGTGGATCCAGGTGAGGGCTAGGGGGCTGAAGCTTCCCCCCTCAAACTTCAGACCCGTTTATGTTTAAGCCATACTTGTATTCTGCTACTCATAAAGAATTATGTAATAATATAGAAAATATATAAAAACATTTTTAACCACAAGCCTAAACTACCTAACCTTGCTAATAAAATTTCAAATATTGTTCTTTGAAATGATATTTATTTCTACCTTCAAGCTTTAATGGCTAACAAATTACAGCATTATAAAAAAAGGGGACATTTTTGGATATCATTCGGTCTGATACATGTATAAAATATAGGCAAATCTTAAAAATAATGATTAAATTCAGTATTATACTTTTAGCTGTCGTCCAAAAACTACAATTCATAATTTTTTGGTGTGTGGAAAAATTCGGAATTAAGAGAATTGATGCTCACTCTTGTGTCATATATTGCTACATATTATTAATGCTGTGTAAGATAACCACCATTAATATTTATTGCCCTCTTCTCAGACTCATCAGAGGAGGGTAATTCAAGTTAGCCCCCCCAAAAATTTTTTATCCTAGATCCGCCACTGCCTGAAGGCTAATTCTCTATGCCGAAGCTTACGACACTTCTGAACTGTAACAATAAAAACATCAACCTATGAAAGATGGAGACGGGATGGCCCGCACTTCTTCAGAAGTGTGTTATAGCGAGGTTGCCCATGTTATGTACAACAGACATCATCTTAATAGGCTGGGGAGCAATCGTGAAGTTTATGAAATGGTTTGATTTGTAGAATGGTGGAGGAATTGTAGACCTCCAATGATACATATATAAATTGCTTGGTCGTATAAAGAATAACGAACGCAATACATTTAGATTCGCAATTACTGATATGAGCAATTTAACATTCTCGTCTTGTGATGGTGAAATTGAATTCTCTCTTTTTGACTGATGAAGTTCGGTTCTCTCATTTTGATTGGTGAAATTGGGCTCTCTCTTCTTGAGATGGTGAAATTTGGTTCTCTCTTCTTGATATAGTAAAATTGGGTTCTCTCTTCTTGAGATGATGAATATGGGTTCTCTCTTTTTACTAGGTGAAATTAGATTCTTTCTCCTTGACTTGATGAAATTGGATTATATTTTCTTGACTTAGTGAATTTAGGTTCTCTCTTCGTGACTTGGTGGAATCAGATTCTGTTCTCTTGGTTGGTGAAATTAGATTCTATCTTCTTGACGTGGTGAATTTTCGTTTCCTCTTCCTGACTTAGTCAAATTATATTTTCTCCTGTGACATGGTGAAATTGGTTTCTCTCTTCTTAAATTGGTGAAATTAGATCCTCTCTACTCTTCATAGTGAAATTGGGTTCTCTATTTTTAGCTTGGTGGAATCAGATTCTCTCTCCTTGACTTGGTGAAATAAGATTCTCTCTTCTTTAGTTATTCCAAGCGGTTATTATCTTGATATTTCGGTATAAACGGTAAAATGAAGAAACTTAAAACCATTATTTCTAGTAACATCTTTGTTATTCGAGGTTAAAAATTGATTGGGGCTAACGTTATTAAAACCTTTTACAATCTTAAAACCTGGGTACTAATTTAAAACAAAATTGTTGTTTCCAAACTAGTAACGAATAGTTTAGTATATTCGATTCAGGTCTGGATATATTATCACACTATAAATAGACAATTAAAGATTTATGAAGCACAAAAACATGTCAGAATATCATAAGTAGTAACTTTTTCAGGAGTGCAGTGGTTACAGGTCTTCTCAGGAGAAAACTAAGGAACATTGACATTGAGAATTCTACTCAAATCAGTACGTCCCTTTATTTTGCCCTTTTAGAAACCCTCATTCAACCACGTCTTTTGTGAAGGAAATTAATAACTTGACAAAAGATAGAATTCTGGAGATGTAGTTACCTAAAGACCCTCCCTTGGGCAAGATCCTCAGAATTCAATTTCAGGCACGTCCAGTAGAAAACTACTACTAACAATGACCTCTAATACCACTCGTGATCCTAGAAACCTTGCCAATGAAGCACGCAAAAGCCTCGCCACTCAAGAAGGAGAGCCTCCTATTGACTCTATTTCTGAAAATTACTTTTTAGAAATGGAAACTTTTTCCCAACAAAATGTTAAAATAACAACTCGTCCAAAACAATCATCCCAATCTATCATTCATCTAGTACATTTTTTGCAGTGCCTAAAGCACATCTGTATTTGTACAACTTTCAGATTTACTTGACTTTTCGCCCCCAGGAAAAGCTCCTTTTCATCATTCTAAAAGCCTCCAAAAAATTACGGAAGGACAAATTTCAGGAACATATACATAGCTATCAAATTCCTGAGATCTACGGATACAATGCTGACTATTCTTACTGAGAACCCTACTAAGATGGCATCGGAAAAGAGCTATGCCGACCCTGTACTAAGAGACTTCCAAAAAGCATTTAATAAGGTCTGGTGTGGTGGCCTTGAGTACAAAATTCTAAGATTGTAACTTAAATATCCATTAGAAAATAAATCATGTGATGGAACGAATGACTTAAATTACCATTATCAACGAAATTTGAACTACAAGCGAATATCCCTCAAAAAGACTTTTTTTTATCTTATTTATTTAATATAGATAAATAATTCACCGCAAGCTTCTACATTCAATTTGGAAACGACATCCTCCACTCGATTCCTTCTCCTCACCGCGACCAACGAACGATTCAGGGCCAAAATGACTGGTCGAGAGAGTAACAATACAAACTCTTACGAGAGTCACTGGAAGCTCTCAACCAACGCCACAACCTCCAAATCATACCCTTGAACCGATAAAAACTATCAGATGCCGAAGTTGACGATTATATTTATTCTTCATCTTTTTCTCGGCATTTCCCTACCTGGTGTCGCCGTTCTTGATGAGTAGTTTCCAAAGATTTCTGTTTAGTGCACTTCTATTTAGTCCCTTCTCTCTAAATCAATTGTTTGAGCTCTTTACTTTGGCTACAACCGCTCTTGATGCGCTAGCCCTTTCTGGTCCACAGAGTTAGGGCAATGTGTCTGTGGGTCGCTTATGGCGACGTCCTGGCGTTACTCATTCGATAAAAGACTCATCCATTAAAGTTTTGGCAGACTTTACGGACGAATACCCTTCTTGAGTCCAACTTTATTTATCAATCTTTACCTATAAATATTTTTACTCAAAATCGAGGTTTAAAATGAGGAAAAGACGCCGTTTTTAGAAAAGATTTTACAATTATAATTTTTACTTAGGTCAAACATTTCGCAACTAACTCCTCACCGCTGTGGGGAGGAGAGATAAAGAAAGTATAAAATATCAGAGGGCTTTTGATAAACCATAATAAAATGTTATAAATATATATAAATGCAGATACAATACACATACATATATAAATACACATGCATACATATATCTCCCCTTACATATGTATTTATGTATATTTATAACGTAACATTTATTAGGGTTTATCAGAAGCCTTCTGCTCTTTACTTTATACTTTTTGAACTTTTCTCTCCTTTTATTTTTTTAGGGCTTTTATATAAATTACAGCATTTATTCATATATGTTTTTATTCATGAACTGATAACGAGGTCAGTTACTTTCGAAACCTGTATCTTAAGTAAAATTTTGATTGTAAAAACCTTCCATAACAACTGCGTCTTTTTTTTATCTACTTCTATACCGACGAGGTCAAGGCCACTTTCGACGAATGGCTACTCGCAGTATATCGAGAATATGCTAAGAATTAAGAGCCACACAGTAGCCAGGGGCAAATTTTTACCAGGGCAAATAATTGGAAATTATGTCTTAAGCTTAGGTATGTAGTTAAATGTGAAAAAAAATATCAGTGTTATTTTTACGGACAGCCCCAAATTAATATAGTAGATAAATAATAATGATTTATTTATATAACAAAACACGCAATTGATCTCACGGCATGGGACAAAAAATTGTAAATTTAATAGATGATTTAAATAAAATTAGGCATGAAAATTAACCCGCGAAATGCCTCATTTTCCTCAGTGTAACTACGGCCTAGAAAGAGGATAGCTTTTGGGCAACGATTTCAGATTCCATGAACTTAGATGAAGAAGAAGCTCAAGAAGTTTGATCCCTGCATGTGACCTATGTTGTATACCCACCGATCCTGTTTGTATGCTTTAAGAGCAATCTAATCTAATTCGTGGGTATATAATCCGGAACCAACCCTTTCACCACTATGAGAGGAAGGGAATGTAAAAGTCAAAGGAACTTTCATGAAATGATGTATTTAATTTCGATTAATAATCTAGTCAAAATCTGCACTAAAAACAAATGGACTAAATTCTTTCAGGGATTACCAGGCAATGGCTTCGACACTCCCCCCCCCCCCTACGGGGGGAGCTTGCGGTTCGCTACTAAGATTAAAATTTAAAATCTAAAAAAGAAGCAGCTATTGTTAAATTTTTAGAAATTTTCTGAACTTCGCTAATTATAATAATTTTAAAAAGGAACTCTAAACAAATATAGTTATAAAAGAAGATATATAAATGTTTTTTCTGAACTTCACCATTTGTAATTCTTTGGGTATTAAAAAAATTAAAAAATTTCGATACTTATATTTATTTCTGAACTTCACCATTTTATTTTTTGATATTATAAAAGAATTATTAGAAATAACTTTGCTAAAAAAAACGTTAGTCATAACCAAACTAAGATGAAATTATTATTATTCAAATACTCAAAAAAATCCCCTTCTTAAATTATAGTTAGTGATGATGATGATGATATGCACTAGAAACCTTTTTAATTTTTTTGCCTGCGAAGCGCAAGTTCCTCCTGTAAGGAAGAGTGTGGCAGTCGCTCCTTTTGTTTCTATAAAATACAAATTTTAGAAAAAAATAACCCTTAAATGTAGTTGCAGAATGGTATACAGGGTGACCCATAAAAAAGTTAACCGAAATTTGAATTTGTATTACTCAAAAAATATTAGAGATATTTTGATCTTGTAATATTAGTTTTGTCTATCAACTACTTATCTTTCAATTGCCAAAATTCCTTTTAATTAGCTTCTTTTAAGATCTTGATACACAAGTGGTTTAGTGGAGGGGAAAAAAAAGGTTTGGCGCTTTTTTGTTTAGGGGACACAAAGCCGAAATTAGTGGTGACGTCACTAGCCAGAAAGGTCGACTGGCCACTGTGAAGCACCGCCAGTCGTTCTGGCAAACACATTCTCTCCCTAAAATAATATCTGTTCTACCTAAACCCTCTCCTACTACCCTACACACATTTTCCATCTTTAATAACCATTGATCATTGGTATATCAAGACTGCGCTTCGCTACTGAAGAGAAATACTCTCAACGACTGCATGTCTTCTCTGCTGATAAAGGAAGAAACAATAAATAATTGAAGACCAAGCTTCACATCTCCATTTTTAAATCACTTCTATGCCATTTCAGCCGTTTAAAAACCACCATTTTTTCCACCTTTCCAAACCGACAAAGTAACCATTAGGCGCAAATTGAGCCGCTTACACGCCCCGGTGATAAGAGTCTGGCAGAATCACTGAACCCCCCCCCCCTCCCATATATTCTGCAACATTAGCCACCTTAAAGAGGAAAAATACGGGTGAGCTATTCAGAGAGAAGATGAAGACCTTCGAATTGATTTTCCCTACCCTAGGCGTCGCTCTTTGCCAACTGGTGGACCAGTCTTACAGTTACCTCGCCATATCGATACTCTTTTTTTTTCTTTTGAGAAGTTTACGTGTGTGATAGATAAAGTTCCATCGAACAAACCTAAAATTCTACTTTTCCAGCAAGTGTCATTAAAACCTCTTTTCCATTGTGTGCAGGTGTATCAAGATGGAAGAGAAAAGAATCAAGATCTCTATTTTCCTGCGTGCGGGCCACAACAAGTCCGACATCGCCAATCTGCTCAACGTCAAACGAATGACCGTTCACAAAGTTGCAGAGAGGCTCAAGAACGGGAAAGACTCCTAACATCAATCCTATTTAGGTAGGCCACAAGTTGTCAACCGTTTTGCTGTGACAAAGGCCTTCGAAATTCTACGAAGTTCAAAATCATTGCGCTAGCGAAGAAAAACATCTTGGTGGTCAAGGTGTGCAGGACCGTTAAAGAGGAGGGTTGCATGAGCTTGAAGTGTGCGGAAAGGACTCTGTTCACCAACCGTATACGAGAACATCGTCGCAAGCGCTGTCATCGCCTTCTCAACATGTTGGAGAGTCATTGCAATCGAATTCTCATTTTTCCTGATGAAAAAAACTAACCGGTCGATCCAGTCATCAATAATCAGAACGACGGCGTGGAAAGCTTCGACAAGGCCGTCTCCGAGGTCCGCTACGTGCCCACTATCAAGCACCCGGCCTCCGTGATGATGCTCGGTGTCGTGACTTCGAATGGCAAGAATATGCCGCTGGTGTAGTTCCTAGCCAGTTACAGGCTTACTGCGGCCGATTACAGGAACATTTTGACCACGAAAGGCCTGCCCTGGTGAGAAAGATCAGGAAGAAGGCAGACTACGTCTTTCAGCAGGACGGTACCATGGCCCACAGGGCCAAGACCGTGCAAAAGTGTTTGGGATCGAACATGAACTTCTAGGCTGAAAAGGCACTGCCCTAACCCTTCCAAAGAACAACCACACACAACCCCCAAAGTATAAAAAAATTCTCTTAGTCTCATTATTTCCTATAACTTAATAAAATAGAAGAGGCGATTTCAACCAAGGTGGTGCATCACATACTCCTGGCTGAAGTACTCGTTGTTGAACAAGAGTGAATACTGCGTTGCATGTGTGTTGTTTGGCGAAAATACGGGTGGAGTTGGAGACCATAGGCTGGGCACCCTGGTGTTAAAGTCGATGTGCAGGTACAAAAAAAGTCACCGAATTGCTCAGCAGTCATAATAAGCACGGATATCACGCGACAGCTAAGACGAAAATGGAAGGCTTTGTCGACACTTTGCAAAACCTAACGAGGGCTGTTGACACTCTGCTACAGGCGAAGAAGAAAGAGCAAATCAAGATTAACCGGCGTCTGTTGTTTCCGATCATTGAGAGCATCCTATTCTCCGTGGGCATCGCGATGACGGTCCATTGCACCTTTATTCCAAGCAAAATACGAGAAGGAGCCTTTAGAGCGCCTCTTCGTTATCGAGCCCAGAGAGGAGATGCCGACGTCAACCGCCTCTTCACCAGCTTGGCCAGCCGAGTTAACTCCAGCCTCATTAGCAAAACCATTCAGGATGAGCTGATCGATATCACAGGTGGGTGACACTGCAACTTCTGTCCAAAAAATAGGTCTTTTATTCCAAAAATAGAATTCCTGTTATTTTGACTGTATGAGCAGGTGTCACCATAATCATATTTTGCTTTACATGTAGATTGATGCTGGAAGCGGTCTTAGCCGGAGTGTCAGGGGTATTCGCAGTGTTAATGGACTAGACCACTTACGTCTCAGGGAAGAAGCAAGCCACCATTATCCATCGACACGTCGAAGAGGACATCAGGGAAGGCCTGGCCCAACTGCTCATTCGCACAGTACATGGCCTTGGTTTGGCCATGTCAAAAAACTGCCGGGGCCTCGGCTTCGACGGAGCGAGTGTCATGATGGGGAAGTTCAGAGGTTGTCCCGCCATCAACATGGAGCAATATCCCCTCGCCAAATCGATCCACTACTTTAATCACATACTAAACATGCCTGCGATGTGAAAGAAGTGAAACTCGCCCTTCAGACGTTCAAGGAAATCCATAACTTCATTTACTCCATCAACATGCGGACGCTCCGGTTCTCCAAAATAGTGAAGCCTTCCTCAGCTAAGCCGTTGAAGTTGGTGCCTCTGTGTCCCACCAGATTGGGTTGAGCGGCATGATGCAGTCCTCGTGTTCATTGAGTTTCTACCTCACATCGCGGTCTTCATGGAACAGATATTAAGCTGGATGCGAATGCTGGCATCTTACTCGCCGCGATTAGAGACCCTCGCTTTCTCATTGGGCTGGTTGTGGTGGAGTCAGTTTTGGCTCACAAACTCGAGCTGAGCAGGACCCTCTAAAAGAAGGATGGTGACTTGGCATCTGCGAACGCACTCATTCGTGAGATCGAGACTGTTTGCGCCAAGTTCAGAAAGAATGCCAAGTAGCAATTCCCCACTGTATTTGAAAAAGCCAAGATCTCCTGATTGAAGTGAATTCAGCTCACGATAACGTCCTTTTTCCCCGAGTATGTGCACGACAGACAGAGTGCGCGAATATTCCGGCCAGGACTGCTGAGGAGTAATATATACGCTCGGTCTATATTCCTTTCGTTGACCAAGTGATCGCCGAGCTGAGGAAAAGATTTGAGGACGATACCGTGCCAGTTGAAGAAGCTTCTTACAGGCTCAGAGGCAGACGTGGATGCCGTCCTTAATGCCGCTAAAGCTTTACGAGAGCGATGTTGAGTTACTGGTGCTCATGCAGGCGGAGGCACAGCAATGGAAAAATTCCGCTCCGATCTTCGGGACTATCAAGAATGCGAAGGAGTACGCCAAGAGCCGTGTGTTCCAGAACATTGCGAAGCTCCTGACCATCTTAATGACTCTGCCGGTCTCAAATGCAGAGGTCGAACGCTCATTCTCAGCCTTAAAACAGCTAAAGACGTACATGAGGAGCACCATTAGCCAGGATCGCATCAACGGCATCCCACTATTCACCGTCCACAATGACATTCAAGTTTCGAATGATCAAGTGATTGACAAGTTTACGGAGAAAAACCTCCGTCTTGCTTAGGCAAATGAAGTAGGACATTGTTCATGAGCCTACGATTTTGAGAGAGCCTACTCCTGGAAAATAACAATTCTTATTCCATTATGTGCCTTGTTACTTAAGTGTGCGAAATGACTTGCAAGTAGCCTACATCATTATAGTCTACACTACAAGTACATATTCATCATTTATTCCTATAACTTATTCGTATGTATTCAGCACTGATTATTTGTACGACCATAGATGAATTACTCGTAAAAATATGTACCATAATAAGCAGCTTTAAAAAAATTCCACTCAGAAAAATCCTGGCATCGCCCCTTCCCTCATTCACTTTTCCTGGATCTGCCACTGAAGCAAAGTTACTACCGTTGTTCGGAAGATTTGCCTTCATACTTGAAATTGTTGAGTCGATGAAAAGTCTGTGGCATTATACATCAAATCCATCAAATCAGTCAGGTCAACGATGTTGTTGTAGTAGACCAGCAAAGACGCCCTATCAAACGAGAAGAATTTTTGGAACTTATCCTCGCGGTTTTGATACCAAAATATCAGTCTCTGGTGCCAATAAACTTTTCTCACAAAGGCCCAAACACCTAAAGTGAGCAGAATCTTTAGACAGGTTCCAGTTGTGGGCCAGGTCATTTAATTAATTTTGGCTCAGTGGCATTGGTCCGGCTTTTTATTAGATATAATGCATCAGACATGTCTGCTTCTGTCACATCTCCAGCCTAGTAGTTGAAAAACGATCTCATGTTAACGCCAGATTCAGGAACAGGAACACCTCTGCCATGGTGACTGGTTTCATAGCTGATGAAATGCCAAGAAAATGAACATGATGCATGTTCTTACTATTGGTACCATTTAAATTTGTCCTACAGTGATAAGAACATGTGCTTTTGATCTTTTCCTTTCTTCCACACCATCGAAACATCAAATGACATCATATGCTTCTTCGTATTATTCCTCTAATCATGTAGATTTTGAAGACATATTTTTCAAAAGATAAAAGAGGGTTGAATTGCTTATATTGATCGTCTATGTTGACGTTGAATTAAGCTTGATATGATTTCTCCACAAAATCTGGAATTATTGCTCAACGACCTAAAAGAATTACCTTTCCACAGATCTAACTGAACATGTCAGAGGGATTTTACATTTCCGATTCATTTTAATCTCAATCAATATCGAAAATTGGAAAAGGATGGAAAGTTTAAAGGTACCTATGATAAGTTATGACAAAACACTACATAACCACGGTTCAGTGACATTAATTGAGACACCAGTATTTTTTTAAATCTAGTATATCTAAAAATATTATCTGATTGAGAGAAATTGATTGCATCACTGAATTGAGCGAGCGGATCTGATCCTAAATCAGTAGAAAAACCTCTCACCTTTGAAAGAAATTTGAAACACCAACCAGTGAATTATCGATTGACTAAGACCGAGATAAAAGCGATTTAAAGAAAGAAAAGGGTCATAAATTACATTAGTTCAAAATAGCAACCAAGATCAAAACAGTGTTTCTAGTTATAAAATAAATAAAAATCAGGCAGAGATAAAATAGGACCTAATAAATATGAAAAAAGAGTTGTGCGAGAAACTGATGCAAAAATAGCTAAGTCACTCAATGCTTGTTTCGCTTCAATATTTACAGAAGATAACCTAAACAGTTTAATATGTGATACTGCTGGGTCAGGTAAAGAGGAGTTAACTACCATTGATGTAAATAGAGAAACCATTAAAGGACATGTAATAAAGTTAAATGTTAATAGGGACTCTAACCCTGATAACACACCCTAGGATACTCAAAGCAGGGCTAGAAAATATTGCAATAGCTCTTGAGAAGATATATATTGGGTTGAGGAATAAGTTCTGGCGGTTTTATTAAATTTATTCATTACCATTAACAACTTTAGAAAAACTTAATTTTAATTGATAGCAATATGCAATTTAATCAATAATGTATTCTCAGTTGTTTCTTTCCAACGTTCAACTAGTTTTTCGATGCCTCTGCAATAAAAATTTCTGGATTTTTACCTGAAGAATTTGACTAAGCAGGTTCTTAATTCCACATCAGTTTTGAACGAAACGCCGCGCAAATTGTTGGAGAGCGATCGGAACAGATGGAAATCCGATGGAGCCAAGTCTGGCGAATATGGAGCATGCGGCAGGATTTCCCTATTAAGCGTTTGGATGGCGTCTTTTGTCATATTGGCAATGTGAGGACGAGCATTGTTACAGACGAATTCCATAACGTCGATGAGGTCGCTTTTCCCGAATAGCTTCGGCAGGTCGATACATTTGTTGAACGTAGAGTTCTGCATTTACAATCTCGTTGTTCGCAAGGAGCTCATAAAGAATGATGCCTTCACAATCCCACCACATACACAGCATCGTCTTTCGTGGATGAACTCCTTGCTTTAATCGCGGAAGTGGTTTTCTATTGGGGCTAAGCCATTGTTTTCGATGGTTCATGTTGACATAAACACATCACTTTTCGTGGCCAGTGATGATGCGGTGAAGAAATATGTCCTAATATTCACGAGTAGCCTTGTAACGAGCAAGCAAACCTGCGGCAATCGTAGAGCGTTGAAGTTTGTTGCTTTCGCTCAAAGCGTGCGGAACCCATGCACCGAGTTTTTTAACTTTCCCCATCGAATGAAGGTGATTCACTACAGTTTTGTGACCACACGCCAATTGTACAGCCAATTCACTAGTCGATTGACAAGGATTTTTATGAAGAAGGTCGTTTAATCGATCTTCACCCAACTTAATGGGGCGACCAGAACGTTCTTCGCCATTAAGATTGAAATGACCGTTTTTGAAACGTGAAAACCACCATTAAGCTGTCCTTTCTGATAAAGCATTTTTTCCGTACACAGCACAAATATCGCGACGAGCTTTGACTGCGTTTGCATTGTTCCCGTCTCGATTGAAAATGAATAACAACAAGTGTCGAAATGTGCCTTTCTTTCAACTTGACATTCCATTTTGAGGGTACAGAACAAAAATTAAATTAACACAACTTTTAAATAAACCGCAATGACTTATTACTCAACTTCAAGACGTAGCCTAAGCAAAAGCCTAATAGTCTACACTGTTAAGAGACGTAGCCAAACCTTTGTAAATTTTGCCCTCATTATTTATCATTGTTTCTTAATATGTGCACAAATCACGTCAACAAAACTTAAATCAACACAACATTAAAAATACGCAAGAACTTATTCCTAAACTAATAATAGATCACCAGAGTTTGGAGAAAGGCCTAGTAATTGTAAAAGAGCAAATGTTTTGTCCAGTTTCAAGACGGGAAGTAAATAAATTCCCTATAACTTTATACTAGTAAATTTAACTTTCGAAACGTATGTATTTCTAGAGAGAAAATGTTAGATTTTGGAACATCTAAAAAGTGGTGTGGTTAATCAGTGATGCTCATCATGAGTTCAGAGCATGTATATCATGTATAAATAAATTACTAGCATGTCTAGATTTCGTAACAAAATAATTAGATAAGGGAGACAATGTAGATGTAATGTACTTGGATTCTACAGGGTGTTCGGAAAGTCACTGTGCACTTTGCAAGCAGCAATAACAACATTCATTCAGCCTATTTCAAGCGAGCAACTGATAGCGGTGTTTAGAAACAAAATAAGAAAGGTTCAAGCCTGTATTGATGCCAAGGGGGGTCACTTTCAACATAATTTATAATTGTCATTCATATTTAACTCCTGTATTCTATATTGAAACATTTATGTTAATAAATATGTAAGTGCACAGTGACTTTCCGAACACCCTGTAGAAAAGCCTCTAACAAGGTACCACATAGAAGACTAATTTACAAATTAATAACTGAATGGAAATTTGCAGTAATCTTAGTGTTCCCCAAACCTAGTTAATCTTACTAATTTCAAACAGATATGTTAAAATAGAAATTAATCTTGAAGAGGCAGTTAATAGCCATCAGCAGATTTCGTAGCCCGTTATTATAAACAAAGGAGGGTGGGATAGCCTTAAGAATAAAAATCTATGAACAGGCTCACTGTCCCCTCCTATTGTTTAGGTCTATTTTCGCCAAATAGACGTAACTTCACTTTCTCCGACGTAAACCAGAGGAGCTAAGGGTCACAACGTTGAAAAGTGATGCTCTAGCAAAGAAGCGAAAAGGTAGGCCCTCATCTCCCCTTCCCTCCCCCTATGGGATAATCGAGGTATATATAGTTCGATCTGAAGAAATAATTAGAGAATGGAGGTAGCGATCGAGATAAGAAGAGGTCCCTGAGTAAAACAGAGAATCAAGAAGAAGTGGAACCGAGTGGGATTTTTATTCTTGAGGCTGTTCCTTTTGGTCACATCGAAGAGTAGACCATCGGTATAGAGAATCACTCTCATACCAACAATCTCATTCAGAGAAACCCCCTATCTCAGTTTCCCCCCCAAAAAACAGATATCCCTCACCGTTGAGTAATAGGAATGTGAAGTTACACTCGAGAAAAATATTCACCTCCTGGTAAAGTCTCATCATCGAGAAACCCGCAAGTGTAACCTAAGGATTGGAATAATCGTACATCCAAAATCTCCTCGCTTAAATCGTCAAAATCTTATCATCGAGAAGCTTGCAAGTATAACCCAAGGATTAGAATAATCTTAAATCCATAATCCCCTTCGTTTATATCTTCAAGTCAAAAAGAATCGTCACACGTGCCTCACTGACCTCGGGATTAGCTCAACGAGACGGACAGCTGTTTTCTCGCGTCAGCCTCACGCCATCAAATCATTGTCTAAACGAGGTGCTCGTTCAAGGTCATCTCACTCCACATTTTCTCTTAGTTAAAGGTAAAAGGAATCCAACTTATTTATATTCTTTAGTTACCATTCCCTACTAAAGTGAATTTTTGTGTCAACCATCGCGTAGTATTCATTGGTAGTATTAATTTTTATTTAGATCCTCTTATTATAGTCTTAGTATATTTAAAGTTTTAATATTTCATTTTTTTATGTAATTATATTTTTGTCATAGTAGTTTAATTAAATCCTCGAAATGCTGCATATGGCAATAGATATATAATATTACGAATTTACTCTGGTTAAAGAACCAAAACAAAAGAAGGACCGAAGTTATCCATGTACGGAATAAACGTACATACATACTTGGCCGCATACCACGACATTAAAATTGGTGTCAGATTTTGGGGGTATTTAGAAGAACTCAATAATAGTTGATTGTGTTGTATCCACTTGATTAGTAACAAATTTGTGCCTAAGCGTTCGAGGAAAATTAAACATAATAAGAGGATAAAGTCAGCAGATAATTTTTGTTAATTGTCTGTGGTTAGCCCATTAAGGGTGTTAATTATTTTTTTCGTGTGATAGTCCAATTAACAGAAAGTGTGGGTGGTAAGGTTGGGTTAGGCAGAGCGCTACTTGTTTCGTGGTTGCATAAGTACCTTTAGCGTTCATCGGTGAGTTTTTTTTGACGGACATAGTTAAAATGTCGTTGTTTGAAAGATCCTACCAACAAGGCCAAACTCTTTGACTAGCAAGCCAAGAACTAGTTGCCTATTTCCGGGAAGACCAGAAGATAGATGGAGAACAAGAAGAGACACAAGTGGAAAAAGAAGAAAGAAAAATACGGATGGAAAGAGAAACGGAAAAAAAGATGGAAAGAGAAGCGTCGCAAGCGGAAAAAGAAGCCGAAAGAAGAAGAATAGAGCTATAAAAAAGCAAAAGAAATAAGAATACAGCTGAAAAGAGAAGCAGAAAAAAGAAGAATTCAGATGGGAAAAAAAGCAATAGAGAGAAGAATACAGATGAAAAGAGAAGTAGAAAGAATAATGCAGCTGAAAAGAGAAGCAGAAGAATAGAGATGGAAAGAAAAGCAAAAGAATAAAGTTCACAGATAGCGAGAGAAGCCGAAGAAAGAAGAATTCAGATAGAAAGAGAAGATAAAGAAAGAAGAATACAGATGGAAAGAGAACAGGCGTAAGTGGAATGAAAAACAGAAGAAAGAAGAATACAGATGGAAAGAGAACAGAAGAAAGAAGAATACAGATGGAAAGAGAACAGAAGAAAGAAGAATACAGATAGACTGAGAAGCAGAAGAAAGAAGAAGACAAATGGAAAGAGAACAGGCACAAGCGGAAAGAGAAGAGAGAGAGAGAACGAATACTCGCACATGAAAGGGCATTGAGCAAGGATCCGATGGAAGTCAAGTCCGTTGTATCCCGACCTAGAGCTACGCAAGTACCTACGACGAAGCCCCAGCAAATTATTGTGACGATGGATGAAGAAGGAACCATTGAAACGTTATACCCATGTGAACCTCTACAGGTGGTAAACACGGTCTACGTAGAGTTGGATAACGAGTATGCCTACTCTCATTAGACTTGCGCCAGGACGACCCGTCATCAGAGTTAGATTTCAACCCCCACCTTGTCCCGCTCATAGATTTACAATTGTCCGCTCGAGTGAAGGAAAAATTAAGTTCAGCCCCTATCCTTCGACTACTCAATCCCCAAAAGAAGTTTGGAATCTGAACTGATGCCTGTGGCGAAGGAATCGGTAGTGTCCGGATATAAAATAAAGACGATGATGCCCCTTTTACCATAGCTTATGCAACTATAGAACAGACAGCGCTAGCCGTAATTTGGGGAATAAAAGAATTCAATTTTTATGTAAAAGGTAGCGAGTTTAACTTGGAATTCAATCACCAGTCTCTGGCATATTTGCGTAACAGCAAAAACCAGAACGGCAGACTCATGCGATGGAGTCCGAATATAAAATAAAAACAATGATACTCCTTTTACCATAGCTTATGTAACTATAGAACAGGCAGCGCTAGCCGTAATTGGGAGAATAAAAGAATTAAATTTTTATGTAAAAGGTAGCGAGTTTAACGTGGAATTCAATCACCAGTCTCTGGCATATTTGCGTAACAGCAAAAACCAGAACGTCAGACTCATGTGATGGAGTTTATTGTTCATCCAGTACCATAAACTATATAAAAGGCTCTGATAAGCATAGGGCCGATAATTTGAGCCGAAACCGCACAAAGGGCTAATTAAACTCTCGTTTGTCTTAAGACCATTTTTTTTGTAGATATTAATGAATTAAGGTTTATTTGTGTAAGTAATTAACTGCCTAGGTACACCTTAATAGTCAGTTGTTTTTTTTTGTTCTTTGTTTTAATTGATGGTTTTGGGGGTTAAATTGAAGTGTGTGATCCAGACCGCTGGGCCTTACGTGGCAAGGTTAAAGTCCGCCCTTCACTTGACTATGTACAGGCGCGAGTGTGCATGTAATGTCAATAAGACTTAGTTTAGTAGGATGGTTGACCACGGTATTTTCACGGTAACAGTCGGACTTGAAATTCTATTCCAAGACATGTTTTTCTGTGTCGTTTCTTTTATTTTTTTGCACTTGAGTTCTCCCCCCCCCCATTACCTTCTTTAGAAGGAAGGAAATGTGGGGAAATCAATATCGAGAGGACAAACAGACGCTAGTTTGGTTACATAGCGTCAACAGTTACGTGGCATATGAGGCGATACCTTACCCCCCCCCCCTTTGCCCCGCATTCCCAACAATCCTTGAGATCGCTCGCCACCCTAAAATATTACCATCCGCAGATTTCGTAGCCCGTTAGTATAAACAAAATAGGGTGGGATAGCCTTTAGAATAAAAATCTATGAACAGGCTCACTGTTCCCTCCTTTTGTTCAGGTCTATTTTCGCCAAAAAGACGAAATTTCACTCTCTCCGACGTAAACCAGAAGAGCTAAGGGTCACAACGGTGAAAAGTGATGCCCTAGGAGAGAGGCGAAAATCTGGGCTCTCATCTCTCCTCCCCTCCCCCACGGGATAATCGAGGTATATATAGTTCGATCTGGAGAAATTAAAAGAGAATGGAGGTAGTGATCGAGAGAAGGAGAGTTTCCTGAGTAAAACAGAGAATCAAGAAAAAGTGGGCCGAGCGGAATTTTTCTTCCCGAAGCTGTTCCTTTTGATAACATCGAAGAGTAGGCCATCGGTATAGAGCATCACTCTTATATCAACAATCTCGTTCAGAGAAACCCCCCTATCTCAGTTTTTTTGAAAAAAAGAGATATCCCTCACCATTGAAGATTAGAATAATCTTACATCCAGAATCCCCTTCGCTCATATCTTCAAGTCAAGAAACATCGCCACACGCGCCTCACTTACCTCGGGATTCACTCAGCGAGACGGACAGCTGTTTTGCCGCGTCAGCCTCACGCCATCGAATCATCGGCTAAACGAGGTGCTCGTTCAAGGTTACCCCACTCCAGATCCTCTCTTAGTTAAATGTAAAAGGAATCCAACTTATTTATATTCTTTAGTTATCATTCCGTACTAAGGTGAATTTTTGTGTCAACCATCGCGTAGTACTTATTGGTAGTATTAATTATATTTAGATCCTCTTATTATTGTCTTAGTATATTTAGTTTTAATATTTAATTTTTTTATGTAATTAAAAGTATATTTTGGCCCTAGTGGTTTAATTTAATCCTCGAAACGCTGCATATAGTAATAGATATATAATATTACGAATCCTCCCTGCTTAAAGAACCAAAACAAAAGATAAATATAAGTATAGCACTCTTAGAGAAAAAGGAACGGAGTTATTCATGTACAGAACAAAGGTAAATACATACTCGGCCCTATACCACCACAATGTTAAAAATGACGTTTCACTTTTACAAATGCAAATTTATTAACAAGAGAAGGAATAATCTACGAAATGAATGGGCATTGGCTGAACTCTATAGAGGATGAGAAGGACTTCTTATTAACAGATGGTCATTGAGGTTTTCTAAGCAGTTTGAGACAAAAAACAGGACGAATAAAGTGTTTTTCTTCATTAAAATGAGTGTTAGTATGTCAGTTCATATCTAGAGTTTGAATATAGGCATGGTCCACACATTTTAGACATGATATCAACCTGCTAGTGTCAAAGAGAGAAGAAAAAGGATGCCTTTCTCTGGGGTACCTTTGATATGTGGGTATATTGAGGGTACTAAGGATATTCTTGTTTGAAAGGTGTATGAGAAGGGATATGATTCAGCTTTTAAAAAGCAATTAGGATAGACAAATTAGATGGCATCATTTTTTTTTTAGTTGGAGGGTGATAATAGAACTAGTGGTCATCACTTTAAAATTAAAACAATAGACTTCTGCAAAAAAAAAAAAAATAACGCAGGAAGACTTGAGTAGGTCAAAATAAAGGTGTTTAAGGGTAGATGAGATGAGTGATGGGGAGGGAAGATTATGGTGGTTTTTGTGTGTTGTTTTATGTTCAATTGTATATATTGTAATATCAATATTGGTATACATTGTAACTGCATGTTTAGTTTTTGACAATCTTTGACTGCCTATATTTGGAAGCAGTATTCTGGACGCAAGCTGGGTGGATTTTTTTTTCTGGCGAATGTTGGGTGCTTCATACCATGCTCATTGATTGACCTAGATGACCTCTGATATGCCCGTGTCACTTTTGTCATCCGTTAAATTATGTTATATTATAAGGACGCCCCTGAGTGGCAGCATTCCTTCCTTTGGTATCTAGCACTACCACTTTTGTCTCCCCTTCCTGGCATCATTGAATGATGCATCCTCCTGTCCCAATACCCAGGGAAAAAGGTCTTTAACCATTTAAAATATAACGGAAATGGGTTCCTACTTTTGAATTATGGCTCTAGTAAGCAGCCTTTTTGAGTTAAAAAGTAGCATATTTTGTCCAAAGATGTCATGATAATCTTTGGAAAAAATATGCTGCTTTTTTTGATAATTACATGTGGCAGCCACTTCATGTTTAATAATATGAACCTTTGTGTGCCTTTGCATATCTAACCACAAACTGAGTTTCATGTTATGTGAAGTTTGCCCTATCTTTCGATTTGATGCTGTGCTAACGTACTGTTTCCGCCTCCTTTCATCGCGACACGGCGGCTTCCTCTGGCTAAAACGGCGGATGGCAGACACATCACTGAGATAAAAAGCCCTCTAGAAGACGATCCATTGCGCTAACTCTCCTTCTCCTAGAAAGGAAATGGAGGAATGAGGTGAAAATATCAAAGGTGTTGGGGTGATGGCGACTGACACGGATGAATGGCACCGAACGAAGTGAAAGAGAGTGGGAGTCTGACAGAGAAAACGACTAAACCATAAAGAAAACCCCAACTTTAGAAGGCTAGTTTCTAAATTACAGGAGGAAGAGGAGAAAGGAGCTAGTGGAATCTTATAGTGCTTTACTCACTTAGCTGGAATAAAATAGGAGAAAGAAATAGAGAAATAAAAAAGCCAGAAAATACTTGTGGAAGAATACAAAACACGAGGGACGGATATTATAAGAAATAAAAAGCTGAAAGGGAGACGATCAGCAACAATGTGCCATTTTTGAGTCTGAAGAGTCGTTCAAATTATTAAAAAATATCATTAAATTCTAAAAAAAACGATATTTGGCTAATGGCCTAAAATAGTATTTGTTCTTAGTTATATAAGATAAATTCTGTTTATCTGTTTATTTATTTGTTAGCTACAGGGTGTCCGAAAAGTTTTATGCACTGGAAATAACTCGTGACGCCATGATCACAGTCAGGAAAGTTCTACTCCTAGAGGGGGTCTACAAGAGATCCAGTTTGAACACGAGTGAAAGATCCGCCAGCTTTTCATATACAGGGTGTCCGAAAAGTTACTAAATTGAATCTCTTGTAGACTCTCCCTAAGAGTTGCATTTCCTTCCCTGTAATCCTGGTGGGACTATTTATTCCCAGTGGATAGTAACTTTTCGGACACCCTGTATATGCGGCATCATTTCTAGACCTATTGAGCGGGTTAAATGTGGCAAAAAGGTCAATCTCAGTAAGAAGATGGTTTTAGGTTAAGTTGTTCCTCTACTCCCCATGAGTTGCTACCAGTAAGTGGATGAAAACATGTCATGAGTCTGTCGGCGACATGTCTAGAAGGATTGAAGTGAAGTCTAGCACATAGGTCAAATTTGGCACAGAAGTGTTTAGCCCTGTGTGTGTGTGTGCGTGCGTCTCCTTAATCTTCAATATTTTCTACGTGTTCTCTTTCCGGCTCTGCCCTTCTTTGTTTCATTCATTTTATTCTGATTGTTCTCTTTCAATCTCTATCTCCGTCATTCGCGACTTATTCTTTGTCTGTCGTTCGATTGCCATATTTTCCGTCATTATTCGTTCACTTTTCTTCTTCTAACTGTTATTATTATTGAAAATATATGCATTTCCATTTCATTTTATTTATTTCGCAGAAAAATATAAAATTACTATCGACAAGACTTATTTAAGATATGGAAGAGTGTGACGATGGCCGTTCGGTAAGGTGGGTTATACCGTATCTTTGCGTCGATGCGCGCCAACTTGAGTGGTATATTGCATCATGCTAGTATATTTGTATTTGTGGTTCCAAGAGCTTTGTGGGTTAGAGAAGCTAGGGATGACTTCCAAAAAGACGTACGCCTACTCATTTATGTGGGTTAAAGAAAATAAGGGTGTAAAGTAATATATATTCACATACAAACACACGTCATCCGAAACAATACGAGGTTTGTGCCTCTTATCTCCATTCTACACTCCCCCACACGCAAAATGAGTGGTCCACCAAAAAGTTCGAAGGGGTCCATAATCAGTACTCACTGCATGATCGCAAAATACACTACCACTCTTCCTTTGCCTTAACCTGCGTGGTCCAAGACTTGGTGGCTCTGGAGTTGCTAGTGGTTATTTTGATAATATTATTTGTATCACTAGGTTAGTTAGGATGCGGGTATAGGATAATATTTAAGGCTGAGGTTTGTGCGAGATTCCTTGATCCGCAAGAATTTAAGGAACGATGGAGGATTGTGGCAAAGGTGTACGCCATTCCATTCATTGGATTAAAGGGAATAAAAGCCTAAAGTAATAAAAACGCACACTCACATTTATCATAGAAGCCCGCACGATGGCTGTCTGTCCTTCTTATCCACACCCCTCACATGCAATAAGAGTGGCAACCTACGACACCATCGCTCGTCCTTCGTCTTGCCCTGCGAGGTCAAATTCTTAGTGGCATTGGATTTGCTATGGGTTGTTTTCCTAATATTATTTGTATTCCTACGTTCGTTAGGGATGCAGGTGTAGGATGGTATTTATGGTGGAGGTTGGATTAGTTTCTAGATATGCAGAAAATATAAGGAGCTGGTGAGGATTGCAGAAGTGATGTGTACTGATCCACCAATGAGGAGTTAAAGGGAATAAGGGTGTAAGGCAATGTATAATCGCATACGCATCTCATCACGTAGGTGGTGTCTATTATCCCCACATTACATACCTCACACGAAGAAATGAGTCCTTCACAATTTGGCAAAGAAGGGATCCCTGCTCCTTGAATGATGGCAAAATCAGACACCACCACTCGTCCTTCGCCTTATCCAAATAGGTTTTTCCTAGTGCCGTTGAATTTGCTATTTGTTTTTTTTTTCATGATAAACATGAAATAAATTATAATAGACAGCAGAAAATAACCAGAACACATAACAAAAATTCAGTAAGTAATATAGTGGAAAAAAAGATTCAAGAATAGCAAAGAAAACAAAGTAAGGGAATGTAAACAAAGATGAAGGATTATAATGCCTATAGAGATTCTAGGATAGTAATATTAGCAAAGGGTTGAGAAAATAGCGAAACCAAGGATTAGGGAATAATATTTACATACAAAAATCGGCTGTATTCCGATATCTTTAATATTATAGTATCGGTAGTGTCGGGTTTGAACTTCATATATTTGGCAAAAATCGCATAAAAAGAAACTTCTATACACTGGTTCTACTTTGTCATTGATTTTATCTACGACGGTATGATGGATAAATGCTGAGATAAGTAGGGCATACGATCATGCGGTCCCCGTAAGGGGCGCGGTGATTTTCCTTCTTTGCCACTGTGCTGACGGGAATCAGCGCCCCGTCCGGCCCCAGCTTAGCCTCTTCTCCTCCTTTCAGACAGCCTGTGTTTCTCCCCTACTTCCTCACTTTCCCTACAACCTCTCCCACAACTTTCTCTGATCAACCCTTAATTTCACAGGGTAGATACTGACCTTCATCACAGTCAACTTTCCTGGGTCAGGGCTAAAGGGAGTGGGGAAAATGTTCCCTAACCCCTGAGCTCCGGTTTGGGATGGTGGGTTTTTAACAACCTGCTTCATTCCCACCCATACCTTCCTCACACCCCCTTTCCTTCTCACTTCCCACTCTATCTTTCTTACGCCGTGCTCAAGATGGAGCTGCCATGCCAAAGGGCTGCCAGGTCACCAGGCGGGAGGGGTGGCCTAAAATGGCAGAACCTGGCTCTGCCAGCCCCGTACGCACCCCTTGCAGAGCGGGCCATTGCTCCACTGAAAAAATAAAGGTCCCCATCCCATGTGCTTTCAGAAGGGAACCTCTGAAATTCTTTGATCAGACAGAAGGCTTACTCCTCTCCTTTGCATACGGGTGTAGGGGACTTCCCCTCACCCCTTTGTCTGGAGGTGCCCTCGGATGCCTCCGTCTTTCCAGCGGCAGTCTCCACTTTACTTTTCAAGGGGACCGCCAAGAAAGACAACAGGCAGCCCATAAACGATCGCTCCCTATTGAAGCGGCTCAGTAGGGCAAACCCCCTTAGGGGGGAAGGCGAGAAGGAAGACAGGACCCATCGGCCGCTTCCCTCCAGAGACCTACTGGCTCGTATACTAACATTAGCGGGGCAAGGCCTGTGCCTTCCCATACTCTACTCATGACACCGATGCGAATTGGACCTGTGATGTCCTGGGAGGGGGGGGGGGCAAATGGATACCCCCATCGAGATAGACATGGTCTTTGAGGCAACCCAGCCTCAGACGGTAGGGCCTTGCATGGATCCGAATCCGGGCTCGGCGCCAAGCACCGAACCCTAGTCTGCCCCTATGTAAGGTCCTGCTCAAACGACTCTGGTCTCTAAGTCAGTACAAAGAGGGAAGGCATCTCCGCCTCCAGCCGGTGCCCCTGCGACCGCCAAAACCTTCTCCATCTCAGAGAAGGACCTTGATGAGGCCGGACACATCTAGCTTTGGGGCTCCTGCCGGCGGAGGGGAGAAGCGGGTTCATTCCCCGCCCTCCTCTCCTAAAAAGAAAAGAAACACAAAAAAGACGATTAATACTCGGGGCTCCTCTCCATCCCTGAGGGCTGCGAGGACGGATGGGTCTGCTTCTTCGGTAAGCGACTAAGCCAAGATCCGCACGTTCGGCCTCTCTTTCCCCCCTCCTCGAGTACGGAGTACATGACAAAGACCAAAAGTAGAAGTTTAAGTGCGCAGAGAGAAGCCTCGATTACGTCGGGGCCCCTCATTCAGAGACTACCCGGCGTTTTCGAGCCCGCTGGCTTCAAACGCTTCCTGGTTATTCGCTCCACTGATAGCACCATGTTGCGTAAGGGCAACACGATCAAACAGAAGAGAGCTTTAGCTAGTGTGATTGGTAGATAGCCATAGGTGACCCGTTTCTCGGACGGGGGCCTTTTGGCGAATGTGTCGAATCCCTCCGAGGCGGCCATGATTAGCGCTCTTCAGACACTTTATGGCACGCCTGTGAGTGCGACTCTGCACTCTACCATGAACATTGTGAAAGGAGTAGTTTATGCGAGGGAACTCGTGGACTACTCCATAGATGACATCACCTTAGAGTTGGCCGACCATGGGACGGTAAGGGTCGAACGTGTGATGTGAAAACATGGAGGGGCTTCGAGACCCACCCCTACATTCTTCGTCACGTTCGACTGTGACAAGCTCCCTGAGTCGGATCGTTTAGGTTGGTATCGCTACCGCATGAAGGCATTCGTGCCACTGCTGCGGAGGTGCTATTACTGCCACCGCTTCGGCCATACTAATCGCTCCTATCAAGGTGCAAAGTCGAGGTTACCTGAAACCTGTGTAAGTTGCTCCAAGGCCGCACACGATCAGTCTAAATCAGGTGAGGCCAAGTGTGTTAATTGTGGAGAGCCGCACTCCGCTTCTTCGAAGCAATGTGGTGCGTATCTCCTCGATAAGGAAATCCTGGCGGTTCAGGCTCAGGAGCGTCTCTCATATCGCGAGGTTAAGGACTTGGTCCTGGTGCGCCTGGCGCTGCCCGGGACGTCCTATGCCTCAATTTTAAAAAAGACAGCCTCTGCTCCTGGCCCCACCAGGCCTATGAGTATGGTCGTTTCCGCGCCCATTCAGAACCCTTCTGCGGGTTCTACCCACCACGGGCGCTCCCCTGGTAAAGCTAGCGGCACAAAGGGTCCACAGCCATCCCCGGCTAAAACCAGGGTTTCCCCCTTCTTACGCCAGAGTTACCGTTTCCCGTAAGGCAAAACGGCCACGCGCCTCCAGCGAGTCGTTAGACTCACAGGAGGCAGCACCCCTGAAGTTGGTCGCCAGGCTATCTTCCAGGGTTCCTAAAGCTTCCCCCCGAAAGGAGGACAGCACTAAAGGAACTTCGGCTCCTTCGCTCACGCCCAGTGGTGTGCTGGGTTGCTTGAAACGGTGGATCCTCGAAAAGAGGGCCCCCCGCTTCCAAAGCCACCCTGCACACCTAAGTTTCGAGGCGGAGGGAGGAAAAGATTCGCATGGCGAGTCCAATCTCTCCAAATAAGTCCTCGAAGGCCACAGAGCATTTTCCGGCCAACAGCGCCCGGAGTTCTACCTCCGGGAAGTGTACGGCCATGCCGTGAGGGTCTTCTATTCCAAGAGGGCCTAGCATTTCCTCCAAGTTAGGCCTGGAGGGCATATTCCTTCAATGGAATTGCCGCGGACTTCGAGCCAACTGCTAGGAGTTGCAGGGGCTCGTCTCCTTCCGTTCTCCGTTAGCAGGAGGATGTGTGATTTACACCCGGAATGATGTCTCCATTTTTCTCCGCTTTAGATACCTCTTTTGAGGCAGTAGCTGTGCAGCTGCACCTTAATAGAAGGTATACTTTTATTACCGCGTATATTCCACCGTCAACCGACTTTGACGCGGAGGACTTCCGTCGCTTCGTGGCACAGTTGCCGAGGCCCTGTCTCTTGCTCTGAGATCTAAACGGTAGCTACCCCTTCTGGGGAGACTACTCTATTAATCCCTGGGGTTAAGTCCTTGCCGACCTGATCGAGGAGCTTGAGATGGGTGTCATAAATGTAGATGAGTTTACGCATCACTGCCGGAGAACCGCTTCATTTTCCTATTTTGATCTATCTTTTTGGTCTCCGGATGCACAGCCTGATTTTGATTGGGGATTGGGCGATGACCTCCATGATAGTGATGACTTTCCCATTCAAATATCATTTTCTGGGCCGCTGTCGCCCGAGAGCCCACCCAGGCTGTGCTTGGCGCGGGCGTAGTGGTCTGTATTGCAGGCAAAGACTGAATTCACTATCTCAGTCAAGTCGTTTAGGTCGGTAGATGAGGCCGTTGAGTTCTTCTCCGGCAACCCCATTGCGGTGGGCCTAAATACTCTTCATAAAAGGTCTGGCCGTTTTGCAAGCGGACCACTGCCGTGGTGGTCAGCCGAGTGTGAGACGGCCCTCAAGCAGAAGCGTTATGCCTACATGCGCTATAAACGCCGCCTAAACGATTTCACTGTCGGGGAATTTCATTGGGCTAGGGTTAGGTTCCGGTATATTTCGAAGCACGACCGCCTCTCTTCTTGGCGGGCATACGTGTCTTCACTTAACGGGTAGACCCATCTAGCAGAGGTTTGGAAGCGAATCAAACGGATTTGGGGTAAGTTCTTGCAGGACCCCTCTCCCCCACCCTCCCATTCTCCAAGAGAATGGTACCGCAATCTCGAACCTCCTGTCCATGGGCAGAATTCTTCGCGACCGCTTTCCACGTATTCTCTAGCCTGGGTGCCGCTGCGCCAGCATTCAATGCACGTCGTGATATCGCGGAAGGGTTCTCCAGAGGCGGAGAACCCTTCAACAACAGGTTTACTCTGAATGAGTTGCGTTCCGCTCTTCCTTCTTGCGCGGACACCGCCCATGGTCAGGATGATGTCCCGTATGCCACCTGGGCGACCGAGGCATGGCCCTTCTGTTAGATTTGTTCAACAGGATTTGTGTGCAGTGTATCCTCTCAGATTCCTAGCAAATCACTACTGTGCTCGCCTTTTGAAAACCGAGGAGAGATCATTTTACTTCGGCTGGTTTCCTTCCATTTTCTCTAACCTCTTGTGTGCGCAAGTTGATGGAGAAATTGGTAAATGTTAGATTAGCCTTTTTTATGGACAGCAGAGCCCATCTGTCTTCTGCACAGTATGGCTTCCGCAAGTTACACTCCACGTCGGATGCTCTGCTCCGACTGGAAAATGAGGTCTTCGAGGCCTTCCTTCGTAGACAGCACTACTCACGGTGTTTATCGATCTGGAGAAGGCCTATGATACCGCATGGCGATACGGTATCATGGAGACTCTCCACACGATGTGGGCGAGGGAACACCTCCCAGTCTTTATATCTGAATTTTTGCGATTTCGTCGATTGTGCGTACGGGTGGTGGGAGCCCTCTCCGCAAATAGAGCAGGAAGAGGTGTCCTTCAGGGCAGTGTCCTTAGTGTCACAATCTTTGCACTGAGCATCAACTGCATTACCTCGCTTCGCTCTACGTTGACGACCTTTCAATCTCTTTTGGCGCGGCCCAGATGCCAACTTTGGAGCGCCAACTCCAACAGGCATTGAACCGCGTCTCTCGCTATGCCAAAGAACACAGGTTTCGGTTTTCC
The DNA here is from genome assembly GCA_963969495.1 of Ceratothoa steindachneri. Taxonomy (NCBI): domain Eukaryota; kingdom Metazoa; phylum Arthropoda; class Malacostraca; order Isopoda; family Cymothoidae; genus Ceratothoa; species Ceratothoa steindachneri. The sequence goes on from OZ018318.1 coordinate 161,358,316, forward strand.
TTGGCCAAGACTAATGTGGTGCGCTTCTGCCGCCATCTACGGCTCCGCCCGGCCCCAGACTTGTTTCTCAATAGAGTACGCCTGGAATTGCTTGAATTGCACATTTTCCTTGGTCTTGTATTTGACTGACGCCTCACCTGGGTGATTTATTGTGATTTATAGTAACTCACAAAGCGTCATCTGTGCTCTCTGAGCATTGAAATCTCCGCATCCTCTGGTTAGCGATATGCGTGACGCCACGGTGTTGGCAAGCAAGGCGGGTTTTGAGATTATTTCCTGCTGGGTTCCTGGACATTTAGGAATTGCGGGGAATGGGCGCGCCGATGAGGGCGCCAAAGAGTCCGCGAGGACTCGGCGACCGGACCAGCGTTTCGCTCTTCCTCACATCGACTACATGCCAGGAATACGAGCAGCTCTCCGGGCTGCTTGGCAAACAAGATGGGAGACGGTCGAAGGGAACTTAAATTTGCCTTCCATTGCGCCGCGACTGTTCCCATGAATCTACCCCCCAATGCCGCGAACGCTTTAGGTTGCTTTCTCTCGTCTCCGAATTTGACACACTCACGGAACGCACCGCCCTTTGATGGAGCGCCCGCCAGCGCTCTACTGTAAAGACTATGTTTTTCCCTAGGCTGATCGGCACATTCTTGTTGAATGTCCCAATCTGGGCAATTTTCGTGCCTGTTATCTGTCCCGGTACCGGGTCGAGTGGGGTCGCTAAAGCCTGTCTCTTGTACTCAGGAAGAGTTCATCCAAATTGACTTAGGGATTCTATTAATTTTGGGAGGATGCCGGCCTTCTCTCCTTTATTTGACCTTTTTTCGTGCCTCTTTTTGTAGGTCGCATGTTCCTGCGCCGAGGGGAGGCAGGCCTACCCCCGACGCCGGAGCATGCTTCCTTCTTGTCCTCTTGTTTTTTCTCATTATTTTTTATAGTTGTTATTTGTTAGTTACATATTATTTGTTCTGTTATTTGTTTTCTAATGTATCCTAGTATTAGGCCGTGTGGTATATGACGACTTATGCCCCAGTAGGCAGATGAGCTCTTAAAAAAAAAAAAGAGATCATGCGTTTGTTGCATACCTGTAAGCGTTTCTTTTACATTTATCTATCTCTTTAACCTCCTGAAGTTATCTATTCTCTCTAAAATACGAAAAGAAAATAGCCCTGAGACTTCCCCTCTCCTTGGGGATTGAAAGTGGACTTAGGTGAAGTTAGATTCCACCTGTTACCTCTGGTGGGCTAGGTTAGGTTAGGTTAGGTTAGAAAGCATTCCTCTAATTTTAACAATTGAGGAGTGTCGTAGAATGACCCTTGGCTTTGATCACTCTACGCTTTGACACCCTTTTAGTAGCGGTATGCTTTAAGGGGCGTGAGTTACTTCTATGATGAAGTAGGCTTTGTTCTAAGAGTGCTATTTTAGTGGTTTAGTCCTTAAGGAAGAGCTATTTTTAAACACATAAGGATAAGAGGAAACACCAGAATCTACCAAAAATAAACATGTATTTTAAATTAAATATTACAAACCAACAGTAAAAGCATTTCTATATTTGGCCTCAAAGATTTTTCAATGACAACACATAAACAAGTAGGCTTCCAATAAACAAACCAATTGCCAATTAGTATTTTTATCACGACCCTATTTGTTTAGCATAAAACATTAAATTAATGTACTGTCATCTACAAACACATATGACCTAGGTTCAAGAATAATGGTTTCTACTCTCCTTTAAAACGTAGGACGTACTAAACTTCTACTATCGCAATAGAGATATAAATGTTATTGTTAACTTACAGGTAGGTATTAGGGATTGCCAGATGTCGCTGGAGGACTTATCTCTCGCTTTGAAGTGGTGTGGCCGCTGGTTGAAATTTTCGAGGAGGGATTGCTTGTCGCCTGTGCCGGGGGATGATTCTTCAACGTAATTAAAGAACGGGAGCTCGTTGGGGCAGGGTTCTTCTCCTCTCACTCTTACGGTGCTTGAGATGTGAGAATCACTCGAGTGTGAGCGGCTTTGCTTTTCTTCAGTCGGGCTTCTTTGCAGACGGAAAAGGCTTCTTCGGTATGGCACCGATATAAAACTTGACTAATTAGGTTAATACGGCCCTGAAAGGGGGGATCGATTTTCTCAATCTGATCCTATCGTTTCTCACGGAAATAGTCTTGTATGGCTGAAGGATCGATCTTTACGAACTAATCTTTCTTCTGGCGAATCGACTTCTAATAATCTTCTTGTTTAGCCGATGGATCGATCTTCACGAACTAATCCACCTCTAGCGTATCGACTTCTGATAATCTTCTTGTCTAGCCGATGGATCGATCTTCACGAACTAATCCACCTCTAGCGTATCGACTTCTGATAATCCTCTTCTCTTTCTTTGCGGGGCTTATATATAGGCGGATTGCCGCCCCATCTAAAGGGGGAAGTGACCAGGCCACAGATGCAAAAGGGGGGGGGGAGCGAATGGAGAGTTAGCATCTGGGGAGAGCGAGAATTCCCGAGGTGGCACTGGGGTGCCCAAGTCAGCTCGCAAATTATAGGCTCGCAACCGCACCGCTACTTGGCGTGCCTTCTGACTCGCACCGTTTTTTTTTCCTAACCCCGGGTTTATGGGTCTCGTAGGTAATACGATCGTTAGAGCGTCGTTTAAGGACCTTAGGTGGTCGCCTTCAAACATATGTTAGCTCCAACTGCCCACAGCGGCAAGGAGATCACACATGGTAAGCATTTTCGCCGGCTACCTTTCCCACGCTTCTCCTCATGAAGGGAGGGGGGCTTGAATGTACCTATACTCCTCCAGGAGGCTTAATGTGGCCATTTCTCCACAAGGAGCGTTCCTCTAAATTTTACAGGGACTTGTATCTCTTTTCTCGGCCTAAAGCAAAAATATAATTTTTTTCTTATTTTGTGAAATACGGACAGTACAGCCGGCAAAGCTGTATATCTGTATATCTATACGTACGTATGCGCGTATTATTACTGAATACACTAATTTGCACGTGCGCGCGTGTATATGTATATTTAAATGTATGTAAGTGCTTCTGTGTATATTATTAGTCGTCATGTGCCTGCGTGTGTATTCGTATTATTTTCCCACTCGCTTAACAATGTATATTCAATAGACTAGTATACCTATGTGCGATGTAGTCATCGCTAGATTATGTGCACGTTTTACTACATGGACGTGTATATCAATATTAAAGTATGTACTGCGAGTGTTATTCCTATCCTTTTCATACATGTACGTGTTATTCTTTTCACATTTATGTACGTTTTTATGATTTATATAGGGTGTTCCAATAACGTGGACTGATTTTAAATGAGAGTTAAGTTTAAGCGTCTAATGATTTTTTTCTTTTCCTTTCAGATTTGACAACTTCAGTCTTTGGCAATTTCAATCATGAAAGATTAACAATCGAACAACGTGTTAAAGTTATCGAAGCCTATTACGAAAATGAACGTTCAAACAGAAACGCATTTCGGGCACTTCGCGATTTTTTTGGTCAACATAATCGACCAACCGAAAGTGCAATTGAGAAATTTGTTCGTAAATTCAAACAAACGGGGTCGGTGGCAGATATGAAAACGCCATCGCGTGCCCGTTTACGCCGTTCAGCTGAAAACATTGCTGCAGTGCGCGAGAATGTGGCCGAAAATCCAGATACCTCTATTCGTCATCGCGCGCAGGAATTGAACCAATCCGCAACAACGTTACATCCAATTTTGACAAAAGATTTGTCTATACACACTTACAAAATTTAATTGACACAAGAACTGAAGACTGCTGACCATTTCAAGCGCCGTACATTCGTCAATTGGGTGCACGAGCAAAGACAAGCCAATGATGATTTTTCGCAAGAAAATCATCTTTAGTGATGAAGCCCATTTTAATCTTGGTGGATTCATTAATAAGCAAAATTGTCGCATTAGGGCTGATGAAAATCCCAGGAAGATTGTTGAAAAGCCACTTCATCCACAAAAGGTGTGCATTTTTTGCTAGCGGAATCATTGGGCCGTATTTCTTCGAAAATGATGCCGGTAATTCTGTTACGGTGACAGGAGAGCGATACCGTGCCATGGTAACCAACTTTTTTTGGCCTGACTTAAATTCTATGAATGTCGAAGATTTGTGGTTTCAACAGGACGACACCACATGCCACACTGCCAATGTAACAAACAATGGCTTTATTGAATGAGAAGTTCCCAGGTCGCATCATCTCTCGAAACAGCTAGGTCAATTGGCCACCACGATCGTGTGACTTGACGCCTTTAGATTTCTTCCTTTGGGGTCATCTCAAAAGTAAGGTCTATGCCAACAAGCCAACAACAATTCAACAGCTGAAGGATGAGATAATAAGGCATATTGATGAGATAGAGGAGCAACTATGCAGAGACGTCATCAAAAGTTTTGACCATCGAGTGGAGGTGTGCCGCCGAAGCCTTGGCGGACATTTAGGCGATATTATTTTTCACACATAATTGCCATGACTCAAGTAACATGATCCAATAGTGAAATCAATAAATTTTCACCACTAAAACTGTTTTATTTACTGCTAACTTCGATCCGTCTTAATGGAACACCCGTTATAAGTAAAAATATGTTCATTTGTGTGTGTATATATCTATATGAGCGCACTTGCCTTCGTATTCCCAATCCTTATTATCTTTATTCTTATTATTATTATGACTCGTAAGAGGAAAACAGTGAAGAGAAAGAGGAAAATAAAGAGAAGAAAGAATATAGGAGAGATGTCGCGATGATGTGCTCTTGTAAGAATGCTTGTGTGTGCGCGTATGTATATTATAGCCCCAATTTAAAGAGAAGAAAAACAATGAATAGAGAAACTAATAGAATGAAGAGGAAGAATTGTGTAATAAAGGGAAACAAGAGTGAGAAAGAGATAAATATAAGAGTGTTAAAGTAGGGAGAAGGGCATAATTTAAATAGATTAAATTATATTATAATCCGTATTACTTTTGTAGATAAGGATCATTTTCCTGTTTATTTCAAGCATTAGTGCGCGTGCAAGCGGAAAATAAAGGTCATAAAAGGATTAGTGATAAGCCTATCCCTCCTGTAACCATATAAAGGCTGCTCTGGGTATGTACTTTGAGTAGGTTTGACGTAAAATGTGTATGCACTTACATGCACGTATGTCAATGCACTCATACTCTGATTGGGTTCTAACATGATGGTCGCAACATTCGTCAGAACTCTCCAGAATGCTTTTCGAACCAATTATGAGCAATTTTGGGCCGATCATGGATGGATGTAAATGATCACTAAGAAGCCCAGCGTAGTGGTCATCGGTCAATGGCGTGGGTATTTAGGTGGAACAGAATTTTCACGATGTTTGGACCCAATTAGAGTTTGAATGCATTGTCGCACTACTTTATACCTCTTCACGTTTAGTTTAAAGCTGAAAGATTCGCAATTAAAAGTTTGAATCTGCGGATGTGTCTCTTCCTCTTAAATTATGTCTCCTGACCTTTATGTTTTATCCTTCTTTATATTCTGATCATACAAGTGCCGTTAACTCATATTAGGCACTCGTTCCCTGAAGCTGTGAAATTGCTGCAATTAATTTTAACAATTCGTTTTGGGGACAATTTACTTTATAGAGAATGAATACCCTGACTGAGTTTCCCAAATCACGTACTACTAATCACCTAAATCTACTTAAAAATTCCAGACCTCTCAAGACAACCATATCTCTCTTGTTTTCACTCTTCACCCAGGTTCTCTTCACACTTTTCCCTTCAGCTTTCGTCTCTCGCTGCTATCCCTCCCCTAACCACTTCTTTAGGATTTATCTACTCCTCTTAATCTTGAGCCTCTATACTTCCTCTTTCTCCACGCAAACTGCGGCAAACATGCCCTAGTACTGAAAAAAGATAATTAAATGTCTTTGATTTTCCATTAAAAACCTGATTCTTTGTTACAGATAGTTGGTATATTGCTTTTCTTTAGACGTAAAAATAAGTCAATTTTTTCTCTCTCATTCTTCCAGTTTCTAATTAGAATTTAGTTATCTACAAGAATAGCTTCACTGAAGCAAACCCGTCGCATTTGAAAGCTGCACGTGTAGGTAATACGAATAGAGTTAGAAGGTAAAATTCTTTCATTATGTCGTGGTATACGGCCGAGTATGTGTGTACGTTTGTTCCGTACAGGAATAACTCCGTTCCTTTTTTTGTCTAAGAGTGCTATACTCTTCTTTATCTTTTGCTTTGTTTCTTTAACCCGGGAGGATTCGTAATATTAAATAACTATTGCCATATGCAGCATTTCGAGGATTTAATTAAACAAATAGGGAAAACGATATAATTTTTATTAAATAAAGAAATGAAATAGGAAAACTTTAAATATACTGAGGCTATAATAAGAGGATCTAAATCAAAATTAATACTACCAATGAGTGTTATGCGATGGTTGACACAAAAATTCACTTTAGTACAGAATGCTAACTAAAGAACATAAATAAGTTGGGTTCCTTTTACCTTTAACTAAGTGGGAGTCGGGCGTAGGATGACTAGGTCATTGGAATATGGAGAAATACCCGATGATTGGAAGAGAGCGAATGTAGTCCCCATTTTCAAGAAGGGTAGTAAAGAGGATCCAAATAACTTTAGACCGGTTAGCCTAACTGCTGTAGTCTGTAAAATTCTTGAGAAAATAGTTAAAAAAGGGATTTGCCAACATCTAGAGAGGGAGGGGTTAATCAGCGATGCTCAGCATGGGTTTAGATCAGGTAGATCATGCTTGACTAATTTACTAGACTTTCTGGAGTTTGTAACAGATCAAGTAGATAAGGGAGAGAATGTAGATATAATTTACTTAGATTTTAGTAAAGCATTTGATAAGGTACCACACAGGAGACTAGTTCATAAATTAAAAATGATTGGGATATGTGGGGGTGTTTCAAATTGGATAGCTGAGTGGCTGAAAGACAGGAAGCAAAGGGTAGTGCTAAATGGTGTAAAGTCAGAGTGGAGGGATGTTATCAGTGGGGTTCCTCAGGGATCAATTCTCGGTCCATTATTATTTGTCATCTATATAAACGATCTTGGGAAGGCAGTTAATAATAAAGTGTCAATTTTTGCGGATGATACCAAATTAGCAGCTGTAGTTAAAGATATTGATGATAATTTCAAAGTGCAGGGGGACTTAAATAAATTGTTATCCTGGGCACATAAGTGGCAAATGACTTTCAACCTTGATAAGTGCAAAGTTATTAACATGGGAAAAGATAATAGAGAATTTAACTATGAAATGGATGGGCATTGGCTGAGCTCAGTAGAGGATGAGAAAGATCTAGGGGTAGTAATAGATAAGTCATTAAGGTTTTCTAAGCAGTGTATTGAAGCAAGAAATAGGGCAAATAGAGTGCTGGGTTTTATTAAGAGAAATGTCAGTTACAAAAGTAAGGAGGTTATTCTTAAACTCTATAACTCTTATGTTAGGCCACATCTAGAGTACTATATACAGGCATGGTCCCCACATTTTAGACACGATATTAACCTTCTTGAGTCAGTGCAACGGAGGGCAACAAAGATTATTCCTTCCCTGAGGCACCTTGAATATGAAGATAGACTGAGGGTATTAAATATGTTCTCGTTCGAAAGGAGGTGTGTGAGAGGGGATATGATTGAGCTCTTTAAAATTTTTTCCTGGATAGATAAATTGGATGTTAGCAAGTTTTTTGAGTTAGATGATGGAAATCGGACTAGAGGTCACCACTTGAAAATTAAAAAGCAAGGGTGTAGGTTGGATTTAAGAAAATATTTTTTCACCAATAGAGTGGTAGACTTCTGGAACAAATTGCCGCAGAGGGTAGTAGGTAGTCCAAATCTAAATGTATTCAAGAGTAGGTTGGATGAGTTTATGGGAAGGGAAGGTTGTGATGGTTCCTAAGTTTTGTATATATTAATATTGTTTGTATATATCTATAGCTGCATGATTTAGTTCTTGACAAGCCTTGATTGGTGATACCCTTGTTTCTGGATGCAATCCTCTGGATGTAGTTTTCCTGGGAGTTTGGGTGCCTTGAAAAAGAGGCCGCTTGACTCGGATGACCTATTTTGAGCCCTTGTGGCTTTTGTCATCCGTTATATTATATTGTGGGGGACTTTGATTTTGTCTTCCCCTGGTGATGGTGCTTTTTGTGGGTGGGTTTTGACGGAGGCGGATGACCTTTGATAGGCCCTTGTGGCTTTTGTCATCCGTGTAATTATGTTATGTTATGTTATGACCTTGAACGAGAACCTTGTTGATATTATGACTCGAGTCGTAAGTTGTCGTGGACGTGAGGATAACTCGGAAAAACAGCTGACAGTCTCTCTGAGCTAATCCCGAGTTCAGGGAGGCGCATGTGGCGATGCTTCTTGACTTGAAGATATAAGCGAAGGGGATTTAGGGATAAAGGATTATTCCAATCCTTTGGATTACACTTGCGGGCTTCTCGATGATGAGACTTGAACAAGAGGTTAATCTTTTCTCGAGTGAAATTTCACATTGGTATTCGTCAACGGGGAGGGATATCTCTGTTTTTATTCGAAAAAATGAGATAGGGGGTTTCTCTGAACGAGATTGTTGGTATGAGAGTGATTCTCTAGACCGATGGTCTACTCTTCGATGTGACCATAAGGAACATTCTCGAGAAGAAAAATCCCGCTCGTTTCCACTTCTTCTTGATTTCCTGTTTTACTCAGGGACCTATTCTTCTCTCGCTCGCTATCTCGATTCTTCTTCTCTTTTCTCCAGATCGAACTATATATACCTTGATTATCCCCCGGGGCGATGGAAGGGAAGATAAGGGCCCACCTTTTCGACTCTCTCCTAGGGCATCACTTTTCAACGTTGTGACCCTTATTCCTTCTGGTTTACGTCAGAGAAAGTGAAATTTCGTTTGTTTTTTTTGCGAAAATAGACCTAAACAATAAGAGGGAACAGTGAGCCTGTTCATACATTTTTATTCTAAAGGCTATCCCACCCTCCTTTGTTTATGCTAACGGGCTACGAAATCTGCTGATGGTAATTCTTTTTTGGAGAGCAATCTTGAGGATTGTTGGGACTGCGGGGAAAAAGTGGGAGGGGGGAGGGTAAGGTATTGCCCCATATGCCACATAACTGTTAATGCTGTGTAACCGAACTAGCGTCTGTTTTTCCTTGTGATATTAATTTACACACATTTATTTCCTCCCTTCTAAATAAGGTAATGGAGATGGGGAGAGAACTTAAATGCAAAAAAAAACCCCGACAAAAAAACATGTCTTGGAAAGCATTCCAAGTCAGACCGTTACCGTGAAAATACCGTGGTCAACCATCCTACTAAACTAAGTATTGTTGACATTATACTCACTCACGCGCGCACGTAGATAGGCAGGTGAACTGCAGACTTTAATCTTGCCTCGCAAGGACAAGCAATCCGGATCACACACTTCAATTTAACCCCCCAAAAACCCACCGATTACAAACAAAGAAAAAAAAACAAAACTGACTATTACTCCGTATCTAGTCAGTTAATTGCGTACACAAATAACTCTTAACACATTAATATCTACACAAAAAATTGGTCTTAAGACAAAAGAGAGTTTAATTAGCCCGCTCTGGGGTTTTGGCTCAGGTTATCGGCTTTTATATTGTTTATGTTAAATTGGTACTCGATGAAAAATATACTCCATCGCATGAGTCTGCCGTTCTGGTTTTTGCTGTTACGCAAATATGCCAGAGGCCGGTGCTTGAATTCCACGTTAAACTCATTACCTTTTACATAAAAATTGAATTTCTTTATCCCACAGATTACGGCTAGTACTGCCTGTTTTATAGTTGCATAAGCTATGGGAAACGAGGTACCATGGTCTTTATTTTGTACCCGGACACTACCGATTCCTTCGCCACAAGCATCTGGTCGGATTCCAAACTTCTTTTGAGGATAGTGCAGCCGAAAGATGGGCACTGAACTTAATTTTTCCTTTACTTGAGCGGAAAATAGTAAATCTATGAGCAGGCCAAGGTGGAGTGATTCTCTATACTGGTGGTCTACTCTTCGATATGACAAAAAGGAACATCCTCGGGAAGAAAAATCCCACTCAGTTCCACTTCCTAATTCCCTGTTGTATTCATGGACCTATTCTTCTATCGATCGCTACCTCGAATTGTCTTGCTCTTTCTCCTGATCGATCTATATGTATCTCTATTATCCCCTGGGGGGGGGAGAGGAGGGCCCATCTTTTCGCCTCTCTCCTAGAGCATCCCTTTTCAACGTTGTGACCCTTATCCCTTCTGGTTTACGTCGGAGAAAGTGAAATTTCGTCTATTTGGCGAAAATAGACCTAACCAATAGGAGGGGACAATTCGCCTGTTCATAGATTTATATTCTAAAGGCTCTCCCACCTTCCTTTGTTTATACTAACGGGCTATGAAATCTGCTGATGGTAATATATGTTTTGGCGAGCGATTTCGAGGATTGTTGGTACAGCACTGCAAAATGGGAGGGGAGGAGGTAAAGTATCGGCCCATATGCCACGTAATGGTTGATGTTGTGTAACCGAACTATCGTCTGTTTGTCCTCGCGGTAATGATTTCACCACACACTATAACATGAATCGTAGGTGATGCATTTCAACGTAGGTACTTTGATGATGTAGCTCAGCACCAAGCTGACACCGTTCACACTTTGGAGTAAATGCGAGGATGACAGAAGCACTTTTACCATGCCTGATCTGCTCCCGCGAGAGAACCTGCTAGTACGTCATTCTCAGGCCAAGGGCGACGCTTTATTTCGTATTTTCCAGGGAACTCCACAGTGAAAGAAAATACCGAGATTGCTAGAAATAAAGACTAATATTTTTTTCAATTTTACCTAGCTTCTGGCATAAATGAAAATGATTTTAAGTTTGTCTTGTAAGGGACTCTATTACACACTAGTGGCCAACTGATGGAATTCTACGGAAGGAAACTAGCAGGACGGAGGAGTTACTGCTATCCAGGAGACAGAGTTAAGGATTTGACATATTTAGTGGGAGATTACACGAAAAGATCTACCCGAGAAGCAGTTTATATTATTCATACAGGAACTAACAATGTCTTATCTATGAGGTCAACCCCCTGGAAACATAGTGCCAACGTATGAGAAAAAATAAATGAAAAGAAGAGGAAAGTATCGTTGCCGGAAGAGCTTTTTCCAGGAAAAAGAGATGCCATTTATGAATTCATTGGGAGAGTTTCAAGCAAAGCGAGCTATCTGAAAAGACGGGCTGCATATGAACGAGATAGGCTCGGCGAGGCTGGATTTTGCGACAACACTGTATCAGAGACTGAACGGCATATACGAGAGCGCAATTCAAAAAATTTTAATAATCATGAACACAATTAAAGATCTCAAAATCTACTCCGAAATTCGTCATATTTTTACACAAACGGGCGCAGTTTGAGTAAAGAAGATTATATTATCATCTCGGTTAAGAAAAAGGGATAGAAAGTCCTAATAGGGATCGAAATGGAGAATTTAACTTACCTGGCGATAAAAAAATAATAGAGATAAATCTCGACGAAAAGGTGGAGGCATAATTTTATTAATTAAAAATTAACTAGTCATGATAATGGAAGACATCAATATAGATATTACGTTTAAGATTTTAGCAGTGAAGTTTTGATAAATATTAATCAAATAAGGCAAACAGAAGAGTGTAATATTATTCGTTTTCAAATGCTTTTGACTTTATTTACACACCAATGTAACTGTTATATTCGAGGACTCTAATTTCCAGAGAGTAAATTACCTAAAAGAAATTGACTCGTAGAATGGATGAATGATAACTTTCTGTATCTAAAGTAGTAAGACCTACACGCAAACAGAATGTGCCAAACTTGCAAAGCCATCTGGGCGCTGTATGATCAAAGCAATGTAGGTAGCTTATAGGCGTGTTATTTTGTTTCCTTTTATTTGCAGTGCATTATCTATTTATAAGTTCTTCCATAATAATCAGGAGAGGTTTATTTGAACCTGTTTCAAGTGATATTTTACTTCGGTCCATTTGGTCCCTGTTCCATGAAAGATTTATTTTTAAGGTTTTTGATATCCTACTCGATTAGCGAATATATATATATATATATATATATATATATATATATATATATATATATATATATATATATATATATATATATATATATATCTAAGTATAAACGAGAAGCATTTTTTTTAAAGCATATTTTGTTGAAGACGATTGTATATTTAGCCTTAATTTTTTCTTTTGAAACTTTCTACTTTACATATTATTTTATTTTCTGCAACCTTTAAATTGTGAGCGGGTTAGAAAATGTGATATAAAAATTCCTTGGAGGTTCCTAGCTTAGGGAGATACTGGGTTTGATGAAGTAACGCTTTGGGCGAAGTAGAGTCACTGTGTCTGGTAGCTTAACGGTAGAACATCTAACCGGCAGTCAGCAGACCCGGGTTCTAGTCTGCAGATTTCCCTGGCGTTATTTCTGTCTTCTCGGTAAAGGATCACCGTCATTGTGCCGCCCTCTGCTCTCTTTGATTCTAGTCTTCTTCAAATGTCCCTTTCTCTTACCTCTAAAAAACTCCTGATTCTTGTCTCATTGCTCATTCGCGTCCAATTTCCTCTTTCTCTTCTACTATATTGTTATATAGTCTGCAAAACAAGGTTTCTGCATCTTTCTTTCTGTCTTCATTTTTTGGGGGAAAACAGAAAATATAATATATATATATATATATATATATATATATATATATATATATATATATATATATATATATAAATATAGCAGGAATATGAAGACATATGCGATGGTTTTGAACATTTAATTTTCCGGACGTTTCGGTCTTAACGATGACCTTCATCAGCGAATTCTAAATACAAAGAATTATTTTTATAAGAAAAACTAAACACAGCAATAAAAAACATGACAGGAGTCAAAAATGATAACCGAAAGCGAGAGTTAAAATGAAATATATAATCCTAAACCGTTGAAAGCAAATTGGTGAAAATCTATTAATAAGAAATTGATTAATATCGTAAAAAAAAACAAATTAAATAATAATCCCATGAGTTTAAAATATGCATAATAAACATGAATTAAATCCCTATTGGAATACAAAATTGTAAACTATAGCAATAGAGTCGAAAGCAAGGGAAAAGAAAAAAAGATTAAATAATCCCATGACCAGCAAATAGGAATAATAAACATGAATTTAGCATCAAGCGGAATACAAAAAAATCACTATAAACCACAGCAAGAAAGATTATAAGGGCAGGGCGAACAATCCAAAATAAGTTAGATCAGGGGGTATGGAATCGATGCGGATATTAATAGATGGAGCGAAGCAAGTAATTCTTCAATAAAGTTAAATTTTAAGTGATTGAACGTTAAATGAATACGAGTAGACTAAGGCACGAAAGTTTAAATATTAAATAATCAATAATGGAGGGCTCAAAAGGAGGACTAAAACATTAAATTAAGAGAAAAGTCCATCATAAACCAGATCGTTTAGATATTAATGGGACAAACTAAAATAGAAATAAATTTTTTTTCTCTGCACGAGTACTAACCTTATTACGGTGAAGCTGGGAGTAACAACTGATATTACGGACAGAATTAGGCAGAAAGAAAACTATTAAGGGGGATGTGGTTGGTTGTATATTTGTCTATATAGTGAATAATTTAAGGGATGATGAATAATCATTGAGTTCCGGGTTAATTTGTTGATGTAAAGTGATTCAAGAATTTTTAAACTTAGAGAAGAGGAGGCAGAAGAGAGTATACTAAAGGAATCAGAGTCAAGCGGGTGGTTATGTTTTAGTGAATGTTCTCGTATAGAGGAGTGTTCGGCTTTGGAGATGGGAATGTTGGTTCTGTATGATACTCCGATATGCTTAGCGATCCTACATTTTAATTGTAGACTTGTTTGGCCTACATAGCATAATGGGAGTGATTCTTTGTGCCGAAGGAAAGTATAGAGAGCAAGAGGATTAGAATTAATTAGGAGAAACTTGCATTTGGTAAAGTATTTATTAAGAGTCGAGAGTAAAGCCTTGTTGAATTTTGTGTCAAGTGGAAGATAAGGCAGTTTTAAGAATAGTTTTTGTTTGGGGGCAGTTATTAGAGGGGTTTTGCGAGGGAACATTTTAAATAAGAAATTGGAAGTAAGTTTGTCAAAAAGATGGTCTGGGAAAAAATTAAAATGAAAAAGCTCCTAAGATATTCTATTTCGGAATGAAAGTGAATCCAATTTGAACTGATTTTGTAAGCTCTGTGTATATTGTTTATGATGGCAGAATGTTTGAAATTAGTAGGAGTACAACTAAAGAAGTGGGTGCCAAGTTTGGTGGTAGTGGGTTTCCTGTAAACTGATGTGTTAAATTTCGAACCAATTTTTGAAACAGTGACATCCAGTCGTTCCCAAGGAACGACTCCATCACCAATATATATATATATATATATATATATATATATATATATATATATATATATATATATATATATATATATATATATATATATATATATTAGCACAGGCCCGGGTAAAATATGAGTTCGGAAATTAGACTTTTTATCCTTGGCGTTGCCCAGGATAAAAAGACGTGTCGTAAATAAATACAGATGACCATTGTTTGAAATTCCTATATTGTGGCACAAAAATATCGATACTTGTTAATTATTATTATTTATAGGTTGAAGACAGATTCAGGAGAGGTGCGCAATCTCCCTATCATATAATATACTTAAAATGAGTAAACATTTTACCGGGAGTGCTCGGCAGTTTACGCTCCCGCATGACTGACCAATAGTTATGAGCGAACGACGTTGTGACCTCAGCAACCGATCGAGCGTCTTATCTTCTATAAATCTATATTTAAAGAACCTGATTTTTTTACTTTTTCTCTTGATTTGGCTATCCTTTTGTAGGGGGAGGAGGGGAGAGATAGGGGGGAGGGGGGAGGATATTTTTCTTTTGTTTTGGCTATCCTTTTGTAAGAGGGAAGAGGGGGGATATATGGGGAGGAGGATAGAGAGGGGAGGGAAAGAGGGGGGGGAGGGAGATAAGGGGGCAGGGTAGGGAGAGAGGAGGGAGAGAGAGGAGGGAGAGATGGGAAAGGAAGAGAGAGGGACGGAGGGAGGAGAAAGTAGGGGAGAGATAGTAAGAAATGGGGACGAGGGAGAGAGAGGGATGGGGGAGGGGGGAGAGGGGGAGCAAAGTGTGGGAGTGAGGGGGGAGAGAGTGGGAAAGGGGGATGGGGAGAGATAAGAAGAGGGGAGGAAGAGGGGGATCGAGAGGGAGAAATGAGGGTGAAATAGACGGGGGAGAGGGAGTGAGAAAAGGGGTAGAGAGGGGGGAGGGTTACAACATGAATTTTCATTCCTATTAATGGACAGACAGACAGACACACAGACGCGCACATACACACTTCATTTTTATTGTATATATATATATATATATATATATATATATATATATATATATATATATATATATATATATATATATATATATATATATATATATATATATGCAACAAAGCCCACAGGGAAAATTAATACGAGGTTTCCAAGTACTTTCGAACTATATTTCGAGTTCTTTATCAAGAACTAACAAAAGTATTTAAAATTCTAATAATTATAAGGGTGATACAGAGGAGAGGAAACGGCCACAAAAAAAAGCAAAAAAACAATCAACAAAATGAATTAATATGAAATGGAAACCTTAGGAGGAGGGCTGATAAATACAAAATAATATCATGTCCGTCGTGGCGAAGAAAGCAGCTCATTTTATGTTCATATCTTAATCACAATATTGATTTGAATTCTGGCAAAATCATCTGTCATAATAACGATACAATTTCAGGAAATATCATTGAACCGATCTTTATTAGTAAATTCCCAAATTTTAATTTAAGTCCTGGCTTATATAAACTTGATGGTATTTTTTAAATTATATTCACAATGCACTGTCGAAACTTTTAATTTGAGACTAAATATTTATATTAATCTTAATAAACTATTTAATTTTATTTTGTGTGCATCTATGTAGCCTTATGATTATGTATGTGTATTTATTTCCATTTGAGTCGAGTCTTTAGAACATTTGTACTTATTCTACCTTTGTTTTTAGATCTTGACCTCTGAGGTTAATCTCTCGTTCAGGTTTTCTCCCTCTCTAATTGCTTAGGCGATATTTTAATCCTCTTGTCAACCTTTAGTCTTTGAAATTTACCTTATTTAATGATCTTATTTTGTATTTATCTTCGCTCCTCCTAAGGTTGCCATTTCATATTAATTCATTTTGTTGATTGGTTTTTTGCTTTTTGTACAAATTACCTTATGAGAAATAAACAATAATATAAAACACTCCCTAAAAATCTATTTGTTTAAGAACCAATAGGATTAGTTTTGGTTAACAGTTTTTTCGAGTAAATAACCGCGTTTTCTTTTGAAATAACCTACATGATGCTATTTCTAATTGCTAGAAGCGTTTCTACATAAATGCATTACATTTAAGTCCGTATTAGAAGTATTCTTCGACAACTACGTCTCAAGTTTTAGCATGCACGTGCAAATTATCTCTTATATTCCATTATATTCATATAAAATGTTGTGGAGGGATGAAGTGGTGTGACCAAAAAGTCTCTAAAGTTACACACTACTGTACGCCAGGCAGCCACTCTTGGCGCTTCGCTCGGGTAAAATTGAATTGGGAAAAAGGTAAGGAACTTCTACTTTGAGTGCGATATTATTAGGTCGGCTCTTTAAAAGGGAATACGTTTGTCGGGTTCGTCTCAAGGGTTATTCGAAAGATAAACACCTCTAAAAAAAACAACTTTAATATAAATAATAAGAACAAGGACACATATAAATATGGAAATCCAAATAATAATCAGTACGACAAAAGAATATTATGTCAGGCAAAAATTAAGGAAACTAGGCCAGGGAAAATATATAAGTGGTACAATAAGTTGGATTGAATGAAAGATTTAGCAAGTCTATTGGCGTTACACCAAATGGAGAATTCTTCTTAGAACTGGGAACGAAGAAGTGGGACCTACGAAAAAAGGACTCCTGGAAACCTCTGGAGGATGAACTGGGGATGTGGAAGACCAATGGCCAGGTATTTGTCAATGAGGTCTCGATGCAAAGGCATCCAAAGAGACTCCGAAGGGGGTTCAGATTACCTCGGCTCCAGGGAGAAGTAATCACGAAATCGAGATTCATCTGCGGACGGCAGGGAGTCTCAACCAAGGTAGTAAGACGAGAGAGACTCAGGACAATCTTCCTGGGCGTGCACGGGTTCCCGTAATCTTCCTCTGATCAGGGCGGATTACACGAAATGATCTGCTGACGAGATCACAAGGGCGAGGGGACCACTTCATGGGAGACAGATACTAGGATCTAGACGGCAAGAAGCTCGGATTCTCTATCTGCAGAGGATTTGCAGACATCACCTTAAATAGGAGCCACAGCCATGGTCGACACAGGGCTGCGCGCGCGAGGGTGTCCCGAGGGTAAACCGGGCGCGGCTTAAGCAAACATGGACCTTGATAATTTCGAGCATTGACGAGGCGAACGGGAAATAAGAGAGATTCCCTTCTAGCCCAAGAGGGGGAAGATGGACACGGCTGCCACCTGGGAGCAGGACAGCGTTATCAACCTGGGGAGGGACGGTGATAAAGCACTCCAAATTAAACACAGCTGCGCTAGTCCGTCTCGATCAGAGATATTTTGTGTGATAACGGCGTATTGTGTTTCCTGCTCCCACAAATGCATTTGTAAGTTGCATATATTTAAACTGTTGCATTTCATGAGGGTTAATTGGAGTCTGCTAGTCGAATTGTTATAGGGAGCTCTTTCCAAGAATAAAATAAAACTGTAGTGGTCGGACTACGCAGTAACTGACATGAGTTTTAAAAAGTGCTTAGTGATTCACATGGATGTGATGAAAGATAGCATATGTAATTATCACTATAGCAGATTTAGTGGTCAGATACACAAACAATTGAGGAATCGGAGTCGGAGTGGGAGTCGGACATTGGTGAGTCGGCCTCAGACATTCAAGAAATGCAAGACTCAGAGTCAGATATACAAGATATTTAGGATCGGAGTTATAAAGACAAGAAATTGAGGAGTCGAAATCAGATTCACAAGGAAGCCTTTTTACAACGAATGCAATTGTACATTTATTTTCTATTTAGTGCATTAATTAATAACAAAATTGACAAATATTTGCAAGTTATGATCGAATAATATTTTAAAAACTCCATAGAACTTATATCCTGCTACTTAACGTAAGATCATTTTTTAAAATTTGTTTAAAAGATATTTATACAGAACCTATACCCTCCCATAGATATAATCATGTTAACTCATATTCACTACTAAGATGCCTGTGTAGCCGAGCTGATATGCCAGCGAGGCAAGCGAAATATAATCCTGGAAAAATCACTGTTCTGACTACACAACCTAACCAAACTAACCTAATCTTTTGTAAACTACAGAAACTTGTCGAATCAGTTGGATGGTGATGGCAATTTCATCATACCATTAATGCCTATTTCAAATATAATCAGTAAACAACGAACAACTAAGTTCCGACACTTCTCCTACGCAGATAACTTGAATAAATACAAGAGTAAAAAGGAAATTCTATGTCTTTAACTCTGAACAAATCAGAGTATCATAATTTAATTATTAATACTGAAACTTGTACCATACCACCCCATGCAAACTGCTCTTTAGACCCAAATGAGGGGGAAAGAGGGCATACAATTCTTGTAAAATAAACAACAATACCGCCCCCCATGCAAACAGCTTCTCCTTCATCTCTGCCTTACTATTTCTGGTTGGCTGGATAAAAAGCGATTTAATACCTCGATATTTAAACTAAGTAGTAAATAATAGCAAAGATATTGAAAGTTTGCATTCAATTGCCTTTTGACATTGCGTTGTTTTAGTCATAAAGTCAAAATGGCAACTCCAGCCTGCTATGAAGACCGTTAAGATTAACATTGAAGACATTTTCTGCTGTCCACCAACCCCCAATTCAAGCATTTTCTTTGTTAACCTTTCCTAGCCCGACACATGGTGAAGTGGTAAAGTTAGGGAAGTGAAACGGTGTAGAACGAATATAAGCCGAGTAGTCTAAAGAGGGAACTACTTGATTCAAAAGGAAGGGGGTGACTTTCTGCGATCTTCGCTCCTTTGTGAAGTGAAGATAGGTTCCCTTAAGAAGAGGATAGGATTGATACCCTTTAGGAGACAGAAGAAAGGTTATCTCCCAAAATCTAACTCCTAAACTTTTCTAGCCACCGAATAACAGGGAATCAACTTCCCCAATCATCGATCTCAGCACTTCCAAAGTAGTCTCGTCTCCTCTCTGAGATTATCGCCTAAGCACCTTCCACACATTTCCACTTCTTATTTCATCACTTTCTTTACTAACCTCTCATCGCAACTTTGTCTCGGAAATACCCTCCTTTTTAAGACCCCCCCCCCCCTCACTAAAACGCCGACTCAAATCTCTCCTAACTGCCGCCTCTCTCCGTTCTTTCCAGTGTACGCCATAAGCCAGACAGCCGCAACCCAATCATCCCTCAGCCCGCCAGATTTAAGACATTCGACCATAAGCCAATCGTCATCCCTCGGCCAATCAGGCAACCGTGCTTGCATCGTTCCTCAAGAGCCCCACGCCGAGACACGTTCTCTGCCGATTTCACTCAAGTAAGAAATCATTAGGATCGTAGCACCCGACTCAACCTTTGCAGCGAGTGATTAAGGTTACTATAGCGACCGGGGTTGTCAATGAGCTGTGGGAGATACTATGACAACCAAGATGAGTTCAGGTCATCTCTCCCTGTTCTTGGATGCGATGAATACCTCGGGTAACCATGACAAAACCAAGGGGAATAAAAGATTCAATGGATGAGAACTTATAGGTTTACGGGAGCCATTTAAAAAATAAAGCAAAAACCAACGTGGTGATGTTAGAATAAGTGAAAATATGTTGAAGATACATAGCAACATAGCCTCATACTAGTACTGGGACTAGAATGACACGCACCTGTAGGTGTTGGGACCACCGGTCATGCAATACTTCAGATGTCACCTGCAGCATTGTTGCTCATGCTACACCTATCCGGGGGCATATTAATGAGAGAGAAGGGAAAAAGGGCGGAAATAATGCAGGCATGTTAGCCCCTCCCCCGCCACCAACTAGAACTATGTGTGAGAGAGAATACCACCCACGGCCAGGGATAACTGGATGGAAGCTCGTCAGCGACTAGCCTACAAAATCCGACCAAGAAAACGGCTGAGTCGAGGCTCTTTAAGGAAGTGGAAGGGAGGTAAAATGGAGACGAACTTGGTTAGTGAGGCTAGGAGGGTACGCCACTCTTATGCTATTTGTAACTTTCTACACGGGATACCAAATTACAGGGCACTGTAGCTAAATGATGCGCTTCTTTACTGTAGCCATAAAATGGCCTTCTATATGGAAGGACCGAGTTATTGTATAATAATAATAGCCATAATAGTAGTAACCCTAATAATAATAGCCCTAATGATAATACTCCTAATAATAATAGCCATATTAATAGTAACCACAATAATAATATCCCTAATAATAGTCCTAATACTAGCGAAAATAATAGTAGTTATAATAATAGTAGCCACAATAATAATATCTCTAATGATAATAGCCCTAATAATAATAGGAACCATAATAATAGCTATAATAATAGTAGTCATAGATTGCGAAAGTAAAATGCGGTTTTTACTAAATCTCATCTTACACCTTTTTAAATAGATGTTAAAAATGCCTCCTTTTTCCGACTTTTAGAAGAAACCACAGCAGTTTTGAATTTCAAGGTTCTTCAATGACTTCATCTTCACAAAAGGGGAATACTATAAGGTGTTTGGGGTCAATACATATGATTTATAATGCCTTGGCTAAAGAATGCGCTGATGATGCAGTGAGTAAAAGAGGATAAAACTAAATTTTGTTGGCTTGTAGCCAACCCTTCTCTCCCTTTGGTGGTGAAGTATAACTTCCACAATCGTGGGGCCAACTGGACGTCAAAGAGGAAGAATAAAAGCGTTCCGCGCTGAACTGTCTTATGACCGATCATTTTATTTATCTCCTGCACTTTTTTCAACTCCTTTTTTCTATACTAAAGTCCTACTACACTCCTTACGACACTCGCTACAAGGAACACAACGATAAATTTGATGCAGCCAGGCACGTTTTTATTGTTTTAATATATAAATATGTGTGTAAATTGTAATATTAATCAATGTTCACACCCTCAGCCGCGAGCACGGGCTCCAGGCGAGACCTGTAGGCTGTGCACACGTTGTGGACGAAGGCCTTCCTCATCCTTGCTCACAGGCGGTTGACGGAGGAGCTCAACTCGTCGACGTGGATGTGGCGGACCTTGCAGGCCTTACTCTCGACATGCACCTGCAAGTTGTAGTCGAGGAGATTGAGGTCAGGCAACTGGAGCGGCCAAAAATCATTCCAGCAGAAGTTCATGTTCAACTCCAAACACTTTTGCACGGTCTTGGCGTGTGGAGCGGGTCACCGTCTTGCTGAAATACGTAGTCCGCTTTCTTCGTGATCTTTCTCACCCAGGACAGGACTTTTGTAGCAAAGATGTCCCTGAGGTCAGCTGCAGTGAAGGCTTTTTCACCAGAAAAAAAGGAGAGTCCAAATGTCATGACTCTTCAAGTCGTTGAGAAGGCGACTACAACGCTCCGACTATGTTTTCGCATACGGTTGATGAGAAGAGGCCTTTCCACGCACCTCCAGCTCTTGCCGCCCTCCTACTTGACGGTCCTGGACATCTTGGCCATCGAGATGTTCCTTTTGTTCGCGAGTGCAGTCACTTTGAGCTTAAGGACTTCGAAGGTCGTTCTCACAGCCAAACGGTTGACAACGAGGTCTGCCTTAACGAGGTCGGTCTTTGAGGTGCTTCTCGTTCTTGAGACTATCTGCGACTCTGTGGATGGTTATTCGACTGAAGTTCAGCCGCTTGACGACATTGGACTTTTTGTGGCCTGCGCGCGGGAGAACAGAGATCTCGATTCTTTTCATTTCCATCTCGCCACACTGCCACACAGTGGGAAAACTCATTTAAATGACATCCGCTGGAAAGGTAGAAATTTAAGTTTGTTTGACGGAGCTTTTTCTATCACAGACTTAAACCTCTTGAAGATCAAACACAGAGTGTAATAGAACTTTTGCGAAATTCGGAATGTATTGACGCGTGGCAAAACACAGTCACTTGGTAAAGTGGCGGTGATGAAGAAAAAGAAGAATGCTTCTCAAGAATACGACTGTTTCTCCTTCACCTGTCACGTTAATTTTGTTTGTGCGGAATCGCTTTGTTTATCCTTAATGCATTGAAGATCCACGCGACTGAAATCTAGAATTCCATCATCGACTAACGTTTTCGAGTTTTATGAGTCATTCAAGTCATTTTCTAAGGCAAATAACTACGAGTCGGTTGTCAATCCCCAAGAACATAAATCTCTCAAACAATGAAATAGCTTCTGAAGCCTTGAGTCTTAAGCCTCGGCGCTTTCACTGGTTTTATGACAAGGCGCCGAAAGGTTTAAAATCGCAAATTACTTTTGTGGAAATTGCGAGCAGGAAGATCCTCGGATTACTTTCCAGTTGAAAATTTAATTGGAAAAGGTTGACGCCATTCGCCAGATGAAATTGCTTCGTAACAGATGTTTAAGTTGAGGAGTTTCGATCTCCTAACTAATTTCAAACACAAATTTAAGAAGACTTTCAAACTCCTATCAACTCGTCAAGGATATTTTGCAGGTTTGTCTCAACAAAACATTATATTGTTATTTTGATCAGTCCGAAGTTATAGAAAGAAGGTGAAAGTGTGGTGGGAGAAATTCGTTAACATAGAAGCAAAGGTTAACGAACCGCATCATACAACAGTGACTGTCTCCGCCTTCACACTGGAAGAACATTTAAATGATCATACTTCCGAACTATCAACCACGGCTTTCGAAAATGATCCAGGATCGCTACTACTACTACTACTACTACTACTACTACTACTACTACTACTACTACTACTACTACTACTACTACTACTACTACTACTACTACTACTACAACTACCGCTACTACTACTACAACTACCGCTACTACTACTACAACTACCGCTACTACTATTATTATTATATTATTATTTGGGGTATCTCATTAGCGCAATAGCAACGAAGCTATTGTCTCAACAAAACATTATATTGTTATTTTGATCAGTCCGAAGTTATAGCGCTATTGCGCTATAGCAACGAAGCCATATCACGCAGAACGTTTGTGGGAGATATTTAAAGAAAGTAGTGAAGGTAAAGTGAAAAATGTGTGTATGATATATAGCCTTAGAGCCACCCCTGATCGTTGAGGAAAGAAAGGCACGATCATCCTGATGGCCACCGCAGTAAGGTTGTCCCTCTTAAAACTACCATCCTCCCGGCCGTTGCTTTAAAGGATAGGAAAGAAAGAGAAAATAAGGGAGAATGAAGAAGGAGAAATGGGGGGGAAAAGAAAACCCCACCACGAAACCCAGAACCAAATAAGGGGGGAGGGAATAAACCAACCCCCTGCCCTCCCGACCTCGACCCAAAATGAATGAACGAAGGCTGGTCGGGGACTAGCCTGAGAATTTAACCGTCGGTAAAGAAAGTGTCGAAAGAAGAAGTAAAATGTAAATGTTTCAATGCGAGAATGGAAGCTCCTTGCCGCAAAGTGCCCCGACGAAACCACGAGGTCCGCCCATGTGAGCGAGGACCGTGAGAACAGTCGAAATATTGAACTGCTTTTTGCGATAAGCGAGGGATTGGAATCTCAAACGCGCGCTTCTGTTGCCTCATGGTGCGTTATCAAGAAACCCCCACGGGACTACTTCCCACCCTTCAAGCGCCGTGTTGGTTCGTGGAGAGATTCCTCCATGCCCACCCTTGGCGAAGGCAGTAACGTTTCCGGCTGGTCCCTATATATTGTTGGTCCCAATTGGGCATCGACAGTATAGGCCTGCCTTGTACAACGAAACACGTCATTCTCGATCGGGCTCCATTTCTCTACGTGCCGAAGGCTAGAATTCTACCGAAGGATCTGAGTCCCAGTTAATTGGCCCATCCTTGGTTTCCGGTCCATTTTGTTTGGAACGAATACTCCCTCCAGTTAGTGTTACTACTAGATGTTAAACTCCCCGTGGTTAAAGTCCCTCGAATAACCAACCGATCCCCGTTTCATCTCTGAAAGCCTCAAACCCAAGCTAGGCTGAGACGAATCATCTGTGGCTTCCTTGCCAGTCATCCCTGTGTGCCCATGTACAGAGGCTCGTATCGCCTCTCGAAGCCCCGTAGAGCTCGCCCGAGTAGCTCTGTTAGTTCGATTATTGTAAACATCGAGTATTCATTGCCGTTATTCTATTTAATATATTTATTGCGTATACTGTGTAAATATTAAAGTTTATTTTTGTTCCTACTTTTTCATAAGCCTCATAGCCCACAGCCTTCATTAGTTTAATATCAGCCAATTGCACACAATCGTTTTGTATTTAAATCCTTCGCACTCGTCCAGGAAAGTTGGACCCCAACTTCCCCCATTTCTATCCTCCCCATCTCTGTCGTGACTAGAGTTGAGTCAAGGTCACTCGCTGACCTTGAACGTCCACGCATATCGGGTCGAAGTGACGTATATGTCGGGGTCATTTTACGGCATCCAGAAAGAAGAAAGCCTAGGTAGTCTTAATTTAGTTCGATACTGTCAGGAGCAGTGGGGCCGGGAGGGCATACCGCTCCTCTAGCTAACAGGGGTAAGATGACGAAATAATCATTTAAATCTCCAACCGGAAAATAAAACAATAACAGTCTGATGCTAATATATAACCTCGAAAGAAGAAACGCAACAATCATAACCACGTAATGCCCCTGCTTTTTTCCATCAATCTAAAGCACAAACATAGTTTCGCAGTTGTAATCGTCACCATTAAACTCGAACAAATCAAATTCACAAACAGCTTTACAATAGTCACAAACCGAACATGATGAACGGTCAAAAACCAAAACAATTCAAAGGCAGAATTGACGGCACCAAAAAAGTTAAGAAGGCTATCAAGGAAGATTGTGGTCGGTAGAGTTGAGGCAACTGATAGATAATAAAGAGTACAAATATGAGCGCTTCGGTAGGAGAACGGCGGAGGCCATCCGTAACATGATTAAGAACGCCATCTCGGTGAAGGGTTCGGATCTGAGCTCTGATTAGGTTTCATCAAAAAGGGGCAGAAATAAATGGTTATGGCAATGGAAAACCAGTCTCTTAGGCTAGTGGTTACCAGAATGGTCGCTAGTAACCCTAGGAGCGAGATACGACCTTACAAGAGCCAGCCAGGAGCTAAAGGGTCATTTGGGTGTCGATAAGTGATATAACTTGTAGACCTTGCAGATTTGTTAGAACTTTGAGAATTAATTCGATTTAACTTTTACCCCAAAGAATATTACTACAACTACTAAACGTTTTCAAACTTTATCTAACAACTCCTATTATCGATCAAAAGCGTTTGTAATTCTCATAGGTAGCATATCACAAATACAATCTTATTAAGTTACTGATTGTATTCATTTAATATTATACATGTTCATATTTTAATTATCATAACATATATACCTGAAATTAGTCAAGTTTATTTCTATTTAAACAAGTAAGGTCTTCAAGTTTTAATTATCTTATATTATAATTGAAAAATATCAATTTGTAGTCGATTAATCTATTTTTATTTTGTATATTGACAAACTCTTGTTGTTTATGTATTTTTTTGAATATCCTAATTAAATTGAAGTATCCTTTTACTAATAGTAAAAGACTGCGTGTAGTGTTGACATACTGATGTTTGCAAGACTACTTTAATAAAAATGATATTCCAATTAAAATATAAGTGCTAATCAAATGACTAAAAATTGATTAAATTACTTTTTTGTATAGCGAGGCTAAGTGTGTATCGAGAGATCATTGTTTGTGTTTGCTTTAGTTGCCATCCATTGAGGTTAAGGGACAGTATTTTTAGCTTATTATTAAAGTTTTCCATGAGGCTGTTTCTATATCCTTTAGGGTTTTGTCTGATCTCGATTTTACCTAGCAATCCTATTTTTTTAATTCAGGGATAACCAGTTTTTCGCAGTCATCTTGGTATATGTTTAAACACATTTTCATTTTTTATGTCGATTTCTATTATTTCCTCGTCTATGGGCACTTCGTACCCTTAATTTTTTCGAGGAACGTGCCTGGTCAGTGGCCAATATTCTGAAGGTGATTTTAAATCCATTGAGCTTTTTTTTACACCTTATTACTTTTTTGGCTTCTTCTTCATCTTCTGAAAGGGACCTGACATCAGTTTTTGAATATGAGTTAGATTTTTGATATTGCTTCAGATCAGCTGACCAAGGAGTTCTAGTCTGGATCTTTCTATTCTCTTTCGGCCGTTTATGTTTTACATTGTCAGTTTCTTCTTTTTGACTCTTGTTTACATCTTTATGCTCTGCTATTGTTGTTTTTCTCTTCTTTTCCTCTACTTCTGTTGAAGACAGGTTCGGGGTCAACTAAAGCTGGAAGATGTCACCTGATAGATGGTTCTTAAGCAACTACATCTCATTCATTATATAATTTCGGAACATCTAGTTGAGCTCCAAAACAAAGGTCCCTGGATGCGTCAAGTTCCTAACATACGCGTAGGGTAAGTATGTAAGGATTTTCGTAGAGTTTTTGTTTTTTGAATGTGTTTTTGACTCGCACCCCTTGGTAGTGGCTCTAGAGACCTGACCGTAGGAAATATTTTCTTTTTTTATCTTCCTGGCGCTTCTCCCTCTTCTTCGTGCTAGTCATTGCACGTTGCCACTGGTTGCAGTTTAAACACTTTTCTTCATTTCTACAATTACTCCATTTGTGACCTACCTTGGTGCACCTGGAATAGGTTGCAACAGTGGCCTTACATTCTTTGGCCGTGTGGTCTTCAAGCTTATAGCAGCTGAATCACGTTTGAATCGGGAAGAAGTACCCATTTAAACTTTTCTCTCTCCACTGATTTTTCGTTTAAAAGGAGATTAATATCTTTAGCTCTCTCGGCCAGTGTTGTCTCTGTGAAGATGATTTTGAATACGTGCGTGCATTTAACATTTTCTCTTTAAAAGATGAATTTCACAACGTCGCTAACCTTGGTCCAGCTTTGGTTTCTCATAACTTCCACCATCATTACTTCCTTTCTATAGTGACCAATCCATGGGTTCACCTTTCTCTAAATTATACTTCGTGAGAGAAGGACTTGTAGGGTGATAGAGGGTTAGATGTTGATATCCCCCATTATGATGCTTGTTGCTTTCTTTATTATAACCTCCACATATTGCACCCTCTCGCAGAGAGCCACGTAGCCAGAAGTGGTGTCTATTAGGCGTACGATAGTGATGTTTAGCTTATATAACACCAATTCGAAGATTTTTTTTTTATCAGTCTTGGCTGAACCACCAATGCTGCGGAGAGTGATCGTGCAGGTGCTGATCTGGGCCGTGCTTTTTGAAGCCTAATTGGGGCTGAGGCTGACGATTGTGCTCTTTATTTGCTCTTTCTGTCCATCGCAGTATATATATAGGTACTACACGTGGAGAATATATATATAGAAAGTAGACTATAGAGTGCTGAAAAATCCCTTCTTGAGCGTCCTCCAACCTACATGAAGGAGAAAGACAGCAGATGAGGTCGATGATGAAATGGATGTACCTGGATAAGACTCTCTCAAGAAGTGAATCATGGTGGAATTACTGAAAATGTTGCCCTCTCGAGGATGTACTTATCTAGATGGTATCCGGCAAACAATGGGAGAAGGGGTGAAAGATGAATCCCCCTTCTTGCTACCAGCCAGGACTCTCAGACTCTGGTCCGAGACCATCTGTGAGTTGCAGCTTAGTCATATGCAGAGAGCTTTTGACGCTAGGTCCCGGTGTCTGCCAATCCACAAGCCTCCTATCCCTAGCGCTTCAAATTATGACCTTTCAATCAAAGGAATAGTAAGAAAAAAGCAATGATTGGCAGTCTTCAAACACAAGGACATATGTCTGGAAAAAAGGGAAGTGTGTTTTGGGCAGTGATATGAAACGGTTTGTCTATCCATAAAATATCCCATTGACAGGACACTCTCCGCCCAAATGGAGGCAAGATTTCTAGAAAGCAAGTGAATGGGAAATGACTTTCATTTTTGTTTGCTTTTTCTAACGAGCGTCAGTGAGTGATTTCTCAAACGTAGAATCAAGTAGTCTAACAAATTAACTGATCTTTTTTAAGTTTCAATTTATTAATAAACACAAAAAAATACAAGAATACAAGTTTAAAAGAATGCACTTCACATCTTTTTTTTACACATTCATTATAAACTTTATTACATTTTGTTCTATTGATTCACTATTCTAATCTTTTTATTTACATATTATTGTTATTCGTTGTCGAATTTTTCTTAATTACTTACTCTCTTTTTATCATTTTAAGAATTTGACTTTGCGCAGTTCTTCATTTTTTTTATTTTTGTCGATAGTTTTGTACCTTTCTTTTTTTGTGGTGACATTTCACTCATACTCCTATTGTTCAATTAACAACTTTGTCACTATATATTTCTATACTTATTCATTTTCCACTATAACTTATATTAATTCTCAATAGACTTTTGCTATACTTTATTTTTCCGGTATTCTGGCCACTTTTAAACATGACCTGCTCCACTAGATTTTGGTCACTTTTAAATTGTTAGCACTTTTGTGTGTATGCTGGCCACTTCTAATCGAAAAACACGTATCTACATTCGCTATGAGATATTTGTTTTTACGGACGTGAATCTTCCCTTGTAGTTCTTTACCTACTTCTTCCTTGTTGTAATCGGTGCAGAAGATCCATTTGAATGTGTTGTTTATTAGGCCGCCAATTATTTTGAGGGCTTTGTGGTTGGCGGTAGCTAGCACATGGGTGAAGCAAATAAATTGATTCCAATTTTTGCGCAATCGTATGTGAAACCTTTTTCTAGTAGTGGCGAACACGTGATGATCGGAATGAGGTTGTCATCCTGGTTGATGGAGGATGTCATTGAGTTGACATCTCTTAAGATTCTGGCCAGTTTACTATCCGTTTTCCTTTCTTGTTAGTTTAGGTTCTGTTTTTTTTCTACTTTCCTTCTTCTCTTTGTCCGCGCTGTTGGGGAAATCGATCATTCTTCTTTTTTGTCTGGGGATTGGACACTGGTTTCGGATATATCTTCTCTTATCTCTTCTTCGGATTTTCGTTCTTCTTACTCTTTAAATTGCAGTTGTAGGATGTTTTTGGACGATGGGCCAGGTATGAACCTTAAATTTTAGGCAGTACCCTTCTTTTCTTGAAGGAGATTCCGCACAGCGGCATAAGATTCAGGATTTGGAATGTTGCCACGGTGATGGACATGATATAGATCCATGATCTCCTTGCCTTCTTGGGAGATCATTTGTTTCCGTTATTTTTGTGCATGTCGTTATTACTTCTTTCCTTTTTTTTCATGTTAGCATTTGTAACACAGACTAAGACACACATTCTTCAGTCTTTATTTGTTCCAGGTGGTTTCTAAGTAGAAACCAAAAAGTCCTTGTAGTTTTGGTTTCATAGCCATTTGAGTGGGAGCGAAAGTTATTTTGTAACGACCTTGGTTTTTACCGAATTTGTCGATCTTTCGTACATTTGCCCATGTTTGTTTGTGTCAGCTTTCGTTCTTAATGTCCTTGCAGGTGTTGTCGATAAAGATATGGTCTAGTCTTTTTCAGATAATCGTGGGCTAGGTATCGATTTCCAGTGGGTTCTTTACATCTAACTTTATCTTTTCCAGCTTCTTCTAAGATTTGTCTGTCACCAAATTCTCGACATCTACAGGGAGGTTTCAAATCGCAGTCCACTACAATGGGCTGTTTATTAGCCTGATCAGGGTAATGTTTAAAGCACCGAATACGATATGTGCCACTTCAGACTGGTTGGGTTTCTCGTCCCCCCGATTTATTCGGAGAAGCACACTGCTGGGTCGTTGGGGGATTGTGTTTAGGTCCCCATCAGCCAGGAGAGAGTGGATATGGTTGCCTGAAAGAACGTTCTTTACTACCGAGATTCTTGGTTGACGTCGAATTTTCTTGAATGACGTTTTCGGTCGTTCTTCCAATTCGCTTTCCTCCATTACCTGTGCCACGCTGAGTCTTTTATACTAATGTTTTCTTTAGTAATACTCGTATGTCTCTAAGAATGATGGCGTTCTTTTTGATTTGGAAGATATAGATTCATCGGTTTCAGGTCCCCCTCCTGACCCTGATGTGGCAGCATAGGGAACAAGACTCCCGATCCGCTGCCACCATTCTCCACAAGGTCCCACCATGTTTGGAGGCTAGAGGGCGAAGGAACGGCGGGGATCAAGGAGGTCAGAGAGGAGAAGATGTATAGGGTGGTGGTTGAAGTTACCCATTGAAGTTACCCGTTTATGTGTTGGTATAGGTTACCGGTTTGTTGGTGCGTAGTCGTAATTATAAGGGCGTGTATTGAAGAGTCCTCGTTGTTATTGCGCTCGATGGGTGACGAGGATTTTAGGCAGTGGGCCTACTTTACGCCTCTGTCAAATTCGTTCTGACTCCTTATAATTTCTCACGAGGGTTATGCGTTAAGCTGGATTTACCGAAGGTGGCTCGGTAATGGGGGTTAATAAAGGACATCGGAAGGGATGCGGCAAAGAAAATATAACTTTATTCTTAAATTGGCCCACTAAAAGGACCAAGCGGAAACGGCTCGAATTCTTTGCGGTAAATGTGTAGGCTTTCTGTTTTACACGAAATATCGAGTCTAAAGGAGGCAGGACTTAGGCGAGTTAACGGGATTCCTTAACGCTACTAAGGGAATGAACTGAGTTAATGAATAAGAAATAATGATTCTGAATGTTGAGAGTCTGTATATATATTTTTTTTTCCACCATTTGGGCGGAGTTTACGACAGCTCTCTGTACCTGTTTCGCCTATATATTTACATATTATAGAAAATCGCTTGTTGCAGATCTCCGTGAAATTTATCTGGTCAGAGCCTATATTTGTTGTTCAACTGCAGATAAATGTTCCCAACACGCGTATGTTTGTGTGCGATCCTCGTATTTGTCCTGGTGGTCACCTTTGATATCTTTGTATGTACGTGGGTTTCCACACGACTCTAACGACCGCTTGCCTCAGACCTATTTGTACAGTTTGACATATATATATATATATATATATATATATATATATATATATATATATATATATATATATATATATTAATTTACTAATTCTCTTTGGTTCTTTATTTATTAGACTTGCCATATTATTTCCTTAATTTACACACAGCAATTTTTAGAATTTGAGAAATCCACCGAGCCTCCATTTGTGGAGTTCCTCGCTGGGCCTAATAAATCCAGCAATTTGGTGTCAGAGGCCTACCTATTTTATAGAACGATCCCTACAGATAAAAGAGGGTGAAAAGGAAAGTATAGTAGTAGTGTAGAAGTTGATCTCAGGTGACCCTCTTGTTTTAGCTGGGTATAGAAAAAGGAAATGGTATAGTTCCATTATGTTTAGACCTACTAATTAACGTGAAATCGAAACCACGAACTGTATTTATCTTTTACCACTCCATTCTTTACTTATTGTTTTACTGGTATGTAATTGCAACTTATGTTAAAGTTTACGGGTGAGCCGACCTATCTTTGTAATCCTTTATTCTTCTTTTCAGTCTTGTGTGTCATGCTGTGATGTGTGTGTATTGTTTAGTTCCTACTCATTTGTGTATGTATTAGAAGTTTGTTTACGTATACTCTGTCTTATGTATTATGAAGGTTTCTTAAGCATTACACTTGATCAATGTTTGTTTCACTTTACTATAGTTGAACATTTTTGGGTTTCAATTCACTATAGTAGCTTTGTATTGAACTGAATTTCCTTTTTTACCACTATAGGAAACTTATTTCACTATTGATTTCCTATTCTGTTTCATTTCGTTTATGTTCCCTTTTGGGGTTTGGTCACTTTAGGTGTCTTTTTCGGTTAGTCTTTTATAGACATTCTCTCGTGGGACTTATTAGGAGATTTTTGTCACGTTTGGTCAGGGATATCACGTTCGGTAGATCTTTTAAGGATCTGGTTCTTTTCTTAAATAGTTGTTAGCATTAGCTATGTATACAATGGTGTTTCCACTATTCCTTGTTGAATTCTTGCACTATCCACTAAAGAGTGTGGAATTGAAAAGAGTGTTTACTCTGGCGATCTTATTTTCTGCAAATGACGGAGGAAAGTTATTGATTTTCCTCCATATTGTATCTCGTCTTTGTTTCTCAATATAGCGCTGTCTGGGTTCCTTAATTATATCTCCTGTTGGTGATTAGATAAAAGGCTTTGTTTTAATCTTTCTGGAGTTCCCATTTCTTGATTTTATTAAAGTGTTTAGGGAGATGGCAGGGTAGATGAGCACCTCCCTTCCTAGAGCTAGGTAGATTTTCCTCTTGTTCTTGTTGATTAAGCCTCTTAGTGAAAATAAGAGACTGAGCATAAGGATGGTTCTTATTATTCCTTCGCGTTGATAGTTTATGTAGCCTATTGAGGTTATCTTTAGCCCTAGTACTTTTCCTTCCGAATGATAATGGTAGAGCTGTTCTTGTACCTCGATATCCACTACCTTTTTTCTCGAGACTGGGACTAAAGTGAATTTTCTCCTGTTAGTTACAGTTCCTGTCGAATTGGTTCTTATTTTCAATTTCTTTAGCTGTTGTCCGTGCCTGATCTGTCTCATTCCTAGACTGACTAACACCTAGTTGACTCATGTCGCTATTCTAAATGTTGATAGGTCGCTGTGTAGATTAAATACAGCGTGAGGCTGTATTCGATCTAGCTTACAATTTGAACACGGGTCCTTTATAATAATTGACTAACACGTACCTATGCTCTTCTATCCGTAAGACAGTCGCAGAGAATTCTCTCAAGATTATTATTAATCTATAGTGCCAGAGAGAGAGAAAGAGTGTGTCAGGCGGACGCAGAGGCCTAGACAGTATCTCACAGACGAGAAGACCTCCAATCGACGTCTTTGGGTAAAGTTCCGGGGCGATGAGATGAGCTGAGACGAGCCAAACTGGAGCCCGGGAAAAGATCAGTGAGAGGGTGAGAAGTTCACGTGCGCCGTGCCCCTTCAAATGGAGTGGGACCCGCTTCCGTCGGCAAGCGAAATCGCTTCCAGCGACCCCGAATATAATTCCCAGCACGGGGATGCGAAAATCAGTATTCTCCAGTATTCGCCAGAATCAGCCAAGGTGACGACGCGAACATTCTCAAGCGACTCCCGCACCCTAAGGGCTTGCAAAAAAGAAACCTTTATTCAGAATTAACGACAGTCAAGCAACGTGAAGACTCGTCCTTCTGCAATAACCAGCTCAGCTGCCTAGGGAAATTGTAAGGCAATTACGTTTTCTCTCTATCAACTTCGAAGAGGCGTGACGCTATTCGAACTCGAAGATTCACTTATGATCTCCTACTCAAGTTTTCTTTCGGTTAGTCGTTTGTGCATACTCGCGGCGCGTGCCGAAGCAACCATTTAAATTAATTTTGCTTTCTAATTAGTCTGGTGTATTTCCCATAGTGTCTCTGTTGTTGCTAAATTTTATTGTTTGTATAGTAGTAAAGATTTTTTTTGTTTCCTCGTTTGATTTTCAGGACCACATAGCCATTTGATTGAAATCCACCAAAGGTAGAGTAAGCACTCGTATATAATTTAGTGGTAACTCACGTCAAAAAGGGGCATTCCCCCGCGCCTGCTTGTCGCTTCATTTCTTGGCATCCAGGGAGGCAAGCGAAGGTCAGGGAGCTCATAACTGACCTACGATATGTAGGTTCAAGATCTTGTATTGCATGCGTCTGACCGAGAGTTTGTGAAAGGCCTTTTTCTACATCTATGAGAACCAAATCAATGTATTTTTCTCTGCTTTGGTCTTGCGATCTTTTCTGTGATGATACCAAGTGATATTGCTGGTGGCCCTGCCTTTAGGAAATCCGAATTCGCATTCGGTGTAAAGATTGTTTTCGGTGACATATGTTATAATTCTACTGCGTGCCCACGGGTCTATAAATTACTATACCAGTCTGTCGGATGGTAACCATTTTACTTTCAATGAGTTTTTGAAAGTTTTGAAGGTCGTAAGGTCAGATGATAAGTTTGTTAATTGATAATACGTTAATTAATTATTTTTTTACTCATTAAAATAATTGAGAGCACACGACTTAGGTGTGTTGATCTTGTTTCGAAGAGTTTTTCTAATCAAATTCGGAAGGGAAATAGGCCTGTAGATGGAAAGGAGATCCGGTGATTTGCCTTGTTTTGGAAAGAAGATAATTTTGGCTAGTTGTCCAGTGCCTTGGCAAGTGCGAATCTGATAATATCCGAGGTTGTGGTGCATTCTGTTGGAATGAATTTATAGCCCTCTTTATTTCATCGATGGTTTTTGAGACCCTGGTCACGGATTCCTTTTCTTTTGTTGTTTGATGACAGTCGCTGGGGAGATATACTCATAGGTGGGCGCGATAACCGATAAATCGATAATCGATAAATCTAAAATTATAATACAATATTGATTATTGACTATATATAGCGTTATTTTATAATACAATAGTAAACATATTTGAATACTGTTTCTTAGTTTATTACCTGGTGAGGCTCTCCTTCATCTCCTCATAGGTTTGGGGGATCCTCTTCACAGCTCGGACCTACATATTTCTGCATCTAAGGCACGCGCGACTCGCCCCTGTGCTAAACTGGAGCCAAAAACTGAACTCAAATTATCGATTATTGTTAGTTTGGAACCAAAAGTATCGGCGATACTGATTAATCGATAACGAGGAAAAAAATACAGATAACCCGATATCGTTTTCGCTATAGCACCCACCTATCATCATATACTTGACTCGTTTTTGCTGAGATTTTCGTGAACTATTTCTTTGGTTACTAGATTAAAGTCAGCATTTTCTTCTGGTAGTTATTTAAAACACGGACTTCCAGTAACGCCTAAGTTTTTGTTCGATGCTTCTGTTTTCTATTATTTTATGCCTTCCTCATTTCGTAGAGATATTTTGC
Source organism: Ceratothoa steindachneri (assembly GCA_963969495.1). NCBI lineage: Eukaryota > Metazoa > Arthropoda > Malacostraca > Isopoda > Cymothoidae > Ceratothoa > Ceratothoa steindachneri. The sequence continues at coordinate 161,393,536 of OZ018318.1, forward strand.
TTCTTGGAGGTCTTCCTTTGTTTCTATTGATAAATATTTAGTTTTATTTTAGTTACTTTTACACGCCAATCTCTTTAATGGGGCTACACCATATGTTTCCTTGTTCTTCTATGAGATGCCTTATTTCTTTTTTCCTTTTTCTTATCGGCGTCTTCTTCTCTATTTGGTCCTGGTATCGTAATTTGGTCATAGACACGGCTCAGTTGTTTGTTTTTCTCCATCATCTCTTTTGTCCATCTTGGATGTGGGTGTGTACAGTGTCTCGTTCTTGTTATGTTTTTTGACTCACTGAGAGCTGAATTCATACGTTCAGTTTGTTCCAGGTTAATTTCTTTAAGACCGGTTTAGACGAAGCTCTATATATCCATCCTAGTTCGCCCTATTTTAGCTTTTACATTCCGGTACCGGTGCCAGTGTATGGTTCAGATTGAATCCCAATATTGTTCCCACATTATCACTACATGCAATGATGATGGGTTGCTTGTATTAGGTTGAGGAATAAGTTCTTGCGTGCTTTTTAATGTTGTGTTGATTTAAGTTTTGTTGACGTGATTTTTGCACATATTAAGAAACAATAATAAATAATGAGAGCAAAATTTGCAAAGGTTAGGCTACGTCTCTTAACGGCGTAAGACTATTATGCTTTTGCTTAGGCTACGTCTTGAAGTTCAGTAATCAGTCATTGCGGTTTATTTAAAAGTTGTGTTAATTTAATTTTTTTCTGTACCCTCAAAATGGAATGTCAAGTTGAAAGAAAGGCGCATTTTCGACACTTGTTGTTATTAATTTTCAATCGAGACGGTAACAATGCAAACGAAGCCAAAGCTCGTCGCGATATTTGTGCTGTGTACGGAGAAATGCTTTATCAGAAAGGACAGCTCAATGGTGGTTGTCACGTTTCAAAAACGGTCATTTCAATCTTAATGACGAAGAACGTTCTGGTCGCCCAATTAAGTTGGATGAAGATCGATTGAACGACCTTCTTCATCAAAATCCTCGTCAATCGACTAGAGAATTGGCTGTACACAGCACAAATATCGCGACGAGCTTTGGCTTGATTGAAAATGAATAACAACAAATGTCGAAAATGCGCCTTTCTTTCAACTTGACATTCCATTTTGAGGGTACATAACAAAAATTAAATTAACACAACTTTTAAATAAACAGCAATGACTTATTATTCAACTTCAAGACGTAGCATAAGCAAAGGCATAATAGTCTACGCTGTTAAGAGACGTAGCCTAACCTTTGCAAATTTTGCTCTCATTATTTATTATTGTTTCTTAATATGTGCACAAATCACGCAAACAAAACTTAAATCAACACAACATTAAAAAAACTCGGTGCATGGGTTCCGCACGCTTTGAGCGAAAGCAACAAACTTCAACGCTCCACGATTGCCGCAGGTTTGCTTGCTCGTCACAAGGCTACTCGTGGATATAAGGACAAATTTCTTCACCGCATCATCACTGGCCACGAAAAGTGGTGTGTTTATGTCAACATGAACCATCGAAAACAATGGCTTAGCCCCAATAAAAAACCACTTCCGCGATTAAAGCAAAGAGTTCATCCACGAAAGACGATGCTGTGCGTGTGGTGGGATCGTGAAGGCATTAATTTTTATGAGCCCCTTGCGAACAACGAGAATGTCAATGCAGAACTCTACGTTCAACAAATGTATCGACTCGCCGAAGCAATTCGTGAAAAGCGACCTCATCGACGTTATGGAGTCCTTCTGCAACACGACAATACTCATCCTCACATTGCTATATGACAAAAGACGCCATCCAAACGCTTAATCGGGAAATCCTGCCGCGTCCTACATATTCGCCAGACTTGGCTCTATCGGATTTCCATCTGTTCCGATCGCTCTCCAACAATTTGTGCGGCGTTTCTTTCAATACTGATGTAGAATTAAGAACCTGGTTAGACGAATTATTTGAGTCAAAATCCAGAGATTTTTATTGCAGAGGCATCGAAAAACTAGTTGAACATTGGGAAGAAGTTGTAAATAACAACGGAGAATACATTATTGATTAAATTGCATATTGTTATCAATTAAAAAAGAAGTTTTTCTAATGGCTGCTTAACCCTGGAAAACAAACGCCGGGAGGAATTCTCCCGGATGCACGTAGTGATCATGTGATTTCATTGCATGGCAACGCTGCACCACACTCTAGTTCTCAGTAGCTGCAGTTCTTTGTCTGACCTCGTGGAGGGTATTTATACGCGCGTGAACTCCCCGCAGACTCTTCCGCCATGCGGAATGTTTTGCGTGGTCAGGAGAAATTCTCCCAACGTTTGTGTTGCCGGGAGACTTTACATCCGGGTGTAAATCTCCTGCCGTTTGTGTTACTGTATTATTTTGTAAAACTTTTCGTGTGTTTTTTTTTCTCCTTTTCACGCAATATATAGTAATAATCCCAAACTCTTATAAACAATAATAAAGAATAATGGCCAATCCAGATGAAATGAAAGCTAAGCAGGAAAGAGCTCATAGTTCTAGTGCGTTCATCTATACAGGGGAGATGACTCTGATCTCCTACGTGGTAGAGACTTCAAAAACCATGAAGAAAATAGTCCTGCTGCTCTCCTCTCAACACACCCAGCCTACCCTTGGAGCGAGTGGAAAGCCAGAAATTAGTGAATTCTACAATTCCACCAAAGGAGGGGTGGACACATTTGATCAAATGTGTGCAGTAAATTCCTGCTCAAGGAAGACACGACGTTGGCCCCTCTGTGTGGGGTACAAAATACTGAATGCAGAATGCATAAATTCGTGCATCATTATTTGTCAAAATCTGGCTATTAGGGGCATGAAACCGGAAAGGAAAAGGTCACATATGATGCAGCTGTGGAAGTCCCTCATAACTCCATGGGCAAAGACACGGCTCTCAACACCTTTCCTGATCCGCCAACTCCACACCTTGATCACCACTTTATGTGAACTACCATCAGTGGGCAGTGCTGCAGGGGCACCAGGGACATCATTTGCAGATGGCAAGTCACCTCAGGTCCGCTGTTCCGAATGCCCTATAGGAAGACCCGGCACCGCTGCAACAGTGTGCCAAGCCGAAGTGCCTCCGTCACCTGTATCCCGTCTGTGGTGACTGCATGTAAAGGTGAGATATACCAAACATTAGAGAAATGTATGTGTGATGTTTTATTATCATTTGCATCACATTAACCTTGGTAAAATTGTATATATATATATATATATATATATATATATATATATATATATATATATATATATATATATATATATATATATATATATATATATATATATATATATATATATATATATATATATATATAAATTTTACGAACGAAAAAATACCCCTATTTTTCGTGTCTCTCGTACTGTTACATTATCCTTGGTAAAATTGTAAAAATTATAAAAATCAAAATATGTATTATTTGGCTAAGTAAAAATACCCATTTTCATTGTGTGTCTTCCATACAGTTACATTAGCCTTAGTAAAATTCGAAAAGAAAATTAAGGGGGACTACCGAAATATACCCCTTTTTTGCGTCTCCCATACATCTCCCAGTGGCGGTAGAGGGCTGGGACTCACACAGGGCATGCTTCTATGATCTATTTGCCAGCACAAAACAGGAGAACTTCGCGCCAGTATTTTGTCTTTAGGAATATTTAGGTTTAGTCATATTGCGAAATTTTCATTTTTTTAAACTTTTTATTTAAACATCAATAACATTATTACTTTAAAGTTCAAATTAACTTTATTGATGCTTAAACTAAAGAAAAAATTAGTCATATTTTCGTTGTATTTTTTCTAATAGACAGTAATTTAAAGAAAGTATTTTATTTAAATTTTCCAAAACCGGGAGAAATTCTCCCGGGGTTTGTGTTCGTGTGACAAAAAACGAGCGTTTGTATTCCAGGGTTAATGAGATGTCTGGTTTTGTAACAGCATTGCCAGTGATGTTGCAGGAAAATTGGCCCGATTCTTTTGAATCTCCTTCTTCCGACCAACATTTCGAAGACAAGCCAAGAAGTATTGATTTAGGTTATCTAATTCAATGACATTTGAACGACGAAAGAAATCACTGATAGTTTAGAAATCCAAATGATTAAAGGAGGTAAAATTTCAACAATAAATAGTTATAAACAGGTTTTTGAAGAAGTCTAAGACTATAAATAAACCCTCAAGGTATTTCCTTTAAAAGAATATCTTATTTAGCAGAAAAAAACAAAAAGGATAATCAACTACAGGGGGATTTGAACTCGAGGAAGAATGGGAAAACACCGCCATAATAGACAAGAAAGAAACTTTAAAAATAATACAAATGATAATAGAAAAAAAGAAAATTGTGATTCCGTAGTTTAAACGGAAACAGCTCATTTGCACAAAAAAGGGGAAAGAAGTAGTGTTTCTTACTTACATGCCATGGTGTATTCTTACAAAAGATCACCATGGTAGGTCGAGTTCAAAAGAGTAATGTAATGGTTTAGCAAAGCAGAGGTGTAATATAAATACCGTAACGAAGGAATTTGTACCAATGTCGAAAAAATAATTCACATTTTATTAAAAAAAACTAGAATTATTATTTTTTTAAATGATTTTAAACTTGTTCTCCATCATTGAAATTGCTTTCAACTTATACTGTTTGATTGCTTGAACTGCGGAAAATCCCCTGGGAGATGCGTTAACTAGGTTAGGTTAGGATAGGTTTAAAAAGTAAATTTCACTCTTAGTAAAAGCCCAGAAACCATTATCTAGCTTCAAAGGAGAGCACCACTCCAGATGCCTGGAATCTTGGAAGTATCGCTTCTATAAATTTGAATTTAAAAAGTAAATTTGTGTTTTGCTGAATGCGCTGTGTAAAATGAACTACAGTAAAAGTTATGCCTTTGTTTTACTCGTGTTATAATTTAGTATAATTTTCCTTCAAAAATTATTTAAAAACACTCATAATAATACTTTTTTTCCTCTCAAATTTTCAAACCAAATTTTACCCATTTTATGTTGAGATTGTTGAAGAATTTAACTTGAAAATTTGCTGTTACTTAAAAAAAAAAATTCTGTTTACTTTAGTCTAGCAACATTTAATTATTTTAAGTTGATATTTTTGTTTACCATTCGTTTCTATTATGTATATGTGAACTGTCATAGGATAACTTGTGGTCGGGATATACTTCTTTGTTGAAGTATGCTTTGATCTAAGAGTGCGAATTTTGTTGTTTTTAAGGAAGAGCCGCTTCAACACGTAAGGATATAGAGAAATACACAGGAATTATCCCCAAATAAACATATATTTTAAATTTAACAATTAACTATGACAAAAAAACAGTAAACACATTTATATCCTCCTCTTACCCTAACCGAGACCAAACCGGTTGGCAACTGAGCCTATTACTATATCTCTCAATGACAAAAATAAACAAATAGGCTACAGGTAAACACACCAATTGCCGATTAGTATTTTTATCACGACCCTTTTAGATTAGCCTTAAACATAAAATTAAAGTACTCTCTTCTACTAGCAAATATGACAGGGGTCCACGCACAATTGTTTCTACTTCCATTAAATCGTGAAACGTACTAAACTCATACTATCGCAATATGAATATAAATGTTCTTTCTAACTTACATGACAGGAGGGATCAGGAATTGCCGGATGTCGCTGGAGGGCTCATCTCGCGCTTTGGAGGGTTCCGTGGCCGATGATAGAATTTCGTAGAGATGGGATGGCGGAAGCGAAGTGGGGCGAAGTCAACTTCTTATTGCAAATTTGCCTCCGGTTACGTTAAGAAGACGGAGAGAGTTACGGTGCTCTTCACTCCAAGAGTCCTCTTCTGAATAATCTTAAAGCCTCTTGGTGTCTTATTCTTCAATGCCAAGTGCCCACCTAGATTTGGGGTATACGGGGGGATTTTTACCGTAATTAACGAACGGAACCTAGTTGGGGCTGGGTTCTTCTTCTCTCACTCTTACTGAGCTTGAGCTGTAAGAGTCACTCGAGTGTGAGCGGATTTTCTTTTCTCCAGTCAGACTTCTTCTAAGTCTGTAAAGGATTCTTCGGTATGGTACCGATACAAAACTTGACGATTTATGTTAATTCGGCCCTGGGGGGGAGGGGTTGATCTCTACAAAATGATCCTATGTCTTTCTCACCGAATAATCTTGACTGATTGAAGGATCGATCTTCACGAACTGATCCTACGTCGTTCTCACCGAATAATAATCCTTTCTCTTTCTTTCATGGGCTTATTTATAGGCGAACCACCGCCCCATCTAAGGGGAGGGAGCGAAACCGCAGAAGGGAGCGCGAATGGTGAGTTCGCATCTGGGAGAGCGAGGAGAAGTGCATAGGTTGGCACTGAGGTGCCCAAATTGGCTTGTTAATTAGCGAGACCCCAACCGCCACACTCCTTAGCGTGCCTTTTGACTGGCACCGCTTTTTGGTGATATAACCCTGGGCCTACGGATCTTGTAGGTATTTGGATCTTTAGAGCGTCGTTTAAGGGCCTTTGGTGGTTGCCTTAACACAGATGGTCGCTCCAACTACCTATGCGGCGGCGGGATCAAACAGGGAAGGCAGTTACAGTTATTCGCCGGCTACCGTTCCCACAAGTCTCCTCGTGGGGCTCGCTTCTCTGGCTTTCTCCACCAGGGAGGGGGGGGGGGGACTTTAAGGTATATGTCCGCTTGGCCCTTCGGGAGGCTTTATGTTGTCATTCCTTTACATGACTATAAACTTACTCTCTCTTAAATCAAAGAAGTTAGGGTGCGTTCATAGCTATGAATTCGATGGAATATTTTCCATTAATGACACCATCAGTGGAAAAAATTTCTAGATCCTAACGTTTCTGAAAATTCAGGATCTATGTTTATATATCACTAGATTATATCTGGTAACATGTGTTCAACATCACTCACCTCTATCAGACCTGTTCTTCTACCCTCTCGGGGTTCACGCACCCCTTGCTTATAAACTCTTGCTCTAACCCCTCATTGGAAACTTAAATTGAGCTTCATGAAGGATTAGTTGTCTATGGGAAGAAGAGAAGAGGGAAAATGACACCGTTGGACTATCACGTGGGTCACGGCGACTACAAAGAAAAGGAAGCTCGGGGGCAGATCCGGGAGAAAACCAAACTCAAAACACAGGTGAGAGGTAAAAGAGATAAAAGCGTTCGAGATAAGAGAGTAGGTGAATTACCAAAGGGCTATGAATGGGGCGAAGTGAATCCAAAGTTGGATGTAAAACCTCTAGTTGGAGAAGAAAGAATATAAATTGGCAAGAGTAAGAAAGTGTCAGAGTTGACGGCTGGTGTGGGCTTCACTGGTTGATTTCAGGAAGGTGGTGTAAGAATGTGTAGCAAGGCTATTGACAGGAGAAGCTATTGCCGCTCCACCAAAATGGGCAAAAGTAGCTTTAAGGCGTCTCTTGCAGGCTCTTGTATGCTTCCCTGCGTTCCGTAAATATTATAAAACCAAGAGATGTGCTGTTGGCAAGAGGAGGTGAAAAAATGGCAGAAAGAGAATGCAGAGTAAACAGGGTCTTCTGACCAAAAGTCGCGTGCTCTCACTTATTCTGATTTATGACCTTACGACCTTCAAAACTTTCAATAATTACCGGAATAAAATTGGAAGGATCTTGGCAATTCCATCGTTCGAAAGAGAATGTAAAACAACATAAGGGTTTCAAATTTCGTTAGAATTGGCCAAATAGTTATGATGTTATTGCCAAAACAAAATAATTTATGGACTAATCTTAGGGGGACTTTGACATTATATAATTCGAAAGAAAATGTGAAACAATATAGCGTTCTCAAATTTCGCTTAAAATCGGCCGAATAGTTATGATGTTATTGCCGAATAATTTCCCGGCTAACCATGGGAGGACTTTGGCAGTTATATAATTCGAAAGAGAATGTAAAGCAACATAAATAAACGCAAAACGGGGCCTGATCGACCGATCTATATAGTGAGATATACATAGAGTCACCTGCGACTAAAAATTCTAAGATTATTGTTATGGTTGATCGTAGAAGTGCTGGAGTCCAGCACTTAAGAGCGAGGGTAAGAGGGAGGCAAGATGTAAGGATCATCATTGTCTAGGCAATTTCTAAACGTGGGTGAATGCGATAGGCGAAAGTTAGGTGAAAGGAGAAGAGAGAAATGGACCTGAATAAATACGTCCCCGTAAATTTCCTTTGGCTGGGAGCCTTATGGAGAGGCCATGAATTATGAATGAGAAAGTGACAAGCCCAAGTCTATCTCGAAGTATGCCAGGCGAGAGGAAACAAATTGGTAAATGAAGTAAAGCTCTAAAATATTTAGAATTTGGATATATGAGTGATTATGATGATGAAAGTTGAAATCAGAGAGCGTAAGCAAGGTTGAGGGGGTGAAAAAAATGAGGATGACTTGTAAGACTGTAAATAACTACAATTTTGAGAGGGGGCTTCAGACCCAATTAGGTAAAGAGAAATAAGTGTGCTAGGAGAATTTATAGGAATTAGGGAATTTGAATTCAATTTAAAGCGGAAAGTAACGGAGGGCATCAACCGCAGAAAGTTTGTAAATATAGATATGGAAAGGAAGTAGCGAAGACAGAGGAGATAAAAATGTGTAGAAAATATTTAGCCGCAGGTTCTCAACTGCTGTTATTGAAGCCGGTAGGATATGTAACTCTCCAGATATCAGCTTTGGTATTGTAGCTCATACGGCAACTGCCATTCTCGTGTCGACTCCCAACAAGAGGCAAGGTAAGATGTGAGGCAATGATCAAGCCAACGCCACAACCTCACCTTGTAGCCCTGGTATCGTGAAGTAACGCGTAGCCATCTGATTAAGTGTTAGCAGGAATATCGTTAGGTTTGAAAGAGATCTCGAACTTGTCACGCTAAATAAATTATTCTTTAGATGTTTTAAGATCACAAATGAAATCAGACTATTTATAGACAGGGATCAGCAATTTAGGAGGCCAGCAGAGAAAGGGAATAAGTTATGCTTTCGTCTGGAGGAAGTTAAATAATTATATAGTATGGAGGAGGTCGCTTCCTCAAAAGAACCACATCCCTATCTAGTGTACAGGAGCCCATACCAAGGACAGAACAGGCGGTAGCAACCCCGCCTGCTGCGGTATTAAGACAGATACGTCTCAGAAAGCTCCCCCAGAGTAGCACCTTCAACCAATATGTGTCTTACCGTCTCGGGGAGAAAGAAATCTTGATAGAAATACTCGGGAGAGAAATCCATTAAGTGACGCCGAGTCCCACGAGTGTGTCCAACACGGAGAGGTCAACAAAATGACTTTATACTGATGAGTCAATTTGAGTTAGGTCCGTAGCATATGTTGGGTTGCAATGACACGCACCGTTACATTCCGACCCTCTGGCTACCATCTTATTTGCTATGCAGCCCAAAGGGCTGATCTGATTCTTTTTGTGTACTCAGAGCTGAAAAGTGCAACAGACAGCCTAAAGACATCGTCAGCGCCCTATTTCTCGTAACCCCTGCTTGTCCACAGGAACCCAGCAGAAGACAATCTTAACCCACTTCCTACTTGCAGAAACAATGGCGTTACAGATACTGCAAATTGAGGGGGGCGGAGATTTCATTGCCTTAAGGGCACTAAGCGCGCTCTGTGAGTCAGTATTGATTACAAAATTGTTTCCGAATTGTTCATGAGAGGGAATTCAAAGTTCCAAATAGTTTATTGCAACGACCTCTCTCCTGAAGACAGACTAGTGTCCAGTAGAGCCCCACCGACTTCAAGCAGGTTATAGATAGTGTAGAAGCTAACTCTTCCTTCAGACCTAGAGCCATTAGTGTACACTAGCACGGTTCCAGTATGGCATGATATCTGGTCCAAGGTAAACTGCAGTACTCTCGGCAATTGTGAAATCTTTGGGATCAGATGCGTGGTGAGAAACATTCAAATATGGTATCCTACAGGGTAGGACTTTTGGCAAAATCATCAAAGCTACTGGCTTGAGGATTACTTCAACAGAGAGAGGGGAGGGGAAGACAGAGGAAAAAAGAGGATCAGTTTGATGATGAGGGTGAAGCAGGAGAACAAAGGGTGACCTTAAATTCGTTTGGTTAGTAGTGTAGGATAGCGGGTCTGGTAGGTTCCTCTTGGGAGAGATTGCGTAAGGTGTCTTCAAGAGAGAACCCCCCATCCTCCCTGTGACTTGCTGAGTGGTCTCAATAAATTAAGGGAATTGATTTTAGGCAAAGAGATTTCAGTAAGCTTGATAGATGATTTATGTGAGGAAGGATGTAGGATCTTAGACAATATGAAGGTGTAGGGGATAGTCATGTATGCGAAGATGGGTCAGGAAGTTGTGATCTAATTAAGTGGGTCCGCTTTGAAACTACCACCAAAGGTATAGGTCGCCGAAATTAAACTTAACCAACATATTAGGCTATAATAAAAAAGAAAAAAATGCACAAAATAAAACGAAGCCAGCAAAAAAGAAAATGAAAAAGCATGACACAGCCTCATAGCGATGCCCGCCTCCCTCCGGCGATTCAACTTGGAGCCAACAACTAAAAACCTCTATAAAATAGAGGACGTGCCTCTCCTCCAAAGACGCTTTTAGTCCACAACAAATTGTGCACGAACTCTTCCCGAGTACAAGGGACAAGCGCGAGAGACCTAGCTCGTTCGCGTACTCGGACATGTAACATACACCTAGATCCCCCATAATGAAACCCTCGACAAGAATGTGCCGGACATTCGTGGGTGGGGGCAGGACAAGTATTTGTCACAGTAAGGTACAAGGGAGTGCTCCATCAGATGGCACCGCGTTCCGCGAGTGTGCCTGATTCGGATGCACACTCGAAGCATTAGGAGTAGGTCCACAGGAAAATTTGCATTTAAGGAAATGCAAATCTAGGTTTCTGTCGACCATCTCCCATCTTTTTTGCAATACAGCCCGAAGGCTGTGCTGATTTCTGCGATATAATCAGAGTTGGGAATAGCAAAATGGTGGTCAAGGCCCAGTTCTTGCAGTTTGTTTGGTGCCCTCAACAGCACCCTCATTTCTTGCAATCCCTACAGGTTCAAAAAACGCAGCTGTAGATAATCTTGACATCTGCCCATCTCGAGGCAACGGTGGCGTCAACGATGGTACGAAGTAATGGTGCCGAGATTCCATTGCCCAATGGCATTCAAAACTCTCTGTGAGTCGCTATAATTCACAATCCAGTCTCCGAACCAAGCACGACGCGTCATCTCTCTTATTGGTAGATGCAGCAACCGTAGCCTGCGGCTTCAAAGAGAGGGGAAACGGCCTAAAAACCTACCTCCTTTTCAGATTTAGAGGCATTCATGTACACTGGCATGGCACCAGCGAGACACGGATTCTGCTGCCAAGACATTGCACGCAGTACTCCTAGCGTTTTACAAATATTAAGGTATAATTCACTCCAAGGCGGCATGTTTGACGGAGAGAGATTCTACTGACCCAAAAGCTACATCCACTTCTGGAAGGAGTTGCCTCGACCTAATTCCAAGCGGCTTGGTGTATGAATGGCGTTTCTCAGGGGCATAAGCACCGTCTTCATCGGCCTCGGATGAAAGGCGAGCCATCGGCGAGTGTGGGAAACACTGAGCTACCTCGCAAACCGTATAATGTACTGTGTAAGATGCGTAGCGAGCTAATATGCCCAGCATCAACAAAAAGTCTCTATATAGAAGATGTACGGAAGGCACATGTCCCTAAACGGACACCCGTGTGGTGGATCGAGTCAACCTTCCGCAATTCACACCGGGGGCAGAGGCATAAACTCGTGTGCGTAGTCAAGCTTAGCCCGAACAAAGATAGAGTAAAAAAGCAAAGCAGGAGATCTATTAGCAAATCAAGTCCAACCTCCTTTTTCGAGTGGGGGCGGAGGATAAAGGGGCTCCAGGTCCATCATTTAACTCCTTTTCCGTCAACGGATCTATTTTGGCTTTCATGACTTTATGAGATTTCCCATTGATCATTTTTCCCTCCGAAAAATGGTGACTCACCCCCCTTCCCTTTTGAATTTGGAGGGATATTTACGTTAGGCTTGTCAATATTTTGTGAGTATTTTTTAGGGTGGCATAAATAGCCACAGTGCCCCTAACATTCTCAAACTAGATTGAAACTAACTGGGTTTTTAAACACTTCCATTTGTCCTTTTTTCCAACACTCTAGCAGGCGGCTAATTTCATAGGATACTCGCTGAACAGCTTTCATCTATTTATCCCTAGTTAGGACCTAGAATGGGAAGAGGGAGTTACCCCTTCCTCTTGAAAAACTTTACGCTCAATAGAAAATCATGTGTAGCATCGGCAACCTAGCTACAGCTGACATTTGGATGCTGACGTACCCTCCATGCCCCAACACCCGCAGTTTGCCCTCCCAGGCCCAATGCCTGTAGGGAGATCTGCGGCTCTATCTTCTATACAGTTTCACTCTCCTTTACCTCGCCACTCTCTTTACTAATCTCTCCTTGCGATCCTGTGGGAGATGCCCTAGTTGGTTTTAGCTTTAAATCTGAGGGGAAAAAGATAAATATTTGTCGTGCACATTTTAATACGGAGTTCATTGGATCTAACTTGATGCACGTCGCTAAATTTCTTTCCTTCTTTTGTGCGAAGTTTCAGGTACAGCCGCTACAATTAGTCACGTCACACGCTGAATTTAGTTCAGAAAATGACAATTAAATAATTATTATTGGATAGAGATGGAGTGTTTGGGGTTTATTTAGTTGTAAATATACTAGATAGGACGTTTAATAATACAATAACTTTAATTTAATTATTTTTCTTTAGGTTAATGAGGTATTTCAAACAATATCGAAACATTTTGATATGGCTTTGTTTCCAAACAGTGTTGTCAATTTACTGGAAAATATCCTTTTTCTAGCATATTTAGCTTTATTTATTCATTTATATACTAATTCAATTTTTAGGAATCGATATCACTAAAATATTCACATAAACAATTGGTTGTTTTTTATGTTTATCGCTATAATTAATTTTCCCATCTAACGTGTGTCAAAATATTAATACTTGGCAAAAGAGAATAGCCAACCAAGTCTATCGGCAGTTTATCCAAGGCTATTCCTGGCTTTATGAGTTAACGACAATTAGATTGTCGTTAACTTACTTTTGTCCACAACACTCTGAAATTTTGACATGACTAATTTGTTTTGAATTCATTGAACCAGTATCGAAGTAATATTTGATGTTAGTTGCAAAGGATTCAAGGGGATATGGGCTTAGAGTAGATTTTATCAATTCCACATAGATATTTTTCTCTATGTTGTATGTCCATGTTCGATAGAGTGTAAAGAAGTTACCACCGATGATAACAATCATTTATTTTTTCTTAACGTGTCTCTGGAATAAATTTTTGGTTATCTATATAGTCCCCATTCATTAGCATATCTGTATCTTTTGTCGTTAATAATCATATTTTGGATTTTTTTCGAGATAACGGAATTATTTTAAATTGGTTGTTTGTTTTTTTTATAAGTTCCTTATTTTGTTTTGCAGACTTGCGTTACTCTTGGCGTGATTATAACTTGAGTAACTTTATCTGCGAATTGAAGATTCATACAGATCTGTTTAGTTGGGAAAGGTCTGCCATTTAAACTAAATCTAAGGTGGGGCTCAGGCAGCCTCCTTGTAGCAGATCTGTCGTCATTTCGAACTCCAGTTTTTCCATTTTTTTCTGGAAAATTACATAATCATTTTCTCAAGGTTGTTATCACATCTGTTATTTTCTCACTTCATAGAGTTCCCAAATATAATTTCAAGCGACCGCTGGCCAGTCATAATTTCCATTTGCTAGAGAGACGATCAAACCTCGACATTGTCTTCTTAGTTGACCACTGACTTGGCATAGAACCAGCAACACCCTTAAGGTCATAGGTTTCAGCTGGTAGTAGACTGCGGGAAAAAAAAGTCTCCTTCGATCACTTTGCCTCGATTCTATTAACAATGAATTTTAGAAAACTTTTATAGGTTGTCAATAAATTAATGTCGTTTTTTAAAAGGAATTCATCCGGTTTCAGAGTCTTTCTCGTTTATCTCAATTTCAGGATCACTATCAGAAGATTCCAAGTCTACCGTTTCTAGTACCTGTTGAATGTGCCTTTTGTGAAATTCTGATTCAGCGTTTGATCCTTTTACTGATCTCTGTCTGTAAAACAATTTTTGAATTTTCAAGATTTTACCATAATAGTATTAAAATATAATAACGGTGAAAACCAAGCACGCTACTGTTAAAATCATCTGTATTTGTACGTTTCGAGAACCAAGCCTCATTATCGGCACTAAAAACAAGAGGGATTAGTGTTAAAATTTCTAATTTAATACTAAAAGAGAATAGTGCAATTTAAATGTACTTAATACAACATTAATAATTAATATACCCTTAGGATACTATTTGTATCCTAAATGAATAGAACGTATTCATTTTGTATTGACTAAATAACTCTAAATTGCACTGTTCTCTTTTAGTATTAAATTGGAAATTTTAACACCAAACTCTCTTGTTTTTACTGCCGATGATGCAAAACCCAAGAAAGAGAGGCATATCTAAGACCCTTTAGGCACGATTACCAATGAAAGGGGGCGTTAAGCTATAAAAAAAGCCTGTTACCGCACCTTGACTTTATTCCCATTAAATTGACGCATTTTGTTTGTTTTTCAGGTTCCGAAAGTTCCCAATCCAGAAGGTGTCTGAATGCGGTGGGCGTAGGGAAGCGGATGGACAGGACAATCTGGATTTATCAAAGCTACATACAGTTTCTTCTCTCGTTCCGCTGGTGACAATAAAGCCCCTGGTAGGTCGTGAAAAGTTGGGGAAAGGTGCCCTTGAGAAGCGGGCTGAGGCCTCTTCTCCCGGCAACAGCGGCCAGACGACAGAACTCGAAGACGTTATAGTCAATGACATAAAAATTGACAGGAAGGAAGTAGAACCTATATCTCCTCTTAAAGCCAAATCACCAGTCAGTAAGTTTCCCTTATGTAGAATTCGATCTCAACCTTCCAGATCAAGAGATTGGTCTGGAGTTTCTAAGGCTAGAAGAGCGGAAAGTAAGCTCAAGGAAAAGATTCAGCCAATAAGATCGACGCATTTGAAGCAAAGCTTAGTTGCCAAGCAACGAGTGGTCAGGATGTTGTTCGTTCTTGTAGCGGAGTTTTTCATCTGTTGGACACCTCTGTTTCTGGTGAATCTTATCGCGCTATGGTCACCAACGGTAATCTATGGAGCCTTGGGAAATGTGGGCATCTCTCTGATACAGCTGTTAGCATATGCATCCAGCTGTTGTAACCCTATCACGTATTGTTTCATGAACGCCACATTTTTGCAGAGCTTTAAACAAGCATTTGCAAAGCGAAACAGCTCTCGAATGTGGAGCAGAAAGTTTAATTCTCAAGGATTGTACAGTAGCCACATAAGACAGCGCGACTCTAAAAGAGGCACGTCTTCACCTGTCGCTCAAACTCCTTTTTGAAGTATTATATAACTTTTGTTTCCTCACTCTATATGTTTTTCACTGTATCCCCCTACCTCCTTATAATTTCGTTGTTAGCAAGAAAGAACTATTCCCTTTAGGACCGAATTTCAGTGTCGGTCTATTGGTAAGGGGCAAGATCATTTATCTTTTAATTCCCGGCATCCTTTGGTTTAGAAACTCGTTCCTTTTGGAATTCAGAATATACCCAAGTGAATTCCGCATTTTAACTCCTCTATATTTTTTCCAAGTGAAAGTAAGAAAATATGGCAATGAATAGTGACTTACCTTAATCCTAATCATGTTAGTAGAGATCGTGTGATCTTGGTGAAGACCTTAGCAGACCATCAAGCTCTACCCTACACTAAGAAGGTCACAAAAATGGCTGACCAGAAGCTCCAACTAAATATTCCAACGACATGGTTGAAGGAAAAATGGTGTCTTGACGAGAGATTCAGATTTTACAAGTTCCTCTCCTCCGAACACCATCTTGCGGCAGGAAACCAAAGATCTAAATCTGAACGAGCAGATTTTTTTCCTTTTTCAGAAACCTTTCATTTAAAAACCCTTTTCTTTTCCTCAAAAAGGCAGGATAATATCCTTGTTTTCAACCCAAACCCTATTCTCAATGCAGAGAGAGATCGACTCAGCTGGATGAAGCCTACCTGAAACTTGGAGGGTGACATATTAAGCAATAACCCCGCCACTTTGTTTGATGAAGTGGAAAAGATGGTATTCTCGACCGACTGAATGTAGTCTCTCATAAATTCATTATTATATCCGTAAGAGGACTGAAGTATGTTAATAAATATACTATTAGATATATAAGGGAAATGGGAGAAACTAATTGTGTTCACTGTAATTATCTTTAATTAAATGTGCTCGTAATAATCAATGTTTTTAGTAAAAGAGGTATTTAGTGCCTCAACCAGGCGCAGATCCAGGGGGGTGCTGAGGGAGGCTGAACAAAATTTCAGACTCGTTTATGTTTATATTTATTTTTTTAGCTATATGTACTTCTATTCTGCTATTCAGAAAGAGTTATAAAATAATATAGAATATATATATATATATATATATATATATATATATATATATATATATATATATATATATATATATATATATATATATATATGAACCGTTATTTCAACCATTGTGATCGAGTGTATTATACCTTCGCTGACGTCCCAAAACTACAATTCATAATTTTCTGATGTGTGGAAAAAAATTCAGATCTGAGAGAGTTAGTGGTCACTCCTGCGTGAGATACTGATATTTATTATGAATGTTGTGTAAGATAACCATTATTAATGTTCAAAGCCCTTTAATGTAGATTCGTCAGAAGGAGGAATTCAGGTTAGCCCCCCCGCCCTACCCCAGACTTTTATCATGGATCCGCCACTGGCCTCACAAAACAGTCGATTTACCCCAATATTAAATAGATCGCTAGATGAAGAGTGTTATAGATTGGCCTCTGAGTTGACTTGATGCTGCTTGGTGGTCACTTAATTGAATACAAAACAGGGATGGTAGTTTTACTGTGGATTGACGGTTAATCCTTACAGAGGGGAAGAGAGTGGTGAGAATAATTTTTTCTAGGTGGCGTCGTGTCAAACAAGAAATGGCTCCATCAATATCAGGTACATTGACATAGTTTGGTAGCTGATTTGCCACTTCGTTATTTGACCGACTTATTGCTATTATTCCTTTTGGGCTAATTAGAGTAAAGTGTTTCAATGTTAATTACAATAACCTCTCTGTGCATTCAAAGAATATCAGATGATTTCTTAATTGGTTGTTATTATAATGCTAGGATAGAGAACCGAAAACACTCCTCATCCCTCATTAAAGTCTTCTCCTTTTAAAGATGAGCTCTTTATCCTTTAGAATTTTACAGTTTGGATTTATTTTAAAGGAAAAAGGGTTCTAAATTTACGGCAAAAGGATTAAAGTGCAACTTTTCATCAAAAACGTAAAATAACGTTAGACTTAAATATTATAATATAAAAGAAACACACTTTCTTTAGCAGTATAAACTGAATTTATATAAATAAGAGATTAAATTTAAAAATAGCTTCTTTAAAGCCAAAATGAAATGCAGAAAACGGGCGCGAGTTTTGTGTTCGACTGGCGAATACGTGTTATTGTATCAGCTCGGAGATTGGATCAATCTTCAATTATTACTCTTTTCTGAGAGATAAAAAGAAGATCATCGACATAAGGAAAACTTGAGGTTTAAACACGAGTGGTAATTTTAGTAACCAAAAGATATCCACGGCTGATGCCATGCCTAAATGGTTCTTCGAAAGATATTTTGAGTCTTTAAGGTGGTCGATATTCCGCCTTAACTGCATTATAACAGGGTACCGAAGGGTGCAATGACCGTGAAGAAAGGACCATATGAAGAAAGATGCGTAAGAACATTATTTAATTTTTGGTTCACTGGTTGTGTATTGTTAATATGTCAGTGTTGTTTCTCCATAGCAATTGTTGTTGTCTTAACGTTACCTCAATGTAACAGATAATCTATAATAGTATGTTGTCAAAGTATGTATATATTTGTTTGTTTTTTATGAAAACTACTGTGAATGAGTAGCTTTAACCTAAAGAAGTATTGTGATTTCAGAAGAAAGATGAATCAAAGTAAAAGTAACTACGGGGACCTCTAAGGCTAACTAGATTCTTCGGGTTATATATAATTCCTTATGTATGCAGATTTTTCTATATACAATACATACATATACAAAATAATAATTTTTCTCAGCCATCAAATATATTCCAAATTAGGGTTTCTTTTGGAAAATGACCCTGGTGGCTGAATGGCTGATGACCGCGCAACGAAACTTTATCTGAGTGGTTCTCACTCCCGTCCTGCCGCGAGAGTCAGCCAAGAAGCCATTCAGTCACCACGTCATGTTCTAAAAGAAACCCTAACTTGGTATATTCCAGATCGCTGGGGAGAAATACTCTTATTTTACCTCTATATAGATTAATCTGCATGAGTGAAGGATTAGATATGACAGGAAAAAGCTGGTGAGCCTTGGTGGCTTCTATATATGCTCTTTTATTGATTCATCATATGAAATGACTACATGAGCTGCAACCCGTTATTAAACATCTAATCAAAGGTTAAAAAAAATAGAAAGTTTTTAAGGTTTATTTATAACATAAGGTAAAATTTTTAAATACCTCTGTATTTTTGCTCTACTAAATTAATGGCGCAGAAGTGGCTTAAGGCGCTGCTGCTCCTCAAGCCCGGGAGTCAACCACGCAGCCAGGCAAAATAAACTTAAATAAATGCTAATCTGGACAATAAATAAGTTGACTAGAGGAAGAGATAGAAAGAGACATGTAAACATGTAGAAAGACACAAAGAGCCATTTAGATTCCGAGAAAGATATTTATCAGTGGTTTCAACCGGGGTGCCGCAGTAGCGACTAAGAAATCACTTTTAAAATGCCTAAATTCCCTAAAAATATGTATTTCAATCATTTAGGAGAAAAATCTAAGGACACTTGGAAGCATTTTAAACTAGCTTCTTTGCATTGTGCAACATAAAAAAAAGAAAAGAGAAAGATTGCACATAGTGAATGAAGAAATGACAGTTGTATTATCAACTATAAGTCCACCAAAACATGTTTGAAAATTCATAAGAAAAAAGGAAGGGAGTTAGAAGATGAGAAATTCAGGAAGGAAAGAAGGAAGTTAGAAAATGATAAATTCAGAAACGAAATAAGGAAGTATAGAAGGCGGAAGGAAGTTAGAAAAGAAGAAATTCAGGAAGTATAGAAGACGGAAGGAAGTTAGAAAAGAAGAAATTCAGGAAGTATGGAAGACGAAAGGAAGTTACAAAAGGAGAAGTTCAGGAAGCAAAGAAGGAAGCATGAAAGACGGAAGAAGGATAGAAAGGGAGAAATTCAGGAAGGAAATAATGAAGTATAGAGAACAGAAGGAAGTTAGAAAATGAGAAATTCAGTAAGGAAAGAAGGAAACATGAAAGGCGGAAGGAAGTTAGAAAAGGATAAATTCAGGGGAAAAGAAGGAAGTATGAAAGACAGAAGGAAGTTAGAAAAGGAGAAATTCAGGAAAGAAAGAAGGAAGTATGGAAGACGGAAGGAAGTTAGAAAAGGAGAAATTCAGGAATGAAAGACGAATGTATGGATGACGGAAGGAAGTCAGGCAGTGGTGAAGGGAAGAAGGAAGTCAAGATGTGAGGGATTTAGGAAGGAAGGAAGTTTAAATCTAAACAATTAATAAAAGAAGTTAAATGTAAATAATTAATAAAATAAATTTAATGTAAACAAATAATATATACAAAATTTAGGTAAACAAAAAAAAGAATGGAATACAAAATGTTAAAAATAAACCGCTAATAACACTGTGTAACAAAATTTCACTTTTGTCTTGTCCTTGGGTTAAAAGTGTTATTTCCTAATTGTTTGTGGCTCTATTAAATAAAAAAAAAGTCAGTTTTAATCCCTAAACTTTGCTTTTGTGGAAAGGACATAGACTTTTTAAATTAGCCCATTTATGGTAAATAACATTATTTTGATGCAAATAATAAAAATATATAAAAAGTTTCAAGAGTTACGTTTTTTCAGTTATAGTATAAACATGATATACTGTATTTAAAAAGTTATAGAAACAGTAATACAGTAGTAATAGCTATTATTTCCCTTATATTTTGTTTTTTGCGACCTGGACAGCGATGGCAGTTCTCTTACATTCCACATAGATTCAGCATTAATTTGGTGAAAAATAAACTGAAGAGCTTTCTAGAACTTTCGAAAATTTTTTATATGTTTAAAGAATATCTAGAACATTCTGGAAATGTAGATGACTGTATAAATATAAAGAATGTCTACTCAACAGATCAGTTTAACTCTAGCCTTCACAGCGCAGACATCGTCACTCGTCATTGATAGAAGCATTCGTCACACATGGCATCACGAGGTTGTAAGCATCCGACAGATGCATTTTGCTCTGCTGCGAATTTATTAAGACAAGAGCGAAAAAGTACTTTGTAGAGAGATCTGCTAAAATGTGCGAGGCCTTCAAGGCATAATATATAGAGAGAGATATTAAGAGAGCAGAGAGGTTGCGTGTTGTCAAGCGTATACGTATTTTCAAGAGAAATAAGTAGGCTGCATTTAAGAAGTTCATTTTTATATTTTAACTTTTTGGTACCGACGTTTCGGGTAGGAACCCATTCTCAAGGATATGACATTATAAATAAATACAATCCTAAGAATTTTTTTAGATAAGTTATCAGATATTTATAAATTAATCATATGGGAAATCGGAAGCAGCAGAGGTTACCATATTATAGTTCTAAAAATGCAGGATTTTCAGCTATTAGGGAATGGGAAATATGTTTTTTTTTAAATAAAAACTGAAATTAAGTAGTTTAGGTTGTCTTTGTCGTAAAAAAGTGAGATAACAGAAATATTTTAACAATATAGGTTGTTGTTTGCTAGATACATTGGAAAATGAAGAGTATGGTTGGGAGGTTATCGGAGACTTCAAAATGGTGGCCTTCTTGATGGGTCTCCAAGACGGTTTTACCAAGTTTCGTTTCCTTGTTATCTTTGCCTTTGGGCCAGCAGGGATACCGTGATACACTTCCATCAGCGGGATTGCCCACAGCGGACTGAGTTTAGTGTGGGGAGACACAACGTCAAATTGGAGCCTTTGTTGGACCCCGAAAAGTACTGTTTCGTCTTTCGACCTTAAATTGGGCCTCATGAAACAATTCATCATAGCTCTAGATAAGAAGTCTGCAGCTTTCAAGTATATCCAAGATTTCTTTCCTATCTATCTGCGACAAAAAGGTCCACAAATAAAAAAGATCATCGAGTGCAGGGAGTTTTCCAAGAAGCTTACTAGGACGCGAAAAGCAGCGTGGAACAGCTTTATCACAGTGGTTCTGTGCTTCCTAGGTAATGAGAAAGCCGAAAACTATGTAGAGCTTGTTGAGAACTTGGTGAGAAACTACGGCCAGATGGGTTGCAGGATGTCCCTGAAAGTTCATATTCTTGACGCTTACCTTGATAAATTTTAGGAGAACATGGGAGCCTACCCGAGGAGCATAGAAGTGCTTTCATTTGGACCAACTGTACTTCGAACACCATTATCAAGGATCGTATAATGAAAATTTGATGGGAGACTGTATTTGGGGTCTGATTCGTGAAATTAATTTACAGATAAGCATAAATCACAGAAAACTACTCATTTCTAATATTTTAGTTGTCTCACTTATTTAATTCTAGAATCAATATATGTTATTTTTGTATCATGTCGTTTTTTTCTACTTTATGCAAATGAAAGTTCAAATTCGCCACTTCCTTCCAGAGGGGAGAGGCAAATTATATTTAAATATCATTACCTCGGACACAAAAAAGTAAAGTTTGAAATAAATAACAGTGTTTTTTCTTATATTCTAGACGCAAGCAAATAGAAAATAACAGTTGCTACCCAAAGACAACAATCCTGTTACACAGTGTAATAATAAATGAAAAAACGACATTAAATGTAAACTTTTAAAAAAGTTAAATATAATAGATTAATAAAATACATGTAAACCATTAATGAAATAAGTTAATCTAAAAAAAATAATACAAAGTTTAATGAAACATTTAATATATAAATCAAATGTAAATAGTTAAAAAACAAATTAAATGTAAATATAGTAAAAGATGTTAAAGTATAGAGGTAATAAAAATTAAATGTCAAAAATTAATAAAATAACCTAAGTGTAAAGAAATAATAAATTAAATTAAATGTAAATTATTAATAAAAGAAGTTAAATGTGTTAGAGAGAGAGAGAGAGAGAGAGAGACGCGTAGGACGGTAGGACGGGAAGAACTCGCGATCAGCTTCTTTTGAGGTCACTCCCGTTCGATAACACGGCCTATAGCGAGCATAATCGCAACAACGCGAAGTTAAGCAAGATGACGTGAAGTTTTAAATTCACCTTTCGCGCCCCTCTATATAGATTAAGCAAAATCCCCCTTCCGGTGCCTCTGTAACTTTCACTTCCAGGGCTCTGTATATATAGTAAAGCATTGGTCTGAGTAAATTAGTATTCTGCTAAGAGGAAACGTCGCATAAGCTTCTTTCTCTCGGCCTCACATACTCGTACCTCAAGAGCCCGAAGACAATAAAAGATAAAAAAAGAAACAAACGTGGAAATATCTTTCGAGCCCAGCTTCCTCCCCGGCAAATACTCCCTCGATCCCTACTTTTGAGGCTGACTGTGGTTACTGGGAATACAGGTTGCATTTTCCGTCATAACTTCGAACAGGCCGAGTACGAATCGGCCTTAAGTGTAAACCAAACCGCTTTGTTGAAAAGTGTTCGAGCTCAGTGCCCCATCCCCCTTCCTCGTGCTCCTCTCGAGCAGCCGATTATCTTTCATGTCCATTATTTTATTTGTGATTTATCTTTCATGTACACTATTTTATTTGTGTTTGTACAGTAGTAAAGTTTATTTAGAGATTTATTGAAACCTAAAGTTCAATTGCATTATTCGAGGCAAGGCTCAACAGCAGAGTTGCCCTGCGTGCTATCCGCCAACCGTTCCGAGACACGGAAAGCAAACGGAGGTCAAAAGATCTAACTTGACCTACGACAAAATTCAAACATTAAATAAATTAAGTAAATATAAACAATTTATAAAAGATGTTAAATGTACATAATTAATGAAAAATGTGAATAATTAATAAAAATTGAGGAGAAAGAATTAATAAAATAAGTTGAATATAAGCAATTAAAAAGAAGTTAAGTGTAAAGAATTAATAAAAGAAGTTAAATGTAAAATTAAAATAATTTTGTGTAAACAATTGATAAATAAAATTAAATGCAAACGATTATTAAAAAAATTTAAATGTAAACATTTTATAAAATAAGTGAATATATGCAATTAATAAAAGAATTTAAATGATATATTAAATACAAGAAATTGAATTCATACCATTTAAAAAAAGAAAAATGTAAAATTAATAAATTATATTTAATATAACAAATAATAAAAGAACTTTAATCTAAATAATGAATAAAAGTAGTTAAATAAATAAGGAAAAGAAGTTAAATGTGAATAATTAATAAAAGAATTTAAATGTAAAAAATAATAAAAATAAATGTAAGACTCCCTCCCCTCCCCTCTTTTTCTCTTTCTCTCTTTCAAAAACCATACCAAAACTTTAAACATGTAGGACCAGGCCCAGTTAGAGTAATGTTCATAATTTTGGTTAACATATTTAAGAAAATATATTGAAACGTATAAAAGATCCAAACCATGGCATTTATATTGATTCATTTCCTTATGAAGTCACAATTATTAAAGGTAGGTACAGAGAATAATCATATTCAGTTTAGAATAAGAAAAGTATTGGAGCCCATTTAATTGAAGAGGCATAGACAAAGTGTACATTTCAATGTGGTTTGAAATTGATAGAAAGTATAGGAGTAACGAGGCTGTGAACTTTGTTCCAAAACCGTGAAGAATTTTTTGTGGAAAGTTTTTTTCGCACAATAAAGTTCAAGTCTGAAGCCAGATGTCTAATAATAGTGTAGGAAAACTTTTAAAAGGTTTGATAAAATAATCAGAAACTTTGTGGAGAGCATGGCCCAGGCACTAAAATTGTACCAGCAAAGTGCCTCGCAGGTATAGGAAGAATTGTAACAAATTTCACCGTGGATATACATATAAATATATTTGTAAACCAGTTAAGGAAGTAAGCGAGAAGCCGAGAATTCAGATAGAAGTAAAATTTGGCGACAGTGTAATAAAAACGAACATTTCTCGTCTGGAAATGGAATTAAGCCGAGACAGCTGTTTGCCTCTCAGGAATGATAAAATTATATCGTAGAAAGTGTAAATCTTTAGGCACCATTAATCAATGACTTTCTGAGACCATGGGATAAGGAATATCCCACCCAGTGGGCGGAGCTAGAAACATTGTAATCCAGGATGCCGCGCCTCCTATACTATTTATAGAATAAAAATGGAGAATTCGAGGCTGGAGATTCATTCACACTTGGGTAGACAGTTAAGTCAGATAGACGATCGATAGTAAAGAACTAATTACGGTTTGTTTAGCGTAGCGAATTTCCCGTTGTACCCGCCTAAGTCTTGTTC
Organism: Ceratothoa steindachneri; assembly: GCA_963969495.1. Taxonomy (NCBI): domain Eukaryota; kingdom Metazoa; phylum Arthropoda; class Malacostraca; order Isopoda; family Cymothoidae; genus Ceratothoa; species Ceratothoa steindachneri. The sequence goes on from OZ018318.1 coordinate 161,418,163, forward strand.
TCGTAACACTCGTTTTTCTGACCGGTAGTGAAATATTCCCTGACCGTAATCGTGTAAACGCAAGCCTCCCTTTTGCTTTGCTTGTTTGTTTGTTGGAATTAAACATTTATTTTTGTACGTGATTCATCTGAGTCCTTTCTCGGTCACAAGCCTTTGGTAAGCCCAGTCACGTTAGAATATTATTTGAGTATCTTTGAAGTCAGATACGAGATTAACGCCCTCACCTTGCCTCAGAAAATTCAAGGCGTGACACCTTACATTTAAGTTTTTATTTTTCGTTCTCAATGCCCAAGAAAAATTCTTTGAAGGTATATTCCGCCTTGTTTGATATTAACAATTAGCTTTGTCAACTCGCTCTCATTCTTGCTATCAGAGAGACTTGCAGTCTTATTTTCACCGTCGATATCATTCAAAAGTTTCCGCCACATTTCGCGGTGCTTAACTGCCTTTCTCGCCACATTGAGTTTCAGAATTGTTCGGCGCGAATCATGACGCAAACAGTCCCAGGCAGAACAATTTTCAAAATTGTTCAATTTATATTAAGTTTATCTAGCTGTTTTACTCACAACGAAAAGTAAATGAATGGGTTGAAAAATGTACCAGCTTTAATCACAAAAATATAGGATTATCCGTAAATATACGTATATTTTCTTACTCAAATTTATCAATTTAGCTTAAATTAAAATTAATAAAACAATCCTATCTCTAAAAATCATGAATATATTTGAATTCGTTCGTTCTGTTCTCGATGATTGAAGATGCAAAACTTCACAATATTTGATCAACCACGCAATGGCTTCGCCACTTCTCCCTTACGGTGCAGCTTGCGCTTCACTACTAAGATTAAAATTTAAAATATAAAAAAGGCAGCCATAGTTAAATTTTTATAAATTTTCTGAACTTCACCAATTATAATAATTTTAAAACGGAACTCTAAACTAAATTTCACCCCTTTCAAAATATCAAGTTGCAAAAATATAGTTATAGAAGAAGATATATAAAAATAAATTTTCTGAACTTCACCATTTGTAATTCTTTGGGTTTTAAAATGTTCCCAAAATTTCGATACTTATATTTATTTCTGAACTTCACCATTTTTTTTTTTATATTATAAAAGAATTATTAGAAATAACTTTGATAAAAAAAACATAAATCATAACCAAACTAAGATGAAATTAATTTTCAAATACTCAAAAATAATCCTCTTTTTAAATTATAGAGTCAGTGATGACGATGATGATGATGAAGATGATAATTACACTAGTCAACAATAATTTGGCTACTTGGGTATTAACTTGTGATTTATACTAAATCGAGTATGCTGATTCCGAATCTGTAATCATAATTGTTCTAGCACGTAAGGTTCCTGAGTTACACACATACACTTTCGTTACACATATGGGCAGTGTTGCTTCGGCTAGCGTAGTGAGAGGATTTGTTGTGTGTATTTGGTTCCTGCATTACAGTCCTGATTAATCACAATGTTAAATTTAGTCATTATAGTAGTCGTGTTTAAACGTTATTTACATACAGTAATTAATTGCATTTTTCTTTCGTTACACATATGGGCAGTGTTGCTTCGGCTAGCGTAGTGAGAGGATTTGTTGTGTGTATTTGGTTCCTGCATTACAGTCCTGATTAATCACAATGTTAAATTTAGTCATTATAGTAGTCGTGTTTAAACGTTATTTACATACAGTAATTAATTGCATTTTTCTTTCAGATTTATCTCTTAATTAATTTGTAGATGAAATAAGATTGTACAAAGGTATATAACAGGATATATACAAACTAAGTTGAAAACATGATTAGGCGAGGGTATATAAATATACCAGACAACTTTTGTTATATCTGTGTAAGATATACTCCAAGCAACCAACGCAAAAGTCTAGCTAAAAGAGTGAAAACTGCATACAATAATTACTTTGGTTGTAAAGTTGATGGTGCCCAAGACAAGCCATGGGCACCTGACAAATCGTGTACTGTATGTTATACGGGGCTCACACAGTGGTTAAATTTCAAACGGAAGGATATGCTCTTTGCTGTACTAATGGTGCGACGTGAGACAACAAATCATGTTTTTGATTGCTACTTTTGTATGACAAATATTGCGGGATTCTCAAATAAGAACAAGTCAAAAATTGTATATCCAGATTGTAAGTCAGCTATAAAACCAGTCCCCCATAATATTGAAATGCCAATCCCAGTTCCTCCATCAGCTAGTGCAGTTAAAGAAGATGATTCATCGCCTGAAGAGGAGGATAACAATGACGATAAAATGTATGAGGCTGATTCTAAGGAAAAGAAGATCCAGTTGATAAATCAAGAAAGATTGAATGATTTGGTGAGAGATTTGTCATTGCCAAAGGAGAACGCAGAACTGTTGGGCTCCAGACTACAGGGACGGAATCTTTCTAGAGGATGGTGCAAAAATATCTACTTTCCGTAAACGCCATGAGGCCTTAGCTGCCTTCTATATAGAAGAAGATGGTGCTTGTTTCTGTACTGTTGTTAATTACCTCATGAATCAGCTAGGAAACGAGAATTTACCCGATGAATGGAGATTTTTTATCGATGCAAGCACTCCTAGCCTCAAAGCTGTGTTGCTACACAATGGTAAAAAAAACCCTTCAATTCCTGTCGCACTTATTGTTGTGATAATAAAGACATATGACTCAATTAAATTTATTTTGGAAGGTGTTCATTACTCGCATCATAAGTGAAATATCTGTGGTGATCTAAAGGTAATTTCTTTACTTTTTAGACTGTAGCTAGGATATACAAAGAATGTGTGCTTCTTATGCCTATGGAACAGCCGTTACGATAGAAATTATTACATTGTCAAAAAGTGGCCAGAAAGAGAAGAACACATAGTTGGCCGATACAATGGGATATAGGATCATCATGTTGTAGGAACCAGCAGTAGTCACCTATCATGTTTTCGTTTAAGCGGCCTTGATACCTGCTTTCCATCATTGCGATATCTCGGTGGAACCTTTCCTCACGTTCGTCACCAATATCACCCATATTAGATGGAAAGAAATCTAGATGCGAATGCAAGAAATGCATCTTAAGAGACATCGACACCCAATTCGTTGATAGGCCTTTAGCATGTTGTCCACTAGTTCTGCATAGTTTCTCACCCTATGACTACAAAGGAAGTCCTGCACTACATGGACAAATGAATCCCATGCTGCCAACTCAAGTGGTACATCCACAAAAGATCTATCTTCCACCACTTCATATCAAACTTGGCCTTATCACGAATTTGTTAAAGTAATAGTCCATGATTGTGATAGATTCCAGTATCTCAAAGAGAAATTTGGTGCAAAGAATACCGATGCTAAACCTAAAGCTGGCATTTTTGTAGGGCCGGAGATCAGAGAATATATACGTGACAGGGAGTTAAGAAATAAACTAACTCCACTTGAGTTGGCAGCATGGGATTCATTTGTCCATGTAGTGCAGGACTTCCTTTGTAGTCATAGGGTTGGAAACTATGCAGAACTAGTGGACAACATGCTAAAGGCCTATCAACGAATTGGGTGTCGATGTCTCTTAAGATGCATTTCTTGCATTCGCATCTAGATTTCTTTCCATCTAATATGGGTGATATTGGTGACGAACGTGAGGAAAGGTTCCACCGAGATATCGCAATGATGGAAAGCAGGTATCAAGGCCGCTTAAACGAAAACATGATAGGTGACTACTGCTGGTTCCTACAACATGATGATCCTATATCCGCGTACAAGCGCAAGAGCAACAGTCTCAAACATTTTTGAAGAAATTTATAGTTAGGTGAGTACTACCTCTTTTATATGTAATACATATCTTGTCTGGGTCTGCAAAAGGACAAATCTGAGCATAAATTTGGAATCAGCGCACCCAAATTAGTTAGTTACAACAACATTTACTCAAGTAGCCGAGACAAAGTTATAATTTGTTGGCTACTGTTATAGGCGTCATTTACTTTTGGGATTTGTCTTGGAAAACATTCGAGCTAAAGTCCGATGATTTTCGACTCTACTTTTGAGGTACACTCGAGTGAATAGCACATATCTGGGTGACGTTCATGATTTTCAGGCTGAATTGCACATACGTCGTGACGCTCATCACTTTTTAGCTAAAACGAACATACCCCAAAGTCGCTCATCTTTTTAAGATGAATCCCAGATACCTGAATGACGCTCATAATTTTCTGGCTGAATCGCATATTCATGAATGACGCTCATCATTTTTAGGATGAATCGCATATACATGACTGGCGTTCATCATTTTCAGGATGAGCCGCACATACGTCTTGACGCTCATCATTTTCAGGCTAAAACAAACATACACCAAAGTCGCTCATCATTTTTAGGATTAGTCCCACATACATGAATGACGCTCATCATTTTTAGGATCAATCTCAAATCTTCCATATAAATAAATGTGTTTGCGTGCCCATCTCAACAATGGCCGCACAGATATTTTTAAGGTTTTGCATGCAGATGGGGTTTGGGGCCAGTAGTACATACATATACTCATTTGGACACACAAAACTCTGTGGGACCTGCGGGGCCCACAAAAAGTAGGTTACGCATATGTAACCGAAAGTCTTTGATGACGTCATAAGCATGGAAGAAATTTTATCATTCGAAACAAGAGGAGCAGCTTCGCCACTCCCCCTTAGGGAGCTTGCGCTTAGCTGGCAGACTTTCGGTCTCTAGCCTACGGTCTATCATGATTCTCTTTTTTTTCATCTAAATTTGCTCTAATAACTTCCATGCCAGAATTTTAATAAATTTTCTGAACTTCACAAAAATTAGATACTTATATTTCTGAACTTCAAAATGTTATTTTCACTTCATTTAAGAAGGGGATTTTTTGAGTATTTTAATAATAATTTCATCTTAGTTTGGTTATGACTTTTTATTAAAGTTCAGAAATAAATATAGGTATCAAAATTTTGTGAATTTTTTAAAACACAAAGAATTTACAAATGGTGAAGTTCAGAAAATTTATAAAAATTTAACCCTGGCTGCTTTTTTTAGATTTTAAACTTTAATGTTGGTAACAACGCCATTGCCTGGTTGATATTATATAAGAATTATTAAAAATAACTTTGATAAAAAAAAACACAAATCATAACTAAACTAAGATGAAATTATTATTCAAATACTCAAAAAAATCCCCTTTTAAATTATAGAGTTAGTGATGAAGTGATGATGATGATGATGATGATGATGATGATGATGATGATGATAATGATGATGAAAAACAAAATGGTGAAGTTCAGAAATAAATATAAGTATCGAAACTTTGTGAATTTTTTAAAACCCAAAGAATTACCAATAGTGGAGTTCAGAAAATTTATTTTTATATACCTTCTTCTATAACTATATTTTAGCAACGTGATATTTTCAAAGGGGGGAAATAGTTTAGAGTTCCTTTTTAAAATTATTATAATTGGCGATGTTTAGAAAATTTATAAAAATTTAACCATGGCTGCTTTTTTTTATATTTTAATTTTTAATCTTAGGAGCGAAGCCTTTGCCTGGTTGATATTATAAAGGAATTATTAAAAACTAGCAGTTGTTTGCCCAAGGTTTGTTCTAATTAATGAGTTCACTTTAAAGTCAAATGCTGTTTGTTCAGAAGTTTCTCTTTAGGTCGTGAGTCTAATATTGACCAATGTCGTCTTAGAAAGTAAATTTTTAACATAAATTAAAATTCAAGATGAGAAGAAATCTTTATACCCAAGAACATGAGGCCAAGAAAATCCGAAAAGTTTCGAAAACCTTTCCAAATTTAAAAAAAGCACACTTCCAAATGCGTAGATGATGTTCTTTCCAAAAAGTTAAAACTGGATTCAATGAACAGCAGTTCGATCTCTGCGGGTTCCATTATGCACAGACATTGTGCATAATTTGATTCTTTTTTGCTAACCAGTTTAATTTGGTTTATGAACGTGCACCTGGGGATGGCAAATGTTTATTTCATAGCCTTGCCAAAGCTCTGAAGCGACTTGATATTGATGCAGATCATCTGTCGCTCACAGCTCTTGCTTCAGAACTGTTGGAATCGAAAAAAGAACGTTTCTGACTCTTTCTTAATACAGACTCTGGTAGCCCTGAACTGACTTTCAAAAATTACTTGCAAGCACTTCGATCTGGGCAAAAATGGGGGATACCACATTGAAATCCAGTTATTGGCCGAAGCCTATTATGCCATAGTACAAATTTTTAATGGAAGCAACCTATCATTGATAATTATCAATAATGAAAACGCAAATAGAATTATTACTTTAGAATATTGGAACAACTTGCACTACGATGTATTTTTGCCATCGCATGAAATGTTATATCACTCAAGTGTAGAAGAAGAAAATATAGGCAGTAAGCCTGGGTTTTATCGACAGGACCATCGTTCTGAGTCTCAGAGAGTTGCTGAAGATCCCAATCAAACGCAAACCAGAAGAGTATCTAAAGCTACAAGAGCTGAAAGAGTGCGTCAAAAAGGGCCTCTGGAACTCCAGATGACAGAAGAAAGAGGATAGAAGCTAATGCTGAAAGGATAAGAAGAGTCAGAGCTCCTGAAGACACTTATCAAAGGCAAGCCAGAAGAACAACCAACGTTGCACAAATGAGACAAGTGAGAGGTGCTTTTTTGTGCGATCTACATAGAGCAGCATTTAATTATGATCCCAAGGAAGATTATTCAAACCACCCGAAGTTGTCCATTGGAAGTTTGGAAAATTAATGTAAGTATTGAAAGCACTAAAGTTCAAAGATGAGACCAATGGTCTTTGTTACAGAAATGGAAAAGTTCAATTGGGAGAACTACCTATTCCAAGTCAACCATCACTTTCCTTATTAGATGGATCAAATCTATCTAATAGGATGAATTGCATATACATGAATGACGGTCATCATTTTCAGGATGAATTGCACATACGCAGTGACGCTCATCATTTTCGAGCTAAAACAAACATGCACCAAAGTCTCTCATCTTTTTTATGATGAATCCCAGATACGTGAATGACGCTCATCATTTTTAGGATCAATCGCATATACATAAATGATGCTCATCATTTTTAGGATCAATCGCATATTCATAAATGACACTCAGCATTTCCAGGATGAATCTCATATACATGAATGACGCTCGGCATTTTCAGGATGAATCGCATATACCGGAATGTCCCTCGTAATTTTAGGATGAATCACACATATATGCATGATGCCCATCATTTTCATCCTCGCGGAAAATGAATCACCTCTATACACATATCCTGCTTGAATTTGACCCCAAACTTGTGATAATAAGGCTATGTTGCGTACCTTCAATGGACAAACAGATGCACTTAGAGAATGTTATCGAAGAAGAATAGTTTCAAAAATAGACAAACGCTTCTTATTCATCTTTAATGGCACAATTGAGCATAAGAAGTAAAAGAGATAGGTATTAAAATGGAAGGCTCAGTTTCGCACACTTGATTTTCTAAGCGCCATATACGAATCCTCACTCCAGTCATACGAACACCTTTTCCTGTCATCGTAAACCTTGAGTTCCCCAATTCACCTATACTACTCTCTCTCAGCCTCTGTATTCTTCTCTACATTTGTACTCTTTATTCACTTTCCTCATCTCTCCACTTCCATTATGTTCTACGCTGAATGAATATTATAAATATTCGCTCCTGGGATTAATCGATTCACCCTTATGGTATTCAGAACAACAGGTTCCATTTCCAAAACAGAAACTAAACCTTTCCCAGGTCCCGTACCAGGACCTTTGAAATAAACTTACAAACCATTTTTGGTTCATACAAGAGTTCATTCTATTTGGATCATCACTCATTGAAAGCGATAACTCTTGTTTGGTGAACATCTCGCCTTATTGTTTTTGAAAAAGGCGCATATAAAGCACCTTTTCTCAATGCAGACGCAGGGGTAACTACGAAAAGCACAACACACAAAGGCACAAGATTCACCTCTGTAACTAGGCAAGGCCTTTACTTTACTCTCCGATCAATTTTTTATACAAGCTTCCTTAATTGAGCCATAATTTATGCGCAGAAACTGCCATTGGATCTTCCATTGTTCTTTTTAGTAGAGTGGCTGACAAATCTACTAATTATTCCTAAAACAAAACCGAATGGCCTCGGATGCACCTGTGTATTCTTTTGGTTCTTAGAAAAATTAATGGCCTCAAGCGCTGAGGTATTCAATTTATTCCTAAAATAACGAAATGGCTGCGAATGTTGATGTATTCGATACATTGCCTGAATAAACGAGAGGCCTTTGCATAATATAAATTTACTCCTAGCTTGATAGCTTATTGATTTCCTTAGGGGCTTTAGGGGTATTTCCCTAGCTTTGCCTTGGTTTTCAGATGGTATTCAGCCAGGAACTAAAAGTTGACATGGTCCAAGTGTTGATCTATGCCTGTACAGGCGATATACTCCTAAATATTATCGGACAACTTGCATGGAAATACTCAGGAGAAGAGTAAGGTCACTTTTTTGGTATCTTGGGAAAAGTGAGCACTCAAAGGCAGCATCCATACATACCTATTGTCAATAAAAATTTCCTGTGCAGATAGTTTTTTAGCGAGATATTTGAGGGTGGGAAGATCAGTTCAAACAATAAGTCTAATATTCTGTAGGTTTATTCAATGGAGACCAGAGCCTGCTCATAACACAAATCAAACGAAGACTTCATAAGACCCAGTAACCTTCTGTTTCAATTGGTTGCGTAAGTAAACTTTCTTTCCTTTGCAATTCCAGGTTTATCCTGGATAATTGATGAAAACAATTTCTAACGAGGTCTTCTAAGAGTTTTAGATTGAACTGACATAAACTCATGGTTAGTAACTCCATTCCTCCGGGTTTGATGATATTGATACAGCTTCAACAAACAGTTGTATTATCGATTTCGGCTTTTTTTCGTAACCAGTCAATTGTAAAGTTTTGATTTATGGATACATTAATAGGTTGCAATCATTAGAATATTAATTGTCTATATTCTTAGTGTTATTTGTATTTTTCCTGTGCTGTAAAATTAGCAAAAGGTAAAAGTTATAGCAGAGGATGGCGTCATTCCATAGAATTACTTCGGGGGAAAAAAGGTTGGGTGCGAAGAAAATAACCTGTGTTTATTAATATATTTATTTTTAAAAATCGTAAAGAGATACAACGATATCTCCGTCACGCCATTTTCGAAAATGAGTTTCATAAAGAACGTAGTGAAATTAGAGAATAAAAAAAATGTGGAAGTTAGGTAGTCCCAGTAAACGAATCAAGGCCCGAGGGGCCGAGAAGATGGAAAAAAAACTCCATCAAACCTTAGTTTCGCAACAAAGGCAAGTTCCATTTCGCTGCGTAGTACCACTAATAAACCACTGTACTTTGAACACTACACAACCGAGTACTCTTCATTAGGGTTAAGACAACGTTGCCAACGCTCTCTTTTTTGTTGGAGATAATTGATGATTGAAAAACGGTAATTAAGTCACCTAAAAATACCTCTATGTGATATTTATTAAGTAGAGTCTTATATTCATCTTAAAGGAGACCCTGGACAATTCTAATACATTTTGCGGCCCGATTTTTTCCCTTGAGTTCAAACACTAGTCCCCTCTTCCCGATAATCTTGCCCTAAGGTTTACAAAGTATCTTTTTTCCGAGACTGAAATCGAGAGTGAAGATAACTTGTTGCGTTGAGTTTCTCGGAAAAGGAAAGAGAGCCGCTTGTATTTGTGCATCCATAAATTGCACATTTGGGATTTCTTTTATCGAAAAATGATGGTCAGGAAATCTTTATTTACGTTCTGCTTTTGTACCTAAAGTAAAGGTTAAAAGCTTTAACTTTCACAACATCAACCAAAATGTTATTACAATTTAACCGACGAAAATGGTAGAGTAAACAAATGTTTATTCATTATAGTATAAGTTCTTGGATAGGTTCCATCCTCATCTCAGCTGAATTCCATACTTCTATCTTAGGGCAAATACCTAAATTATTTTGTTCTCAGCTGCTTTTGTGAGAACCACAGCAACCATATACTCATTTGAAACGATTTTTCATACATGTACAGTACAGTCCAAAAAGATCAGAACCTCTGTATTCCTATCATAACATCTTCTATAATTTTTGCCAGAGAAAATCAAAGGTTTCCAAAGGTGGTGTACGATAATGTGCAGGTAAGATCTACGTATGGGTATACGTTTTGCAAATTTGGATGAATAAAGCGAAATGTATTAGCAAATGAACAACTCACAGGAAAAAATGAAGTTTTCAAATTGATTCGAATGCCATAGGTTTCATATAGAGGTAACCAGGCATTAAGTAATAGAACTTATTTCAGTTCAATTTCGTATAGATTAGACCATTCCTCTCCCAGCTATCGTCTAGGTAACTTAAGTAAGATATCAGTTACGCCTCGATCTGTCTTCGAGCTGATTTTAAAACCACGCCACTAAGAATGTCTTCAAATTGAAAGCCAGTTCAAAACTGTCAAGCGCTCAAAAAGTGTAGCCCATAATATTGGGTCAATCTATGACAAAATCGGTTTATATAGGGCTGGTAATCATTGGTTGGGCCAAAAAAAGACCTCAAAAAGTAAGGCAGAGCCTTTACACAAATTGTAAAAAGGACCGTTTCAAGACGGATATATGTAGAAGTTTCTAGGGATAATAGTGAAATGTTGCTCATCAATGTCCCCTGACAGACTGTGCCACGTCGGCTAGATGAAGACAATCTTCATGCTCCCACCTTCATGCTCGCAGTCTGAAGAACAAGAAGGCTAAGAGCTCATGCTTGCCGAGTGGATACGGTGCTGGTCTTCCAACGTCGCGGTACCGGGTTAGATCCCGAATCCTGGCAGGAGCGGATACAAACTTCAGCGCACGTAGAGATCTGGCTACCGACTGGTAGACGCACTGTGCTCCCCCTGTATTCGGGGGGGTAGATCTTACATTTCTCACCACACACATAGCTAATTACAACACTGCTTTCTTTCCTCTCCCGTCTTCGCAGCACAACACACACACACACACACACACACACACTCTGTTCCAAGGAATCCTGCCGATGGGTATCTATATCCACATACCTCTGACGCAGAACAAGTCCATCTGCCCCGGAGCGACGAAGGTGCCACCTGAACGCTGTTTGGTGCCAACAAACATAATACTTCCTGGCACCTCTCCCCAAAGAGGACCGGATCCTAGTGCTCTCGGGCCGAACAGCGATTGCCATACTGACCTTTATGTAGATTTCTTTATCCGGTCTGGGATCCTCCCTGATCACGGAAGGATTAGCGTCGACTAACTAAATAACTAACAAGAAAACTTGTCTTGGATTCGTCACTAAGCACGTTACATAGAGGGATGACCAATGGAGCCAAGTCCACTTAGTGACGCATCTAAGTTCCATTTGTTCGGATCCGATAGCAGGAGATTTGTTCGTTGCGGAGTATATTAAGAGTTTGATGGAGGAGGTGTCATGGTCTATGACGTGATTTGGGTAGAAAATATTGGGTCACTTTGCTTTGATCCATCTGCGAGCCTCCGAAGCCCAACCTGCAAATTTATAGCGGAATCACGCCCGCTGTAACGAGGCTAAATCGATCTAGACCTTCCTGAAAGTCGAGCACATCACTGTTATGAAGTAGCCTGGACAGAGCCCGGATCTGAATCACATTGAAAATGTTTGAAAGACACTCGAGGAGACGTCTCAGAAAAAAGAATCCGAAAACTGTTCAAGAACTATGGGAAATTCATCAAGATGAATGGAGAAAGATTAATGTGCAAGAAGGCTAAGAGTTACCTCGTTCTTGTGGTAGATGTCAAAGCATTATCGAGAATAAAGGCCACACACTAAACACTAAATTCTCAGTGGAAAATAGTTGTAAGAGTAATAACTAATTAATTGTTATATTCCAAAAGAAATTTGTTTCCGCTATCATCGTATCATTTTGGAACACTTCAATTTTTCTAGTAAATAGCTTATCTGCTGATAGCTTTCGTTTTATTCATCTAAATTTACTTAGCATTTATCCATACGTAATTTATACCGGTAGGGTTGGTTTCCATCACCAATTTTTTTAAATCTTGGATATTTCCTGGTAAAATATATGGAAGATGTGATAGAAATGCAGGCATTCTAATCTTTTTGGACGCAGCTGCTCTAACTAATCCAGGGTGTTTCTTCGTGAAGAATTCCACCAGGAACTTTGCGAAGTTCATTTTAACAATCTTCATTTTGTTTGGCTTATTAGTTTTAAGTAAGTATTAGTAATAATCTCTCCTATGTCTGTATTAACACAAACAAGAGTAAAATATTATATTAAACCGAATAATAATGATAATTCATTGAATAATAATAATTCATTGATTCGGAAAAACATTATGAATCATTGGATTTATTGCGTTTCAGACAATTTTATCTCAATTTGCTAAAAATTGTCCGCTCTAAAAAAAACACAAACCTTTTGATGTAACTTTTCAAAGGATTGATCGACTGAAATGAATTAAGGCAAAATTAATCTGACAAACGATTTGTGACGAGAAACATTCCCGTTTAATTGAATTGTTTGATCATTCGGAATTTAACCAAACCATATTAAAAAAAATATTTAATTAAATCATTTGGAGAGAAAATATTAAAGCGTACATTTGCCCTTATTGGTAAACATTAATTCTCAAGGTTACTTTTTAAAATTAAATAATCAAATTCATTATTAAAAAATAGGTAATGAGGTTATACCTTTTAGAACCATGCGAGGGAGTTTGCGCAGGACTACTGCGCATCTTAGGAAAAATGACTGGTCATTTCTGTCATTCGATTAGTACAATGGACTACTGCATTTGGAACATATTCAACGCGATGGTTTATAAAGTTCGAAAAGGAAAAGTATACAGATGCCAAATTAAGAGGGAAATACTCTATTGTTAATCATTCGAAGAAATTAGGATGTGTATAACATTATGGAACAAAAATGTTGCTATTGATTTCCAGCGAATAAGAGGAACATTTCGTCCACCCCGTCTAGATACTAGGTAAATGAAGAAAAAGGAGCAAGAGGTTTTTTTTCAGTTATTATTTTCAAAATGGCCCAAAAAAATTAATTCATCCGGCATGAGAGTTTATGACATTTTTAGAAATAGATAATAAAACCTGACACCTTTGAAATTTATACCTATGTTATTAAATTTAATGGCAATATTAAAAATATTAGCTTCGTTCATTTCTGGCAGAAAATGCATTTTACACAGCAAATTTGATGGTATTTGTTAGTCTCATAGTCCTCTAGTTTTTCAAGAAGAGGATTGTTAAAATTCAGCAATGTCCAGTCGAACTCTCCTAAAACAAATTAAATCCAGATTTTACCAGATGACATCCTAAAATCCGCAAAAGTGATTTATCCAAAATTCTTAATTAACGTGCAAAACGAGCTTCAAGCCGTCTTAACAAAAAATCTCCCCTAATATTTAACTTCCCCATAACTGTACCAATTATTAGGCGTTATTTACAACGGTACAGGAAGACACTACAATGGTATGTGCACGTGAAGAAACGAGAGAATGAGTATGTAGGAAATAGGGTAATGCAGATGGAGGTAGAGGGAAATCGTAACCGTGGAAGGCCGAAAAGACGTTAGATGGAAAATATTAGGCAAGACCTGGAAAGAAAGGGACTCATAAGAGAAGACACGCGGAACCGGAGCGAATGGCGAAGGCTTGTAAGAAATGCCCACCCCACGTAAGAGTGGGTAAAAGTAAAGAGAAAGAAGAAGAAGATTTACAACGCTAAACGTGTGTTTAAGGTCAATCTCTTTTAGAGTAAATAAGGTCTACTGACCAAAGTCACGCGCTCTCACTTATTCTTATTTATGCCCTTCTACCTTCAAAACTTTCAATAATTCCCGGACTAATTTTGGGAGGACCTTACCAATTATATCCTCCGAAAGAGAATGTAAAATAACATAAGGATTTCAAATTTCCTTATAATCGACCGAAAAATACAATGTTATTAACAAAACAAAAAAGCAAAACAGGAACCATCTGACCGCCATAGTGAGATATAGAGTCGCACGCGAGTAAAAATTAGTGGCGCAGCCAGCAACTGCTGGCAACTCCAACATTGCAACATCTGGCAACTTCAGCCGTTCGAAGCCTACTTAATCTGGACACATGGAAAAAATCACATCAATTGCCATTCATCCAAGTCTCGCTATTACCCGCGCTCCACGTCTAGGGCCATCTTTCACCTAATCAGAACTTCCTAACAGCAGTAGTACTATCTTTAACTGGATTAATGTGTTTTTAGCAACTAAAACATCACGAAAGGCTCACACAAGTAGTCGAAATGGTTGGCCACCCATGATCTAAACTGGTGCAAACACTCAAATCAACCTCCCCTATGTTAGTTGCCTTTGTGCACTCAGCATTAATGACTCGCCAATTTCAAAAAAGTTACTCCTGTTAAACTTTTCCATTGGTGAATTGTTTTCATCCTTTTCATCGTCTCTCATATGTCCAGTACAATATACTACCAATAATTTGGGAGTTATAAATGATGCTGTTATAATCGTGAAGAAAGAGAGGGTTTCTATGCAGCACTCATAAATACACAGACGCAGGTAAACTATCAACTCAAGATGATAATGATGAACTTTAAAGCAAATAATGAAGAACAAAGACAATAATAGAATGAAAAAAAAATATGTAGGTGCGGAAAGATAAGGTTTGCAGAAGGAGCAAACCTTTACATTATCAACTTCTTCCTGAAATGACAAAAGCGAATGATGGACATGGATTGTACCAAATGAGATAACTTTAATACTTTCCAACAGGAAAGCACTATTAAATACTGTCGGTTATTAACTACTTCAACACAGGTAGCGACCACAGATATCTCAGAAGCAAGATCACAAATAATCTGAGGCGCGAGTGAGTCAAACCCATAACTAGGCGAATGAACCCAGAAATCTTGACATCAAAGGGAAGTGAAAAGTTCGTCCAAATTACATTAGCCAACACGTTTAATTAGGTAATAATCAATTCATAGAATCTTAATTAGAGACCTTCCTGAATAATATTACAAACTTATTTATAATTGGCACTTCAGTTAATAACACTACTCTCTCCCTTTTGGCGGCAGCCAGCCAGGATAGAGCCACTCGCCAATAACGATGAGAGAAGGTTATCTAACAGATAAATAAACGAAGCTTCAAAAAGACTTTTAGACAAAAAGCTAAAAATGAGACAACGTTAGACAATTAGAGAAAATATCAAATTTACTGAACTCAACAACTTTAATAAATAACAAATCAATGTGAAACATAGAACAGGCAATACAAACGTTGTGAACTAAACTATAGAAAACAATGAAACAGAACATAAAAGTTTGGAGAGAGCATATAGCAACACTAAAGAATAGAGGAGGAGAAAACAACACAAAGAGGTAGGATCAGTGAAAAAACAGAAGAGTTTTATCAGATATATATGATATCAATAGTCCCCATACACCAAAGAACGACTTCTCAATACATGAGAAGGAAGTCTCAAAAGTAAAGAAAGGTGAAATTTTGCACGCACTTAAGAGCATGAAAATAGTAAAACATCTGAAGGCAAATGGATTACACTCGAGCTTATTAAAGCAAGGTGAACGTCTTGCTGATTATCTTTAGCTTCCCTTTTACAAATGTTTAAAATAGAGAAGGATCCCAATGATAGTGTCTAACAATTCCGTTATACTTAAAAAAAAGGGAGACAGGGAAGATGGAAAAAACTACAAGCATATCAATCTTCTATCAGCATCATATAAATTACTTTAAAATGTGATAATGCAAACTATGGATTGCAATCAACCACCGACACATGCATATTTCAAAAGCAACTATAGTACTTATGATCATCTGCACCCTGCTCAATAATTAACATAGAGAACAAATGAATATGACAGATCTATTTGTCTACATGTCATTCGTAGACTATGAAAAAAACATTTGAATCAGTAGCACCAATCCAGTTCTAAGAGTAATACAAAAACAGGAATTTAAAATATCTAAATCCATACCGGTACAATACCATACTTTTACAATCATACAGCATCGTTATTTATGCTACACTCGATAGTAGTAGAGTAAAATACAAATAAAAAAGGAGTATGACTAGGGGGACCCTATCTACCCAAAATTCGTTACAGCAATGCTTGATGAGATTTTTAGGACTTTGGAGTGAGAACAAAAGGAATCAGAACTAATGAGAAACATTTTGGCCAACCTTTGCTTTCTGAATAACAGAGTATTATTTTATTTCAAATCCAGAAGAACTACAGTGAACAGTTACAGAAATGTCAAACACGAGCTCATAATTAAATTAGGATCCACGATGAAATTTTAGAGTAAGTGCAATAATATGTAGATTTAAGACAGCTTAGAGGTGCTAATGTGAAAGAAATTAGGCTAGAGAGCGGTAGGATACGTTAGGACAATTTTCAGAAGGGACTTATCTCATTGCCTAAAACCCAATGTATTCATTAAATGCAACTTACCATTTTTAATATTTAAAAGTAAAACTAAGAGTTTAAGACAATCAGAGGATTGCCATTTTCTCTGATTTAATTAAGCACTAATAAGGTTACAGTAAAAAAAAAATTACTCGTTCCTATGTATTGGGGGGAGAGTGAGAGTGTCTGACAAACACACACACACATATACACACAAACACTATCTCTCTCTAACTCCTTCTCGCTAAGTAAATTATCTCTTTAACTCTGTATAACTAGTTCTCTCTCTAACACTAACTCTCAGTCTAATCCTCTAACTCTCTGTCTCTGTCTCTATCCAACTCTTCGTATAACTCTCTATTTAAACTTTTAACTCTGTAACTCTTTCTTTCTCTCTAACTCTAAATATTCTGTCTCTAAGTTGCTCTTTATCTCTCTCATCTCTCTCTAACTCACTCTCTAAGTCTACCTAAATCTCTCACTAACTCCCTAATTCTCTATCTCTCTCTCCAGCATAAGAGCGGCTAAGCGGTCTGAGGAACTCCGAGTGGCGAGACTCTGTAAAGAGAATCCTAAGGAGTTTTTTGGATATGTGAACAGCCGTAAACCAATCCGTCGAACGATTGGCCCTTTGAGAAATGAGGAGTGGACATTAAAGCATTCAGACCCAGAAAATGCTAACCCCCTCAACGACTACTTCTCTTCAGTGTTTACTAAAGAGTGTGGTCCTATCCCCCAGCCAGTGGATTCCTACTCGGAGGAAAAGTTGGAGGATATGGACTTCACCGAAGGGGAAATAAAAAAGAAGATCACTGACCTAATGACGAATAAGTCACCTAGCCCGGATGGGTTTCTACCTAAAGTGTTAAAAGAGGTGCGCGATCAAGTGTAACGCCCCTTTAGCGCAATTTTCAACAGGTCAATCCGGACCGAAAAAAATCCTAGAGACTGGCGTGAAGCGGAGGTGACTCCTATCTTCAAGAAAGGAGACCGTAGCAAACCGTCGAACTACCGACCTATCAGTCTGACTTCGATAGTCGGTAAACTCATGGAAAGCATGATGGTGGACAAAATGACGTCGTATTTAGAGTCAAACCTGCTACTGAGGAGTTCCCAGCACGGCTTTCGAAGGCAACGGTCATGCCTGACGAACCTGGTGGAATCCTTACACTTCGTTTTCAGTGAGCACGATCGGGACAAAAAGCCTTTGATAAGGTACCACACCGCCGCCTTCGCCGCAAAGTGCGAGAGCTGGCCATAGACGGAAAAGTAGCTGGCTGGATCAAGAACTGGCTAAGTGGCAGACGGCAACGGGTGGTGGTGAATGGACAGGCTTCTGAGTGGGTGCCCTTTACTAGCGGCGTTCCACAAGGTATTGTCTTGGGACCACTACTATTCATCATCTACGTTAACGACATGGACGGTGACATGGTTGCGAAGATTTCTAAATTTGCCGACGATACCAAGCTTGGGATTAAAGTTGCAAAGGATGGAAATACTGCCCGCCTGTAGAAAGATCTTAAGAAGATTGGGGAGTGGTCGGACACGTGGCAAATGCCTTTTAACGTGAAAAAATGCAAAGTGATGCATATCGGCCACCGAAACCCCCAATCTCAGTTTATCCTTAAGGGCACTGCTATTGAATCCACCGACACTGAGAAGGACTTGGGTGAAAAAAACACTAGTGACCTCAAGTTCTCGAAACAGTGCATTGAGGCGGAAAAAAAGGCCCAAAGGATGTTAGGCTATATAAAGCGCCAGTTCTGATATCGGAACAAGTAGATTGTACTGTGTTTGTACAACTTATTGTCCGACCAAACCTGGAGTATGCGGTACAATTTTGGAGTCCTTCATTTCAAAAGAACATCGCGAGATTGAAACGCTTACAAGCCAGGGAAACCAAGCTGATTCCCTCTATCCTACATAAAAGTTATGAGGATAGACTAAGGGAATTAGATCTGTTCTCGCTTGAAACCCATAGACTACGTGGTCAGCTCATCGAAGTTTTCAAAATACTTCGAGGGTTTGACAATGTTGACTACCGGGATATTTTCACACTGAGTGAGAACAAAACGCGCAATCATGGCTTCAAACTTGAACTGAAGCGTTACAACCGCAATCTGTGTGAAAATTTTTTCACTTACAGTATCTGCGGTAAGTGAAACGCACTTCAATTGGAAGTTGTCAACAGTGAATCTGTTGACCAGTTCAAGTCAGGACTAGACAAAGTCTTGAAAAGTGGCCGTTTAGGGACGCAAAACAATTGAGCAGCCATGTGCCCACTCGATTGCTAGTCCAAAGGTACCTTCCTTGAATGGACCGTAAGGTCTCCTAGGGTACCTTCTTTCCTTGTTGTTACTTCTTGTTGTAACTCTCTTTCTCTAGCTCTTTAACTATCACTTAGTTTCTCTCTATCTCTCCGGCACAGAATGAGGGCAGACGTACGCCAGTACACCCGTGTCACTCCTGAAACGACCTTCTCTGAGGTCACAAAGAGGGGTGCTTCCACGCCAACAAATTAGCGGAGACGAAAGAGCTTAAGGAATCCTAAATTCGAGACTCCCTGAAAGTTCATCTGTTTAATGCACGTCGATCAGGAACAATTTTCTTGAACTTCGTGGCCTTGCAGCGACGGAAGAACCTGAAATGGTAGCGATAACAGAGTCGTATGAAAAAACCTCAAACTGAGATTTTGAAGGTAAATTCATGATTCCCGGTTACCGACGCTTTCAAAAAGATAAACCAGACAGAGAGGGTGGTGGTGTGATTTTGTATGTCAAGGATACGCTCAAATCTATAAACTGAAACATTGTATCCTACCACGAGCTACTAGGTGTTTACCTGGATATAAGTCCTGCCAGATACAGGATCCTGCTGCTTTACAGACCCCCTGCCCAACTCGTTAAAAAGAACAAGGATCTGTTCCAGCTGCTGGGTAAACTTCTACAAGACAGAGTGTGTATCGCCATGGGCGACTTCAATATCCAAGTTGACTGGGAAACCAGAGAACCCTGTGGCGAGAACGCACTACTCCTGGAGTTTGCGAACAACGAGTTCCTGACTCAATAGGTGATAGAGCTGACGAGAGGAGAGAATATCCTCGACTTGGTTTTGACCTCTGAGGATGACATCGTTGAGGATCTCTCTATAGGCAAAAAGCTCGGTGGCAGTGATCACCGACTAGTCAGATTTATAGTCAAGGTCCCCAAGGTAGAGCCTGTGACTGATAAATCGAGGAAACTTGATTTGAGAAGAGCAGACTTTGCAGGTCTTCGTGCTGGATTTACTGATGCGAGGCTAGAAGTGTGCGATGATGTTGAAGATTCGTGAAATAGATTCAAAACTACGTTGATGAGTCTTCATCACGATTCATCCCCTTGAAAAGCCTTCGTCGGTCTTCTGTTCAACCAAAGTGGTTTAATCGAGAAATTGGTCAACTGCTGAGGGCGAAGAGAACGGTGTACCGGTAGTCAAAGATTTCTGGTGACCATGACGAAAACCGTAGGCTAGCTAGAAGAGTGAAGTCCAGCATAAGGGCGGCAAAGCGTGCCGAAGAGCTCCGAGTGGCGAGACTTTGCAAGGAGAATCCCAAGGAGTTCTTAGGTTATGAAAACAACCGTAAACCATCCATCGCACGATTGGCCCTTTACTGAATGAGGAGGAGTCATTGAAGCACTTAGATGCAGAAAATGCTAACTTCTTGAACGATTACTTCTCTTCAGTGCTTACTGAAGAGTGTGTTACCATTCCCCAGCCAACGGATTCTTACTTGGGGGAGAGCTGGAGGAAATTGACTTCACCCAAGGAGAAATAGAAAAAAAGATCACTGATCTAAAGACGAATAAGTCCCCTGGCCCGAACGGATTTCTACCTAAAGTGTTGAAAGAAGTGCGCGATGATGTATCAGGACATCTGAGCATAATCTTTAACATGTCAATCCGGACCGGATGCGTTCCTAGAGACTGGCGTAAAGCGGAGGTGACTCCAACTTCAAGAAAAGAGATTCCAGCCAGCCGTCGAACTACCGACCTATTAGCTTAACCTCAATAGTCGGTAAACTCATGGAAAGCATCAGGTTGACAAAATGACGTCATATTTAGAGTCCAACTTGCGATTGAGGAGTTCCCAGCACGGGTTCTGAAGGCAACAATCATGCCTAATGAATCTTTTGGAATTCTTCAACTTAGTTTTCAGTGAGCATAACCGGGATAAGGCAGTGGATGTTATCTACTTAGACTTTCAAAAAGCCTTCGATAAGGTACCACACCGTCGTCTCCTCCGGAAAGTGAGTGCGCTGGGCATAGACAAAAGTTTAGGAAGTTGGATAGAGAACTGGCTAAGTGGCAGACGGCAACGGGTGGTGGTGAATGGACAGGCTTCTGAGTGGGTGCCCTTTACTAGCGGCTTTCCACAAGGTTCTGTCTTGGGACCACTACTGTTCATCATCTACGTCAAAGACATGGACGGTGACATGGTTGCGAAGATTTCTAAATTTGCCGATGATACCAAGCTTGGTATGAACGTCGCAAAGGAAGGAAATACTGCCCACCTTCAAGATGATCTTGGGAAAATTCGGGAGTGGTCAAACATGTGGCCAGTGCCTTTTAACGTGAACAAATGCAAAGTGATACATATCGGCCACTGAAACCCCCAATCTTAGTATATCCTCAAGGACACTGCTCTTGAATCCACTGACACTGAGAAGGACTTGGGTGTAACTATCAATAGTGATCTCAAGTTCTCGAGGCAGTGTATTGAGGCGCAGAAGAAAGCCCAAAGGATGTTAAGTTATATAAAGCGACAGTTTGTATATCAAAACAAGGAGATAGTACTGTGTTTGTATAACTCCCTTGTCCGACCGCACCTGGAATATGCCGTACAATTTTGGAGTCCTTCCTTTCTAAAGGATATCGCAAGATTAGAACGTGTGAAAGCCAGAGCAACCAAACTGATTCCCTTTATCAGACGCAATAGTTACGAAGATAGATTACGGGAATTATACTTGTTCTCGTTGGAAAGCCGGAGACTGCGTGGTCAGCTTATCGAAGTGTTTAAAATACTTTGAGGCTTCGACATTGTAGAATACAGGGATATTTTCCAGATTAGCCAGAGCAGAACAAGAAACCATGGCTACAAACTTGGACTGAAGCGTTTCCAGCGTGATATGTGTGGGAAATCTTTCACATATAGCATCTGCAGGACTTGGAATGCACTTTCAGTGGAAGTTGTCAACATCAATTTTGTTGAACAGTTCAAGTTGAGACTAGACAAAGTCTTGAAAAATAGCCGCTTGGAGACTTGAAGCGTGGCGTGACTGCGTCTGCTCAAGTTTTCACTCAAAGGTACCCTCTTTGAATGGATCGTAAGGTATACTAGGGTAACTCTTTTCTTTGTTACTCCTTGGTACTCCCTCTTCCTCACTAATTCTCTCTATAGCTCTCTCCCTCTAGCTCTTGCTCTCTATCCCTCTAATTCTCTCTCTTAGTCCCTATTTAGCTCACTCTTTGCTAGCAAACATAGATACCACCAACCTTGAGAAAGATTTACGCGTGCTAATTAGCAGTGATCTGAAGTTCTCCAAGCAGCGACTCCAGGTCGAAAAGAGGGCTCAGAGAATGCTGGGGTACATAAAGAGACATTTTCCCTTCCGAAGTAAGCAGATTGTTCTCGCCTTGTACAACTCTCTAGTCCGATTAGACCTTGAATACGCCGTTCAATTCTGGTCCCCAACCGTGCGGAAGGGCATTGAACGAATAGAAAGTGTAAAGGCCAGGGCCACTAAATTGATCCCTTCCCTTAGCCATAAAAGTTATCAGCGTCGGCTACGAGAACTGGGGAGGCCAACTTATTGAAATTTTTAAGATAATGCGAGGAGTTGAAAACGTTAATCACAGGAAGCTGTTCACGTTGAACGCAAATGCTACACGTAACTACGGTTACAAACTGGAATTACTGCAATTCCATATTAGCATTTGCGGCAACTATTTCTCATACAAAATCTGCGGAACGTGAAACCGTCTACCGCCAAAAGTTGTGAACAGTTCGTCAGTCGAACAGTTCATATTTGGCATTGACGAGATAATCCACACCTTGACCTAGATGGTATAACTTTGGTATAAATTATAGTTTAGCGGCAAGTAGAGAGATTTCAACTTTTCTATAAAAATTTCCTCAGTGTGTTCTTTTTCACATCACATTCAGGTATTGTTTCCGCTTTCTTGCCTGCAAATCAGGGTGGGAGAGGTGTGCGGGGAGAGCCGTTATCTATGCTACGCTTTCTCTTATGCTATAGGTTAGGGCCTTCCAAAAAGAATACATCCACGGTATGGTCAGCAATGTCCTTTGACTCTTTGTGATTCTGTCTCTTTAGCTCTCTCTCCAACACTCTTTCTCTCTAAACTCGCTCTTTATCCCTCTAATTCTCTTTCTAACTCTCCCTCCCACACTGTCTAACTCTCTGTCTATCTAGCTCTCTCGCTCTCTAAATCTGCCTATCTAACTCTCCATCAATAACTCTCTAATTCTCTCTCCCTCTAACACTTTTTCCCGAACTCTCTAACTATCTCTCAAACTCTTTTTCTAACTCTCTAACTTTTTTTTTAACTCGCTAACTATCAAATCTTCCTCTAAGTGTTTTTCTAATTGTCAAACATTCTCTCTCTCTCTCTGCCTCTAACTCTATTTCTATCTCTCGAATTTCTCTAACTCTCCCCTTCTAACTCTTAAAGCTACTCTAGCACTCTCTAACTATATCGAACTCTCTCTTACTGTCCCTCTAATACACACTCTCTAACTTTCTTTCTTTTTTATATATCTCTGTCTAACACTCTTTCTAACTCTCTCTTTCCCTCTCCCTCTCCGTCTCGAATTTTCTCTAGCTTCTCTTACTCTCTCTCTCTCTCTCTTTCTCTCTCTCTTTCTCTCTCTCTCTCTCTCTCTCTCTATATATATATATATATATATATATATATATATATATATATATATATATATATATATATATATATATATATATATGAATATGTACCACGGAAGGAAACTGAATAAAAAGCAGATTGGAGTAAGTACTTTCGTCTATTCGACATTTTCAAACTCAATGGTAAGAAAAATAAGACACCCAGTATTTATACAAAGCACGTTCCCAATGAGGTCAACATTTTAATTCTATCAGATAAGTCGAATTTTCGAATAGACGAAAGTACTTACTCCAATCTGCTTTTTATTCAGTTTCCTTCCGTGGTACATATTCATATTTATAGTTATCACGTGCTACTCTCGTGATATTTCCCATATATATATATATATATATATATATATATATATATATATATATATATATATATATATATATATATATATATATATATATATATATATATATATATATATATATATATATATATATATATATATATATATATATATATATATATATATATATATATATATATATATATATATATATATATATATATATATATATATATATATATATATATATATATTTATATATATATATATATATATATATATATATATATATATATATATATATTTATATATATATATATATATATATATATATATATATATATATATATATATATATATATTTATATATATATATATATATATATATATATATATATATATATATATATATATATATATATATATATATATATATATATAAATGAGAAATAGGTAAACGCGTGGCAGATATACAAATGTATATATCTCTCAAAGTAGCACGAGAGAATGATGAAAATGGATCCATTAAACCACATTGAAAGAGAAAACGGAATAATTGTTCCTTTTCGAAAAAAGGTAATAAAAATATTACTGCAAGGAAAAATTATTCCGTTTTCTATTTCAATGTGGTTTTGATGGATCCATTTTCATCATTCTCTCGTGCTACTTTGAGAGATATATACATTTGTATATCTGCCACGCGTTTACCTATTTCTCATTTATTCTTTGAATTCCCAATTAATTTTCTATTCCTTCCATAGTCTCCGTTCGAGCTGGCGAAAGTGTTCTATTCAGAGAATTTTTTGGTTCTCTGCGTAGCGTAGTGTACTAACGGCATACTTTTAATTGAGATCAAAGCGGTGCTCGCTGCCTCAGTGTGCCTGGTTCGAATCGCTTCCCTGCACGGATTTTTTCGAAAAAAAGTAATAAAAATATTACTGCAAGGAAAAAATTATTCCTTTTTCTCTTTCAATGGGGTTTAATGGATCCATATATATATATATATATATATATATATATATATATATATATATATATATATATATATATATATATATATATATATATATATATACATATATATATATATAACACTTTATAAGAATCCGTGTATTACATTACAGGACTAGTTTCGGTATCGACTGCTATCTTCAACCCTCTAATGAGAAGACTTGACACAAATGCATTATATATAGGAGAGGATGAGGGAAAGATCACAGAGAAGGGAAGAGGGGAGAAAGGAAGCATAAAATATAGAACAGGTAAATTTGTGATGATTTTCGAAGCTGGTTTTGGACCGAGAGAACTTTGAATAATTGGTTAAATTTATATGAGCCCTCAGACATATTGTAGTTTGGAATTTGTTCAATCAATATAATTGACTAAATTATACGTTTTTTGGAATAATTTCAGATTTATAGACTAGTTTGCCATTATTAAAATCAATTTGGTGTTCTCCACGCGAGTAATTGTTATTACAAATGGATAACTATTAAAAAATACGTAAAATTGAGTCAATAGTGATTAAACAAATTCCAAAGCCCAACGTTTATGAGGGCCGTCAAATTTAACAAGGTTATTCAAAATTCTCTCTGCACAAATTTTTCTTCGAAAATCGTTACAAGTTTACCTGTTGCTTATTCTATGTTTCATTTCTCCCCCGACTTCCTTTCCTGCGATCTTTCCCCCATTCATTCCTATATATAAAGAATTTGTGCCAAGTCTTCTTGTTGGACAGTTTAAGATAGTAATGGATACCGAAAATAGTCTTGTAATGTCATACACTGTTTCTACTAAAGCGAGTTTTTTAATAACTTGAAATAAATTCACGCTATTGTGAAGTTCGTATATATATATATATATATATATATATATATATATATATATATATATATATATTTATATTAGGCGACGGGGCGATTTGCTGGCAAGGCACAACTTAATTTTCAATATAAAGCCAATAATGAAATATAATCCAATCATTTTTCTAAATCCATTTATTCAAAACAACGTTTCGAGCTTGCGCGCTCATCTTCTGGTTCCTAGGAATATATCACAATTCATTAGCAATTTAACAGTAATGAGGAATATAGCTTTAGATTACTTACATGAATTAGAAATTAGGCTGAATGCTCAATTCCCTCTATGCAATTTAAATATATATATATATATATATATATATATATATATATATATATATATATATATATATATATATATATAATTGTAGTATAAAGTATAAGACCATCATTGATATCCTTATTTATTGAAAACAATGTTTCAGATTACCTAATCTCTCTTCAAGCTAACGTTAAGTAAAAAAGTTGAAATATTCTGAATCAAGTTATAAGGCACTTTAAATTTAAAATTAAACACTTAAAAAACAAAATACTAATTATATCTAATTGATGTTATAGAAACAATAGAAAATTACCTAAAGCTACTAATTTAATATAATAAAATATGGATAAACTTAAAGCAAAATACTTTCTAACGTTCGGTCCTTGGTGGTTTGTTTGCAAGAAAATAAGTTCGGACTCGTCCCGTCCCGGTGCTTTCGCAATTCTGGGTGTTTAATTCCACCCCCACCCCCGCCGGGGGCGTGTCCCATGGCGTTGCTTCACTTTAAATTTACTCTTCGCTATTTTCTGCGCCACTTCCCTTCCGTACTACTTTGCAGGCTGTTGCTGCGAGGGTTTATATCTCCAATCTTTTAACTGTTTGTTCTGTGTACTTCCAGTTACTTACCCCGTTTTTATAACTTGGTGATTTTAGTGATCGCCACCCATCTTGGGGTGATAATGCCCGTAATCCCCGGGGCAGAGTGGTTTGTCGTGGAATGGCCAGACTCTATATTTATATATACGTAGGTACTTTGGAGCTTGGGGCCGAAGTAGGTTGAAGACTGATAATGAAAGAGGAAATTGTTATGAGTCTAGTGAGGATGATTTATTATTAACTTTGCGGGGTCCTTTTAAACAAATATTTCAGAGTGCAAGTTGGGTAAAGATTAACAGGTAGCTGTTAAGTGCTGGGGTTGCAAAAGAAAGACATTGACGAAAATATACCTTTACTAACAACAAAATGATATTTATATTTACATTGAAATTGGGTTTAAAGGGAATGGTCGCCCAGACGGGATTAAAGGCCCACACTCGATCAGGTAGGTTAATTAAGGGATTAAAGAGAGCAGATTCAGTTTGGTGATTTAAAGGGGAATTTTAAACTAACGCGTTCACACAAATAATGGAGCAATTGGGTAAGCCAGATTCAAGATTAATCTGCAGGCGGCAACGGTTACGATTACCTTACGTGCTCGTTGCCGAAAAGGGGCCATTTAGGGTACGGTGAATGCGATGGAAGAAGTCGGTTTACCTCTTTCTTCAGACGAGGGAGCACTTGTCGCCTTCAGAATTTAGAATCCTTGTCAGTCCTTGCCGATTAACAAAAACAGAATTCACTGATGTCCAAGCTTGCCGATTGACTAAGGCAGAGTTCACGGATCGATTTAGCCTTCAACTTGAATCGAAATCGCTGCTGGGGGGGGGGAGGGAAAGAGTTTCCTTTAGCTCGTTCGTCCGAGTAGGTGGAAGTCTAACAGTGCTGCTCTCTAAACTTAGACGAGGGGTTATATGGGCTCCTGGTGTGCTGGCTCCAGACGCACGTGTGAAATTGGGGAAAGTCAGTGACTCCTTCGGGGGGAAAGAGGAATCGTGATAACGCTCGTTGGAATGTCCAACGGATTTCAATCTTCGAGCGGAAAGCCAGAGTGCTAGCGGAGAGGTGACCGTGGGGAACGATGACATCGGTCCCTAGGAAAACACAGCTGGGGCGCGTGATAACGGCTTCGGCCGCCTCCTTGCCCAGGTTCAGACATGCTTTCCAAGCTCCATGCGGTGATCTCAGGATCCACGTGGGTACAGAAGGGCACGTAGCCGCCATTTGACCTCTTTCTGCTAGACGGTTGAGTCCTTTTTATTCTCCGATCGTTCTGTCGGCCACCCTTCCTGGCCAGTACCTTTACCTCCCTCCTCGTTGGGATCTGCGGCGAGCAAATGGGTTGGGTTCTGGGAGGCTTTCTTTATTGATGTCACCCTGGGTTCCTTCGATACCGTTGATTCAGCGGTCTCATATTATACTAGTCATATTTTGAAGGCTGCTGAACGCTTTGTTCCCCGGAAGTGCCCTGTTGTGAGGCGCTTCACCGTCCACTGGTGGTCAAGAGATTGCGCGTCCGTTATTTCTGCATATCAGTTGGCCCATTCCCGTTCTAGGCGGAACCCAACCGTCTTAAATAGGGTCGATCAGCACCGGGGTCATGTCATCTACCAAAGGACTCTCCTTCGTGTCCGCCGTGAGTCTTGGCGCTGGTACGTATCTTCCATCTCTTCGTCCACGTCATTGACTCTGGTTTCGAAGCGGGTCAATAAGATCCGTGGTCGCTACGCTGGTCATGCCATTATCACTCTGGATATCGGAGGCTCGCTTGTGTCGGATGACCGGTTTATTAGTAAAGCTCTGGCTGACCATTTTGCTTCGGTGAGTAGTGTTGATAGCTATTCTCGACGGTTTCTCGGTCATAAGGCCGCTATAAAGTCTCGCCTTTAGATTTTACCAACTGCGGCACCTACTCTTATAATGCTCTCTTTTCGTCTATGAGTTTTGAGATGCTTTTTCTCACTGTGGCTCCACTTCTTCCGGTGGAGATTGCATCCACTACGACTTTCTCCGTCGTCTCCATCCCCACTCCAAGTTATTTTTGGTTAACTCTTACAACCTGCTTTGGGTCAAAGGGATCTATCCGTCCTCCTGGTGTGTGGGATCTGTTCTACCCTTTCTCAAGCCCGGTAGGGACGGTTTGGACCCCAGTCACTATCGCCCGATTGCTCTTACGAGTTGCCTCAGTAAGTTATTCGAGAAGATGGTTCAAGTTCGCCTCACTTGGTTTTTCGAGTCCGACTCGCTCCTCTCTCCATTTCAGTGCGGTTTTCGCAGAGGTCGTAGTACTCTTGACCACCTCATTCGTTTGTAAGACTCCGTTTTATGGGCCTTTTCCTCCAGGCATCAGGTATAAACGGTGTTCTTCGACATTCAGAAGGCATACGATACCACCTGGAGATATAGTGTTTTACGTCAGTTATATGATTGGGGTATGAGGGGCTTCTTACCAGCTTTTATTCAAGACTTTTTATCGCACCGTAATTTCAAGGTCCGTATTGGGAATGCTTTCTCAGGCTTGCGGGTTCGAGAGGAGGGTGTTCGCCATAGGTGTGTTTTAAGTGTGACATGTTTCGCCGTGGTCATTAATAGTATGGTGTCAACTCTTCTGGAGGTGGTTTTGGCTTCTCTCTTCGTAGATGAATTGGCGTTGTTTTGTTCTTCTCCCCGCTTGCTTTATGCTGCCTGTCGATTACAGCTGGCAATTGATGCCGTGTCGAGTGGTGCTGTCTTCAAGGGTTTCCGTTTTTCGGTCACCAATCGAAGGCCATGCATTTTTATCGTAGTCGTGGTGTCCTTGATCCCCCTACCCTCTTCTTGGACAGCACGGTGATTGAGTATGCCCCTGTTTTTAAATTGGGTTTAACGCTTGATAGCAAGCTCACTTGGGTGTCCTATTTGCTTCGCTTGAGGGATTTCTGTTCGAAGGCTATGGATTTGCTTTGGGTTTTATCCCACACCACTTGGGGTGGTAATAGGCGCAGCTTGTCGTCACTTTATTCAGGACTGGTCCAATCCCGACTGGACTACAGTTTTCATGCGTACTTTTTAGCTTCTCCTTCGACTTTGAAGTTGCTTGACTCTGTTCTTTTGCTTGCGGCCTGTCTCAGTAGTGGAGCCTTTGCACCTTGCCTATCCCTAGTCTCTTTGTGGAGGGTGGCGTGCTTCCCTTGCGCTATCACCGGCTGCAGGTGTGCCTACGATCCCTGTTTTGTGTTCAGCAGTACCCTTCATCCCCAGTCCATGAATGCCTTCTTGACCCGTTCTCTTTGGCATCTTTTGATCGGCGGCCATCTTTACCTCAGCCTCGGGGGCTTTGGTTTGGGGACCATCTCGCCTCTCTGGGTGTCCCAGGAATGTTGACCCTCCTATTCCGGCCTTCTCCGTGTCGGAGTGTTCGCCCTCCTGAGGTCTGTACTGCTTTTGGCAGTACAGTGCCTGTTTCTTGAACATGTGTGTTATCATGCGCACCAGCATTCCATCTATACTGACAGATTAAAGTCAGACCTCGGTGTAGGGGCGCTTGCGGTCTTTTCTACGGAGTCCCTTCGGTCCGCTCTCCCTCTCGTAACATCCGTTTTCACCGTTGGGTTAACAGCTATTCTTTTGGCTTTTAGTTTGATTTTAGCGATTCCCAACCTGCTCTGGAGGCGGTTCGTTCTTTTACGTCCACCCACCCTTTGGTTTTACGGATTCGTTCCTGGCTGGTTAGAAATGCCTCCCGTTACAGGGTAGCGTTCTGTTGGGCTCCGGCTCATGTTGGGGCCCCGGGCACCGAGGCAACCGATCGGCTAGGCGTTCGGCCAGCCCTCTGCCCTTTAGGGATTCCAAACCCGTAATTAGGGCGTGTATCTTAGGTTTGTGGCAGAGAGAGTGGGACTCTTCCCTCCCTTCTAAGCTGTTCCTTATAAAACGCTCTGTCCGTCTCTGGTCCTCTAGCTCCCCAGCGACTCCGGTTTTGGGTGTTTTCTCTTTGCCGGTTGCGAATTTGGCACACGCAACTCACCCATGGCTATTTAGTTTCGGATGGAGGTTGAGTTACCCCTGGTTGTCCCTTTTGCTGTGGAGAGTTGTCTGTGGCTCACATCTTAATAGTTTGTCCCAGCCTTGCTTCTCTTCGAAATTCCATCTTTCCTACCCTTTCTGGCGTCCCCTTCCCCTGCTCGACTTCGCTTTCTTCAACAGAGGACTCCCTCCGGTCATCCTACCTCCTTACATTTCTATAATGTAGTGACGTTTTATCCTTTTTATAAATTCTTTCCATTTTTGTGTTTGGGTTTATTGTTTTATCTTTTGTCTTGCGCCCTCCCGTACGGCTGGCTCATGTCATATGTTTATTGCCCCGACTGCCCTTGTTTTTAGAATGTGTGTTGTATTCCTGTAATTTTAGTGTGTGTTGTGCTGTTTTCTTTTAATCCTTTGCTTTTCCCCATTTTTATTGAGTATTTCCCATGCCCCTTATGACTTTTTTCGAGCGACCTAGTTTTAACATTGTTGCCATTGAGAATCCATTAGGATTAGGCGGCTGCCACCTTGCTTTTCCTTAAACCCTAAAGCAAAATAGATAAAAAAACAATACCTGCTGTCAGAGAGTCGAGAGATAGGCAGGAATTTCGAGAAAAAAGGACGGCATTATGGCTAGATTGGTTGTTGGAAATTGGTAACAAGTTTAAACTTGGTTCGTTGTCGCTATTGACAACAGAGGGTTTCATGTTAAGTTGGTATTTAATGTGGGTGAGTATGTTTTCGAATAAAACTGACTTTAAAATTCTGAGGTGGTTAGTATTAGGATCAGAACGTCTCAAAGTTTTCGATACTGGCATCATCCTTGAATTTTATGATATCTCTGTTGGGTGAGACTTCCTTCCTGGGAACAAGTTCCCCCTTTCTTCAACTAACACCAAAGAATGCACATACCCTCAAGGATCGAATGGTACTTCCCATGTATTATCTCTGGAAACATCCATGGCAGGAAAATTTGAGGACAATACCATTACACTAAAAAACTGGGTGTTACATGCTTGGTACATAAGAAACTACTTTCAAATTACTTAGGAAGATCATTTGAGAGTGAATTTTCGAAAAAAAACTTTGAAAGAATCTTTCAGTAACTTCTTGACTCCTTTTGATTCAGAGGACCAAGATCAAGAAGGAGAAAATAACGTAAATCATTAGGGACAGTGATCGTTGCATTCTTTGGTTGGAAAGATCATTTCTGCCTATGCATCGATCAACCATCTTATGAGGAACGAATTGGTCACAAAGCAAGTGTCTCAGAAAATCAAATTTCAGGTTATTTGCTTAACCTATGCATCGGCATAATATTAAAAGATGTTTCCAACTAAAGACTTCAACGATCACTGTCCATAAGGATTTACTCTTTTTTTAAACCTTCTTCATTATATTGATACGTTGTCTTGAGAAAAAACACCCTTCTTCTTTTGATTAATGCTAGCCTAATTTTTCAAGTCCGCATGTAAAGGGTCCAACTGTACAGATCAAACCTCTTTGCTGTTAATACGATTTGGGTTAAGAAGTTCAAAATCCACAATGCCATTTATATCCACTAAACCTTTAAGAGAATCTTTCGTTGATGCTGTTCTTGTCTCGAGCGGAGTATTTTTCCCAAGAGTTAATTCATTGTCTGGAAAGTTTTATTACTTTGTTGCAATATTTACTCAACCCATCCCAATAGCACAAATTGAAACACAACTTTATTTGTCATCCCTGAATAAGCTGCCTTTCTTCCTTCGTTATATGTAATATTCCTAATGTACGTCTGTATGTACATTTTGCTCCAGCAGAAAAATCTTTCTCATTCAAATGCCTATTTCGATTGGAAAGGGATTAATCAATTAAATGCTTTCAATGACCTCTGGCACGCGGAAGCACACCTAATGACGTGCAAACACGCGGTGGAAACACTTATAGATAGGCGCTCCTGATGTAAGAAGTATCTCTCTTTTTATATATTACTTTCCAATACATTACTATCATCTCTTTGGCCTTCACTTCGACACACACAATTTCTTCCCTGTAATTTCCTCTTCATCTCCATTTTTACAGTCATCCCATAAACTTGATCGTGGAATTAGGCTTCATCGCGTGTGTTTGTGCACTTTTATGCTACCATTCGTTTATATTTTACCTTTAAAATGTTACGAATTATTAGTGTGGTTACCAGAACTCCATAGGAAATATAATGTAAAATGAATGGCTACGCGGTCGTCTTCCTCGAAATAGATGGTGTAGTATTTGAATAGTGATGAAAGTTTAGGGGTAGAGCAGATAGATGAAGTTCCTGAAAACTTTATTGAGGTTGCAATTATTAAAATCGTGGTCAATAGGTTTTACTAATTTTTCATATTTTAGTCAATTAAAGGTTTTTTTTCGAACAAAGGATTATTGAAAGTGCTGTGTTAAATTTTTATTTTTATAATACATATTTACTCGTGAAATTGTTCAGCTTTGAAAGTTTGCATCCATTCATTTCACCCTTCCAAAGCAGTGATTAGAGTATCGTAAGAATGGTCGAAATTGTTAAAGTTCGAAGCCCTTAAAACCGATTCGGGTGACTTTGAAATCGGGAAAATAATTTTATGTTCAAGTGACGATTTCTATTCAATTGTAAATTGAAGGGCTGGTTTTATAGAACCAGATAGAATTTAAATCTCCAATTTTCTCTTTTAATTGGGATCTTAAAATAAATAAGACCGTACTTAAATGTTCGATAATAAAAAGTATCTATAAGTTTAAAGAAAAAATCCATTTGGTACAGGAGTGGTATGTGAGACTTAGAATTTTTTAGGATAAAGTAATTGCAGAATAATTCTACAAATGAAAGATATTTGAGTCCTTAATATTTGTTTTCAAATAATATGGAATTCGCTAATTTGCTTAAGCCGAAACCTGGAAATTAGCCACTTATTACATTAACTTTATTTTACGAGTGAATTTCCTTTTTAATTATAGGAGCGTTTCTCTAGCGGCCGCCGACGAAGAAACAGCCCTCAAAAATAATACATTAAATATCCTCATTAAAATAAGGCCATTAAGAAACACGGTTAGTGGCCCCAAGAACCTTACTTCCCTCATGAACCCAAGCGAGGCACCAATTTAAAAACAAATAGTATGAAGGAGGAACCGCCTCATCCAATAACTCTATCACACCACAATCCGGTGCACAGTAGACGCCACATAATACCAGAACCAATCCAGAGCCACCCCACACAGCACACTACCGATATATGTACCACGCGCACAGCTCCTCCATACTAGGAAATTCAACCAAAGACTGGCGAACCGTCTAGGGTGTCAAGTCTTCTTCGCAGGCAGCTTCAAGGGGGAAGTTCCACCCAATCACGCTGCTCCGCGTGAGTATGGCCTATTCGGAGACGACACAAAATGAATTGATACCCTAGAGGCATGGCGAGATAGGCCTACGGGTAGAGTCGTGGGGCAAATGACTCGCAACTTTAAATTTCAGTTTGGCAAGATGAATGTTGCAAGGACATAAAACGCAAACTCACGGTGCTGTCGAAGCATTGGAAACAGAAGCTTGGCGACAAACGTTCAAGTTGTGCATTACTATAGCACCACCGGATAGGGTGTGGCGCCAAACTCTCAAAAGATTTTCCTGGCATGATTGGCAACCCTCGGAAAAATATGCATTGTTGAGGTTGTCCCCTAACGAAACTGAGCCGATGGTGACTCGCGCAAACGCTGAACTTGCGTGTACAAGCGCATCGTGCACATGTATGATGTAAAGAAGTACCATCTCCCTTTCGTGGACAAATTAGTTCTCTATAGGAGACATGCAGAAGGCAGCCGTCGCCAGCCGAAGATCAGCTTATTTTATTGAAGCTACCATCTGCAATAGACGCTTGGATGCAGAGGAGTAAATATAGAATCAGTAAGTAAGTTGTGAGTGAACATAAAAAAATGGAAAAATAAAAGTAAGTTCCGTACACTGATAAAACTTTATCACACCTTAGCCACGAATCGACCACTTTTTATGATCAATTCTAAAGACAGGTTGAACCATCGAAAACGTGTCTCATCAAATAATAGTGCAACAATAATTATGAGGAATTCATATTAGAATAAACTTTGAAATAAACGTTATCCTCGATCCAATTATGCGTACACGAAATCTCAAAGCACTCAGGTACTATATTCAAGAAAATAAAAGACCATACACCCTCAACTTACCCTCCGGTTTTAATTAGATAGTCCAAAAATACTCTACGCTGCCTTATGCACCAATTTGCTTCCCAAATCTACCAGTCTTCAAAATAACTCGATCATTTGAATCAATTCTAGAACCATATTCTGCTATTGAGTATTATCAAGAAAAGATTTTACTTTCTTATAAAGTTCAGAAAACTCAGAAAATGTTTGGCTCCACAGAAAGGTCTTTCTGATAACCAGGCTTGTGAAGAACCTGAACAACAAAACTACTCCTCATCCAATTAGATAGAATAAAATAGGCCCAAATCATTAATGGTTCTTTAGAGAAAGAAAGTGGCTAATTGGCATTCTTGTAGGCTATGTTTAATCTCTTGTCGAACGGAAAATTATTATTCGTGGTTTTCGTTATTACTCGCTCATTGCTCCAGTGCATTCGTTTATAATTCGTTCATTGTATATATTTCAAGATTATCGGTGCCTTCTCGTCTCTTTTCCTTTTATTCATTGTTATGTATGCATTATTTTGCTTAACTCGTCTTCAAGTTAACTCGTTAGATACAACCAAGTCTTGAATTATAGTCTGCAATTGAATAAGTTTTTCTGTTCTTTTAGACTCCACAAAACGATGAAAGTGTTTGCTCGCTTCCGAGGAAAGTTCACGCTGAAAATTGGGCTGTTCTCCCTGGAGACACGCCGTATACGTGGTCAGCTCATCGAAAAGTATAAAATTATACTAGGAGTAGAAAACATGTACTACAGGAAGTTTTTCCTCTTGAACATGAATCCCACATACAACCATGCTTACAGATTAGATTAACCCAGATTTAGGACAAGCTTTTGCGGTAGCTTTTACTCGTACAGTATCTGTGAAAGATGGAACCATCTTCCAGCGGAGGTGGTGAACAGTTCAACACTTGAACAGTTCAAGTATCCGCTGGATAGTGCTGCACGAGTTAGAATAAACAATCGAAAACTTATAAATATTTCAGCTATCCTGTCCAAATTCCTAGGTATGCTCTTTTTCAACATGGTGGAGAGAGCTTTCATTTATTTTTCCTATAATTTCTCTCATACTTATTGTTAGGCCGTATACGGCGCCTCCTCGGTATGGTTCGCAAAACTTATGAGCTATTGTTTTTGCTTGCTTGCTTTTGACTCTACAAATAAGAATAGTTAGTGGCTAAAAAGATATTGACCCGTCAGTGAATGAAATAACATAAGTTTTTTGCCATTACATGTAAAATAAAACAGTATGTACCACGGACACCTCTTGGAAGTAAGGCGTACGGTACCTTGATCACCTAACATAATAAAAAGTGTGAGAAGGTTACTGTTTGCCCCTACGAAGATTGGATTTTTCCCCTCAAATTAAAAGTGGATACCAACGAGGGTATAAACCCTGACATTTTGTATAAAGAGCTCTGTAAAGAAGGTTAGGAAGATAAAGTGAAAATATGTGAAGGTTAAATAGTCGCAGGTCCTCATACAAGAATTGGGGCATGAAGGGAATGCATTTGTGGGCGTGGCTTTGGGGCCGGGTGATCATTAATCCTCCAGATGTCAGTTGCACCAGGATTTCCATGTTACATTTGATACCCTCTTGCTGGGGATAGTAATAGAAAAGGATGGCAGCAGTAGAAGGGAAAAGTGGGGGTGGGTGGACGAGGGAATTTAAAGCCTTCCCCACGGAACCAAGATAGAAAGTGTGTCCCTCTTGCCAACCAGATATGAGTGGACGAAGGCTGATCAGTGACTAGCCTTCAAAATTAGCTGCTGGTCAATAAAAATAGGTGAGATGAGACGTATAATGACTGGGCTGAAATGGATAAAATGGAGATATGTTGAAGGAAAAAAGACACAGGTAGTCTCAATCTAGAGCTATGGCCAAAGGTTTGGAGACTACTACTCGTAGGTA
Source organism: Ceratothoa steindachneri (assembly GCA_963969495.1). Classification (NCBI taxonomy): domain Eukaryota; kingdom Metazoa; phylum Arthropoda; class Malacostraca; order Isopoda; family Cymothoidae; genus Ceratothoa; species Ceratothoa steindachneri. The sequence goes on from OZ018318.1 coordinate 161,454,736, forward strand.
TATTTTTTATATAATATAATTAATAGAACTAATAAACAAACGTTCCATTTTGTTTTAGTAGGTTTGTATCATGATTTGAAAGGAAATATATAAAAATAAAGCCCAAACATATTTCACTAATCAATACAGTCAATTGATTTGCGCTGTCAATATTTGCAATGATGTCCCTTGATCTTCAGGACTGCTTCTATTTGTTTAGGCCTGCTGGAGACCAAATTTGTGATGATATCTTGACTGATCTTGCTCCATTTTAGAGCCATAAGTAGCCGCAACTGCTCACAATTGGATGACTGCTATTGATCAACCGCCAGTTTCATTACCGGAAATAAATTCTCCATTGGGTTCAAATCTGACGAATTCTTGGGACATGGTGACAAAAGTTTAATGTTTTTTTTCAGCAAGAATTTTGTTACTGCTTTTCCTTTGTGATAATCTACGCTATTGTGAGGAAAAATAGGGTTGTTATCCCCAAATTGGTCCGGAACTGTTGAGAAAAGGTACTGAAGAAACGTATTTTTGTACCATATTGAGTTCATGGGAGTTTTCTTAGGCAAAATTGTTAGCGTTCCAATTCCCTTAGATGAGAAGAAGCCCCAGACATGCAGAGTGTCTGGATCTTTCACCGTAGCCACGGCACAAGGCTCATGAAAGCGCTCCCTTTTTCTCTTCCTAACGAGGGATCTTCCAAAAGCTCAAAACAAGCGGAAGGGAGCTACATCGGGGAATATCACTTTTCCCCATTCTTCAACAGTCCATTCTTTATATTTCCTAAAAAAATGACGCCTATCCATCAAGTCCTTCTTGATGAGATGAGGATCTTTCGCAGATCTTGTCAACTTGAGACTGTCGAAAATTCTCCGCCTCATTGGTTGCGCTGAAGCCTTCAGACCTGCCTCTTTCCAATCCTGAGCAAATTTAGCATTGGAGGCAACCCTAGCCTTGAGCTGGCAGCTTACAAGGAAACGATCCTGGCTTTATTTTGAAGCTGATAGGCGTCCAGAGAACCTCTTTACAGGAGAGGAACCAGTATTTTAAAGTCAATAATAATCCTAAAGTTGGTAATCCTTGATGCAATACGCTTCGCAACTATCTCCCTGGATTCCAGGCCACTTTGATGGAGCGCAACAATGGTTGCACGCTTTTCTTTGAAAAGAACCATTTCTGAAACTGGAAAAGATTCAAACATTTGTTTTTAGCAAAATATATTATAACATAGATTATAGTTACACAATATCATTCATTTAACGTATATTTGTCATTATTTTACCCATTTGATCGAATAGCAAAGCTCCAGGGACTAAAAATCACCTCCTACAGGAACAGGACCAGAGCGTGATTTTAAATTCAGCAAAGGAATCGACCGTTTTTTCTTATGATTTTTGAAATGCTGACTTTTAATAAACCTGCAAAAATGTAAATATTGGCATGATTATTCCTCTCACGGGAATTTTAAACACGAATGAAAAAATACAAATATATATATATTAGTCTCAAAACATTTGGCCATGACTCTAGTTTGAGACTACCGGGGAAACTTGGGCCGGGAGCGAGTGCCACCCCTCCACGATGCCCCAGGAGTTCAGATTCTGACATCGGCTTCCACCAAGAGTACCAAGAAGGAGGCCTCTCGCATATTTCATGACGTCATCACGGAAAGGGTGATTTCCCTCACCAACATCACCTCTCATTTTGAGTGTATTCGATTATTTATATTATTTAATAACCTTATGTTATTTTTGTACTGGTCTAATCATGAAGAATTAAGGAGAAATAAATATCAATAAGCTGAAATTATTTTCCAAAATTTTCAGTATTTTTACATTTTATTGAACTATAATAATAATAATAATAATTAACAAATTCATGAACATCCTATTTATTTCTAGTGCAGCCGTGTGAATGAGGCTTAAAATAATGTCTGCAGCTTTCTTTTCTTCCTAAACATTCGCTCACAAAAATGGATTTGTTTTCCTTAGCAAAATAGTTATTTATAACTGCATTAGCAGAGGCCTATGCAAGCATATTATTTTTATATTATGCCTCAAAACAAGTCTAGGTAAAAGGGCCTCATCATCTGTTAGTAGTGCGCTTAAAGTTACATCCATAGGTAAATTTCTTTGATGAGTTGAATTAAATAAACTGGATGCTGTACAAATTTGTTCATAATAATACAGTTACATCTCACAAAATTAATTATTATGTCAGTGGGGTATAAAAAAGAACTTCTTTCAATGACTTCAGTCTTGTAAACTCTCGGTGTTCGTTGAAATGCTCATCAAACTTTTACAAGATAAACAATTCATCTTTTTTAAGATAACATAACAACAGTAACCTGTTAAATAGGTAATAACTGAAAGAAAATCATTGCATTTGTCAACACACTTATCTTTAATTTATGTAGGTTTGATTTATTATTATGTTTCATTTGTACCCGGTTAGTTTCCTTGGAATTCTTTAATTCCGCATTAGGATTATCCAATGGCAGGCTTTTTTTAAAAGCAGAAGTCATTCTTAGATTTTTCTCACATTCATATAGGTACCTGTCGCACAGATATACTGAACACATGTAGGTTACCGGTAGTGGATAATACTTTCCTCAAGATTATCTGTTTGAAATTTACCAGGAAGTAGGTATTACCTCATCATCTCATTTTATACAAAAATGATTAGCTCTACGATAGCATAATTGTATGATTTTCAAACAGAGAATGTTGCGTTAGTAAATTTGCCGCTAATTCTTTCATATCACCCCAGATTAAAAAACCTATTGCAGAAATTATTTAGGAATATAAAATTAGCATATTTCACGTCATTTGTCAGCGGGTAAGTGTAACTGTTATTGAGCATCAAACTTTAGATACTGTCAGATATTTTAAAAAATTTTGAGAGCCCATCTGACGACTACCTACTAGGGTTAAGTTAGCGTACTCACGCTAAAGCCTACTAGTAGGCTAGATTAAAAAACAAATAATAATATGTAAATAACAAAGATAAAAAGAAAGAAAGGCTAAACATAGGTTAAAAAACAAGCAAAAAAACAACAGATAAAAAGAAAAGAAAGCAAAAAGGCGCCCAGAAGGAAGAGCGCTCAGGCGTCGGGGGTGGGCCCTCTCCCCGGTGTAGGAACAAGCGACCTACAAAAAACAGTCAAATAAAGTGAAAGAGGCCAGCTTCCTCCAAAAAGTCGTATAGTGCGCAAGTCTGTGGACAACCCAGGCTCGAGTACAAGGGACAAGCGATAGGGACCTCGCTCGTCCCGGTACCAGGAGAGATAACGTGCGCAAACATCACCCAGACTGAGACATTCAACATGAATGTGGAGAACAAAGCAGTCGTCGCAATAAGGGGCAGGCGAGCGCTCCATCAAATAGCGGTGCGTCCCGCCAATACGTCAAATTCAGAGACGAAAAAGAGCAACCTGAAACCATCGTGTCATTGAGGGGGTAGGTCCATGGGAGCAGTCGCAACGCAATGGCACGTAACTTTAAGTTCCCTTCGACCGTCTCACATCTTCTTTGACAAGCAACCTGTAGGGCAGCCCGTATTCCTATCATATAATGGGTGTGAGGAAGAGAGAAACGCTTGTGTGGTTGCTCGGTCTTCGCGGACTCTTTGACGCCCGCATCGGCGCCCTTAATTCTCGCAATTCCTAAATGTCCAGGAACCTAGCAAAAGATAATCTCAACATCCGCCCGGCTCGCCAAAACCGTGGCGTCACGGATATCGTGAACCCGGTGATGCGGATATTCCAATGCCCCGAGAGCAGTCAGGGAGCTTTGTAAGTTGCTATAAATCCCAATCTGATCCCCAAACTGGGCACGTCGCGTTATCTCCCGTACCAAGCGGTGTATTGCAACCAGCTCGGCCGTGAAGACAGACGCAGTGCCTGGCAGAGCCCCGCTGACTTCAAACAGATGGGATACGGCGTGGAAAATGACCCCCTCTTTGGACTTGGAACCATCCGTATACACTGGCATGGTTCCAGCGTGACACGATGTGTGCTGCAAAAAGGTCGAACGAAACACTCCCGGCGCTGCGGAAGATTTTGGAGCAGAGGCGTGGGGACAAATAGTCAAAGGTGGTACCGTCCTGGATGGCGTTCTCAGCAGAACCAGAGCCACCATCGGCCCGAGAGCTATACTAAGGTCTCGAAGGAGTTTCCTAGCCATAAACTCAAAAGGCTTAGGGTATGACTGGCGTCTCTCAGCGGCATAGGTACCGTCGAGATCAGCTGCGAACGCAGTGAGAGCTGTTGGCGACTGCGGGAGGCACCGGGCTCGCGCGTACAGGCAAATAATTCACTCTACACGGCGCGGAGCGAGTTACATCTCCCCAGCATCAACAAGTAAGCTCTCATTGGGGGACGTGCTGAAGGTACCGGTCGCCAGGCAAAGGTCGGTGTGGTTGATTTAGTCTACCTTCCGCAATGCACGCTAGGCTGCGAATGTATAAAACTCTCATCCGTCGTCGAGCTTTGGACGAACAAAGGATCGATAAAAAAGTAAAGCAGTATTCCTATCACTCGCTGCGCGTTACAGAACGGAGAATATCTATGGCGCGGGTACAAGATACTCTAAGGCTGCGAATATGAGCCTCCCGGATAAAGGAAGCGGTGCGAGTCCACTGCTTTCAGGCGAACCCTATTTTCAAACAGGTCTGGGTCAAGCTGGAGTCTTGGATGGTGGCAGAAGTGCACCACCTTAGTCTTTGCCAAGGAAAACCGAAGGCTTTATTCTGGTAAGAGCGTGGATTGGTCTTGAAGTATTTACAGGAAAACAGCTGCCGATAACTCTCACTCTAACTGTCTTAAGTGACAAAATGCTGCTATATATATATATATATATATATATATATATTTTCTACTAAGACTTAAGTTGTGCAAAATGAACCAATCAGCGTTAAACAGATCTTTACAACAAATTGATGTTTAATTTATTCTCGCGATCATAGACGTTACGTTAGCTGATTCTCTAATACCAAATTGACCAATCAGTGTTAGGACGAATTTTAAAGGAACATTTAGGTTTAATTTATTCTACCAAGGATTAGCGCTACGTTGGCTAATTTTTCAAATATAAACGGTAACAAAATACCCAATCATTCTATTTTCATTTTCGCTTTCCTATTATTTTTCTTCAATTTTCCCCACCATTTCTCCTACTAAAATCCACTACTACTAAATTCCTCACTTTATATGTCCAATGTCCCACGTATTCAAGATCACTTTTGCTACCACGGACATGGCCATGAAATCGACACAGAACGAAATAATGGTATTTAACATGAGACTACCAGGCGAAAACATCCAGCAAGAAAAGTTTAATAGCATTCATATGTGTTTTTATGCTAAAAACTAGAAGACCATACTACATCAACCTGCCAGAGATAAGAAAAACTGTGGTGCATTGGCACCACAGAGGGCCACCGTTTCGACAAGTGCAAAAGCACTAAAAAGAAGTGCCTTAATTGCAAAGGAGAGCACCAAACCATGGCCTTAAACTGCGCTAAGAGAAAAGATATCATAAAGAGGAAAGAAGAAGAACAGAGGAAGGCCAAAGAAATCACTTACCTCTCTGCCGCCGCGAAAAGATGTGAGCCTTTGAAAACATCTGCAACAAGACTAAACCTCCCGAGCGACCTAAGCGCTAAGATACTTAGCTGTATCACACATGCTAACGTCGCTAATGCAGTCCAGGCAGGCTGCTACAACTAAGTCTAAAATGCCTTACTAAATGAGAACGGAATACCCGCAGTGAAAATGCCTGACAACCCAGAGTGCTCAAGGATTTTCAGGAGCAACAACAGTGGCCAGGAGCAACAACCAGGTGAAATCTGGCCTCGAGAAGGCAATCCAAGAAACCCCTTCACCGGAAGAATCTTAGAATGATGAAGAAAAAGAAGAACAAGAAGAAAAAGACGAAGAACAAGAATCAGCCTCTTCGGACAGTGATGAAGGCACACGCAGTCGCACTAATGCCACGAAGAGTAAAACCGTACCACAGTAAAACCGCACCACCGGCCCCAAAGAAGAAAAAGAAGAATAAGAAGAAACATAGGTAAAAACAATTCACCATGTTACGGAACACACTGAAGATACTGGAAATAAATACCAACGTTCATTATAATCCACTAAATATAAATGAGTGTTGTATATTATACGACATATTCAAAATATAGCAAGAAATGTTGTTTCCCAAGTGTTACCAAGGCCTGAACAACAAGTTCAATGAAGATTTGTAAAATTAAATTTACATTTTGTTTTTTTCTAGATTACAGAAACAGGGTTTTTGTTTTTCTAGATTACAGGAACAGGGCTTTTGTTTTTCTAGATTACAGGGACTTAGGGATTTTAGAGTTAACTTCTGTGAATGTTTCAACAATGCATCTGCTTCGAAATGCCATTCATTCGCTCATAAAAGAACCTTAGGGAAAATAATGCACTTATTCTCATTTTTCTAATTTAAACAATTATTCTTTATGTATTTACATAATTGTGTACAGAATAAAATATTGATAAGAGGGGTCTAGACTTTTCAAACTGTTTTCATGCATTTACGAAGGAAATGTGGACATCTTTGAATTTGGAGAAGACAATGTTTATTACTATGTAACACAATTTTTATTCCTGGCCAGTAGCTGTTATTTTTCAAATCATTTTATTGCAAACCAATAGAATATAACTATTATTTTTTTTTTAACTTTTCTTTTGGGGATTGTGTGATGAAATATTTACTTAAAATGGACAAATTTTGTTTTTTTTTCATCCATTGTAGAACTAAAAACAAAAACAGAATTAAAATAATACAATTTTCCTCAAATTTCCACAAGAAATATGTAAAAACAAGTAAAAAGGTTAGACGGGAACAGTTTTCCTCGATTTCCCTTTGAAATGTAAATCACTTTCCCGTACAAGCTCCGAAATGTAGTTTCCCATCATGTTTTGTTTTCATTATATACTTCTTGGTATCTTGGTATCTAAGTTCAAAGTTCATTATATCTTGATGGAAACGCTTCACTTGCTCTTCTAAGTATGCTTCCAGTTCTCCTTGAACTTTTCAGGATCGGCATCAAGGATATGCACCTCTTGGGACATCCTTCAGTCCATTTAGCTATAGATTTTCACTAAGTTTTCAACCAGTTGCACATAATTTTCCATCTTGTGGTTGCCCAAAACTCCCTGGCAGACCAAAACAAAACCCTTCCAAGCTTATTTTTCCTTTTTACTAAGCTTTTTAGAGGATTCTAAACAATATATGATTTTCTTGATTTGCAGTCCAACAAAGACCCCAGCTTTTACCTTTGCCGCAGAGTGTTTGGTAACTTTTTTTAAGATACTTGAAAGCTGCTGACTCTTTGTTAGGATCTCTAACAAACTTCTTCATGAGACCTAGTTTTAAATGCAATAAAGGGGACCACACCTTTGGTGGTTCTATCAATTGTTATGCTTGACATTATGTTCTTTAATAGAGAAATGATTCATTCGTGGCTAGTGTTTTTTTTGTGGTAACGTGCTATAGTATCCTTACTCTCCCAAAAACAGATAACATGGAAACTTGGTAAAACCTCCCGGGGTCACATCAAAGTTACTATCATTTCAAATTACCCAGTGACTTCCCAGACATACGAGTACTTGTTATAATTCAAAGTTAGTATCAGGAGCTTGACACTATTGTATTCCTCATTAAGATATAATGAATGAGCCAATGGAAGAGATGGATGTTTATTACAATTATGGAGAAGTACAGTTTTAATGCTTCTTGAGGACCTGTCATTGAAGAGTCTCCCTCCATCTTGATTTCATGTAATTGCAATTTCTATTAAACTGGCCAGCTAAACCATTGGAGTAGCATATCCGAGCTTGATAAGTAAAGAATATTGAGAAATGTTTATGACGTTTTAGCCTGACATTCAAAAACTCAACATTTGACTTTGACAAGCCAAGATCTAACAAGGTCATAGAGGTCTCTTTGGTATGGATAGTATAGATTCCTATCAATAGCCCTATCTATGGCACTGTAGTCTTAATCTTCAGTGAGCTTTCAGCTTTTGAATTGTTGCTTTCTTCTGAGGTTGGCACTGTTTGGTACTGGTGAACTAGATGGTGGAAGATCGGAATAGAAAATAGGAGATGCATTTTAGCCCCTTTGAAGTTTGGAAGGGTCCACCATACAGGATAAGCCGTTGCTTGAGTGATCATTGGGTTCACGCCAAATCCTGGGAATGGCAAACTTCATGGCTCTTCTTTTTCCTCTATACCATCCTTTAAAAGTAAAAAATATACTTTATTGCTCTTTTGGCTTACAAACAAACGTAATACCTTAAATACTTGTATTTTATATTTTATTCTTTACAACAAACAATTTTCTTAGTTTCTAAAGTTTTCTTGTTGTGTTCAAAAGCGAAAGGAGGTGTCCAAGGTTTGTCTTGGTCCCCAACTGGCATGCCAAAATATGCTTTGTAAACTTAACACATTATCATAGATGCTGTCACACCGAATATTTTTTCTCTTGTTAAGATGATCTGTCAGCAGATATAAAAGAATGCATCTGGAGAATGATTGCGTCCTCTTGATGCCATTTCACTTTGATATGTTCACTATGGTAGCTAGAACTAAGATGATAGCAGATCAAAATATTCTAAAATATTTCAGAAGCTTCTAGAGGTTTTCAGGGGTGTATTTTGGCAAGTTCTAGAACATTCTTCAAACTTCATAAAATTCTACTAAATCCTAGGAATTTCTCATTATATCTACAATGTTTTGGAGAGTTTCCTTAAAACAAATATAATTCTATGTCGTAGGTTAACCCCGCACACCTTACACCAGATTAATATAGATGTCGTAAGTTAGCCCTACAAACCTTACACCAGTATAATATAGATGTAGAATAGGGTCAAATTCGCCCTTTCTGTTTTACGAGTGTGTGGGAAGTTTACAATATTAGCAGAGTGAAAATTAACTGAAAATAGGTTGGCCAATTGTCGACTATCTTGGAGTTCCGGGAACACAGAAAAACGTGTACTAAAATAAATTTACTAATATGCAAATCAATATTATTTGGAGTTTTAGAATGAGCTATATACACATTAGATGTACACGGGTCTCGGCAGAAAAGAAGGGGGGGTCTTGGTGAGGACGGTCACCGTACAAACAAACGGACAATATTAACCGAGGGACGCTCGAACGACCATAATCGTCAACTAGGCCGATGATGAGGCTTACACTGGAGGGGGGGAGCACTTGCACAGGAGAGTTGCGTGTTGCTGTTACCTCAAATATTTGGTTCTAGGGAGTAATCTTTGTCTTGGCACAAAGTTCAAACAATAGGCTCTGGATAATGACTATTGTGGGGGTGAACTTAAATCTTGCTTTCGAGTAACACGAATCGAGATTGAGCGCGATGCGTTCGAGGAGCGGGGGAGGCGGGTTGAGGTAGACTCACGGAAATTAACTAGAAGACCAGGTGCTTGAGGGATTATGCGATAATTGTTCAGAGTCCAACGGGACGCGAATAGTGGGTACCGATGGGGGCAGACATAAGATACTGACGGGAAAGGGAGGACGGCGGATAATAACGGGGCAGAGAGGACGGTGGATACTGAAGAGGCATGGAGCACGGCGGATACTGCTTTCCAACTCTGGCGCCGGAGAATTTATAGGGGTCGAATGGAGTTTATCCACTCCGGCGAAGGGGAGGGTTTTAGGGTCAGACGCATCGTCAGATGAGAATAGACTCTGCCTTTAAGCGCCATGAGGAGAACTTTGTCCGACTTCAGATAGGACCTTTTGGGCTCTCACACTTGTCGCAACTTTCTGTGATAGCCACATTTCAGGTCATCGCGGCGTCTCACGGTGTTTCATAATTTCGTACCTCCATCAGCGCATACAAAAAGGGTCGCCCAGGTGTCTGTTCTCTCTCTCTCTCTCTCTCTCTCTTGGTATGAACGTTGCAAAGGATGGAAATACTGCCCGCCTGCAGGAAGATCTTGGGAAGATTGGGGAGTGGTCGGACACGTGGCAAATGCCTTTTAACGTGGGCAAATGCAAAGTGATGCATATCGGCCACAGAAACCCCCAATCTCAGTATATCCTTAAGGGCACTGCTATTGAATCCACCGACACTGAGAAGGACTTGGGTGTAACAATCACTAGTGACCTCAAGTTCTCGAAACAGTGCATTGAGGCGGAGAAAAAGGCCCAAAGGATGCTAGGCTATATTAAGCGCCAGTTTGGTTATCGGAACCAGGAGATTGTACTGTGCCTGTACAACTCACTTGTCCGACCGCACCTGGAGTATGCCGTACAATTTTGGGGTCCTTTATTGCGAAAGGACATCGCGAGATTGGAACGCGTACAAGCCAGGGCAACCAAGCTGATTCCCTCTATCCGACATAAAAGTTATGAGGATAGACTAAGGGAGTTAGATCTGTTCTCACTGGAAACCCGTAGACTGCGTGGTCAGCTCATCGAAGTCTTCAAAATACTTCGAGGGTTCGACAATGTTGACTACCGGGATATTTTCACACTGAGTGAGAACAGAACGCGCAATCACGGCTTCAAACTTGAACTGAAGCGTTACAACCGCAATCTGTGTGGAAACTTTTTCACCTACAGTATCTGCGGTAAGTGGAACGCACTTCCAGTGGAAGTTGTCAACAGTGAATCTGTTGACCAGTTCAAGTCAAGACTAGACAAAGTCTTGAAAAGTGGCCGTTTATGGACGCAAAACAATTGAGCAGCCATGTGCCCGCTCAATTGCTAGTCCAAAGGTACCCTCTTTGAATGGACCGTAAGGTCTCCTAGGGTACTTACTTTCCTTGTTGCTCCTTGTTGCTCTCTCTCTCTCTCTCTCATATCTGACATTCTACAACATTCCAATGTTTTTTGTAAATAATATTTAAAATTTTCTACCAAGCTTTGCCTAAAATTAAAACCATCAGCCGTTTATATATTCTCCATTGTTTTTAGAAATTAGTAATACACTAGCATTATTTTCAAAATAGGGAAATTTAGAAACTCAGTGCTCTACCTACACAAGCAAAGTTTGGAGATTAAAATAGACTTTTTCAGTCGAGAACACCTGGGAAATAATACTTCAAACCCTGGAACAAGAGAATAGTGAAATTTGTTAGATAGTGTTAAGATGAAAACAAATGCACTTGTTAGAGATTCAATACAAATTAAAACTGACCCAATAACTGTTCCGGAAATCTTTGTAATCAAAATATCTCTTAATGTAAATTTCATGTAACATCAATCAACATGCCAGTTTTACCTCTTTCTGATACATATTTATATTTATTCTTGATATTCCTAAGAAAATTACTTTTATGTTGCTCTGCTGCAGATTTCGCTTATGACATAGTCATCCTTCTAGTAGTTATGTAGCTTGGAAGAATAATGAAATGAGTCTCAAAAATCTATAACCTCAGGGAATAATAATAATAATAAGTCTTTTGTAATGCGCTCTTCAAGGCCTGAGGCCTTCCCAGAGCGCACGTTGTGCTAAGATGAGAATGGAAATTCAATGGAAATTCAAGAGCGGGAGAAGGCAATACTGAAAAGATGCGTTTTCAGGAGACGCTTAAATGTGTTAAGAGAGGAAGTAGACCTGATTTCAGCAGGAAGAGCATTCCACAACTTAGGGGCGCAGATTGAGAAGGAGCAGTCCCCCATTGGGCAGAGGGATGAACGAGGAATATTCAAAAGAGGTGCATGTGATCACCGAAGGTCCCGAGGGACATGGCGTAGCAAGAGGGCAGAAGAGAGGTAAGACGGGGCCTTGTTGTTTAGGGCCTTAAATGTGAAGAGAAGTATCTTGAAGTGAGTACGGGATCTGACAGGGAGCCAGTGCAGTTCATGCAGCAAGGGTTTCGAGGGAGAGAAGCGAGGGCGATGGAGGAGAAGCCGGTCGGCATAGTTCTGGCAGGATGGCAGATTCACAAGCAGAGAGTTACAGTAGTTAAGGCGTGAGGTGATGAAGGCATGAACAGCAGTCTCAACACTTTGGCGATCAAAGTGAGAGCGAATGCGAGAAGTTACGAAGGAAACATAGAGAGGATTTGCTGGCATTGCGGATATGAGGCTTAAAGGAGAGATGCTCATCAAAAACAGCACCCAGATTCCTAACGCAGTCAGATAAAATGATAGTATTTCCGCATAGAGTAAGCGAGGAAAAGAGAAATTTAGATTTTTTGACAAGAGCAGGGGTGCCGACGAGGAGGACCTCAGTTTTGGAGTGATTAAGCCTGAGGAAGTTGGTAGAGAGCCAATCAGAAATGGAGGAGTAGGCAGCCAGGAGGTCAGTGATAGAGTAGGCAAGAGACGTGAGGGATGAGGAAACGAAAATTTGTGAGTCATTAGCATAGAGGTTGAAGGATAGACCGAGAATACGGAGAAGGGAACTAAGAGGGAGAAGGTAGATACGAAATAGTAGAGGACCAAGGACAGAGCCTTGTGGCACTCCAAAGCGAACGGAGGTAGAGTCAGGTGAAGCGTCGTCAATCACAACGGATGGGGTACGAGACGAGAGGTAAGAGCGGAACCAGTTAAGCCGAGGAAAGAGTGGATACGATCAAGTAGGACGGTATGGTTAATAGTTTCGAAGGCAGAGGAGAGGTCGAGTAGAACGAGGATAGAGGCACAACCCCTGTCCGCGGCTCTTTGTGAGAGATCGGATACATTGAGAAGGGCGGTTTCTGTGGAGTGACCTGACTTGAAACCAGATTGATAGGTTTCATCAATGTTACAGGCCACCATGTGACTGTTGATTGGTGAAGCAACCCTTCTCTCCAGAACTTTAGAGAGGAAAGGAAGTTGCGAAATCGGGCGATAATTGGAAGGGTTAGTGGGGTTCAGTTGAGGCTTTTTAAGAATCGGACGGATGTGGGCACGTTTGAAGGAAGAGGGAACAAGACCGGTTGCAAGTGAAGTGTTGAATAGGTGAGTAAGCGTTGGGAGGATAGCAGGCAGAATTTTACATAACAGATAGGCGGAAAAATGTCCTTTGGGGAGCCCGATTTCTTAGAACGCGAGAGCAGGGCTGTAAGCTCCAACGCGGTCACAACGAGGAAAACGATAAGTGGCTGAGGCGGGAAGTCAGGGAGAATGGCAGGAGCCGGGGCAGAAGGCTGAGGGAGAAAGGAACGGAGGTTAGTGACCTTATCTGCCAAGAAATTCGAGAGAGTAGCAGGGCTAATGGGTGGGGAGACCTGGGCTGGGGAAGTAAGACGGGAGAGCAGGCGGAAGACGGTACGGGGATTATTCCTATTATCAGTAAGCAGATTACGTGAGTAGGCTTTACGAGCAGATTTTAATTTTGCCACGTAGAAAGCTGTCACAAGTCGGAACGCCAGCGAGAGAGGGGTCGTGTCTTGCCCACGGGTGCAAGCCTTTCTAAGGACTCTTTCATGAGCACGCATGGACTGCCTAGCACGGAGGAGTTCCATAGAGTACCAAGGGGCACGGTGACAACGGAGTTCGAAGGGGTGACAAGGGGAGAGTGGACATCAAGACAAGTGAGAAGGGGTTGCTCCAAAGAAGAGAGAATCTGATCAGGAGAGGCAGAAGCATCAATGGGAGGAAGTTTGGAGGCCACATCATTAGATAGGGAGGGAATATAAATGGAGGCTAGTCGACGGAAAGGCTTAGGATTATGAGACAGCTGGGTAGGTATATGGAATGGGATAGAGAAGTTGAAGTTGATAAGGAAGTGATCAGATATAGCATTGGAAAAAATTGTAGTCGTCAGGTTGGAAATAGACAGTCAGAGATTACAAGGTTTAAAATGTTACCGTGAGAGTGGGTGGGAGAAGAAACGTGTTGGGTGAGGGAGAAGAGATCAAGGTGTAGCAAATGTATAGCAATGATGAAAATATTATTAATTCTGATGAATATTCCAATTTAATTAGTCATTAAGTAGAGCTGTTCACATGTAAATTTCCTAGCATCAATGTACTTAAAAGACTGCTGTTCTTTATGGGAGTAATTTGTATTGTTTAATAGCATGCAACCAGTTATGTGCAGATTCACTATAGGAATTTAATACACGTGCACTTTTACCCCTGGGCTACGGCATAGCGCCTCACGTCATATCTCTCAGGCCTTCTTTTTTTATGGTCTCGGTCAGAATCGCGATAACGTGGTCTTGTTTCGGTTCTACCCACGGAAACTATAGACATCACTGGTAATATACTGGCACAATCAGAGCAGATTCGCGTATATACCTACACACATGAACAAGCACACACTCGAACTGACACACATTAATTAAAGTCGTATGCATACATAGAAACATTCACACGCGCACATTCGCATTTGCTTTTACAATACATCGGCGCACATACACATACAAGACTATCGTACCTTTCCGAATTGTCTATATGCTCGCACATACACGTCATAAAAATACTGAAACATAGCGATAAACAGACTTTTATGCACATACATTCATGAAACTTCTAGCTTAGGATACACTTGCAGGCACACCCATATACATCACTTTGGGAGAATCTTCTGGTTTTAGAAGGGATTTACAGTGTTATTTATGAGATTATTTTGCTGCATTTAAAGCGTGGCTTTGAGGTATTATTTATGAATGAATAAAAAACCTCGAAGTGTTTAAAATACATTTAAAGTATTTACATAGTGATAAATTTATTTTTTTAGCATTTTTATGTCTAAACAATAAACCTAGGTTAGCCCGTTAAATTGCGATGTAAAGGTTTATTTAATTAACATTCCGTTATACACTGATTATTATATCAATTTATGTGGGTTAATTTATAAGCAAATTGCTGCATATTCATGGAGGTGAAGCTCCAACGATAGGCTTAGGCTGCGTTTGACAACATAGTACATATGAGGAAATCTACATGTACCTATATTTACATATAAAAAGCTTTGGGTTTAATTTTAAATACAAGGGATCTTCAAATTTTCGTAGAAAAATGGAATCAAACTAAATCCCCTATAATTAGTGGCAGATCCAGGGTAAATATTTGGAGGGGGACTAACCTAAATTCCCCCCTCTAAGTAGTTTGAGAAAAGGGAAGTGATTCTTAATAATCGTTATCTTACACAACATTGATAATAAATAACAGTATCTCATAAAGGACTGAACACTATCTCTCTCACATCCGATTTTTTTTCACACATCAGAAAAGTATGAATTGTCGCTTATTGTAGTTTTGGGACGTCACCCAAGGTATAATACTGAATATATTAATTATTTTTGAGATTTACCTGCATTTTAGACATGTATCATATAAGATACATTCGATCCCAACGGTTTAAAAAACTGTTTTATAAATATTCTATATTATTAGATAACTCATTCTGAATAACAGAATACAATTATGGCTTAAAAAAGAAATATAAACATAAACAGGTCTGAAATATTGCAGGGGGCAGGCTTCAGCCTCCTAATACCCGCCCCCTATGGCTCCACGCCTGCCTATGATACCAACTATTTCTAAAAAACTGAGGGTTCTAGAGAGTCAAATCAAGTTAAAAGAGCTCTTTTGACATCCTCAACAAAAGTCGAGTGCAGAGGTGATCCGACATTTGGGGTTTTTTTAACCTTAAAAAACGCATGATAGAGACTCGTTTTTCTTCTGTTGAGGATGTCAAAAGAGCTCCTTTGATTTGGTTTACTTCAGAAAGTTCTCAAGTTTATAGAAATGGTTTAAATGGTAGATCTTATCGCTTGCAAAAGTGTTTTAATCTCAATGGAGCGTTTGTTGAAAAATCGAATTTATACTTCATTCTGTTTTAATTTTCTTCCATTTTTTCGAACTTTTTGAAGATCTCTCAGAAGTGCAAAAAGGTGTAAAATCCATCAGTTTATTTATATTGTCTATTTTATACAAACTTTCTTAATAATTCAAATTAATATTAATGGGAATGATACATATTATGTTGTTTCACATGAAAAAATAGTGAATATTTAATAAAAATATGATATATTTTATATCAATAAACTTTTACCAACAATCCTTTAATGATAATATCCTATGGATAAAAATTATTTGTCATTGGTCACAAATTCAGTAAAAATAGGAATTGTGTCTTGCTTATTATTCATACTCGTACTTTGTAATTTGAATATTAATTTGAAAAGAAGAAAATCATTATGGGGAAATGTCAGGTCAATATAGACGATGCTGAAAACTTCATATGACAATTATCTAAACTTAGATACAGCCAGGTGAGAGGTGGAGAGCCTGGCATTGTCATGAAGTAGTATTGGTCCAAGCCTATTGACCACTGCGAGCTGTTTGATGATTGATCTTTAATGCATTTCAGTACTGTCCAGAAAACGATTGGCTTCTAATTGTTAGCCTCTGTCCCCCTCCTCATGGATATTTCTTCACTATTCCGCAAAGCTGGGATGGTATTAATGGCTTTAGCATATGACTTGCTTTTTAATTCTTGTCTAGCCATTCAACAAATCTCTTCCTGTTATTACATAGGATCCATTTCTCATCGCAAGACACAATTGTCTTCAAAAATGGAATCATATTCTACCTCACAACATGCGATGGACAGACTTTAAAACAGAATTCCTGAGTTTCATATAATTCGTTATGAACCTATTTTTTTCACTTTTTTTAGTCCGTCTTGTTGTATTGAGATGTCAAGACATGGTAGCTTTAGTCTTTGCAAAGGCTCGAACTGCTGCTCGTGGGTTATTGGTAAGTGCAGTCGATAACCTTTCATCATTAATAACAGGTTTGGTGTCCAGGTTTACAGAACTAAAAGTATTGAGCGGACAGTGAGCAGTCTACTTAGCAGTGGTGGTTCCCCAAAATACGTTGTTTTTTGTATTAGCAGCTTTTGAACAGTAGTAAGTTCCATTTTGAATTCGTACTTGAGATTACTCTAATATCTTGGGTATCAAACATTACTGTTGAGTAGGGATTAAGGGCTAAAAAATAAATCAAATCTACTCTATTTACATTGAATGTGCAAAAGAAGCGTTTTCCCTCATGATGTAAAAAATCACTTTATGTGATAAAACCTAATATTGATAGGTTCACACGCAGTTATATAATGAGCAGTGGAATTATAGCATTAGTAAACACAGTAATAAAATCTCGCATATCACACACAATTCGATCATACCTTTGCATAATTGTGCACACCCTCAACACACACCTATGAACATGTAGGTACTTCACAAAAGTCTTGTTTACTGATATTTAAGGGAATGCCTAGTTCATGCAAGATTAACCACAACGCCTTTTCGCTTGAATCCAAAGTCAGGAGGGCAGCAAGAACCCAGACAGTATGATTACTGCATTCACGCATCTTTACATATATTTTCATGAATGAAGAAAGGAAAAGAAATACGATTCCAAAAAGTCTTCCACATCTGTAAGGGATTTCTAATGCAAAATTAAAATTAATTTGGTCACGTGCCACTAAAACCCTGTATTGTTTAGCTTGAAGCAAAACATTGAGAGAGTTTTACAGGATGAGCGTGAGTCTGTGTGCACGCCTTTTCAACAGCTGCCACGTCTCCAATAATTAAGAAATTGGTTATATAATATAGCCGCGAGAAGCTGAAACATGTTAATTCATTTTAACATAGAATCCGTGTTTTGTTAGTCCTTAAGAGTGAAACTTACCCGAACATTTATTCAATAATGAAAATAAAGAGATTGATGCAATTTAATAAGTTTATTATATATAGCTCCATAGTCTTAGAATAACTCTCCATCGATAGGTTTAGGCTAATTTCATCGTCGTCATTATTCCTCGCAGATCGAGGAGGATGGTTTTTATTCTGAATAAGTAGTGGTGCCATCCACTCGCTTTTTGCCATGCTCATACGCAGCGTCTTGATAAACCTGCAGATTCAGAATGGTATGTGTCGTCGTATAGCAAGGCCCGAGAGATGGTGTTCGTACGTATAGTGTGATAGAACGGGTTGAGGCCGCGTTAATTTCAACCCCTATCCCATGTTATTTAAAAACCACGATGCTCCCACGTGCATCTTCGCTTCGAAGCTTGGCGCCTTATCGCAGCCACCTGAGTCAATGTTTAAACAAGGAGGTTTATCTTCCCCCATACGCCGACCTCGCCAGATTGAGTTAGGCTTATGGGCAGATAAGGCATTGTTCCCAGGCTCGGCTGTGCATTCCCTCGAAGCTGCCACTCCATTGTCCCCCACGCCAAGGGAGTGTCTCGACTATTTAGATGAAAACTTTACCACTAAGAGCAGATTGGAGATCCAGATTTTCGTCGCGAAACATCACCACGACCCTCTCTCACTTTGTGCGCCAAGGGACCTCGACCTCGAGATTCACCATCACTTGTCCAGAAGAAGGACAATATCCCTTGAGTGCCAAGGTTCGAGCCTTTCGTGACGCCACGTCCACAAGGCTTCCCCCTTGTTGTTCAGAAAGAGAACAAGGTTAGAACAGCCATTGTTCGTTCGAGCCCGTTGACAAGAAACGGTTCTCCCCCCCACCCTGTTGTTCAGAAGAGAACAACGTAGAACAGCCATTGTTCTTCAAGCCGTTCGTCGAGAAACGGTTCTCATTCCCAAGACGCCACGTCAGGATCATTTTATTCCCCCGCTTCGGCTGCAACTCGCCAACGGACCGAAAATTCCTTCACGTCGACTTCCCCTGCACCACTAGTATAAAATTACGTAAGCCGAACGTTACCTTTGAGTACTTAACCCTTTTGTCAATTCTATCCTGTGCTTTAAATGGTTTAGCGAACCATCCCATCCCTTTAACTTTATATTTGTTTTACCTTTTTAAATCTTTTAAATCCTCGGATTAGCCCGAGCCCCCACGACCCTTTCCATTCTCTGTTTATGTCAATATTTTCCGTTTTGTGTATTTGTTGATAGTTATTATTAATAAAACTCTATTTTATTAATGATAGCAATATTATTATCCTTGAGCTCAGTTCCACTTCTTAAGCATATCGAAGTTACATAATATCGGCCCGCCAGACATCCACGCGCTCTAAAGATAATTAAAGAAGTTCCCTCAACGAATAGTTATATATGGTATATCGTCGAGAGTCCATTTTACGACATATAGGTTTGTTATGTACTTCAAATCTCCTTGATTAAGTTTTCTCTCTAAGAGTGCTATCTTTGATTATTATTATTATTACGTTATTTTAAACTTTGATGGTTTCTAGTGCCATGCTCAGCGTTTCGAGGATTGAATTAAATGCTTCTAAGAAAATAGACTTTAATTGCAACATGAACCAAAATTTAAATTAAACAAACAAACTACACAGTAATGAATTAAACAAATTTAAGTGATTCTTACTAAATTACACAATTGAATATACAGTAATGGTTGACCCAAAGCTCACTTTAATATTGAACGCTGATTGACCTTCAACGAAACAGATAATGGGATTTGAATACCTTTCAAGATTCCCACGAGGATCGGGTTTGAGACTGACCTTGGCTTCAATTTTTATGTCGCCTCAAGAATGTTGTTTTCATGCAAGCACGTAGGCTCCCGTTCCAGATGTAGTCTGAAGGGGGTACACTCTAAAGTCGCAGAGGAATTCGGCGCGTGTGGCGGATGGAGTTAAGCACGTATTCTTGATGAGATGATTTCAACAACGGGACGGGGAAAGTATGCTTTTTCCACTCTTCGGGTTAATCTGGGAATAATTCACACTGACGAGCGATGAGCAAACGAGTGAATCCTTTGACGAAGAGGAGTGCTTGATGGAGTTCACTTTTGGGTATTCCTCAATGGCAAGGACTATCTCTGAGTTTGGAGATACACCAGGATAGGGGCTTCTCTGACAAAAGATAGTTAAACTTGTTTCTCAAATCAAGTTAACTTAAAGTTCGGTGTGACCACCAAGAACTGCTTCGAAAATGAGCTTCTTCTGTGTCCCTTTCGTTGGTTGCCGGGCCTCTAGCCGGACTTAGTTGTCTCGAGGACTAATACGATCTACCCCGTTCTTCTGCAGTTATTTGATTATATACTTCGCCAACCCACTGGGGGTAGGGGAAGTCAGGGGGGAATGAGGGCGGCGGCATTAAGTCTCCTCCTCTAACGGTTTTTCTCATAGCGTCTTACAGCTAGCCCTAAAGGCACCTTCTGGGTTTTGGTCAACTCTCCTCTAATTTCGCATATGAAGGGAAATTTAATATCAACTCTTAGTGGAAATATTGCTGGTTTAACCAATATTAGGCTGACCGGGTTCCGACATGCGATGATTAGTGCATTATGTAGTTTTGGGCGGCCTATTTAGTTCTCCATAAGGCGAGGGGAGAGAGGGGACGGAGGTTGAGTGATCGTGCTACGCCGCCAAAAAATGCCAGGACGTGGTTAAGGAACAGGTCCTCAGATGTGAGGGTGGGATATCAATTACCCTACAGTATGTATATATAGAGCGCCGCAAAGTGGAGCAGTCATCCTTATCCCTGTATGCCTTGAAATATTTTTAAGGTTTTAAAAACATGTTAATTACATTTAACGTTTCTATTAAGTGGTAAATAGTTAGTAGCAAACGGCGCGCAAGTCTAATGAAACCCTTGTGTGAACCTAAACAAAACATCTGTCGTATTCGTCAGACTCGATTGCTAGACTCCACTCATGTGATTTCTCTAGCTATAAGCCTTTATTTTCTATGTGACGAATTTGTCACATACGAGCATAGCGGGTTAGGAGTGGAATGCAAAAGTCTATTTACTTAGGGATCAATGGACATGAAAAGGGCAAGCGCCGAACTGAGTAAGGGTTCGTTGCCTCCTCTAAATTATGTCAAATTCTTAACTCTAGTCTGTTTCGCTGCATTTCTATATTATTGTTGTTACTATTTATTAGTAGTATTATCTTTTCATCTTAACCCTCATTAACTGGCATTTATTAGTCTCACTTCTTTATTTAGTTATTCACTCTAGATATAGTTTATCGTGCCAGAACCATGATAGATACGGCGAAATCCAAAGCAACCAACGTGGGAATTATTGGTGTTCTCCCCCGACTTAAATCCACGTTGCGCCTCCAATCTAGAGCGATCTATACTAACGAATGTCTTAAGCGGTTGTGTCGAGAAACTGGTGTTAGCTTTTTTAACTTATGGGATTCATTCCAGGACCATCCGTCACTTTTCCAAAAGGACGGAATTCACCTAAGCGATGTGGGTAATAGTCGGCTGGGTAGGATCTTAGACGAGTCCGTACGTAGCATTTTAGGTAGGAGAGTTGCGCGGCCACGTGATGCCGATGCGCCGGGCCGGCCCACGCGTGAAGAGGGCACTATCGACGGGGTGCAGGGAAACGGAATGGATCTGAGTGTTATAGAAGAGTTAACGTAAAGCGCAAACTGAGATGCATATATGCGAATGTTCGTAGCTTAAAAAATAAAATTGCCGAAATAAAAGCCGTTATTCTAGAGGGTAATTTCGACCTCGTATTCCTAAGTGAAACATGGTTAGACACTCATACGGGGATCAGTGTTTGCGAGTTCGATATAGCGGGGTACAAAATTCATTACAGAAATAGACAAACCGGTAGAGGAGGGGGCGTATTAATGTATATAAAAGAGGATCTAAACGCCATAACGATGGACTCGTCTAAGGATGATATGCGAAGTGATGCTTTATTAGTCCAGCTAAGTTTAGATGCTATAAATAAAATTAACTTAGTCGTGCTATATCGTCCGCCTTGCCAATTGGAAAGAGAAGATGCTGCACTCTTCGATACGCTTACGTCTTGGATTAGAAAAGGGACCACATTAGTCTGCGGCGATTTTAATTTACCTAATGTTAACTTTAGCAACCTTACTTCTGATAAACCGGGTGAGAGGCTATTAAACTTTATGTTGGAGAATTTTCTCGTACAAAAAGTGGAAGAGCCTACTCGTGATAGCAATATTCTTGATTTAATCATGGCAACCGATGAGTCATTGTTAGAAAACGTACGTGTGGGTGAACATTTAGCTTCCAGCGACCATAATGCGATTAGATTCGATCTAAACACCTGCGTAGAAGTTAGAATGAGCTCGCAGCTCATCCCTCGTTTTGGTAGCTGTGATTTCGATATTTTTCGCGAAAGGATTAAGGATATAGACTGGGGAATACGATTCGAGAACAGGTCGGTAGGAGAGATGTACGCAGAACTTCGATGTACGCTGCTTCGTGTGAATTCTGATTTGGTTAAGTATGTGCGTAAGAGCGGGAAGTCGGTGAGAGCTCCGTGGCTTAGTCCGTTAATACTACGCTTAATCCGGGACCGAAATAGAAAATTTAAAATTCATAAAAACAATGGGTCAGTTATAAGTCGGCAAAATTACATAGATTCTCGTAGGGAAGTTAAACGTGCGGTCAGAGATGCGAAGAGGAAGTATGAAATAAACCTCGCTAAGGATTCAAAGAATGAACCGAAACGGTTTTATGGGTACGTAAATAATAGGAAACCCGTAAAAGGATCGATAGGGCCGATCGAAGATAAGGATGGTCGTTTGACTGAAATTCCGACAGAAATGTCCAAAATTTTAAATGAACATTTTACGAGCGTGTTTACTGTGGAAGATTCTTCCGAATTGGAATCGTTAATTGGGGAAGTTCGTAGTGCTGATAATTGCATATCCGATGTAACTATAAATGACGAGAAAATCCTTAAATTTATTAAGCTAATGAAAAAGTCGAAATCTCCGGGCCCCGATGGGGTATATCCAATTCATTTAAAGGAGCTTCAAAATGAACTCGTTAAGCCATTGCGTGAAATTTTCAATCGCTCATTAGAGGATGGCGTAGTTCCGTTGGATTTCAAGCGAGCAAACGTTACACCTATATTTAAGAAGGGGAATAGATTTGAAGCAACGAATTTTCGGCCTATTAGTCTAACTTCGGTAGTTGGGAAGCTTTTAGAATCTGTAATTAAAGATAGAATAGTGAGCCACCTCGAGGCAAATAAGCTGATTAACGATACCCAACATGGATTTAGGCGTGCGAGATCGTGCTTGACTAACTTGCTCGAATTCTTCCACAAAATGATTTGCGTGTACGATGAAAGCAAAGCTGTAGACGTAATATATTTAGACTTTAAAAAGGCGTTCGACACCGTCCCCCACCAAAGGTTATTAATGAAAGTTAAAGCGATTGGGGTGACTGGTAAGATTTTAAACTGGATTAGAAATTGGCTGAAAGATCGCTCGCAGCGGGTGGTAATAAATGGGGAATGTTCAGATTGGGCCAGCGTTAGTAGTGGGGTACCGCAGGGTTCTGTTTTAGGCCCTTTATTGTTTTTAATTTATATTAACGATTTAGATAAAGGCATACTTAGTCGGATTTCGAAATTTGCGGACGACACGAAGCTGGGCAATCGTGCCTATGTAAGAGCGGATGTCGATAAATTGCAGGGGGACCTAAACTCGATTGCCAATTGGGCGGACAAGTGGCAAATGGAATTTAATTTAAGCAAATGCAAGGTAATGCACTTGGGTTGCCATAATTTAAGAGTAGAATATACCATGAAAGGCCAAGTCCTCGACGCGGTTAAATTAGAAAAAGACTTGGGAGTATTAGTCTCAGACGATTTTAAATTCTCGAAGCAATGCGCGGATGCGTGTAAAAAAGCAAATCGCGTTTTGGGTTATATCGCGCGTAATTTCACCTTCAAATCTAAGGATGTAATTTTACCTTTATATAAATCCCTTGTGCGGCCACTTCTCGAATACGCTGTTCAATTTTGGGCTCCATATTTAATGAAAGATATCGCGCAATTAGAAAGAGTGCAGCGTAGGGCTACGAAATTAATTCCAGAGCTGAGGAATAGATCATACGAGGAAAGGCTCAGGGCTTTAGATTTGCCATCGCTAGAACGCAGAAGATTACGTGGCCAGCTAATAGAAGTATTTAAAATACTAAAGGGTTTCTCAAACGTTGACTTTCGCAATCTGTTCGAACTGGATCATAGGGGAAATACTCGTCAGTACGGGTTAAAATTTGTGAACAAGCGTTTTAACACTAGTATAGCCCAAAACTATTTTACATTTAAAGTTACTCAAAATTGGAATCGGCTGCCCACCCACGTAGTAGATAGCACTTCGGTTAATATGTTCAAAAATCGTCTCGACGTGCATTTGAATAGTTTAAATATAACGTAGTTGAGCACTGTGAATTTAAACGTCCTTGCAGAGAGAGAGTTTGGAGCGGAGGTTTAAGGATATGAAATTATGATGACTAAAAATGATGCCGGCGATTCTCTGCATGTGTAGCTTAGATGTCCCATTTCTTTTCCGCCTATCCTATAAGTAGTCTCTATCCCTAAATTAGCTTTTCACCACTAGCAGTCGAGTGGCTGCGGAAGATGAGAAGAAAAACTTTCTATCTCCCCCGACCCCTAGTTTGATTAGTTAAAATTGCACGATAATGTACACATGTAGATAAGTGTGTACAGTAGATAGTATTAAAAAAAATAAAAAATTAGCATGTTAGAGATACACTCGTAGATAAGGGTGTATCGTAGTTTTTGATTTAGTGTAGCGGACTAGCCTCGAGCGGACCTTAGGGTCTTTGCTGGTCCTAGGTTCTGTAGTTCTGTAGTTCTGTAGTTCTGTACTTGGTTTTATCTTATATATATATATATATATATATATATATATATAAACACTCGTACCTGTAGGTTATCGTCCACCAATATATATATATATATATATATATATATATATATATATATATATATATATATATATATATATATATATATATATATATATATATATATTCGAGATGTTTTCGTTTGAAGTGTTGGAGGAGGTCTGAGGAATAGAGTAAAAGCCATCCTCGGTCTCTTCCGACCTCTTTTACTCGAAAGTATTTCATACGTATTAAATTGTATGTCTAACTTTGGTTGCTCCTTTCCTGTATCAGGTTGGAAAGAAAGTAATGTCCGATTTTTTAGAATAAGGTTTTAGGTAGTATTTATTAAAGTAGTGCCTCGTGTGATCGTTTAGAAATGTTGCAATGAGTAATTTATATAGTTATCTTTGTTTTTATATATATTGTTCATAATCTTCTTCGGTATTTACTACTATGTCTTCACATTTAAAGATCACATAATGGTATCATTTCAAGTAAAGCGGGAAAATCCATTCTGAGCACTTATGTGGATGTTGCATTAAATGGAAATAGTTGCAGGAGGTGATTTTCCTGTTTCCGAAGTGAGGATTTTAATCTAAAAGACCGACAAAAAGAAGATCATACGAAAGAACGTGATTCGAAAGAGTTTGAGGCTGTTGTTATGGCAAATCCTGCTACAACTTCAAAGGAAACTGGCAGAACAATTTAACGTAACTCATACGACTTTTCTAAGCCAAATTAAAAGGTTTGGAAAGGTTCCAGTGATTGCAAGATTGGTCCTGCGTGAACTGCACAGTGAGTCTGCTGCTATTCATTGCTTTCACGACACCTTCAGGCACCATGTTTGGGCAGGCTTTTTACTGGTAATGAGAAGTGGATTCTCTATTAAACTGTGTCGTTTGGAGATCAGTCGATTTATCGATTTAGCAGAATGTCTCAATTACCGGGGAGAGAACTTCATCTAAAAAGATCATCTTGTGTGCATGGATGGACATTGAAGAAATTGTCCATTACGAACTGTTAGACAACAATCAAACAGTTAATGCTAGACTCAAGCTATTGCAATCAACTTCGTCTTTTAAAAACCGCTTTGATCCTTAGTCTACAGAATGGCTGTCATCATCCATCACGATGATGCCCCTCCTCACGCAACGATAATGACTAAAGATCTTTTGGAGGATCTCGTTTGTAAAATATTGCTTCATCCTCCATATTCGCCTGGCCTTACTCCTCACTATCACTTGTTTAAGAGATTACAGAACCATTTGGATTGCCTTAGGTTGACATCAAGAGAAGAGATTGAAAGCGATTTAGATTCATATTTTGCATAAAAACCTAAGGAATTTTACAAGTGTGCCATTTATAAGCTTTTGACAGAATAAACGAGGCTCTAGGGATCAAGGTAAGTTAAGTTGATGATTAAATATTTTCATAGACATAAGTTTGTTATTCATTTTTAATACATACCCTATAATCGTACATTACTTTCGTTTCATCCTGATGTATATTTAGCTCTGAGAAAGAATAATTGGTTACGATTTGGGGCAAATCTAAAATTTTAGTATTTTCCTACGTCATTTTTCTTATTAGACATACGAGTATAAACTACATATGAAAAAATGTTATGCAAGTTTGGATGAATATAATAAAATATATTGCAGATGAAGAATTTACAAAAAAAATTTAAGTGTCTAAAATGACTTTAACACAGGTTCTTTTAGAGAGAACCAGCATTGTTTGTATATCAACTAACTTCAGTTCAGTATCGTGTTATCGTGTTGCCAGCTTTCGTCCAGGCAACATGCCTAAGAAATCAGTCACTTCATTGACGGATCTCAGTTCAATTTGTTCTGATGCGAGGACCCGAGATTGTTCGTAACAAAGCAGGTTAAAGATTGTCTGTCAATTGCTCCATAACTAGTCTGAAGTTTGGCGTAGGAAGTACAATAGTTTATGTCTTCATTTCGATAGATGGCACTGAAACAATTGTGCGCTTACATGACCCAGTGAATTCACAAGTGCACAAGGAATTGCTGGGGTACCATGCTTTACCCCACCTGCGAGCCTTCGAAGCCCAACCTGAAATTTTATTTCGCAGAATTATTATCCCTTGCTACACGGCCAAGCGGGTGAAGACCTTCCTGGATGACTAGCACATTACTGTTATGAACTGGCCTGTACAGGTTCCGCACCTGAAAATGTTTAGAAACATTCAGAAAGAGATTTAACCGATGCATCTAAAAACAGTTCAAGAGCTTTAAAGAAATTCTTCTAGATGAATAGAAGAAGATCACTGCGCAAGAGTACTCCAATTGGTTCGTGTTTGTGGCAGGTAATGTCAAGGCATCATCGAGAATAAAAGCCGCCACACTCGATACTAAACACTTATAACTTGTATTATTGATTTTCACTTAAAATTTAATTGATATATTCCAAGGGACAGCTTTGTCTGTCATTCGAATCATTTTGGACTTCAATTTCACTAGTAAAATTCTTATATGTTGTATTTCACCTTTTTTCTTTTTCTCCAAGAAATCTATGGATTTTTAAAAATAAACATCAAAACCTCTTATTAACTTTATTCATTTAAAATGGCCCCCTTTAATGCATCCTAGATTCAATTTGTCCTCCGAAATATAGCAGAATAAATACTCGGTTAGAACAAATGAGAAAATCGTATGCACGTTTTTGTTTATTTAAAGTCCTGGAAAATGAGGTCAATTCGAAACGTTTGTGCCAAGGAAATCAACTTTTACAATGAAAATCATGAATACAGACTTATTATTCATCCTTAATATATATATATATATATATATATATATATATATATATATATATATATATATATATATATATATATATATATGTCGTAGAATGACTCCCGACGATACCATATATCACTATTCGTTGAGGGAACTTCCTTAATTATCTTTAGAGTGCGTTACTGTCTGGCGGCCGATATTATGTATCTTCGATATGCTTAAGAAGTGGAACTGAGCTCAAGGATAATAATATTGCTATCATTAATAAAATAGAGTTTTATTAATAATAACTGTCAACAAACACAAGACGGAAAATATTGACATAAACAGGGAATGAAAAGGGTCGTGGGGGCTCGGCTAATCCGAGGATTTAAAGGATTTAAAAAGGTAAAACAAATATAGAGTTAAAGAGATGGGATGGTTCGATAAACCATTTAAAGCACAGGATAGAATTGACAAAAAGGGTTAAGTACTCAAAGGTAACGTTCGGCTTACGTAATTTTATACTAGTGGTGCAGAGGAAGTCGACGTGAAGGAATTTTCGGTCCGTTGGCGAGTTGCAGCCGAAGCGGGGGAATAAAATGATCCTGACGTGGCGTCTTGGGAAGGAGAACCGTTTCTCGACGAACGGCTTGAAGAACAATGGCTGTTCTACGTTGTTCTCTTCTGAACAAAGGGGGGATGAGAACCGTCTCTTGTCTACGGGCTCAATAACAATGGCTGTTCTAATGTTGTTCTCCTTTGAACAACAAGGGGGAAGGGTGAGAACCGTCTCTTGTCTACGGGCTCAAGAACAATGGCTGTTCTAAGGTTGTTCTCCTCTGAACAACAAGGGGGGAGGGTGAGAACCGTTTCTTGGCGAAGGGCTCAAAACGAACAATGGCTGTTCTAATGCTGTTCTCCTCTGAACAACAGGGGGAGATGAGAACCGTTTCTTGGCGAAGGGCTCAAAACGAACAATGGCTGTTCTAATGCTGTTCTCCTCTGAACAACAGGGGGGGATGAGAACCGTTTCTTGGCGAAGGGCTCAAAACGAACAATGGCTGTTCTAATGCTGTTCTCCTCTGAACAACAAGGGGAAGCCTTGGGGACTTGGCGTCACGGAAGCCTCGAACCTTTGGCACTCAAGGAATATTGTCCTCCTTCTGGACAAGTGATGGTTAATCTCGAGGTCGAGGTCCCTTGGCGCACAAAGGAAGAGAGGGTCGTGGTGATGTTTCGCGACGAAAATCTGGATCTCCAATCTGATCTTAGTGGTAAAGTTTCCATATAAATAGCCAGGACATCTCCTTGGCGTGGGGGACAATAGAGTGGGAGCTTCGAGGGAATGCACAGCCGGGCCGGAGAACAATGCCTTATCTGCCCATAAGCCTAACTCAATCTGGCGAGGTCGTCGTATGGGGGCGAACGGGGGGACGATAACCTCCTTGTTTAAACATTGACATCCGGTAGCTGTGATAAGACTCCAAGCTTCGAATCGAAGATGCACGTGGGCAGCATCGTGGTTTTAAATAATATGGGATAGGAGTTGAAATTAACGCAGCTTCAACTCGTTCTATCACACCCCTCCATTCCAGGGGAAGTTGTCACTTCGAAAAAAAGAGAGAGAAGGGACAACGATAGAGCTCCGTTGTGGGGAACTCGTTTTCTTGTACCAACCGTACCTTCCTGCACCTAACTAGTATTACCTCAATACATATGATTATTTTGATCTTTAGATTACAGGGGAAAATAACCTTTAATACAACTTAATCAAAGAAAAAAAAGGGCATGGAACAATGAAATGATATAAAATTAGTACATACGGGACAAAATAATTGATACGTAAATTAATGGGTACAAATATATATACATACAAAAAAATTAGACATTGAGCGTTACAAAATTCAGACATACACATTAATTAATTATATTACAAGAGAATCTTAATTTGAGTCGTACAAGACGGTATATACCTACATGGAGATACTAATCCTATGAATACAATTATTCTACGCTATTCGGTAACGCATTCCTACTGAGTGCGTCAGCGACCTGGTTATCGGAACCTTTGATATAATTTATTTTAAATTGATACTCTTGCAAGAGTAAACTCCAGCGCATGATGCGGCCGTTTGAGTGTCGCACATTCCTAATATAGGCTAACGGACGGTGGTCGGTTCCTATCTGAAATTCTTTACCTATCAAGTACATCTTGAATTTGTCTATGACCCAGATAATTGATAGAGCTTCCTTTTCTATAGTGGCATATCTCTTTTCGCGTGGTAATAATTGACGACTAGCATATGCAACTGGATGACTCGTGCCGTCATCCTCGTATTGAAGGAGTACACCTCCAATGCCCTCGTTGGACGCGTCTGTCTTAATCCCAAAGGATTTTTCCGGGTTGGGCAACTTTAAAATGGGGGCAGTAATGAGCTTACTCTTGAGCTGATTAAAATGGGAAATAGCGACATCATTCCAACGTAGACGATCGGGTGAATTCTTTTTTAAAAGGGAGCTGAGGGGCGCCAAAATCGCAGCGAAATTCGGAACGAATCGCCGATAGTACGAAGCTGATCCTAGGAACGATCTTAATTGCTTGTTTGTAATCGGGAGGGGCATGTCGGCGATTGCCTTAATCTTATCCTCTTGGGGACCCAACTGGCTTTGTCCTATTTTGAAACCCAAATATTTGATGGTTTCGTGGGCAAAATGGCATTTGCTGGGGCCAATGGTGAGGCCATTTTCGCGCAGTCGCTCGAAGAGAGCTAATAGGGTGGTTAAATGGTGACTCCATTCGCGAGTAGCGACGTAGACATTATCAAAGTAAAAGGATACGTTTGGAAGTCCATCTAACAACCTTCTCATGAGACGGTTATAGTTGCTACAAGCAGTGACGAGGCCAAAAGGAAGGCGCTTGAATTGCATAAGGCCTTTCTCTGTTGCAAAGGCGGTATATGCTTTCACCTCAGGCCGGAGGGGGATTTGATAATACGCCTTGCACAAATCGAGTTCTGAGATGAACTTGGCGTTTTCGAAAAGGTGGAGGTTTCGGTCTACCAACGGGATGGGCTCGGCGTCGAACACAGTTACCGAATTTAACTTCCGGAAGTCGATGCACATCCGATAAGAGCCATCAGGTTTCTTGACCATGACGACTGGGGAACAATAACTAGAGGTGGAAGGTTCTATGATGTCTAAACTAATTAAATTATCAACTTCGGCGTTAAAGGCTTGGCGTAAATGAATCGGCATGGGATAGGGTTTTGAACGGACGGGTTCTAAGGTTGTTAATTTGATATCATGCTTGAAACTAGTAGCGCACCCAGGCTTCTCCGAAATAACGTCGTCGAACTGACGTAATAGATCTTGTAGCTGACCCTTTTGATGTGGTGTCAGCTGCGCGTCGATATCCAGGTCAGAGGGTTCAAAAGGCTCGCCTGGTAGGGAAGGAAGAGGGTAATCGGCATCAGGTTGGATGCACACTGTCTGGATTACATTAAGGGACTCCGCGGGGTAATCCTCTTCAAGCGCTGATGTTTCGTCCAGTGCTACGAAGGTATGTCCATGGGCGCGCCGGTGGTACTTTTTCAATAAGTTGACGTGATAGAGCTTATCGCCTGCTGGGGTACCAATGAGGTAATCTACCGGTCATCGTGCCTCGCGGACCGAGTACGGACCTTTCCATTGGCTCAGTAATTTATTACTGGCTGTGGGAAGGAGCAGGAGTACTTCATCACCGGGCTTAAATTTACGATCTTCGGACCGGACATCAAAATAGGTTTTGTATTTCTCCAAATTGACATCGGCATTTTTATAGGCGATGTTTGCGCATTTCTCGAGCCTCTGGCGTAGGTCCAAGACATAGGCGTAAGATGACTGGAGTTCTTGATCCAGTTGGGGCTTAATTAACAACTCTTTTAAAATACTGAGTGGCCCGCGTATATTACGTCCATAAAGGAGCTCGAACGGGGCGAAGCCTAATGTACGGTGGGGAATTTCCCGATAGGCGAATAGGGCGACCGGGAGATATCGGTGCCATTCGCGGGGCTGCTCGGCACAGATCTTCTTAATAATGGATTTTAAATTTCCATTTAATTTCTCGCACATCCCGTTTGTCTGTGGCCGGAAGGGGGTGGTAAAAAGGGGCTTTACCATGAGCAGCTTCCCTACGTACTCCATCAACTCAGAGGTGAATTGTCGGCCTCTATCGGAGATTATTTCCTTGGGGACGCCTACCCTCGAAAAGATGGAAATGAGGGCCTCGGCGCAAGAAATACTGTCGATTCGGCGAAGGGGGACAGCCTCGGGAAAACGGGTAGCAAAGTCTACCAAGGTGAAAATGTAGCTGTGCCCTTCGCTCGAAGGGGGGTGGATAGGGCCAACCAGGTCGATGGCCACTCTGGAGAAGGGTTCAGTAATGACTGGTCCCCTTTGTAAGGAAGCAGGTTTGACCCGCCCCTTAGCGGACGTCTTCTGGCACACATCGCACGATCGACAATGCTTTGAGATGTCAGCTGCAGCACCCGGCCAATAAAAATATCTAAAAATGCGCTGGCCAGTTTTAGTGTGACTAAAATGACCGGAAAAAATGCTGTCATGAGCCACTTTGAGCACTATAGGGACATGGGATCGTGGAAGGCATGGGACAGTAGTAACAGCGTTATTACTGTCCTCGGCGGATCGATAAAGAAAGCCACCTTCCTCCAGGTACCTGATGACTTTGGGTCCACGGACAGTCTCCGTGTCCTGGTTTTAGGCCTTATCCCATAAGGGTGTTAGTGCTGCACACTCCTTTTGTGCCGTCCTAAAGTCCTGGTTAAGGATCTCCGAGAATTCGGACGGTAACGGGGTTCTGAGGGGGACGGACTCCTAGGCTTCCTTCTTAGCTCGACCTCGAGTAAGGGCGGCCTGGGACACAGGGTCGGAACTTACTTGGGGGCTCTGTCCTATAAGTACAGAGCAGAATTTTATGGGTGCTGAAATGACTTCAGCCCAGCCATCATAATATTGACACTGCAGGTAACATCTAACGACGGGGAATCTGTTCGCCCGCCCAAGGTAGTCATGTACCACCGCAAATTTTTCGTGGTTAGGGTCCACTGGGGGAAGGAGTTCGTCGGACACGATGAAACACGTACATCCTGTGTCCCTGACGAGAGTCGATACTCGGCAGCCATTCACGCTGCCCTCCTCAAATTTCAAAGTTCTGGTGAACTTTTATCAAAAATAAAATTTACCTGGTGGCCTGACGGAGGGGGAGAAGTTGCTGCTTGGGTCTGCACCACCGGGGGAGCCGGGGTTGCATAAATCTGGTGAACTTGGTGGGCTGGTCCGCTTTTAAGCTTAGAATTTTGGGGGCAATTCCAGCTCATGTGGTTTTCTACACCACAGGTGAAGCATATTATTGGTCGCTTCGGGAAGAGAGGTGGAGAAGAAATCTGAACGGGAGGTTTGGAGTCCCGTTGTTGATTTTGGGGAATGAAGTTTTGGGGTCTTACGGGGCCCGGAAACTTTGTCAGCTTTCCTGGGAAGGGGCGCGAATCCTTCCTTCTTTCCTGGTTTGGGGGTTGGTGAGAAGTTCGATTCTCCTTTGGATATAAATTATGGCTTGCGGCATAGACATCCGCTTCTTCGGTACATTCTTTAAAGGTCTGGCACCGACGATCCTTGACAAACGCGCGGATCTCCGTCGGGAGAGACGCCAAAAATTGATCTCGCAACACGAAGTCTGTTAAGGACTCGTAGTTCGGATCAACCTTTGAGGATTCTAACCAAAATTTAAAATTCCTCTGAAGAATGTATCCGAATTGACGGAACGTCTGTCCGGGTTTAATACGACCTCCTCGAAATTCTTGGCGGTAGAAATCGGGAGTCATATTATGAGCGGCCAATAACTCAGCTTTTAAGGTGCTGTAGTTAATTGTACACTCAGATGGTAGAGATATAAAAATTTCGGGCAATTTGCAATTTAACAGGGGAAGTAATCTGGCTACACCTTCAGCCTCCAGATCCATGTTATTGATTTCGAGGATCTTTTCGAAGTGGGCTAAAAATGCTCCGAAATCCTCTCCATCCTTGAAATTGGGGAGCTTTAGTGAGAGATTGGAGGGGGCTTCGGAACGGGAACTGGTGGACTGTATCCCCGCTTCAACACGAGCTAATTCAATCTGATGGTGAAGCTCAGCTTGTCTTACCCATGCCTCTCTTTCTCGTTCCTCTTGTCGGATTACTCTTTCTTTTTCTTCCTCTTTTCTTTGCTCCTCTTGAATGTACTCAATTAGTTCTTTTCCGGAGAGTCCCAAGGATTCTCCTTGCGCTTTAAAGATTTCAAACTGAGTCATCTTTGCACTTGGGGGCGCACTAGTCAACCAACTAAAATTCCTTGCAACAAGAATTATGCCTCTATAGAATTAGCCTACCTAAATATGGGCACTGACCTATTCGTACTTGGTTTCTTACTCTAAATAACCACTGACTAAAATCACAAAAAAACACAAACAAATTATTATCACAGTTCCTTGAGCTACTCCAGCTTCTTAAGTTTAAAAAAAAAGGGGATAGCAATCGTTAAAAAAAAGGGAACTACTATATTCTATTATTATAACGAATAACACTATGCTTTACTCGACTGAGACCAGTGTTTGCAAAGATATAGCGTTAAACCTTACACACCTGAAACCAAATTTAAATAGTATATATATATATGTCGAAGAATGACTCCCGACGATACCATATATCACTATTCGTTGAGGGAACTTCCTTAATTATCTTTAGAGTGCGTTACTGTCTGGCGGCCGATATTATGTATCTTCGATATGCTTAAGAAGTGGAACTGAGCTCAAGGATAATAATATTGCTATCATTAATAAAATAGAGTTTTATTAATAATAACTGTCAACAAACACAAGACGGAAAATATTGACATAAACAGGGAATGAAAAGGGTCGTGGGGGCTCGGCTAATCCGAGGATTTAAAGGATTTAAAAAGGTAAAACAAATATAGAGTTAAAGAGATGGGATGGTTCGATAAACCATTTAAAGCACAGGATAGAATTGACAAAAAGGGTTAAGTACTCAAAGGTGACGTTTGGCTTACGTAACTTTTACACTAGTGGTGCAGTGGAAGGTGGCGCGAAGGAGTTTCGGTCCGCTGGCGAGTTCCAGCCGAAGGAGGGGGATAAGATGATCCTGACGTGGCGTCTTGGGAAGGAGAACCGTTTCTCGACGAACGGCTTGAAGAACAATGGCTGTTCTACGTTGTTCTCTTCTGAACAAAGGGGGGATGAGAACCGTCTCTTGTCTACGGGCTCAATAACAATGGCTGTTCTAATGTTGTTCTCCTCTGAACAACAAGGGGGAAGGGTGAGAACCGTCTCTTGTCTACGGGCTCAAGAACAATGGCTGTTCTAATGTTGTTCTCTTCTGAACAACAAGGGGGGAGGGTGAGAACCGTTTCTTGGCGAAGGGCTCAAAACGAACAATGGATGTTCTAATGCTGTTCTCCTCTGAACAACAGGGGGGGATGAGAACCGTTTCTTGGCGAAGGGCTCAAAACGAACAATGGCTGTTCTAATGCTGTTCTCCTCTGAACAACAGGGGGGGGGATGAGAACCGTTTCTTGGCGAAGGGCTCAAAACGAACACTGGCTGTTCTAATGCTGTTCTCCTCTGAACAACAAGGGGGAAGCCTTGGGGACTTGGCGTCACGGAAGGCTCGAACCTTTGGCACTCAAGGAATATTGTCCTCCTTCTGGACAAGTGATGGTTAATCTCGAGGTCGAGGTCCCTTGGCGCACAAAGAGAGAGAGGGTCGTGGTGATGTTTCGCGACGAAAATCTGGATCTCCAATCTGATCTTAGTGGTAAAGTTTCCATATAAATAGCCAGGACATCTCCTTGGCGTGGGGGGACAATAGAGTGGGAGCTTCGAGGGAATGCACAGCCGGGCCGGAGAACAATGCCTTATCTGCCCATAAGCCTAACTCAATCTGGCGAGGCCGGCGTATGGGGGCGAACGGGGGGACGATAACCTCCTTGTTTAAACATTGACATCCGGTAGCTGTGATAAGACTCCAAGCTTCGAATCGAAGATGCACGTGGGCAGCATCGTGGTTTTAAATAATATGGGATAGAAGTTGAAATTGACGCAGCTTCAACTCGTTCTATCACAATATATATATATATATATATATATATATATATATATATATATATATATATATATATATATATATATATATGAATATATATATATATATATATATAAATATATATATATATATATATATATATATATATATATATATATATATATATATATATGTGAAAGATAATGGTAAACCACAATATTTGAATCAAGATTTTATTTATAACTATCGGACTAGTTTCGCAAGATACCATTTTCAAGTAATAATGAAGAAACTAGGCAAGGAGTACAGTATATACAAAGTAAGACACATCCTAAAAAAAATGAAACAGCAGGAAACAATCTGGAAACAAAACTTGAGTGAATCTGGCGTGAATGATAAGCTAAACAAAATGAAATGGAACCGGAAACAATCTGAAGAATTGCTAATCCTGGAGACGCATTGCGCCTGGGGGCTTTTAGATACGAATGGCGACTCTATTCGTTATATATTTGTTAAATTTGTATTGCCCTTGAAATAAATTGAAATTATCAACTTGGTTGATGATGATGGATTCCGCAATTTTCCTCTCAATATAGTTGTTTGATTTATAAATAATTTTTGCATGGTTAAATTCAATTATATGGTCGTGCTTTTGCATGTGCTTAAAGAGACTTGAAGAGTTCGTACACCTTCTGATATCAGCTAAATGTTCTGTCATCCTCTTATTAAAGTGGCCTGACTCTCCGATGTATGTTAATTTGCAATTATATATATATATATATATATATATATATATATATACCGGCGACACCAATGCTAAACCTACTATGCAACTTAAGCGGGATTAATGTATCCCCCATACCAAATAACAGCGAAACGAAGACTAAAAAACTGGAACTACTAAATATAAAAATAAAGCTCTCTATATCATTACAAACACAAAGATAAGAGAGCAAAGAAGCCAGAGAATTTTACAGCAAGAACTGTTCAATATTATCATCAAGAAAAGAGCGGAGAAAAGTTTGGTGGGAAATAAACTCACTTCTTCCTTCATTTGCAGAGCATACGAAAATCAGAGCAGAAACCTCTTAAAACGCTTGTTTCCCCAGCAGTAGACAACATCTGAGAGTTGATGAGGTACCATTGTTTACTTAAAAATGAAGTCAATAACAATACAAAAAGTCCAGCTAAGTCAGCTCCACACAAAGCAATTAACCAACTCAAGAAACCAAAACCGATAGAGACATAAATCTAACTCCGCCACCCAAAATCGGCAAGACAACCGAAGAAATCACCCTGAAGTGACCTATACAACCCAAAATAGAATTAAACGATAAACAAAATGCAATAGTGAATAAAAGGAGTAAAAAAACAACAAATCAAAGCTAAGTGAAGTTAAGTGAAAAATGCGATAAGTGTAAAATACTAACACAAAATAAAGAGAGAATGCGAAATTGGAAAATTTAATAATCAATAGTGAAATAATAAAGCTAAGTGAAGTTAGGTAAAAAGTGTGTAAACAAAGCGGGATAAAATCTCAAGCTAATTTGAACGAAATCGGAAAGCGTAAAATTAAAGTACAAACTACATAAATACGTTAAATACAACAACATTAAAAATATGATCCCCGAAAAAACTTACATAAGCTCAAACAAACAAATACACAACGGCATGAATGCGACAAATAAATAGATGAATGAATGAGAAAATACAAACAAACAGAGATTAGACGGATCTCCCTACTTTCTTGGTGAATTTGAACGTGTGGAAGCAAGATAAAAAACTAAAAGGGATGGGAGAAAGCGAGAAATTGAGGGATGTGTGGTACAGAATCCACGATAAAATCAGTAGGTCTACTAAATGAAGCTGTTTCATTCAATTCATCTATCCAACTAGGAGAAGAAAATCAATATAGATCAACTTCTATTTTCTTACTCTCTTCTCTAATTTCAAATATTTTGCACATCCTTCCACTCCTCTCCACCCTGCCGACCCTTTCCCTTCTGATTCCATTTGAATCTTTTGAGGCAGCAGAGGGAATTAGATGAAAGGTCGACCGGGGACGCTTTCCCAACATCTCTCATTTCGGGAGAGGATGGTAAGGTTTGTGCCTATGCCGGCGATGAATCTTTCCCTCCTATTATCCCCCCCAAAATCTTCTCCCCCATCCCTCACTCATACCTCTCATGCTCTCTCTACTCGGAGTCTACTAAAGCTCGGGGTGGGGATGGTGCGGATGACTACAAAGAAGTACTCGGCCTCGCTTACTTTCCCTCCACTTGGCCATTCTTAAAAAGATCAGAGGAAGGGCTCGGTCGATCTGCTCTTTATCTCTGAATTTTATTTTCATTTCATTTCAATTTAAACATACAAAAATTAAACAGAACTCAATTAATTTTATGAGAACCAGGTAAATAGATTAGAACGTGTATATAAAAGGAAAAATAAGAATAAAGAGACTTGCCAGTAGAAAGAACAAGGTCTGCTGACCAAAGTTACGTGCTCTCAGTGACAGAGATGAGAGAGAGAGAGAGATAGAATAGACACCTGGTCGACCCTTTTTGTCGGCGCTAATGGAAGTACGAAATCATAAGACGCCTTGTTGGCCTGAAAGACTGCCATCGCAGAAAACCGCGACAAGCTTGAGAGCCCGAAAAGGTCCCATTGGGAGTCGGACAAAGTTTTGCCTCGCCGACTTAGGAACCTTCCGGCGATTGTGATAATTGGGCGACACTACCCTCGCGTCCCCTTCGGATGGAGGGAGGAAAACCCCCTTCAACCTCACTATAAATCTTCCTGCATCAGAGTTGGAAGGCAGTATCCGCCACCTAGCCGTCCCGTCAGTATCCGCCGCCTGCCCACCCTGTCTGTATCCACTATCTGCCCGTCCCCGTCAGTACCTGTCATCTGCACTTCCCCGTCCGTACCCGCTATTCTCGCCACGTTGGACTCTGCACAATTCCTTGCAGAACTCCTCAAGCTCCTGGTATTCTCGTTTAATTCGCGTGAGTCTACCCCATACTCGTTGTTACCCGCTCCTCGAATGCAACGTGCCTAGTCTCGACTCGGTGTTCTAAACCCGAAGTCAAGATCTAAGTTCATCCCATTAGTAGTCATTGTCAAGAGACTATTATTTGAACTTTGCGCCAAGGCAAGGATTACTCCCTTGGACCAAATCCTTGAGGTAACAGCAACGCGCAACTATCCTGTGCAAGTTATCTCACTAATACACCTCC
The DNA here is from genome assembly GCA_963969495.1 of Ceratothoa steindachneri. NCBI lineage: Eukaryota > Metazoa > Arthropoda > Malacostraca > Isopoda > Cymothoidae > Ceratothoa > Ceratothoa steindachneri. The sequence continues at coordinate 161,493,426 of OZ018318.1, forward strand.
CCCTCTTCTCAGTGTAAGGCTCCATCGTTGTCTTCGTGTACGCTTAAGGTCATTCGAGCGACGCTTCTGTCAGTATTGTTCGTTTGTGTGTACGGCGACCATCCCCGCCAAACCCCCTCCCCCTTTATGTCGCTAAGACTCGTTTACGTCTAATTTGTTATATAGCTTGTTTCAAAATCCATTTTAACCTTTTTAAAATGAATATTAATTTGCATATTAGTAAAGTTATTTTTGTACCCGTTTTTCTATTGCCCCGGACCCTACAAGATAGCCAGCTATTTGGCCAACCTAAAATTTGGTTAATCTGCACTCTGTCTGTATTATAAGCTTCCCACGCACATAGCTGTCATCTATCTAGGCTGAGAAATGCAGGAAGGGTTTAACATGACCCTATTCTACGACACTCACTTATTCTGATTTATAACCTTACGACCTTCAAAACTTTCAATAATTTCCGGAGTAACCTTAGGAGGATCTTGGCAACTATATCATTCGAAAGAGAATGTAAAACAACATTAGGGTTTCAAATTTCGTTAGAATCGGCCGAATAGTTATGATGTTATTGTCAAAACAAAATAATTCCTGGGCTTACCTTAGGAAAACGTTGACAATTATATTTTTCGAAAATGAATGTAAAACAACATAAGAGTTTCAAATTTCATTAGAATTGGCCGAATATTTACAATGTTATTACCAAAACAAAAAAAAAGCAAAACGGGAACGCGGCTAAAAATGAAAAATAACAAATATTTGAACACTATTTAAACACTATTTACCATGATTGTTAATTTCCAGATTACTACTCCCATAATAAGCACATATATTAGCTTGACCTACAAATAAACTTGCAATTCTCCGCAGCTCTTCAACTTCCCTTCTGTTTGCCCTAAACTTTTGTCATTGTTGCTCCCAAAGGAGCTTTACAGAAAAACGTGGAACAGTCTCAACCCTTTACTCTACTCCTAGTTCCCACTTTAGTATCTCGTTTCCCTACTCTTCTCTCTCTATTCTCATCTTCCTTCCCCTAAGCCTCCTTTTCGTGCCTACATTTGACACGGCCGTGGGTGGTGGATGAGCGCAAAGGGGGGCGGGGTGTCTCTCCCGCCCTATCCCTTCCTCCCTCGTTCCTCGATGCGAATGGGCAGGGGGAAGGGAAGGGGCGGAAGCTCGGAGGGGGTATTCTTTTACTCCCGCCCCCCATTTTTCTCCTATTCTATTGTATTTTCCTCATCCGCTCCGTGACTCGCTCTTCATTTGCATGTAGATGTTTGAATAGATTGTTCAAGGGGGGGCGTAGGACTACAAAGAAATACCGAGGGACCCTAAAAGATTCTGCAACCGGTTGAGAAAAGATCCCAACCTAAAGAAAAGATTATTATTAAAATCGGAAAAGAACTGGAGCAAGATGGAGAAATCAAGGTGCATTTTCGGAGACACTGGAAGAAAAATTTCTCGATTCTCATGAAGGAAATCAGGCATTCGACTAATAATACGGGGTACAAATCCAGCAACGGCTAAAAGAACGAAACGTAACCTTACACTAAACGTAAAGGTAGACGAGCAACTGAAGGAGGGCAGGCCATGCACAAATGAGAAATACCCTGAGTGCATGAAATCTTTCAGAAAAAAAGCACCAGAATCAAGCGGGCTAAACAAACTACATATATAAAAACGCACCAAACAACATCCATGGTGAAATCTTAAAAATCTCCAACGCCTGCCTGGACATGGAATCCTCCCTCTTCAGCATCTAAAAGGGTTAAAATGATTTTTATACAGAAGCCAAATATACCGTAGGAACAACTGAAAATATACCATCCTATCTCGCTACTCTAGCTTTTGGGAAACTTTTCGAGAAAATCTTGAACGACAGGCTAGTAAAGCATCTAGAAAATCACAACCTATATAATGCACGACAGCATAGTTTCAGAAAGTGGTTGAGGGAGGGAGACAGCCTTGGCAATAATATCAGAAAAGATAGCCACTGACATTGAAAGAGGCAGCAGAGTGGATGTAATAATATGCGATGTTCCTAAAGTGTTTTACAAAGTTTGAATCATAGGCTTAAGTTAAAAATGACAGATAAAAAACCTGGATAAAAACAATACAAAGATCCTATTTAGCCATCTGTAAGATAGAACTGCCACGCTTTGTTTTAAAGGGTATATGGGAGAATAATAGACAATGAAAGCGGATGTTCCACACGGATGGTACCTCAACCCTGCCATCTGCATTGTACTTACTGGCGACCTTCTTTAGCCAACAAATGACTGCGCGACGTATGTACAGTCCGCGGATGATGAATGATATCTCTCAAAATGTATCCAACAACCGCAAAAACCCGAGAGATATAACTCAAACATTGGCAAAAGCGATTAAAAACAACAATGACTATGAGAATAAAATAAAATAAAAACAAACCAAACCAAAAAAGAATAATTCCCATCAATAGAAAAAATGTCCCAATATGATCATAGATGAAGAGAAGTATCAATACCAAACGGAAAGGAGAGTCCTTCGACTCGAACTGAAAGAATGGGTACACCTCTCACACGCACGAGAAAATTGATCAAGCCAAAAGAACATTCACATTCTTCTATTTATTTAACGAACTAAAAGAAGACAATAAACGAAAGCTGTATCTTGATCTCTCCCCAGCATTGCTGATGCACCCAACAAGAGTACACAGAGTAAGCCGCACTCAAATGGTTAAGATCCAAGGAGTCTACAGAACTACATAAAATGTCCATTTGACACCAATAAACGAAATAATGGACGGATGTGCAATCAAAATATGAAAATAATAAGGGTTATGATCATTGATAAAGAACTGGAAAAAATTCCAATGACAGCCGAAGAAACACTGACAATCAAAAACAAACACAAAACATCTTACAGATA